>CM040126.1:335453149-336653149 GCA_022559845.1 Amorphophallus konjac | reverse complement strand
ATAAGTGGAAATCTCCATCGGTGCCAATTGGTTGATATAATGAAGCTTCAATCCATTGAGAAAGCGCTTCGCCTTCATCTTCTCGGTGGAAATGAGATGTGTAGCATATCGAGAAAGCCGTGCAAATTGAGCCTCATACTCTGCCACGGACAAACCTCGCTGTTTCAAGGCCGCGAACTCTGCCGCTTTCTTCTCTTGCACTCTATCGGAAAAATACTTGCTGTTGAAGAATTCCTCGAACTCTTCCCACATAACTTTCCGATCTCTGAGAGTTGCCTTGATAGAATCCCACCAAGTACGTGCATCATGTTCCAGTTGAAATGTGGACAAAAGGACACACTCCTGGTTGGTGCATTGCATAACTTCAAAGATTCTCCCCATCTCATCTAGCCAGTGCTCGGCTTGGTCAGGGTCAGTCGAACCAGCGAATCTAGGCGGATTCATTCCGCGGAAGTTCCGGTATAGATCACCGGTGCCATGCTGTGCCGCTCCTGCCTGAGCTACTTGCTGAAGGGCCTGAGTAAGGCCTTGAACTGTACGCTGCAGGTTCCTCCATTCAGCACGATCAGCTGCCATCTACAAGGGAAATAGATTACTTAGGTTTAATCAAGATAAATAATTACACGATTAAGAAACGAACTTAACCCAAGTTCTACCCAATCTCACAGGTCAGGTCTAGACTTTTACAAGGTTAGGGATCTAGTGCACCCAGACACGACCAAAACTCGGTACCTGGCGGAGGTAATCGGTCCGAAGACCACTCACGCAAGTGTGCGACCTTCCCGATAGGCATAGCCTAACGTTCGGACAACACCTTTTGATATACCGATTATTGGGATGCAATGCAAGAAGACCTACAACTTAGGAAACTTAGGAATGTGAAACCTAGGGCTCTGATACCAACTAAACTGTCACGCCCCGAACAAGGCGGAAATATCGGGACGTACAGTTAGGGACACGCTAGCAAGAGAGGGAACTAAATCTAAAACAATACACAAGTGCTACAAGATGGAAATGCTAAATGATTAATAATAAACCACGACTAATACAATAACCTCAAGTTCAACTTAATACAACTGGAATAATCAACCACTAAAACTCAATGACATAACTGAAACTAAATGCTCTCCAAAACACAACTAGAACTGATACACTCAAGACATCACTCCTGCCCTTCCCCATCGGTAAGCGCGTCACCTGAAAAGCCTGGAAAGGGGGAAACACAACTATGAGCTGACGCTCAGTAGGAAATAACAGACAGGTATAAGTGATTAACAGTTTAATTACATTTAAAAAAATGTCATGCTACTAATGATAAAACAATAAAAAGATAACGATAATATCACGAAACGGAATTTAAAGATTTTGCAAGGTCAAGAAATATAATGAATAGAATGGTAAGACAAGAATTTACTACAGGAGATAACGATAAGAAGTTGGCCATATCAAGTCAATTCAAGTCATGTCAAGTACGCATGTAATTTCATTTCCACGTCCAAGTAATCAACAAGTAGAGTAACCACAAGTAGAGTATAGAACAGTAAAGAGTGGAAAGTGAAACGTAGTAGCAAGTAATATAGAGAGTAGTGGAAAGAGTAGTGAGTAGTGGACAGTCCTAGATTTTACACATGTAATAGTACTGGTGCCAAATGCCACACCTAGTCATTCACCTCCCCGGGGGTACACATAGTGTTCGGGCGCTCTTCCCAGGACCAGACCGAGCCCTTATTGTTTGCCAGGCATTGATTTCTTTTGGATCAAAGATCCCACGAATCTAGACTTCTACAGTTTATGGCCAGAATTCCAAGGTTTAAGCTAAGTAGCAATAACAACATCAAGTAGGAAAGAGATTCATTTTCAGAATTCCAAGGTAAGTATAATCATCAAGGAGATTGAAATCAAGTCACAACAAGAGTTAATCATGCTGCGCTACTGTAAAAACAGTAGCAATCAAACAAGCTAATCAACATATTAATCCTAATCACCAAGTTAAGATATCATGCTTAACCATTATCATTTGTATTAGCCAAAGTGCCCACAAGCTAGAACAAGTTATCAAGGTAAAGAACAAGCTCTCACAGGAGTGAAAAAGAATGCATTAACAGAGATTTAGTTACACCATTAATCATTAATTAAGTGAGTTTCTATTTAATCTTGTATGCATTGAAATGAAGATGGTAAACTGTGTGTTTTTACACTAAGTTTGCATGTAGGAACCAATGCAAATTTGAAATCAAGAGGGGTACATGAATAGATCAAAAATTCTTCAAAAATATAATTTCAATGGGTCTAAGTTAAACGGGTTGATTCCCCATTGATTCGGATCCATCTCGGGTCGCAAAACGATGAAAAACTGGTTTTCTGGTGTATGGGTCGACCCTTGGGGTCGACCCCTGCAAAACGGGGTTCTGGAACTGCATGGGTCGACCCCTGGGGTCGACCCTCGCGTCTGGGCCGAATGGGTCGACCCCAGGGGTCGACCCTCGGGCTGCCTGGGCTGCCAGGTGCATGGGTCGACCCCTGGGGTCGACCCCTGCAAGAACAGCAACGGCTGTTGCTTCCGGAAAACGTGAAATCTCACCCAATTGAAGTCCAATTGAGTTGAAATTAAAACCATAAGATCTAGGAATGTTAATGGACATTTTAGGGTCATAAAACTACAATTTGGAAATACTAGTTTCATCAGAAATCACAAGAATCACAACCTATTCTATGAAGAACACAAGTAGACCTAGTTCAGGATATACCTCCACTAAATTGACAAATACTCTCGATATACAAAACCAAATTTAGAGATTTTGGTGTCAAAAGAAAGCTAACTTGATCATGAATCCAACCATATACTATATGCTACATGAAGATCAAGTTATATAACTCAAAATGAGCCCGTAATCAAGCTCTGACTTAAGGAACACTATATGAAACATGTTCTAGTTATATTTTTACAAAACTTCGAAATTCATGATGCCTGCTCAATGGAATTTGGGGCTTTCTAAGTTAAATGAAAGATAACAATATGCTGATTACTTCATGTGAATTAATTAAAGTTTGGTTGTTAGATCCTACCTCAAATCGGAGAGAGAAAACTCGAAACCCTAGGATGAAGAACACTTGGACAGCACCTCACAAAAAGCTCGATTTCTCCACGGATACCTAATGAAAATTAGGGTTTTTGCCACCAATGGATAGAGCTCGATGAGAGGAACAATTTGCTATACTCATGATCAAGATTTGGTTGAGAATTCCTACCTCAATCGAAGGATCAAAGAAGGATGAAGGGAAGCCAACGGCTTGCTGACCCACCTCCACAAATCGAACTAGATCTCTCCAGATCCGAAATTTCAGCGAACCCCACAGCAGCCAAATGAAAGAAGACCCGTAGGGCTTCATTTTGATAGCTCATAGAGCTTCTGGAGCCTTCTGAGTTGGGAGTATTCGCTGCTGCAAGCTACGTGTTTAGAAACGGCGCCGAAATCCTTGATTTGACCAAACTATGTCGGCAGCACGTTTTGGGGCTAAGTTTACCTCAAATTGATTGAGGGTAAATGTTCCTTACATTGTGGCCCTGATTTCAGATCGTGGTTGAGTAATCAGGTCGAATTTCGCGTTTTAATCTAAGGGTTAGGTATGAGTCAAAAGTGTGCACATTTGGGTTTGAATTCTAAATAGATCTTACCACGGATTTACCATGGCTTAATGCCAGAAGGAAAAGTTGTTATCTACATCAATCTTAATCTATTTACTATTTTTACAGATTTTTCTGAGGTAGTCAAATTTTTACTTATACTATTCCGTAATTAATTAAATGTTAAGTTCGGAAGACTAAGTTCACTAATTCCGGTGTAATAAATGATTTTATTAGGCTTAAATGTAGAAGGCAAAGTTGCTAAACAAAATTAGTTCTACAAGATGTGAGTTTTGGGGATTTTTAGAAAATAGTTGAAAAATGACTTATTCTATTAATTAATTAATTAATCTAATTAATTTGGATAATTCTCATTAATTCGAATAACTTCAAATAAATTCCAAATAATTGCGAATAACTTTCTAAATAAATTTCTAAGGAATTTGGGGTCTTACAGTCACTCTGCCCGAGCCAAGGAGGCCGGAGGACCTGAAAAGAAAAGACAGTCCAAGATTCTGCCCCTACCACCAGATGTTGGGACATCCAATCGAAGACTGTTACGTTTTCAAAGACGTCATCGAAGGGATGGTGAAGAAGAATGAGATAGAGCTGGGAGAGTACAAAGTAGACCCTCCTCAGCCACATGAAGCCCCTTTCAGGAGGGCAGCAGTCAACATGGTCTCCCTCTACCAGGCACTGCCTGAGGAGATCTCTGAAGCAAGCACACGGAGCACCTATGAAATCCATTTCCTGGAACCCGTGAAAGAACAACAGGGGTGGCAGCGGATCCCTGTGAAGCACAAGAAGAAGAGGGCACCCTGCCCGAAAGAGGGGGCACATATCCGTGCTATTACACCCCGGCCTGCTCCGCCAGTGGTAGCACCCGTATGGGTCACTCCACCTACAGCTGTCAGAATACATACACCTAACAGGAGGAGACAAACTCCGCTGCCAGTAATCAAGGAAACCAATCCTGGAGTCCTTCGACTGTAACACTTAATTGAAGGGCTAGATGAATATGTGCAGCCCGAACTAAAACCTCTGCTGGTACGGGACCACGTCCCATGGCAAGAGCTGGAGCAACTCTCACTCAAGCAAGGGGAGGAAGCTGAAGCAGCACCACCTCAAGAGAGCAACCTGTTCTGGGGGCAAGCACCTGCAGAAACCAAAAAGAATAAAAAGCAAAAGAAGAAGAAAAGAAAGGCCGCTGGGGCCCATAAAACACAGGTCGTCTCCTGCAATACCCTGTCAGCACTCTTCAACCTACCTGGAGAAGAGGAAGAAGAAGAAATTTGCTTCACACCCCATGCTGGGGGAGGCAAGGCCGAGGCCGCAATTGCTGCGCATGCCACTCGGTCAGGCCAAAAATGGGGGCGCCAGCCACCACCCAATCACAACATTATGTTCAGAGGGGAGCAACCCTACAAGACGCCTCCGCCGGAGGTTAAGGGGGTCCAAATCCCTCCTCCGCCGGGCCTATATGACAAGAGTGGGGGCAAGGCAGTCCCTTCATTCCTTGAATTTATGAAGATGTCAAAAGGGAAGCAGCCCTGGCAAGATGCTAAACCTACACCCGGGGCCGCTCACCCGCAGCCAGCACAATCTACTGAGGATGCGAATGCAGATGGAGCTTGCCCTACAGCATCTAATAAAGAAGACCCGACAGCCGGTGCCAGTCAAGAGGGTGCCGAGTCCGAGGAAGATGAAGCAGGCCCGTTTGGACCCACAAATCAAAACCTCCCCAAGCCCAGATGGGCTGAAGAGATGAAGCTCTCCAATGTCCGGGCTGGGAGCTGAATAATGAAGTTGCTCAAGAAGCTCCCCGCTCGATTTACGATTTGGGAAATTCTCTCTTTGAGTGAAGAAACTCGACAGGCGATCATCACTGCTCTGCAGACGCCTGCTCATTTTGAAGCCTGCATAGCTGAGGCTATACCAGAAGCCAGTATGACCTTCTCTCCAGAAGACATGCTACTACCTACTGCCAGCCACAACATGCCGCTATATATGAAAGGGCACCTGAACGGAAGAGAATTGAACTGGATTCTGGTCGATCCTGGTGCAGCAGTCAACATCCTGCCATATAGAATATACGAGAGGTACCACTTTAATGTGCATCTCGAGAAAGTCGGGGATATGCGTATCGCTGGCTTCAACCAAAAATGTGAAGTATCTATGGGAGTGGCAGAGTTCACACTGACCCTGGCAGATTTCACTACAACGGTGCAGTTTCATGTCATTGACTCCCGCACCTCCTACAAAGCACTGCTCGGCCGCCCATGGCTGCATGAAAATATGGCGGTGCCCTCCACGCTCCACCAGTGCATCAAATACAGCCTCCAGGGGAAGGAGGAGAGGATATTTGCTGATATCCACCCATTCGAGGTGTTTGAATGTCACTTGGTGGACGCCAACCTATATACGGGGTCTCCCCGGAAGGTTTCTGAACCTGAAGCCCCCGTAGGGGCGTCGAAGAATAGATCGGGTGACGGTTGGTATCCACCACCGCCGCGCGGATATGTCAAGCCGAAGGTGGTCTCCCACATCACGGCTTCTGGAAATGTCGGCAGGGTGACACCCCCAGCATTATACCCCAAAGCTAAGGAAGTACAGGTCGATCGACAGCATGACCGCATCGGAGTCCCGGCCGACCTCACCAAGCCAGTCTCCGGCCTCAACGATCCCACTGTCGAACCTTTCAAAGCCTGGGAGGTGACACAGGAAGATGGGCCCAGCAACTTGTTCTATACAGCTGAGGAGCATCCCACTCAGGAAGACACAGACTGCAGCCTCCCTGAGGATCTAGCCAACCCGCGGGTTCCTGTTCAGGGCCTGGCATTTACAACTGATCGAACGGTCAGGATGTTTCAAAAGCAACACATCCCTCCCGATTAGTCTCAAAAATGCAAGGAAGCTTTCCAGAAGATGTGGTATCCTGCAAATCTGGATAAGAAAATGAGACATGTCTCTCAACATCCAGGGTTGGGCTTCACCCTGGAAGAATATTATTACAGTGGGTGGTACGAGGTGGATACTATCTCCGCCTTCTATCCTACTGAAGATAGCCCTCTGAGGGCAACCTTTGATGAGTATCCGGCGGAAGCCGAATATCTTGAACTCGCTCAGTCCCGAAATCAAGGAGCAGAAACCTCGGCCCCTTGCCGATGCTGGGAGCAAGTTCATCCTGAAGAAGCGGCCTTTCAAGCCAAATTTGATACGGCTAGCAGCAGCGAAGCCGAAGACATTCAAGAAGTAGGAGTCTCTCCCTCTACAGGGGTCCTACTAATGACAACTTCAACACCCTTTCTGCCAATCAGGGAGGCCTTGGTCAACTCCAATCAAGGGGAGCCAGCTACCAGAGAAGAAAAAGCCACTTCTGTGGAAGATACAACTGTCCCAGAAGGCGAAACTTCCTCAACTTCTGCTGCAAAATCAGCATGCTGTCTGGGCCTGGCAGTGAACGGTTACCAGCCTGTCATGGCTGTAATCTCATCTGCAAACACCAAGGCTGCCCTTTCATCCTTGGAAGCTGCAACGGCAATGGATCTGCTAATAGAACAATCCACCCAGCCGCTAGCACAAGAGATCAAGAAAGCTCAGGAAGCTCTGGCGGTGTCTGACGAGGAAGTCGAAGTACTCGACCCTCAAGATGGTATTCCAGACTTCGTTGACCTCCAACCGGCACCTCCAGAGATAGAAGACGGAGGCCAAGCCACAGTCGATGAACTGATAGAAGTCAACCTGGGAAATGAGAAGGACCCTAGGCCTACCTTCCTCAGTGCCCAACTGTCCCCAGAAGAACGGGAGCTCTACATTCAACTACTGCTAGAATACCGGGATTGCTTCGCCTGGACTTATAAAGAGATGCCAGGTCTAAGCCCCGCTGTCTCACAACATGAGCTGGCAATCAACCCTAAAGCCGAGCCGGTGAAGTAACCACCGCGGCGCATGAGGCCAGAGCTCATCACCCAAATTTGTGCTGAAGTCGACAAGCTCATTGACGTGGAATTTGTTGAAGAAAACCAGTACACCACATGGCTGGCGAATATCGTCCCCGTGAAAAAGAAGAATGGACAGATCCGGATATGTGTCGACTTCCGAGATCTAAATAACGCCTGCCCCAAAGATGACTTCCCGGTGCCAATAACCGAGGTCATGATCGATGCTACAACTGGCCATGAAGCCCTGTCATTCATGGATGGGTCTTCCGGCTACAATCAGATTTGGATTGCGGAGCATGACCGAGTCCATACTGCTTTCCGAACTCCTAAAGGCATTTATCATTACAAGAGAATGCCGTTCGGACTAAAGAATGCTGGCGCAACCTATCAGCGTGCAATGACCAAAATCTTTGATGAATTGCTCTACCACAAGGTAGAGTGCTACATAGATGACCTGGTGGTCAAAACCAGAAGAAAAGAAGATCATCTGCAAGACCTCCGGATTGTTTTTCAGAGGCTGAGGCAGCACGAGCTAAAAATGAATCCTATGAAATGTGCGTTCGGAGTGTCGAGCGGAAAATTCTTGGGCTTCATCGTCCGATATCGGGGAATCGAGATAGACCCCGCAAAGATCAAGGCGATTCAGGGGTTACCTCCGCCAAGGAACATCTCCGAGCTGAGATCACTACAGGGCCGTTTGGCTTATATCCGACATTTCATTTCCAATTTGTCAGGGCGGTGCCAGCCTTTTCACAAGTTGATGATGAAAGATGTCCCCTTTTATTGGGATGAAGATTGCCAGGCAGCCTTCGACAAGCTAAAAGACTACCTGAAAATCCCTCTAGTGTTGGGCGCACCGGTGAAAGGGCGACCATTGATACTGTATATAGCAGCTACACACAATTCTCTGGGGGCAATGCTGGCCCAGAATAATGAAGAAGGGAAAGAACAAGCCCTCTATTACCTCAGTCGGAGACTGGTCAAAACTGAAGAGAAATATACTTATATTGAGAAGATCTGTCTGGCGTTGGTCTTCGCAGTTAAAAAGCTCCGACACTATATGTTGTCGCATGAAATCAGCTTGGTATCCAAAGAGGATCCCCTGAAGTACATTATGTCTCAACCGGCCCTCAAAGGCCGCCTGGGCAAATGGGCGGTAATCCTTATGGAGTTTGCTATCTCCTACGTTCCGCGCAAGGCCGTCAAGGGCCAAGCTATTGCAGACTTCTTCGCTGAGCACCCAGTGCCCGGGGATTGCCCGTTGGAGCCGGAGCTTCCTGAAGATGAAACCCTAGAAGCCGTGCAAATACAGCCCTCCTTATGGCAACTATACTTTGATGGCGCTTCCAGAATTGACACCTCTGCCACCGGGTCAGCCAGGGTCAGAGCAGGAGCAGGCATAGTCCTGAAATCCCCAGAAGGAGAAGTGGTATATACATCCTGTTCCATAAACAAGCAATGCACAAACAATGAAGCAGAATATGAAGCCCTGATAATCGGGTTGCAAATTGCTCTGTCCATGGGAATTCAGATGCTGGAAGCATTCGGAGACTCCATGCTAGTTATAAGACAGTTAGAAGGAGAGTTCGAGGTGCGAAAGCAAGAGCTCCTCCCCTATCACCAGTTGGCAACTCGCCTGATGTCAAGATTTTACTTCATCAGCATCAAGCACGTCAACCGAGGCTGGAATGCTCAGGCGGATGCCCTCGCTAAGCTGGCTAGTTCATTGGCGGTCCCGCCAGACACTAGCCTGAATATAACAGTGATCAACCGCCGACAGGTCCCCAGCGTAACAAAGGTCCCGACCGACGAACAAGAAATGGAAGTAGCAGTCATCAAAGGGGTTCAGCAGCCCGATTGGCGAGAGCATCTCCTGCGCTGGTTTCAACACCAGCAACTTCCAAAAGAAAAGGAACAGAGAATGAAGCTCCTGAGGATCAAGGATTCTTACGAGATGAGAAGCGGGACCTTGTTCCGAATTATGGCAGATGCCCGAAGGAAAGTCCTACTCCGTTGCTTGTCTTCAGCAGAAGCAGGACAGGTGATGCAGGAAGTCCATGCAGGATCAGCTGGAGCACACCAGGCTGGCCCGAAAATGAAAATTGAGATGAAGAAGCTGGGTTACTATTGGCCCACTATATTTGATGATTGCTGCAAGTTCGCCAAAGCTTGTCAGAAATGTCAAGAACATGCTAATGTGGCAAGGAGACCTCCAGTGCCACTGCATCCCACCCTGCCGAGCTGGCCATTTGCTCAGTGGGGCACGGACGTGGTAGGGCCACTGCCAGCATCTTCATCAGGGTGCAAATACATCTTAGCGGCTACAGACTACTTCTCCAGATGGGCAGAACCAGTAGCACTAAGAGATGTGACGGGAGAACTAGTTGCAAGATTCTTCCGGCAGAATGTAATATTTCGGTTCGGGATCCCCAGCCGAATCTTCTCTGACAATGGCAGCCATTTTAGAAATCAGAAGATTTATCGGCTGGCCGACAAATACAAAATCGATTGGAGGACATCTTCCCCCTACAACCCTCAGGCCAATGGACTCGCAGAAGCCTTTAACAAGACACTATGCACGTTGCTGGCAAAGACTGTCAAGTCTAATAAAAAAGATTGGGAGGAAAGGATGTACGAAGCACTTTGGGCCTATCGTACTGTCTACAAGACCCCAACTGGCTGTTCCCCCTTCTCCCTTGTCTACGGGTCAGAAGCTGTGGTACCAATCGAGCTTGAGGTTCCTTCATTGCGAGTTGCCATCCAGCACGGACTAGTCAATGGTGAGCAGACCAATGCAGAAAGAAGATTGGAAGAGCTCATTGAGCTCGAAGGAAAACGCCTCCGGGCGCAGTAAAACATCCAGCTCTACCAAGCTCGCATGGCCCGTGCTTTTGACAAGCTAGTCAAGGGTCGAGAATTCAAGAAAGGAGATCTGGTAATAGTCAAAAGAAAAGAAGTGATGGCCTCCAACCCCAAAGGGAAGCTGGTCGAAAACTGGGTCGGGCCGTATATTGTCCGCCGAGTATATGAAGGGGGTGCCTACGTCATGGTAGACCACAAAGGGGTTATCCAGTTCTCCCCCCTCAACGGAAAGCATATTAAGCTGTATCATGCAGCGCAGCCAACATTCCCCGAGTGATCAGTCGGAATACCTTCCCTTGGTTTAGTGGCACTCCGCCCTAACCAAGCTACCTTCTCCTTGGTTTAGTGGCACTCCGCCCTAACCGAGCTACCTTCCCTTGGTTTGATGGCACTCCGCCTTAACCGAGCTACCCTTCCCTTGGTTTGGTGGCACTCCGCCCTAACCGAGCTACCTTCTCCTTGGTTTAATGGCACTCCGCCCTAACCAAGCTACCTTCTCCTTGGTTTAATGGCACTCCGCCCTAACCGAGCTACCTTCTCCTTGGTTTAATGGCACTCCGCCCTAACCGAGCTACCTTCCCTTGGTTTGGTGGCACTCCGCCCTAACCGAGCTACCTTCTCCTTGGTTTAATGGCACTCCGCCCTAACCAAGCTACCTTCTCCTTGGTTTAATGGCACTCCGCCCTAACTGAGCTACCTTCTCCTTGGTTTAGTGACACTCCGCCCTAACCGAGCTACCTTCTCCTTGGTTAGCGGCATTCCGCCCTAATCAAGCTACCTTTCCTTGGTTAGCAGCATTCCGCCCTAATCAAGCCACCTTTCCTTAGTTAGCGGCATTCCGCCCTAATCAAGCTACCGTCTCCTTGGTTAGCGGCATTCCGCCCTAATCGAGCTACTTTTCCTTGGTTAGCAGCATTCCTCCCTAATCAAGCCACCTTTCCTTGGTTAGCGGCATTCCACCCTAATCAAGCTACCGTCTCCTTGGTTAGCGGCATTCCGCCCTAATTAAGCTACCTTTTCCTTGGTTAGCGGCACTCCGCCCTAATCAAGCTACCTTTTCCTTGGTTAGCGGCATTCCGCCCTAATCGAGCTACCTTTCTTGGTTAACGGCACTCTGCCCTAATCAAGCTACCTTCCCGTGGTTAGCGGCACTCTGCCCTAATCAAGCTACCTTTTCCTTGGTTAGCGGCATTCCGCCCTAACCGAGCTACCTTTCCTTGGTCAGCGGCATTCCATCCTAACCGAGCTACCTTCTCCTTGGTTAGCGGCATTCCGCCCTAACCGAGCTACCTTTCCTTGGTCAGCGGCATTCCGTCCTAACCGAGCTACCTTCTCCTTGGCCAGCGGCATTCCGCCCTAACCGAGCTACCTTTCCTTGGCTAGCGGCATTCCGCCCTAATCAAGCTACCTCTCCTTGGTTAGCGGCATTTCGCCCTGATCCAGCTACCCTCCTTCGGCTCGCATTCCGAATAAAAAGAAAAGAAAGAAGGAAAAAGAAAAATGGGGTTAAAAAATAGTGATACCCCGTCAGACTTGCTCCTATATCAGGTCAAGTGCAAAAATGGCTATAACCCAGCTGTGGCGAAAACCCGGAAGGGCGCTGCGGGTAAAATCGGGTATCCCGCCACGTGAAAACCCGAAAGGGCGCGTGGGCAAAAGCAAGAGGGGGCTGGCTTTGGCGAAAACCCGAAAGGGCACTTAAGTCAGTAAAGTGTTAACTTTCAAATTCCTCTCCTATTCTCCACCCAATAAAACTCCGAAAGGGACAATCATCAAAGTCCCACCGGAAATCCTTTAACACATCCTCTTCGACCCTCGTCATCATCGGCGAGATCGGTCGATCTCTACCCTCAACTTGAACCCTACGTCCCTGTTGACAACCCCATCCTTGTTTCGGCAGTGACATATGCCAACAAACAAATCCTTTTCGACCCTCGTCACCATCGGCGAGATCGGTCGATCTCTACCCTCAACTTGGGCCTTACGTCCCTGTTGACAATCCCATCCTTGTTTCGACAGTAACCCATGCCGGTAAATAAACCCACATTCGACCCCCGCCATCATCGGCGAGACCGGTCGATCTTTACCCATAACTCGGATCTTACATCCTTGTTAATAAACCATATCCCTTGCTTCGACATCTAGCCGGTGTCGACGAACTTAAACAGGATTCGAGCCTTGTCATCATCGACAAGGCCAGCCAACATTCTCGCGGTCGAGTTCTTCCGCATCCCGAATTCAAAAAAAAAAGAGAAAAGAAAAGAAAAGAAAAATGGGGTTAAAAATAGAGATACCCTGCCGGACTTGTTCCTATATCAGGTCAGGTGCAAAAATGGCTATAACCCAGCTGTGGCGAAAACCCGGAAGGGCGTCGCAGGCAAAATCGGGCACCCCGCCGCGTGAAAACCCGAAAGGGCGCGCGGGCAAAAGCAAGAGGGGGCTGGCCTCAGTGAAAACCCGAAAGGGCACTTAGGTCAGTAATGTGAATAAAAAATGAATGATGAATAGTGATGAACCATCCTCCGTCCTGAAGGCCATTTACGAGGTCGGGGCGAGGGTCTCCATCCGATATCCCACTTATACACGTCTAGTGTCTACCCTTTTCGACCCTTGTCATCATCGGCAAGATCGGTCGCTAACCTTTTCGACCCTTGCCATCATCGGCAAGATCGGTCGCTACCCTACCCGGTTTTTGTCACCATCGGCAAGACCGTCTACCTTTTCGACCCTTGTCATCATCGGCAAGATTGGTCGCTACCCTTCCGATTTTTGTCATCATCGGCAAGACCGTCTACCTTTTCGACCCTTGTCATCATCGGCAAGATCGGTCGCTACCCTTCCGGTTTTTGTCGCCATCGGCAAGACCGCTAACCTTTTTCGACCCTTGTCATCATCGGCAAGATCGGTCGCTACCCTACCCGGTTTTTGTCATCATCGGCAAGACCGTCTACCTTTTCGACCCTTGTCATCATCGGCAAGATCGGTCGCTACCCTTTCCGGTTTTTGTCACCATCAGCAAGACCGTCTACCTTTTCGACCCTTGTCATCATCGGCAAGATCGGTCGCTACCCTATCCGGTTTTTGTCATCATCGGCAAGACCGTCTATCTTTTCGACCCTTGTCATCATCGGCAAGATCGGTCGCTACCCTACCCAGTTTTTGTCATCATCGGCAAGACCGTCTACCCTTTCGACCCTTGTCATCATCGGCAAGATCGGTCGCTACCCTTTCCGGTTTTTGTCACCATCGGCAAGACCGCCTACCTTTTCGACCCTTGTCATCATCGGTAAGATCGGTCGCTACCCTATCCGATTTTTGTCATCATCGGCAAGACCGTCTACCTTTTCGACCCTTGTCATCATCGGCAAGATCGGTCGCTACCCTATCCGGTTTTTGTCATCATCGGCAAGACCGTCTACCTTTTCGACCCTTGTCATCATCGGCAAGATCGGTCGCTACCCTATCCAGTTTTTGTCATCATCGGCAAGATCGTCTACCCTTTTCGACCCTTGTCATCATCAGCAAGACCGGTCGCTACCCCCTAACCTGGGCCTTCCACCCTCATCGAGCAGCAAAATGATTTTGCGACGATATTCGACCCAGGTCGATGGTTATAACACACATCTTGTCACCAGCAGCAAGGTTCGCTAGGTGCGTCTGCCTACGCTACCTATGTTCCACCCTGGCAAAGGTCCTGTTCCGGGGACGGCCGCACCGCGGTGGAGCGAACACCTCACCCCTTCCCTGAAGGCGTGAGCGCTCTCCTGCGTCATTGGCACGCATCCCCAGGTTCGGGTGATCAGCCAGAAGAGAGAAGGGAGGAAAAGAAGTCGTGACCAAGACGACGAAAAGAGATGCTTTCATTTAATAAGCATTGGCGGAACACATTCTTTTGCCCAGGACATTCCCCAGGGGTACACAAGCTCTAAAGACAAAAAGGAGTAGAACTTCCAAAAGGAAAGGAAATAAAAAGCAAAAGCGAAGTTACGGCAAGGGACGCCGGAAGATATCTGCCAACTCCAAGAGGCCCAGTGAAGAGTGTCGGGTCAATTCTTGCAGCCGGGCCTCAGTAGCTGTCAGCTCTGATAACCTCTCGCCCAATGAGGCAAGTTGTCCTTCGGCCAGATCGGCTTCTTCTCTTGACCGGGTTTCGAGACATTCGCCTTCCTGAAGTTCGGCTTCGACCTCGACAAGCTCAGCACGCAGCTCCGCCTCCCGTGCCCTGAGGAGCAGCTGGCGTTCTGAAATATCTGCGGCAGCGTTTCTCAGCTGTTCCACGGTAGCCCTCAAAGAAGAAGCAGCAGTGTGGCAATCTACCCTCTCCAGCTTCACGGTCGTCAGCTGATCAGAGACCTCGCGGCTCAGGAACTCCCGCCTGTTGACGTGCTTTAACAGCATTACGACCCGCGGAGTCCAATCATCCATGGGGCAACCAAATGCTAATAGCGACCGGGAGAGGTGGTCCACCAAGCTTCTCAGCTGCACATAAGTCAGATCCAGAGAAGCTGACATGGCTCGCTGGAGATTATCCAGAGATTGCCACACCATGTCTCCAGAGAATTGTAGGCCCAATGGCGAAGTCTCGGGAAGCTGAAAGTCCACTCTGCTATCTACATCGGCCCAGGTATCGTCGGCTACCCCAAGGGACGTCGACGGCATAGTTTGCACAATGCTCACACCCGGCCCGACTATTGCGGCTACAGCAACTGCAGGGACCCCCATAATGGCAACTTCCTTGCACGCCCTTTGGGGTGAGGCTACAGCAGCCGTATCGGCAACGGAAGGCACTTGCTCCTCTTGAGTAGTCTCACCGGCCGCCAAAGGAGGAGAGCCCTCTATGACCGACAAGGTCTGAATGACATCGGCCTCGTCTGTAATAATTTCTCCTGCTTCTATATCCGGAAGACCACTTGGCAACAGCAATGATTCTGCATCGGTCGCCAAGGCTTGAACCCTTGCAACCTCGGTCGGAGCGCTAACTTCGGCAGTCACGCTAGGCTCCTTTGAGACCGCTGCAGCAGCATAGGTCCGTGGAAGCCGCAGGGCAATGGGCCGTACAACAGGCGGGAAGGCTGACTGACCCACATCCGCGCCAGGAAGGGGTATGCGGATCATTATAGCTGGCGGTACCACCTCAACCTGCATTGCATATCGTACATCAGCCAGTTGGCTTGGAAATAAAAAGAAGTGTTGCAGGCGGGAATCAAAATGCTTCCTACCTCAACCGGCACTATATTCAGGCCTCCAAGAGTCGCCCCTGAAGATTCTGGCCCTTCTCCTGCAGTCGGGTAGGATGGCCCGTGCTCGGCTCCCAATAGCCTCGGAGGGCTAAACGTTGGCAGGTCGCTCTCATAAGCTGAAGAAGCCCCGGCGTCCTCAGCCTCGGTGTCCGCCATCGGGAACCCCTCGTCATCGCCGGAGCCGCCACCGTAATTAACATGTTCAGAAGAGGATGACTCTTCTGCTTGTTCTCGAACCTCCAGTACCTGAGCGGGAACTAGGCTGCTAGGAGGAGGCCCTCTATCCAGAGCCTCCTCAGCGATCTCCGCCTCGGGAGGAGCATTCGTTGGCGGAATATCTAAGGGCTGGTCCCTCGGAAGCCCTCGCTCTCCGATGACAACCCCTGCCGAGGCACCGACCTCAGGGAGCAGCGTGGGTCGAACATCGACTGGAATGGAAAGACAATAAACAGTCAAGACCCGAGTGAAACCACAACATGCCGTTAAGCTCTATAGGCATGCTGCAAATTACCTTCCATGTCTCGATGAGGTGCCGGTGAAGGCAAGTCACCCTCAGCCGAGGCCAAGCGGGCTTCCTCCTCTCTCTCCCCAGCAGCAGCTCCGGTTGCCGCCTCCAACCCAACAGCGGCGGAGGTAGTGCCAGCAGCCACTAAAAGGAAGGATGATCAGCTAGGGCGGGGGAAATAAACAAACAAGCCATGCAAGAATATGAAGTCACCTTCGCCCTCTGGCCCTTGCGTCCAGGCGACCTCAAATTCGGAGAATGACGAAACCCGAGGAAGGGCAACCGTAGACTCCTCTTCAGCAGCCTTCCTCCGACGTGCCCGAGTAGCACGGGACTCTGCCCTCTTGGCTTTCTTGGCCCTACTGATGGCCTCCCTGACCTGGGACCTGGTCCGCTTCCGCGAGTCCCCAGGGGGTAATGGTGTTGTGGTCGGAGCCGGCTCTGGAATATTAAAATATGAAGGCTTCCGCGCCTTAGATATCAACTCCCTACAGTGTCGGGTCGCTTCCATAGAAAGGCGAGCTGCAAAAACACATAAGTAAGAAGATGCACACTGAATATAGAAGAAGCAGCTGCAGGGCTGAAGAAGAAGTCACGCATTACCTGGCAGCCTGGTGTATCGGGGACTAAGCGGCCAGTAAAGCAGTGCTGGCGTCTTATCCCGAGAAGCCGCCTCGTGGATGAGCCAGCACACATCACCGATTATTTCACTTTTCTCCGTTAGTTGAGCCAAATCCTCATGGCCACGGGATGACAAGTGATGATATAAGCTCAAGTGGTCGAAGCCCCAGCCGTCGACATACTTAAAAGATATGAGGAGCTGATGGTTCCGAATGGCTTCTAGTGGATCGGAAATTGAAAGCCCATGGGAATGAAGCAGAGCGAATATCCAGGGGGTGTTGGAATATAAGTCAGCCCGCCTGTCTTCCCTCCCGATGAAGGTCCGATAGGGATGAAAACGGTCAATTTCTGGGCGCCAGCTCGCCACACTAGGAAGGGGTTCTTCCATAGGAAGTGGGATTGTCTGAAGAGCAATCCGGTCACTGCTAACCTGGCACAGCCCCTAGAGAGTCTTGATATAATCATCCCTCTGGATCTCTGGCATCTTCGGGTCGGCTCGGGACGACTTGCCCTTCGCAGCTTTCCTGGCTTCTACATATGCCATCACCTCGGTGTTGGATCAGGATTTCAGCCTCTTCAAGTAGGCTGGATCAACATCCAAAACAGGCTCCCGCTGCGAATCTAGGAAATGACGCTCGGCGCTATGCCAGCCGTCTTTCCGGAAGTTCCGATAGAAGCCCGTTCGCGCATTCCACCACTTGATGAAGTCTGGAGTCACTCGGGGCAGACGGGCCGGGGTTGGCACCCTGAATGACACGTCCTCCCGACGATGGAAGTGGTCCCACCATCCACGGGCTTCATCCATAGCCGTTTGACCAGCCCGATGTCTATTCGGCAGATTGAATCGGGCTGAAGAAGAAGGAATTTGCTGGTCATACCCAAAATTCCGGTTGAAACGAAAGGGATAGTACGGCTCCAGCCACAGTAAGCCGCTCTTCCTGAAGACAAGAACACTGGGATGAATAGACAGCGCCCACTCAACCAGTTCCGGCTCCAAGATGGGCCTTGTGCTCTTCGACCCGGTCAGCTGATGAATAAATTCCTCTATCTCAAATAATCAGCATTGCCGCATCCTGTTGACAAGAGGGCTAGAGCTAGCAGCCAAGCTCCAAAAGTGCAGAACGCCAGGGGAATCTGTTGGAACTGTAGTCAACTTCCCCCGAATAGCGAAAAGCTGATCCGCCAGTGAGGACGGTTCGGCACTGGCAAATTCGATCATCCGCGGCAAAGGATGATCTGACTGCATTGACCGGGGAGCTGCTTCAGGAAATAGGGTGCAGACCCAGGCATTAAAAAAGTGGATGGGACCAACTGTCCGTGAATTTCTGGGAATGCACGACTTGTGCAAATCCCCCAACATTTTATATATGAGGCACAGAGCCACAGGGCACAGGGACAGCTTCGTCCCCCAGGCCATTAAGCAGGCAGGGTAAATAGCCTCCGGTCTGATCACTGTCTCGTCTCCTTGAGGAAGGGCGAATGAACAAAGCCAATATGTCAAGTACGCAGCACAGTGTGTAACTGCGTCAACTCCCGTGGGATTCGGGCCGGCCTGCCGCCCTCTCCCTGAGACAGCAGGATATGTTGCTTGGCGTCGAGCCCTCTTCTTCCGCGCCACCGCTGTCGGAACCACTGTGGGGAAGTCCTCATAGTGCTGCTCCCCACCAAAGAAATATTGAAGCCACGTGCCCATCCGCACGCGTCTCTTCTCGCCAGGTTTTCGTGCTTCCCGCGAGTCAAGTGTCAGGCGCAGCAGGGTGCGGTACGCCTTCATCAGATAACGGTAGGCGAAGCCCGTGAAGTATCTGCCTTCACCATCCGTCTGGTCCTTCAGCCAGTCTGGGAAGCAAACTTCTTCATACGGCTCTCCATCTATCGGCAGGCCGCTCAGCTGAGAAAGGCTCCATAGATCCAATGAAGTCTCACCTTCTGCAGTGTAGAAAGTGTTGTACTCTGGGCAGAAGACTTCAATCATCCCGCAACATAGACCTCGGGAGATCGGGTATCTATACCGGGAAGCGTATACGCTCTGATAAACTCCGGCGTGCACCAGGATGGGGGCGTATTGCCGCAACACAAAGTCTGTAAATTCAACCGCTCCCGGTCTGAAGGCGTGAGCATCAGTGGCTTTGAGCTCTCCAAACCACCCCACTGAAATCTGATGTTTGAACCGGACCGCCAAGCAGTCCAAAAGAAAAGGCTCGTCCCGGTATCCCCAATGGAGCGGTGCGAGGAATAGACCATATACGGGCTTCTCCCTGTCAACGCGGCCGGCGGTTTCATTCCAGCGAGCTGGTGTATACTGCGGCGCTCTCGTCAGCATCCCGGCCTCGGGGGATAATTCCTGCACTCCGAGCACGGCCCCCCATTTCCTGGGCTCCCCGGGGATGTACATGGGCATACCATAGGTGACTGACTCAGTCAGGCTGTCTCGCTCCGCCAATAGGGCTCCTTCAGCTCGGCGGACCAGAATTAAATCACGCTTCCCGCCAAGGTTGAAGCGCTCCAGGAATGTCATCAGGTGCTTATCTTTGGGATGGTCCCGTCTGATGTCGTCCCCTCGATCATACCTGAACTGGTTACCGTCAAGAATCAGTAGGCGGCTAGTGTCGACAGTGTCAGTCTCCGAGTCCGAGGACTCAGCCACCACAGCTACATGTCGAAGCCCCCGATCAAGGGAATGCACATTCCCCTAGGTCACAGCAACCCGGGATGCAGAGGAAGATGATCCAGCTGCCATATTGTCTGCAAAACAACGCCTAGAAAGGAACAAAAAAAAAGTCAGAAATTAGTGGATCAACATAATATTTCTGACAAAATTTCGACAGCATCTCCTCAGCTCGAGGGTTTGCCAAAAAGAAAGCGGAAGCCGTCCACAAAGGGAGCAGCCCCTAAAAGCAGCCATAAGCACTAAGCCGAGGCCGAATGGGACACCCGAGGGATCTAGCTCCGAGGACAAGTCCTACGAGAAGCCTCCCGGGACCCGGAAGACGGGTTTAAAACCCAAATGAAACACTGCTCAACTCACCCGCTCACTCACACGGTGAAATCGCCCGAACCCAATCGCCACTCGACGCCGCGGGAAGAGGAGAAAGGGAGGAGAGAGAAAATCTTTTTGCAAATGAGAGCTTGTGAAGAAAAAATGAAGAGGAAGCTAATATATAGGGGGGCTCCACCCCTGTTAAAACGGCGCGCCCCGGGGCGCGCCGTTTTAATCAATTGGCGCGCCGTGAAGACGGTGCCGTATTAACCTCCGAAACTCAGGGGCGCGCCGTGAAGCTCGCGCCGTTTTAACCCCTAAATAGATGCCGCACCGTTTTAGGTGGTGCCGTTCAAGCTTCCTGCGGCGCCGGATTAACATCCGAAGCTGGAATTAAGTGCCGTCCGAGCTTCTGTCGGCCAAACGAAGCTCATCCGTAGGCCTTGCAACATTCCTGCCTCACTTGCACCGCCTACGTCTGGGGGGAATTTGTTGGCACTCAAAATATGATCCTTCGGTGATCAAGCTGCAAAGACGAATGATACGGCCCACTGAAGCACAGAAGCCGATGAAGACTAGCTTACTAAAGGCCCTTCAAGCTGCCAGAGCCTCGATCCACCTTGAAGGGAGCACCGGGGACTTCACCTTAGGAGAGTCGGAACGAACCCACAACCAACCGGCAACGCGATCAAGCCTGCCCAATGATTCGGCATCGACCTCATCATGCCGCTATCCCACATCCGTCGCCCGACCAAGGACGACGGTCTACCCAATGACTCTCCTAAGGAGGAAAAACATCCTCGGTCGCCCACAACAAGAGGCCAAGGGTTCTGCCAACAGAGGGTCCCGATTACCCGACACGGGTTCGGCTTCTCGCCATAGTGGGCCCATTAGCGGCCGATTGAGCGCCGTTCAAGGCGGAATTATCCAGGATGCAACACCATCCTGCAAAGAATCTTTGAGCACGAGTCCGTCTCAACCAGGAGCACAAGTCACAGTGCCGAAGGCTGTACCAGCAGGACGTCTGTGTGCTCGGACCAGACACACGCGAAGGTCTGATCAAGGCCACTCGTCGTACCAAGAGCTGTGTCAACACCTCGTCAAGGTTTTCCAAGGGCCAGGGCGAGAGGAATAGTCAACGGGGGCTTCTGGAATCATCTCCGGACCCACCGGACCCAGCACGCCAAGAACAAGCTGAAACGGCGCCGTCAAACCGGCACGGCAAGAGCAACAGGGGCGTGTTCCCCGACGCCGTCAAACTGGCGCGCAAAAGCCCAATCCGGGACTTCTTCCCGGCGCCACCAAATCCGGCGCGCCCCCCTTCCCGGGGCGCCGGATTAACAGAAGCTATATATATAGCCTGCCTTCGGCCAGAGAAGGGGAGACCAGAGAAAAAAAAGAAGGGAGAGGCGGAATCGAAAAAAAAAAAGAAAAGAGAATTAGAAAGAAAGGGGAGAGGTCCAAGGAGAAGGAGTCGAGGGTTCTTCAATCGGAAGAAACCTCCGTTCGAGTCTCTCAGTGGCCGCCACTCTGCTCCATCCGAGCCTCCCAGAATCGGAGAAGGAGAGCATTTGTCTCTTGTCTACCTAGGTGGGTCTCCGTGGTTTCTTCCAGTTGAGTCCCCTATTCTTCTTTGATTTTCTTCCCCTGATACAATGTAAGTGAGGGTGGGGAGGGGCGATGATATGAGCCTGGTTTTCCCCCTCCTTCTCACCGTTTCTGCGATCCCCTATATCGCACTCTGTAATTTTCCCTTTCCATCATCAATGGAAACGGTGGCTGCGTGACAACGCCGGCACTGGAATGACAGTTGCGTGCCTCCCTTTCTTGTGTTCATATGTTGAATGGATGTATGCATCGTCTATTTCCTCCGTTCACGGATTGAATGAAGGTATCGTTTATTTCATCTTATGCTCCCTCACAGTCGGTGAAATGGCACCGTGTGACAACGCCAGCGCCGTGGAGGGTGATGTTATTATGAGCATGCCTCTCCAATGATTTGTGTGCAGAACGAGGGGGAAGGAGTGTGCACGGCGCCGTGATCGTCCCTCCCGTCTGCCTCCATTCTTCTCTCTCTCTCCGTCTGTGTTTACCGGATTTTGCCTCTCGGCCAGGGATATGCCCTTGGGCTATACGAATTGCTTCCCCCCTCCCCGGGGTTTCTTCTTTTATTATTCCGATGCGATGATCGAGTTCTGCATTATGCGTGTTACGAGCCTCGCGGTCAGGGACACACTCGTGTGTGTATCTCTGCCCACTCCCGTCTAAGGGTTAAACCCTCTACCTTCCCTATGCCTTCCTCATAGGCCAGAGGGAAAGAGAGGATCGCCTCTGTGCCGAGCCCTCGATGGCTATTTTACAGGCATAATATACATGCCCCTTTCCCAGGTCTCCATGCTAAACAGATAATGTATAAGGATCCACTTATTTAGCCCGCCGGTTTCATGTTTCTAACATAAGCTTAACAGCTCGTTTGTCCACTTGCCGTCGAACGGCGTTGTGCATCGCATCTTAACAGGGGTATGCTCTGTAGCATCACTCCAGTGCCCGGGGAGGGGGACATTTCCCCGATATTCCACGTTAGTCATTCTGCCGGCGGAAGGTTCGTCCATCAATGATGAATATCCCAGTAGGCTATTGAATGCACAGCAACAGGGCCCTGTCCCGACAGATCCAAATCCATGGTCCTTAACGGGCCTCGTGGTGGCCGTGGGTCGCGTGCCCCTCGTCGGCTTGCCCTCGGGGTTTCCTTCCCATATCGGTCGTCCCGATCCGAGTGTTGTGGTGACTCGGGTTGCGTGCCCCTCGTAGGCTAGCCCTCGGGGTCTTCGCTCCCACATTGTGTCACCTCATTCACTCACTGTTACCCACGGATTTGGTGCCCCTAGCAGGTTTGACCTCGGGGTTTTTCCTCTCCGTTCGGGTTTTTGCCGGCCGCCGTTGTGCCACCCGACTCTTAGGGGTTGCTCCACTACGTGAGTAATCCCCGCTTCTCCCCGATAAATCCTCCGGGATGGGGAGATGCTGCCGAAATTTCGGCTCGAACGAGTATAACTCGGAATGATCGCCGCGCTCGAGTACGAACCTCGCGCGGGCCCGTGACTCGGCTCCCGGATGCCCTGGGGTCGACCCTGTGAAATAATAGCTCAAATAAACTCTCAAAGTTCTCCAAAGTATTTCAATAAACCCAAGAAAAAATGAACAAATTCTCATTTTAAGTTAAACTGGCGCCATCCGTTTACGGCGCGGCCTAAATGGCGCACTCTAAAACGGCGCGCTCTCCACGGCGCGCCCTCCCCGGCGCGCCTCTCCCCGGCGCGCCCAATCAGGGCCGCGCCGTTTTAAACCTCTTTCTTTACCTACGGTTCTGGCACCGTTTTAAGCCATTTACCTACGTTTCAGGGCGCCGTTTCAAGCGTTTTAGCCCCTTCCTTCGCATGCACTGCACCAGTTTCGTTCCGAATCGTGTCGTCGCGTCATTCCAACCCTTTTCCCGCTCATGGGATGATTTCTTATGCTAATCATAGAAGGACACAAGCTCCTCGACCAAATAAACTGAATAAAATTAGCATGTCCAAGCATTCATATCACATTAATGTATGCCTAAATATGTGCATCTTTGGTATATCAAATAATATTGCCAGAAGGTCAGGTTACGCCTGATTGGAAGCCTTGTTACACGTGAAGGTGGCCTTCGAGCCTAAGTCCTCCGCCATGTACCAGGGTCCACCCCAATAAATCGTGTGTAGTCAATCGCAGCATCTTGCATGATCACTCGCATGCTCTGTATCCTTTATTCTGGCTTTGACAGCCTGCTATCTCGGCAATTAATCAAAGGTGTTCCCTCCTCGTGGGGGATGTAATTAACGCCATAACCTTTATGGTATGGCGGACTGCTGGTCCCGACCGAACCTCACATTCGCCCGACATGGGTAAGAATGAGCGCACAATAAAATCGTCACTCATGTGACTGGCACGCCCGCGTCGTCAATCGGTCAGTTGACTACCAGTTAGTCAAATGGCTGATCGATACGTGAAATAAGACGCGTATATATGTACATATACACATATATACACGAAATAAGGTAAGAACGACAAGACGGTCGGATAAAAGAAAAAAACGTCGCAAATAGCACACCAAGCCTATTCAAATCCCTTTAGCAATGAGGTCGGTGCAGTTCCTATTTCTTGTCTTCTAGACTCGGTGCAAGTCCTGTAGACAGCTAAAGTGGATTGGTGCAACGTTTGCTTCATTTCACATCGGTGCCTTTCTTGCCCGTCTTAGTCGATGCTTATTCTTTTGACTCGGTGCAAATTTTTCTCTCTGGCAAAATCAAGTCAGTACATCTTTGCATTTTGTTGCTTCCTGTCCATACATATCTGTTGCACAATCAGAGTCTATGGTCTATGCTAATGACGTCATGCGTCTTCTCAAGTCAGTGCATCTCTCACTTTTGCTCACTTCAACGCAGTGCAACCTCTTGTTCACCTTGTTGCAAGTCAGTGCAATTGTTGATTTGGGAACTTCTACTCAGTGCAGTTTCTGGCTTCTTACTCATTACACTGATACGAATTGTGCTAAGTTTGTGATAAAATGACTATCTCTTTTCTGACAATTTGTATGTGCATTCACCAGGGTGATTGGCACGTGATCTGAGGAAGATAGAGCTCCAGAATGTTCCAACACGTGCTCCAGCCTTTAAGGCGAGAAATGTGGTATCCACTTGCCCAGGCCTCTGGAGTATATATATATAGATATATATATATATACTGAGGAAATGGTGTAGGTAGGATATACACAGACTAGGAGAAGAGAAAAAGAAAGAGTGGAAGAAGAAAAAAAAGGAGTGTGAGAAGAGTGCTGTGAACCAAGAGAGAAAACCCGAGTCGAACATCTGTGCTGAGAGAAGATTTTGAGAAGAGAAAGAGAAGAGAAAGTGATAGAGCTTAAATCAGGCAGTGTCCAGCTAACTGTCGGTTCTTTGGATCAGATCCAGATTAATCTGCTCCTGCGAGAGCTATACTTCTTTCCATTTTTTTTGTTTGGTTTATTTTCCCTTGCTGCTCTTCTTCTTAACTATGTTTTCTGATTCTCTGTTTTGAGGTCGGGTTTTCTCCTGTGGATTCAGGGGAAGAGAGACTTGGGTCTCTGGTTGCTGGTGACTGGGTGTCACTAGCGGTTCCTTCCGGGTTGGAAGAAGAGAGGAGTGTGTTCCTCTTGCTCAAGCTGTTAGGCAGCGTTTGTAGGCAAGCTGTGGTGCCCAGCGGTTTCAAGCTGTGAGGCAGCAGTAAGCCACACTTTGGTTGGAGTGTGGGGTGGATGTAGGTCTGATGACCAAACCACCTAAAACCCCTTGTGCATTATGATCTGATTTCTGCTCTGAGGTTATTAAGTGCATGTTTAGGATCGCGACCTAATTGCCTTTCAGCCACGGTGAATGAATGCTTAAGATCAGTTCGATTGCCTAGAATCGTCGGGTTTGCTGGGCATGCAGGTTAAGTGTTCTATATTGTGTCTCGTTAGAACGTCTGTTTAAGATCAAGCTGATTTACTGCATTCCATCCTTCTAAAACGCTATTTGTGCTTGCATTAGGCTGACCCATTGAGTGCTGGAGTGTGGATCTTTCTAGAACACCTGCATTACTGAATCAAAGTTTTATTTCCGTAAGATTTTGTAAGTTCAGTGTTAATCAAGATCTAAGTTTCAAATTGGGCAAATTTCCTTTTGGGATTCATTCACCCCCCCTCTGAATCCGGGCCCTTCACTTAACAAGTGGTATCAGAGCAGGTCCTTATTGCCCAGATTTAACGATTCTCAGTAGATCCTGCGTTTGTGTGGTACGTATCCGGTTGCTATCTAGATCCATGGCTCATCCACCGATCTTCAACGGCTCGAATTTTGATTCGTGGTTCGTAAGTCTACGCAGAAGTGTAATCTCAGCTGATCCTGATCTGTGGAAATTAATTTCACATGGTCCTCACAGATTACAAAAGAAAATGTCCAAGTGGACCGACTGTCACAGATTAAAGCATGAGGAAAATCAGAAAGTTTTGAATCTAATGAAAGCAGCTACTGACAAGGTCTTACAACCTTCCCTTCTTGACTGCAGGTCTGCCAAGGACGTTCTGGAAAAGCTAAAGCTAGCTCACCGAAAAAGGGAGGACAGTTGCATGATGGCTAATGGAAGCTATGAAAGTAGCAGCCAAAATGAAGACGAGAATGATGATCAGGTAAACCCCTTCGAGAATTACACTCTGGATGATTGGTAGAATGCATATGGTGATCTGCTAGAGTCACATGAAAAACTTAGAAAACAATTCAAAAGGTTGAAAAAGAAAACTAGTCAGAATATCTCTAATCTCACAGATGATAATTACTTGGAGCTGGAACAATCTCATGATGCGTGTAAGTCTGATAATCAAAAGTTGCTGAAACTTTTGAAGGATCTTGAACAAGTTAACTCAGATTTAAATAAGGTAAAATCTGAAAATGATTCCCTTAGAAAATCTGTTAAAGAAAATCAAGAAAAATTTGAGAAACTTGAGCAAGAGAAGAATTTGTTAGCTGAAAAATTTGAAGCCATCAAATTTGTAAACATGGAGTTGCAGAAAAAGGTTGAAAAACAGCAAAGAGAAATGAAGGAATTTGAAAATGGAAGAAAGTATGAGGTCAATTCAGAAGATCAGCTCCTAATAAATGAGTTGGTTCAAAATGATAAGCTTAAAGAAGAAATTAAAAAATTAAAACTGTTGAACAATGCCATGTCTGAAAGACTTCTTACAGTGAAAAACGGGAAAATCATCTGTACAAATGAAATTGAAAAAGTTGATGAGCTGAGAAAGGAGATCGAAGTATACAAAAATGCCAACAAAGTGTTGAATGAAGCTGTTAATTGCAGTGATCAAGAGATTGCTAGTTATGAAATACACATTGCATCTCTTGAAAACAAAATTCAGGATTTGAACAGAGTTTTGTCTAAATTTATTGATGGACAAAAAAATCTGGACAGGTTGCTAGGAGTTAAGGTCAAAGCTCAAAAGGAAGGGTTAGGCTACAACAATGTCAACAAAAAGGTATTTAAAAATAAGCTAATGACATCCTTTATCAAAGCATCAAATGTAGCCACCACCTTAGAAAATAAACAACCCAATGTTCAGAAAAATCAGAAACAAACTGGAAAAATGGAAAAGGCCAGTCATGTGAAGAAAGGATTGAATCACACTCATATTGAAAATGTGCATGCTGTAAAACACACTGATACACCTAGACATGCACATAAAAGGGAACTCATGAAATGTTATTACTGTCACAAGATTGGTCACTTGATGCATGAATGTAACTTAATGGAATCAGATGATCTGAATGTTAGAAAAATGCATGCTAGGGACCCTCAGGTCAAGTTCCCTGTCACTCAGAAAAAGAGTGTTACATGTTCTAATTGTGGTAAAGTAGGACACGCTGTTGCTCATTGCTGGCTTGGAAATGGTAAGAAAAGATCTCATTCATATAATGCTAAATTCCCTGCAAGCCAACATGATTTTAATAAGAGCAAATTTGTTTCAATGAACCAGCACATCACTTGCTTTAATTGTAGCAAGATTTGTCACAAGGCCACTGAATGCTGGTCAGGCTCATTCCGAAGAAATTCTCTCAAATGCTCTCACTGTAGAAAGCATGGCCATACAGTCAAGGAGTATTGGCACCTTCAAAATAGGCGGACAAATTTCAAACATGCTAAACATCCTATTAAGGAAAACAAGTTTGGTCAGATCAACATGAACAACTTCCATGATAAAAATAGAAACCAGTATGCACCTGCACAAAAACTCCATGCAAATAATTGTATGCACAACAAGAAATCAAAGCATGATGCTCTTTGTTATTATTGTGGGCAAATTGGACACATGATGAATGATTACTCTTTAATGATACATGATGATACAGAGGCCCAAAAGTTGTGGAAAGCACCCATCAAAGGTGCTATTAACCATGCAGGACCCAAGACTGTTTGGGTACCTGCCCATGCCAAATAGAGTGCTAACTTGCAGGTATGCCGTGGAATGAAATAAAGGGGTAACTGAGCCACGACATTCGAAGGAGAAAACCCCATGCCTGGATTTCTATTCAGGTTAGTCTTCCAATCGTACTAAAGGTATATGTTCTAGATAAATGTGTGCAAATAATAAGAGTGTTTCTGAATTGTTACTACATGAATTGTCACACTTTCTGCATGTTAGCTCTTCGCACAAAACATTATTATGAAAATCTAAAAGGAGTCACTTGAACGTTTGCATAAGAGTCTAGAAATAAAACATGTATATACCTCTCTCTATCTGCAAGAAAAACAAAGTGCTGCCTAATTATGGACCTTAGCACTCAGTGAGGGGGAGCTGAACTGTTCTGAGCGGAAATGAAGTAGTTGGTGCACATTATGAGTTTGAAAGCTAGTGGTGGTTAAGATGAGATGTTGATCTGAAACTGTTAGGTCTGATCAGAAGTGTTTGGGTCAAGAATTGACTGAGGATATCTTTGGATTAATGCAGTCTGCAACTCTACACCAATTTTGACCTCTACTCTAATGTCGTTGGAAAGCTCACTTCTTCATCCTTCATCTTTATTATCAACATATGATCCATCTCTTCTCATCTAAATTCCTTTCCCATGGGCTGACACATAGGGGGAGCAATATATGGAACATTATTATCCTTGTCCATCGTGCATTATTATGACCAAAAACCACTCCCAGTAGTGTATGAAAATGTTGGTCTTCCCTATTAAGTGATCTTCGGCCTATAAAGATTATATCTTATGGTTAATTGTTCAAGAGAACTCTTGAAAGCATTTTCACTGGAGCTGAAAACACTCTTAATGACTGGAAAAGTCCAACCTAATAAAATTCATTAATATGAAATTCATGAGTTTTGGGATAATCTGGTAGAAGAAAATGCCTTATAAAGTGTTTTTAATTCATGCTTCCAAGCTAATATGAAGTAGACCAGGGAATACGCCATCAAGTAAAATAAACGTTAATGGCAGAGCAATGGCAAATTTCTGAGAAACTAGTCGTCTAGATCAAAGAAATCTAGAAATTATGTCATGAAGAAATAAGCTCTCTGTTCATAAAAAGAGGCAAGAAGGTAGACTGTGCTGAGTAACCAGGGTTTCTGGTGTCTAATAAACATGTCTCCTTGTGTAAAAATGCCAGTCTTACTGGAATGCTCCAATAAATTTTTTTAAAAAAAATTAAAAAAAAAGAGGGGCAAAAGAAAGAATAGATGTGGTTGACTCTGGTTCTACCTCAGGGGCTGAAACTGAACTTAAAACATAATATAAGACATATGTCTGAAAACCGGCTTTATCTTATGAAAATAATGAGTTACTTTGGTGATTTTTATTAACTAGACATTGATCTGTGACTAAAAGTGTTTATCTCCATTGGGTATGCGTTAAAAGATGAACCTTTGAGCGATAAACATATAAGATATAAGTTTAATACGCCAAAGACCATAAAGGAGGTGAAGAAAAAATATTTCATACACGAGAAGGGCAGTTTGGGGATAAGTGTACGTCAAAAAAAGGGGATAATGTATTTTATACATTGTCTAACCCTAAAAGTGTCGATTGAACTTCCGCCCTTTTACAAGCTAGGTCATTCCCTCTCTCATGACTTCCCGCCGTAAGCGTCTCTCTAGTTTCACGCTTGAGTTCTTCTTCTCCGCCATTTCTACTTCTCGCCTTTTCACGTGCCAATCACCTGGTTCAGCATCCACCCTTGTAGTTCTCGAAAGAGGACGTCCTCGTCTCAATCACAAACCTCTGTGATGTCTACTCCGTCAACTAAGAACAAGGGGAAGGAAGAGGTGTCAGAGGAGCAGCTGCTGCCAACTCAAGACATCAACATGTCTGAAAGAGAAAATGATTATGAGAGCAAAAGTAAGGAGGGGCCTACTGGAGATGCCCAAGGAAAAAGGAAGGCCGATGAGCTCGTCCCTCTCGAGGAAGCAAGGGTTGAGAAAAGCGAAGAAGTCCCTGAAGGAAAGAAAAGAAAAGGAAAAGAGATAGTGGGTGAATCTTCTGGAAACAAAGGTACACAAAATCCCCTTGGAAAGCTGATATGTTTTCTGGAAATCAAAGTTTGCACTTCTGCCTTTAGTGGATACTCATGATATTGAGCTGACCGCAGAGCATTCTAAACTGGTAAAATTTTTTTTTAGGGGTCTCTGAGATGAAAAAGTTTTTTGTGAAAGCATTGATATTGATTTATCTTTATTGCTCTGTAGTGTCTAAGGAACCAGCTGAACCATTTGCCGAGGATACACAAATTTTTGAGGAAGAACATCCGGTTTACAATGTCGAGTATCCTGAATCAAGCACTCCGTCTGCAAGTTCAACTAAGGTCAATAGTGATCCGAATATTTCTGATCTGCTCAACAATCTGACAACTTTGGTTCAAAATCAGAGTAAGATGATGTCTTCCCAGCTTCTGTACACAAACATTCATTTGAACAAAATGAGCACAAGACTACATCTTCTAGAACACAGAGTGAATACGTAGTGGACACAATTTGTGGCTGTCAAACGGAGGGTAGATGATACGATGCAAGAGTTCTTAGGAAAGCTCTTAGGTCTGATTAATAGAATAGGAGAGGTGGTTAGCAGTGTTCAAAGCACTCAGACCACTTCTTACAAGACCCTTGTCACTATCCTTGACAAAACCTACGATATCAACATTGACCTTGCGAAGATGAGGACTCTGGATCATCCCTTCCTCACTGGTCAACAGGAGATCCATACAGCATTGGAAAAAACTCGATCTAAAGTTGATAATGTTATAGCCAGACTTGAAAATGTCTTAACAGAGCAAGCATATATGTCCTCTCTCTTGTAGACACGCCAAAAATGACGCTATGTTGATCAAATCTCATGTCACTATGATGACGCCCCAAGTGAACTTCAATATATTCATAATATGAAGTTTTTCTATTTTCTTGTGTGTGGTTTTGATTCATTTTTGCATTTTTTGTGATTCGCGACCTGAAGAGGGGCGTTATTTGAATAGCGACCTTGTCGAGGGCGTTTTCTCAAGAAAGGACGACTAAAAATAAGGGCGTCAATTCCTGGTATTATCCGGTTTTAAAGAAAATTCAAAATCAATTTAATTATTGGTTAAACGTCCTTCCTTAGGGCGTGTTTTAAATTAACGCCTCTATCATAGGCGTGTTATCATAATTTTCAAATAAAGTAAGTTTTATTGCCAAAATTAAATCCAAGAAGTGACGCCCTTGGTAGAGGTCGTGTTTTGAGTAATGTCTTGATGAAGGTCGTCAATTCTTGATTTGACGCCCTTCGCAAGGTCGTGTTTCACCTTTCGTGTCCTGCTTGAACTCCTCTTTCCTATATAGAGTCCTGCCTCCAATGGTCTCCTTGCTCGAATTGGAGGTAGAGTCCTGCCTTCTTTGAACATTGCCTATCCTTATCTTACCAAATTCGAACTTATCTCCCACTGAAATCCTATAAAAACATGATCTGGGCGATCGAAGCGGAGGTTGACGATTTCAGAGGTTGAGAGGATTGACGGCTTCCTCTGCTTCCTTACTGTCGTATGCTCGATTGAAGGACTTCGGCTTCCTCTGCACCTTCTTCATCTGATCAACCGCGTCTTATTGGTTCCCTTTACTGTCGACAGGGACAGCAGGGCTTTCTTGTTGATTTGTCTTCATCCACTATTTTCTTCTTCTGCGTCTGCATCAATTCCATCGTCAGTTTTTTTTTCCTTTTCACTTTGCATTAGTTTTATCACATATCTCCCCTCTCCCTAATTCATCTTTAGGGGTTTTAAAACCAAAACAACAAGGTGCGCATGTTGATTTCCTTTTATCATCACCTGTTTTATTTGGATTGATACTACTTGCATTGGCTGAATCCCTCTTTGCTTTGTTGTTTCATTGTCTTTTTTGCAAGGTAATCAAAAGGAGAACCCTTCTCATCGGCCGGCCGATTGAAGAAGGAGGAAGGAACTTCACATCATCCCGCGTTTCAATCTTCACCAGGTATTCGCGATCTCTCTTTTTTTGAGGTAACCCCTCTGGCGATCACATCTCCATATTTCCACCACGTGCAAGCTTTTCTTTCCCTTATTTATGCATTAATCATCATTATTCTCCATGTTTTATCACATCATTATTCTCTTGTGATTTTTGTGTGGGATTTATGCCCATCCACAAATTGGCGATCACGGTGGGACCTCCACTGTTTTCTTTTTGATTACCATCTCCATTGGCACCCTCGCGTGCCCTTTCCCCTTGGCACCCTCGTGTGCCCTTTCCCCTTTTGCACCCACATGTGCCCTCTCCCCCTTGGTACCCTCGATACCCTTTCCTTTGTGTCCCTCGGGCACCCTCCACTGTGCACACTGCACACTCCGGGATCAGCCAGCTTGCGTTTGCATATTTCTCTGAATTAACGCCTTCCACGAGGGCGCTTTTTGGTTTAACGCCCTTCACAGGGGCGTGTTTTAGTTTATTAACGCCTCTTCCCAGGGCGTCTTTTAGCATATCTGCTGCTTTGTTTCCGTTCATTATACTGTCTGAGAATTAACGCCCACCTCCGGGGCGTGTTATCGTTTTCTAACGCCTTCATTCAGGGCGTCTTATTTTTATGTTACGTCTGCCGTCGAGACGTCTTTACATCATCTTACTGCTTTAATCATTCTGCCTGTGAATTCACACCCTGCCCCAGGGCGTTCTTTATTACATAGCGCCTCACCATAAGGCGCTTCCTCAGATTTGACGCCCTCACTTCGAGGCGTCCCTTTCAGATTGCGCGCGTCTACTAGAGGCGTGTTTCTGTTTCTCGCTGCTAGCTCATAGCCTCTCGCAGTTATTCACGACAGTGACCCTGTCGTTGCTTTAGTTGATAGCGACCTGCCCCAGGTCATCTCTTTTCTGCGTTTTACAGAACCTTGCTTCCTGCTGCTGTCTGTGATAGTTTGTGTGATTGTCATATTGCTTGCCTATATTGCTTTGATTTGATCATATTACCTTGCATATTGTGGCATTTGGTTGAGAGACCTCCTCTCTCTACACTAGGATTCTACACACTTTTCTTGGAATCGGGACGACCCTCCATTGAGCATTCCGTCTCTTTGGACCGGAGATCCCTTTTCCAAGACCTCCATAAGTCCCCGCACCCGTGGATTCCCTCACGGATGCCGGGCTGGTTGTACCCTCGAAGTACCCGGAGTTTAGAGATCCTATTCGTTGGTAAAGAGAGAGAAAAACCTAGTTGACCCGGAGACCACACTCGGATCAAACTAGGTTTCATTTGGCAAAAGGAGTGAACTATTCACAAATAATCCACTTTAATCTCAAACATCAAACATTAAAATCTTCCGTTCTTTCCAACATTGTTTGCATAAACTTGGTTGGGTTGACTTGATTGAAGTGTTTTGATTAAGTTCTTTTTGTGGAAATTCCTTCATTAAACATCCTCTCTCTTAAGTATGAAACTCCGTTCAGGTAAAATCCTCAACATGTCAGGCAACGGGTACTCCTATGATGATGAGGATGAGAACATATTTGGTCAATATGAGGGCCCTCTCCAGGATTCCGTCTATTATGAGGGAAACTACCTCCCTCCTCACCCTCACTATTCACAAGTTCATGTGGTTGATACCGCTACTCACGAGGCAGACCCCTCGTCTCAAGTTCTATCTTCCAACACTTCGGGGAGCCCTTCCCCATCCTTCAATGTCACGGACTTAATTAATGCACTATCTCAGTTGGATGACTCCCAGCGGCAAGCTATTCAAGCCGCCTTAAAAGGGGAGTCTGTTCCCTCTTCGTCTTTCAACCCCCCTCCGGCCGAGAGTGGCCATCACCCCGTTAACGACCAGGCGGTCTTGCATAAACCCCCCTCTCGTCCACCAACGCCTGTCACGGCCATACTGGCCCAGCAGGCGAGTTATTCTGCGGTTAGGCACCAATTCCCCAAACCTCCTCAGATTCTACGATCGCCTATACCACATTCTTTTGTTCAGGCCCCAGTTGAGTCCGACTCTAATGCTCTGCTACTTCAGAAGATGGCCCACATGGAAGAACAGCTTAAGAAAGTCACTGTGGCCAAGAATGCACCAGAAATGTCGCTCCCCACTCTACCAATTTTCCATCTTCCTCCGTCTGAGATGCCGAACTTTCGGCGGTACAATGGAACTGGCAATCCGGTTATTCATTTGAAGGATTTTATGTACGAGACCTCCTTCTGGCAAGGCAACAAGGCTTCTCTGGCCTATTTATTCAGAAGATCTCTGGAGGGGCCAGCCCTCGAATGGTTTTATTCCTTGGAACCAGCTGATGCCAGTGACTTCGATGTTGTCCAAAGGAAATTCTTGCAAAAATATAGAGACCGTGTTGGACCCTCTCTGTCCGTTACAGATTTAGTTGCAGAGAAAATGAAGTCTGAGGAGGACTTCATCATATTTGCTGACAGATGGCGGTCGATGGCCGAGAAGCTGAAAGACACATTGTCGGAACAGGAACAAGTAAAGATGATTATTTCTAACGCAACTCCTCAATTCCTCCATATTTTGGCCATGAACCGGTTGACTACTATGGAAGAGCTCTATGAGAGAGCTCGTTACATCCAGACACAGATGAAGGATTCGCCCATTATGGGTATGTTTGAGCCGAAGCCTCGGCTGTTTAAGAAAACCACCAATGTTAACAGCGGGCCCACAACTGAGGGCACCGTCACAAATGAGCAAGTCGGCGCAGTTGGTAACCCCCACCACCAAGCTAACCCACGTCCACTACCGCCTCCACGACAGAACTCTCATTTTAACCCCACTCCACAACCCCAATTCGCACCTTAACACTCTTTCGCTCCACCGCAAAACCAAGCCCACCGCGTAGACCCTCCAGCTCCACCACAATACCATCAAATGCCCCCACCTGCCAACTACGGCCAACAACAACGGAGACCACCACTTGGCCCCAAAAGGGACCACTATCCTCCACTTCCCGAAAGTCTCCCTGATATTTTTAATGCCCTGATAGCCGCCAACTTGCTCGCCTTGCCAAGGGAAAGAACTGTGTGGCCCGCTAATGTTGACACATCCCGTTATTGTGCTTTTCATTGCGCCCCTGGTCACAACCTTGATCGTTGTTTCCACTTTAGAGATTACATCTACGATCTAAATGACCAGGGTGACATCAATTGGGATGAGATGAGACAATTCATAGCCGCTATGAAAGAAAGAAGGGCTTCTCGGCAACAGCAAAATCAACAACCTCAGCAATCCGCTCCACAACAAGTTCAACCACAGCAAGCTCCAGCACACCAACAGGATATGGGAATTGTCCGTAATCCATTGCCGGAGCACGCCCCTAATCAGCATGTGAACCCCGTCACATCCCTCTACGAAGTACAGAGAGGATAGGGATGGCACGAAGAAAACGCCTCTGTCAGAGCATTTCATCATGATCCGAATCAAAATCAACCTCCGCACCTTTTGCGCACCCTTCCTTCTTCTTCTATTCTCCTATCGGGATGTCCTCTTCTACACCCCGTCAACCCACCTACCTCCACCGGTTCTACGGCCTTACCGGCCCGCTCTCTTCTTACCCATTTGCCACCTCCACAACCTACCGCACGACAAACCCCACCTTCCACCACCAACTCTATACCTCCGCCGTCCAGGCCACTCCTACTTCGCTCACCGCTAGCACCCGCTACACCCCCTACCACTCCTACACCGGCAAGGGTTCCTCCGCCATCAGTTCCCCCACCTCTCATACCCAGATCTCTTCTTGTTAGACCACCCGCCAATGCTCCTCGCATTCGGGTATCCCTTTCTACTTCCACGCCCACTGAGGGGGCATCTTCGTCAAACCACTCTCCTATGCCTCCCACGGGGGCATCTTTGCTAAACATTACTCCCACGCCTCCTACGGGGGCACCCCTGTTGTTGAACACTGCCAACCACATTCCCTCTTCTTCTTCTTCTAATCCTCCTCCCACACTTTCCCCGACAGAGGCTCTACAAGGCATGGCACCGCTCCGCAGTGGACGGATTTTCCACCGTATTTTTCCACAAAGAGAGCTAGAGCCCGTGCAGGGGCCGCAAGAGCAAGAACAAGAACAAGGGTCTGTACCGGGCACTGAATATGATTTGTTAAAGCATTTGGACCGGACTCAGGCAAGAATTTCGATCCTGGAATTGATCAAACGGTCCACCACTCATCAGCTGGCCCTAAAGGAATATCTGCAGAAGGTAATGGTTAATGAAGACATTCCAGCTGAGCAAATAGTCACAGTGTTAACACCTGCTAGCAGTCAGCCGGCAATTACTTTTCATGAGCACGAACTGGCACCAATCTCAGCAAGAAAATATGCCTTATGTATCACAGTCGACATCAATAAGGTGGCTGTTAAGCAATGTCTGGTAGATACGGGGGCATCCATCAATGTTTTGCCACCAAGCACCTTGAAGTTATGTGGCATACCAGAAAGCCAGATTCGGCCGTCCACCATAACGGTCACTGCATATGACAACACAAAGAAGCCTCCTCTAGGCATGATCACATTGAAAGTTAGCTTGGGCCCTGCCACCATCACAGCAGATTTTCACATCCTGGACATAGATCCAACAATTAATGGCATTCTTGGCCGCCCGTACATCCAGCAGCTTGATGCGGTGCCCTCTACAAATCACCAGTGTCTCAAATTCCCACACAAGGGCCGTATTATCAAGGTGACCAGCATGCCGATTCTACCATAGGAAGATATTCATGCGGCTTCGTTAGTTCCTTCTATTTGGCCTGCCAATAAGCCACTGTTATCTGTGCTGGACGTTCCCCGTCCACGGCCAATGCCATCTGAAACCGTTACCACGGTTGCTATGACACCCCTACCTTCTAAGGGAAAGAAGAAAAAGAGCATGATTAATACCCCCGGTTGGAACATTCTGTTAAAAATGGGGTATCAAGATGGCAATGGCCTGGGTGCCAACTGTCAGGGCAGGATTAGGCCCATTAAGCCGCAAAAATTGCTGGTACGAGGCGGTTTAGGCTATAAAGGGCCGAGCAAAAATAAAGAAGAGCCATGGGCATTTATGACTTCTACTTTGAAGACTGATCGCCAGCCACTCTCCTGGACACTGAAGACACATTTTGTTACTAGTGGCGCTCAGAATAATGAGCAGACTACCATAATTACTTCATTGCTTGACTATCAAGATGTTCACGCCAGACAGTTTGCTCGTCACATTGCCCCACTGACTACCTACAAAGCCCTGGAGTCTTTAAGGCCGGACAAAAGAAGGAAAATGGGTGATCCAGAATGTGACTGGTACAGGTGGTTCGACATGAATGACATTACTATTTCTTTGAGCCGCCTCTTCATGCCGACAGATCCGGAATGGCCTCCATTAATACAGGAATTGATTGAAATGCCAACAGTGATCACAGACAAGAGGCAGCTGCTGAGTGACTACACAGATACTGGGGAGCCAGATGTCCCCTTTGAAGAAGGTTTCACTGTGGATAGGCTGTGGGCCGGCCTCTTTTCTCTCACTTCGCTACATCCATCTGTGCTTGCTTCTCTGCATTCTTATTGGTTTGGTGGTGTGCCAAGACCGCCTCCGATTACAATCAGCTTTGCTCCAAGTTCAATCCGAGTTTCTCTCCCGATTCCTCCTTCGCTCCTCGAGCGATTTTCTGAACTCTCCATCACGCCCCCAAGCGGGCCATCACTGATCCAATCTTTTTCCAATCTTGCAATTTTCACTCCTCCTACTATTCTCCCATCACACTGCTTTCTCCTTGAAAAAGAAAATAAAAATGAAGAAAAAGATAAAAAAGAAAAAAAATGCTGATTTTTCAACTTTCCAATCCTCCATCTCTGTTGAGGAGACCTCCTATTTCTCTACCGAGTGCGTCCCGACCCAGGGGCCGCTCTTTCAAGATTCCTTGACAGATCTCTTTTCCCCCTCTAGCGAGGGGTCTTCTTCTGTATCACCTTTTGTATCCACTTTTTCACCCCCTTCTTTCCTTTCTGATCAAGCTAGTTGCTCCTCCTCTTCTTCCTCTTCTTCTAATAAAATTCATAGGGTAGATTCACATAAGAGATCCAAGGGTAAGGAGATTCCTCGCAGATTTTTGTTGGAGTTGGCTATCAGATGCCAAGCTTGTTTAGCAATCCCTGAGTTGGTGGGAGATCCAATTATACTGCCAGAGATAGAATATGAAGATGCTATTGCTTCTTATGAGGGTTTGGGCGTTTATGAAATTATGAATGATGAAGACCCTATTGACGAGGGGGATGAAAGTTACGAAGAATATGAGGACGAGGCTGATGCTTTTGCTAGTGGTATGAGAAGATTCGACGAACCATCAGCCTCCGTAGAAGAACCTACCAAAGGAATTAATCTGGGTACCGAGGAAGACCCTAGGATTGTCCTCATTAGCCAGAATTTGCCACCCTCCGAAGAGGAGGCGCTCATTTTAGTTCTTCAAGAATACAAGGACACGTTTGCATGGAGTTATGAAGATATGCCGGGATTGGACCTTGCGCTCGTTGAACATCGTCTTACACTTAAGCCAGGGTCTGTCCCGGTCAAACAACGGTTGAGGCGTTTCCACCCTAGTATGGCTTTAAAGATGAAAGAAGAGGTCGATAAACTCCATAAGGCTAGATTTGTTAGAGTTGTCCTCTATCCCAATTGGGTGGCTAACATTGTCCCGGTCATGAAGAAAGATGGGAAAGTTCAGATTTGCATAGACTTCCGGGACCTCAACCGGGCGTGTCCTAAAGATGACTTCCCCCTCCCTCATATTGATGTTCTAATTGATAACACGGCAGGATTTGAGACTCTCTCTTTTATGGATAGCTTTTCAGGTTACAATCAAATTCGTCTGTCTGAAGAGGATCAAGAGAAAACATCATTCACTACGCCATGGGGTACATACTGCTATGTGGTCATGCCTTTTGGACTCAAGAATGCTGGAGCCACCTATCAGAGGGCAATGATGGCGATTTTTCATGACATGATTCATATTTATATTGAGGTGTATGTGGATGACCTGGTTGTAAAATCAAGGACAAGGATTGAACATCCTGGGGTTCTGGCTAAGGTTTTACAGAGATCACGAGAATATCAATTGAAAATGAACCCCAAGAAGTGCGTATTTGGTGTTTCTTCAGGGAAATTGCTTGGTTTCATTGTTAGCAAGAGGGGAATTGAAGTTGATCCCAACAAGGCAAAGGCCATTAGAGATATGCCTCCTCCCAAGAATTTAAAGGAAGTTCGAGGATTAATCGGGAGGTTACAATTTATTCGCCGCTTCGTCTCTCAGCATTCACAAAGATGTAGGCCGTTCTACGAGCTTACTAAGCCGGGAGTCAAGTTTAATTGGGACGACAAGTGTCAGGTAGCCTTTGACGGATTGAAGGATTATTTGGCCAATCCTCCTATCCTGAGGCCGCCAATTCCAGGCAAACCTCTTATTCTCTATGTTTCAGTCCTAGATGACTCCGTAGGTGCTGTCTTAGCTCAAGTGGATGAAGAAAGTAAGGAGAGGGCAGCATACTACTTGTCTAAGCTTCTTAACCCCTGTGAGCAGAGGTACTCAGCCATGGAGAAAACTTGTGCAGCTTTGGTTTGGGTAGTTCAGAAGTTAAAACATTATTTCTTAGCTCATGAGGTTCACCTCATTGCTCGCATGAATCCAATTAAATTCCTCCTTGAAAAATCTGTCCTCACTGATCGATTAGCACGCTGGCAAAGCTTCCTTTCTCAATTTGATATCACTTACATTCAACAGAAAGCTATCAAAGGCTACGCCATTGCCGAGTACCTTGCTCATCACCCTCTCCCCCGTTTTGATCCTGTCAATTCGGAGTTCCCAGATGAAGAATTAATGTCCATTAATCAACCCCACGATCCTATGTGGACGTTACATTTTGATGGAGCTCTAAATTCTCAAGGAAGAGGGATCGGCATGGTTCTTTTAACACCAGAAGGGGTCACCATCCCATTTGCTGCTCGGCTCACTTTCCCCGTTACCAATAACATAGCGGAGTATGAAGCTCTTTTGGCCGGTCTTCAAACCGCTCATCGATATGGTGTCACCCATTTGAGGATTGTGGGTGATAGTCAGCTTATTCTGTGCCAGGTACTTGTCAAGTGCCGCACTATCAATCCTAAGCTCAAGCCCTACCAGGAACTCGCTTCAGCTTATGCCAAACTCTTCACTAAATTAATCTTTGTTCATGTCCCTCGCAGCCAAAACATCTTGGCTGACGCTCTCGCCTCTTTGGTTTCCGATTTAGTTTTCCCTCCTGAGCATGATTTTCATGTTCCCCTGATTCATCAGCGTGACACCCCAGCTATTTAGGGATCAAGTGCTCGAGAAGGTTAAGCTGAAGGAAGCTCTTAAAGGTAAAGAGGTCATGCTTTTGGATTGGCAAGAAGATCTGGCTGACGAAGAGAAGCCTTGGTATTATGAGATTGCCAGATATTGTAATGATCAGTCCTATCCCGAGGAAGCCACTGCTGAACAGAAGAAAGCAATTAGAAGAGTGGCTCAACGATATGTTTTGGTTGGAGGTGTGCTCTACAGGAGAGGGCTCACCGGTGTTTTATTAAGATGCCTCGATGATGATGAATCTTGGAAAGTCGTGGAAGAGGCGCATTCTGGAGTGTGTGGTGGTCATGTGAATAGCCAGATGCTAGCTAAGAAGATTCTTAGGCTAGGATTCTATTGGCCCACTCTAGAAGAGGATTGTTCCATCTATGTTCGAAGGTGTGTTAAATGCCAGCTGCACGCCGACAAGATTCATTCTCCTGCTTCTTCACTCCATCCTACGTCCTCCCCATGGCCCTTTTCCATGTGGGCTTTTGATATCATTGGACCTCTTGGTGACTCGAATCTCCTGACCAAACAAAAGTCATTCATCCTCACGGCAACGGAATACTTCACCAAGTGGGCAGAAGCAGAAGCTTACGTGGAGATTAAAGCGTCAACAGTCTGCAAATTCATAATGAAGAACATCATCACGAGGTTCGGCATCCCGAGTACCATCGTCACCGACAATGGACCTCAATTTATCTCTCAGGAAATCAAGGATCTCTGCAACATGTATAACATTGCATTGCATCATTCTTCACCCTATTATCCACAGGGCAATGGCCAGGCAGAGGCCACTAACAAAACTTTGATAAAAATTGTTAAGAAGACGTGTGAGGCTAATAAATTTTTGGATTGGCCAGACAAGCTAATAGAAGCTCTCTGGGCCTATCGCACTTCCATTCGCACACCCACTGGGCAAACTCCTTTTGCCCTCACTTATGGAATGGAGGTGGTAGTCCCTTATGAGATTCTTATTCCCTCTCTGCGAGTACAATTGGATAAGGAATTTTCTATTGATGAACGTCGTGATTCACTCCTGGCCCAGTTGGAACTCTTAGATGAGAAGCGTCTGGTCACCGCTGAGCATGCGCGTGTTTACCAAAACAGGCTTTCACGTTTTTATCAAAAGAAAGTAATTGAGAGAAAATTTAAAATCGGTGAGATGGTAATCAAAAGAATTTTTGTAAAGCCGGGTGGCCCCCGCTCAAAACTCCAACCCAATTGGGAAGGACCGTTCATTATAAAAGATGTTTATCCTGACAATGCTTATAAACTGGTTAATGCTGAAGGGGAAGAGTTAACTCATCCTTGGAATGGTTTGTATCTTAAGAAATACTACCCTTGATTCAAAACTCCAAAAAAATATAAATATATGTCTTCAAAAATCCAAACAAAAAGGAATATCTCCGAAAACCATAAAAATAAAAAAAAATTAAAAAGAAATTCCAAAAAGCAAACAAAAAATAGAAATTCTTCAAAATCAAAAGAGATCAAAATTGGTGCCACGGCACACGAAGGATCAATGTCCGAAAGGTCAAAATTCAGAATTCATTCATCAGTCTTGCTAACTTAAAAGGGGGTTGACTCCCACACACACTACACGCTTTATTCTTGAGATCAAGCAGTGCAAAATCTGACGGAAAGTCAAAAATCTGACTAAAAGTGAAAGATAATACCCGTTCTCTTCTTCTTCGGCCCATAAGGGAGGAAGGGAGACCTCGAGGTAGACACGCCAAGCCTATCCGCCGCCCTAGTAGGTGGAAGTCAAGGCCCAAAAGGGAGCAAATGCCACAAAAGCCCCAAGTACAATTAGGTTTTTATTCATCAGTGCAAATCAATTCCAAAGTGAAAGTCAAGTTATGAAAAGAAAAAGCATGTCAAGAGGGCAAAGTCCCCGCAAGGAAAACCTTGGGCGTATGCGTGCAATATAAATGGGCAAAAAGGCAACAAATTTCCCTACGCCAAAGATCGAACCCCAACAGGCATAGGGTAGGGGAGGTAACTTTGCCTTGAGCATCTCAGAATCCCTTATGGGCTTCCCTTATATTTTCTTCCATCCTTTCTATGTGGTAAGTCATGAACTGGCAGGATGGTCAAGACGGACTAAAGAAATTGCACTGTGCGAAATCTCGAATACAAGTCAATTATGATCACGTCAACCCCCTTTTAACTACTCAAGAAAGGTTAATGAATTTTAGATGGTGACTATGTAAGACTCATGGTCTTGATAGCCTTGAAGCCCTTTTCTCAAAATAATTCAATTAACGCCGTCGGCTAAGGCACTTTTTATGGAATTAACGTCCTAGATTAGGTCGTCTTCTTCAGAATAACGTCTTTGAGCAGGTCGTTTCTTTTTCAAAAAAAAAAAATTCAAATTCTTTTTCGAATTCACGCCGTCCTATAGGGCATCTTTATAAGAATCACGACCCACTCTAAGGCGCGTTTTTCAAGAAAAATAATAAAAAATATATAAATGAGAGAAAAAGAGAAAAAGGAAAAAATGCATTTCTTCACGATGTATGCTTGCATTCTTTTGCATGGGCATCTTTTATTTATGGTTTGCATATGTGTGCTTTGCATGATGCATCTCCCGCTATCAGCCATTTCATTTTGTCTTATTTGATTAAAGGCTTGCCCCCTTGACCCGTCATTAAGGTCAAAACATTGCCACCCCTTGCTTATTGGGCAAGGGGCCAAGTCGAACAGATGAATTAACCTGTTTTGTTCAAATAAAAACCATAGCTACAGGTACAGGGCAAAGTAAAGCAAACACGAAGAACGTGGAAAGAAGAAGGTACACAAACACGAGGCCACAGTCACACAAAGTGCTCAGGTAACAAAAATCTCGATCTATATATATATATCTCTCATGACTATCATGTACAGGTGTGAGGGTGGAGGAGTACAAGTAAGTCTCTCAGCTCTCGCCTCCACCCTCCTCTCTCCTACTCTCAACCTCCTCCTCGCCGTCCCGGGCTGGTACTGGTGGAGGAGGCATGGGACCCCGTGAAGAAGCCGGAACCCGAACGTGTCCCCCTGCCTCGCTCCTCTCTCGGAGGGAAGAGCCCGCCACGAAGGTGGAGCTAGTGAAGGAGTACCCCGCAGCCCGCGCCCGCTCGCGTCCTCGCTGGAGACGCTCCTCGGACACTCGCAGCCGCTCCTGGGAAAGGATCAACTGGGTCCTCGAATCCGTCAACTCTCGCTCACGTGCCGCCAGCTGCTCCTGGAACCGGGCACGCTCCGCCTGGTGCTCCTCTCGCTCACGAGCGCGCTCCTCGCGCTCCCGGGCACGCTCCCGTCTCTCCAGCTCAAGCGCCACGCGTAGCTCGGCCACGTCCTGAGGAAGCTCCTCCCGACGCCTCAGGGACCTCTCAAGCTCTAAGATCCGCTGATCGCGGATCACCAACTCGGTACGTACTGCCTGAAGCTGTGTCACCTGCAAACAGGTAAACAAGTCATCAATTCCACAATTAAATTCAATAATCTAGCAATTCAAGCAATGTATAATCGAACCACTCACCTGTGCGCTCGTCGCGCGGTAGCCCTCATCTACGCAGGTAAGAGCGACTCGAAGCTCCTCAGTCTGTAAAATGAATTTCATCAGTGCACAATTATATAATCAATATTTGAATGGATTGGTGTTTTAGAATTTACCCGTGAAGCGAGGTCGCGCTCTGCTGCCTCGGCTCGTGCCACCGCTCCCGCTAGCCGCTCTGCCAGTGCAGTCACCTCTGTACTGGGCCCTCTCGAGCTGGAGGCCTCCCCTGGGTCTCTCCTCACTGCTCCCTGCTGGGCACGCTGCATTCATTGAGATCGTCAATGGCTAATCATCAATAATTCAACAAAAACAAAATACATTTGCATATAGAAATAATTTAAACACTCACCAGGGTCTCTAGGTCTACCCGTGTGGCAGCTAGCTGGTCCTCCAGGCTGTGTAGGTGGGCCTGGGCATCTATCGCTGCTATGTCCAGCGCATCCTGCATCCATCACATGTTAGTCGCATGATAGTCACATAAGCATTTGCATTTAATTTAGAAATAAGTGCATACCCCTAAGACCCTCATCTGGGGTCGGCCGGCGTATACCTCCCAGTAGCGCCGGAGGTACTCGGAGCTGTCAGTCGCGCGAGAGGTAACTCTGGTCCCGCCACGCTGCCAGTCGGCGTGCTGCTCCTCGAATCGTACCCTCCAGTCGGTCACCTTTGTACGACCGCGCGTCTTCTTCCCAATGCCCCGTGGCTCGCCTACCTCCACCCACTCCTGGTGGAGGCCCAGTGTCCTCATCACCAACCTAAGCCGTAACGGCTCAATCTCGCTCAAGCAGTGAACCCAAAGCTCACGCTCAAAGCGAGGACGGCCCGATACGACCCAAGGCTGGCCCTCATCGGTCATCCCCTCGTATGGCCTCCACTGCACCTGCATTCGTAAACATACATACATATCATCATCATTTCATCATAATCAATTCAAATAAAAAAATGCATATCATGCATCCATACATACCAGCGAGGGAGGGAAGTCGCGGAGCTCTCTCCGTAGAACCCACAACTCGTAGCCGAGCGGGGCGCCGAAGACGACCGGCACCCAGCACTGTGCTAGAGGGAAATCTCCCTCATTCCCAGGCCGTGGGTCAGCGCGCCCCATCGGCATGTAGAGGTGACTCCAAACCTGCATCCATGCATTGCATTAGTTAGGCATTCGCACGCATATAAAAATACACATAAAAGAAAGAAAAAAATGAAAAATGCATACCTAAAGAAAAGGTGAGAAGCCACTAACGGTCGTCTCTCGACCTGTCCCCATGGACAGGTCGGCCATCATGTGCGCCAGCAGTGCCGCTCCCCAGGCGTAGCTGCCAACTGCCTCCAGGTCCTCGAGTATCCCTAGAAATCGGCAGTTGATGACGTCGCCTTTTGTCCCGAGCAACAGCCTCCCCAGTAGCAGTAGCAAAAACCTCCTCAAGTCTAGGTCAGCTCTCTCTCTGTCGGTCGGGTCCTGGCAGTACACTGCCCTAGCCCCGTCTATCAGCCTCTGTGAAAACTGCTCTAGGGTCTCCCCTGACCTGTGCCTAGCGTTCCCTAAACCCATCACTGTGGTGAGGTCGGTGCGGAAGATCGTCCTGCACTCGCTAGGGGTCTCGTAAACCATCTCTAACCCTAGCAATCTCTGGGCATGCTCGGTGTAGTCTGGGTAGGTAATCCCGCTCATAGCCTCACCATCTACCCTCAACCCCGTAATCCTGGCCACGTCCTCCAGGGTAGGAATTATGTGTCCCCAAGGCATCAGGAATGCCCGGCTGGTCCTATCCCATCTCTCCCGTAGAACCTGAATGAGTGGTAGGTCTGGCCTAACTGGCTCTATGCTGAGGAAGGCCCCGAACCCCATCGCATCTACCCTCTCTCTCTGGAACTCTGGGAGGCCGTAGTAAGTTGCCCGGACCATGACCCATGAAATGCGCGTCCTCATCAGCCCCTGCATGCATAAAATAAGAATTGTTGGTTTAATTGTTGTGATTATTCATGCTTATTTCATTTTGATTGCCCCAGGATGAATGTTGGTGTTATTGGAAGTAACGACCTTCCTCAGGTCATTTTTTTGTTGAAGTAGCGCCCTTAAGGAGGGCGTGGTTCTGTTTGAGCTTATAGATAACGACCTACCCTAAGTCGTTTTTCATCTATGAAACGCCTTTGTGTTGGGCGTGTGTTTGTGCTTAATTTCTAAAAATCCTAAAGGTTTTTCAATTCACGCCCTTGAGTAGGGCGTTTTCTATTTGGGTTCGTTAATTAATCAAATAATTAATGAATGGGCGACCGTTGGTTTGGTCGTCTGTTTTGAATTAACGCCCTGGTGTGGGGCGTGGTTTCCAGGTTTTTCAGAAAATGGAATAAAAATAACAGCATGCGAAAATTAACAGCATAATATGTAAATTTAAATGGGCGACATGCTTTAGGGCGTGTTCTCATGAGGTTAATTGTTTTTCATGAAAATGATGTGATTAACGCCCTTGGGTTGGGCGTGTATTTTGAAATCGCGACGCCCCTGAGGGCGCCTTCTTTCTGGGTTGCAGGGTTTATGCCTCGAGGGCTATGGAAAATCAGGAAAAATGAAATTAAAAGAAATAAAAATGGGAAAAGGGTTTGAGGCTTACCTTCTTGTGCTTGGGTTCCTGAGGCTGAGGTCGTGGCCGCCGGTGTTGGCCGGCACGGGGAGGGGGCGCCACCGCGGGCGGTGGTTCATCACCACCGTCTCCTTCTCTTTCTCTTTCTCTTTCTTCTTCTCCTTCTTCTTCTGCTTCTCCCTCTTCATTTTCTTCATTTTCTTCATCTTCACCTTCCTCATCTCCTTCTCCCACGGCCTCGTCGCCATGTTCATCCTCGCCGCCGGCCGCCGCCGCGGGAACTTCTTCAACCGCCACGGGAGGAACTTCCTCCATGGCGTGGTCTTCCTCGCCCAGGTCGACGACCTTGGGAGCGGCCAGCCTTTGCCGTTTGACTGAACCGCCTCTGGCCATGGCTAGGGTTAGGGCTAAGGATAGAGAGAGAGAGAGATAGAAGAAGAGAAGAGGGGAGGGGGAGCTTCGGTTAGGGTTGCAGAGAAGAGAGAATGGAACGGAGGAAGAAGAAGAAAAGGGGGATTTAGCATTCGAAAAGAAGAGACGCCCTGAGAAGAGGCGTTTTTTGTGGAAGTCACGACTATGACATGGGCGTGTTTATAAATTAGACGACGTTTCTCGAGGCGTCAATTTTATTTGCATGGGGAATGATAACCGTCGTCAGACGCATTCAATGGGCGTTGATTGATGTGATCGAAGTAATTATTATGATTTTTACTCACGCCTGAGCTAGAGGCGTTGCCTGATTGAAACGTGACTTTCCTGAGGGCGTTACTTTTGGAATTTCAACGAATATATTTTGGAAATTTGAATCGATTAACGCCCTGTTCCAGGTCGTTATTTAAGTAACGCCTATTTGTGAAGACGTCAAATGTGTGAACAGGAATATTGGAAGCGACCTATCATGAAGGCGTCCTTTTATGAATTCACGCCTTTGCTTGAGGCGTTATTCGCAACAGAACGACAGGTTATTTAAGGATTTGATCTGAAGCACAGCAGTAAGGCTCAATCAGGAAAACAATTATTTTTATTACTTTGAAAAGAGATATTACAATGCTTAATGAGCCACCTTGGGTCTTAGCTTTCTCAAAGCTGTTACATAATTTTTCCACTGATCTTTGTCTTCCTCTAAACTCTCTACAGGTTGATGAGGTTTGCTAATCTTCCATAGGGCTTGGATTGTGATAGCCTCTTCTCCATCTTCATTGCTGCCTAGGTCTCTTGATTTGATTGGAGGGAGATGAGAGACGTCTTCTAGGTGTTGCCTTGGAAGTCCGATTTGAGGAAGGCATCTGTGAGAGTTGTACAAGACGAAGTCCGAAGCGCCAATGAGACGAAGGTCCGTGCCGGTAGAGAATCGTGCACGAAGTTCCTGCATCTTGAGTACACCCGGGGCACATGTAAAGAGGTTCTTTGGCATTACCTTTAGGTGCTCTCTCCAATCACCTCTCTTCTTTACTTGAGGAATCCGGTTCATCACCCTATTGCTTATTCCTAACGAACCGGTCATATAAGAGAGTGGGTTTTTTGAGAAGATTCTTGAGGATTGTTGGGCCTCACCACATGGATCGAATTTGAAATGGAGATCAACCCAACTAGAGAGTGCTAGCATGCACCCGTAGATGGGCCTTCCCATCGCCGCCGAGGTAAGCCCACTATAGAGGTAGGCTAGGATAGCCGGTTCGGCTCTTTCCTCTTCCCATAAGCTCATCACCGCGCTCAATTGGGCCTCCTCTAGAAAGTCCTCCGAGGATGGAAACAAGAGTGCGCCTGCTAAGCACACCACGAAGGCCTTTGCTATCTTGTCTATCTCCTCCTCTTCCTTTGCTTGATCCGCTCTCTTGTACACCCATGAGGCGAGCTTCAAGAGATTGATTCCTTTAGTGACCTTGATTTGGTTCACTATGTTTGGGCTAGATATCAATGAGGTTAGCAATTCATGAGAGGAGATTGGCCTTGGCATGAGGGCCATCTTTTGTTCTTCTCCTTATTTCATTCTTTTCAAGCCTAAGATCAACTCTAGCTCTTCCAAAAGGATGGTGGCTTCAAATGTCGAGAAGAGAAAGGTATGAGTGGAAGGATGCCAAAGTTCAATCAATGCTCCTATGGCAGCCCAATCTAAGTGAATTTGGTCATAGTGCTTGGCATGGGTTACTAGGCCCAAAAGATGCCATCTTGCTAGGTATACTCTCATGTCAGAGGAGAACTTGGAGAGAATAAGGGGCAACCACTTCACTTTTGTAAATCTCCTAGCACTAGGGACATTTGGGTAGTCCTGTGGAAAGAAAAATATGAACAGTGCCAATAGTGCCAGACATGAGCATATGTAAGAAGCTGTTTGACAGAAGGATTCAATAAAAAGAAAAGAAAGAAGATATAAGCAGAGGGAAAAGCAGAGGAATTCACTAACCTGATGTTGAGCAACTCGGCTGCAGATGTGCCCTTGGATTTCAGTCAACCTAGGGGTGGAAGACCTAGGTCTCTTAATCATCCTCTCCATTGTTTTTTGGCTTTGCAGAAGGAGCTCGGACGAGTGCCTGCGGGAGAAGAACAAACAGAGAAAGAGAACAGAGCCGGCTACGGAGGTTCAGAGAAGAGGTTGTGTTAGGTTGAGGAAAGCAGCCTTTCTTTTATAAAGATTTGAAGAGGGCTTAAGGTTGTTCGGAGTTAACAGGTTGATGGCTATTAGGATTTGGTTTTGCTTTCGATCTGGAAACGGAAGCACTGGATTGATTAACGCCTTTTGTTAGGGCGTCAATTTCTGAATTGACGACCTTGCTGAGGTCGTGTTTTGTGTAACGCCCTTTAGTAGGTCGTTTACCCTTTGGCCTCTCGATGGGTTTCACGCCTTTCTGAAGGGCGTGTTTCATGTTTTAACGACTACATATTAAGGCGCGTTTTCATGATTTGACGCCGTTCAGTGCAGGCGTGTTTTTATGAGCTTATGAATTTAGATATTCATGTGTGTTAATGAACTTAAGTGCTATTATTTCGGTGAATTGTTTTTTTGAGCACTTATGATCATATCATGATTTAAATGGAAAATTATGTTTGATTATCTTGAATTTCGAAAACTGATGAATTTTCAAAGTGCAGAAGTTTGCAGGATTAGAGGCGCCTGGGTTGCTCATGGAAATAACATTGCACTTGTCATCTTGTATTTGTTCGGTGTAAGCATTATTACTATATGATATCTACATTATTATAGCATATCAAGGACCTTGTGGTTCTGATGAATCTGGAATTTGAGTTCCCCTTCATCAAAAACGATGATGATTCCAGGAGAGTCTTGATCACATGGATAGGCCGTTGAGTCGTTGAAGGTTTGGGACGATGGTTCCACTTTCTGAGTTGATGCGCGGACAAACGGGCTTCGGTTTAGTGTTAGCTCAGAAACTTGGATTCTTGACCAAATCTAGATGGCTTAGCAATATTATCCTTGATTGTTTTCTATTTTTAGTTTGTTTTATCTTTTCTTTTAGCCCAGCATGCATCATATAGGACTTTGAGTTTCATGTTGAAAGTCTTCATATTATGGCAATAATGAAGGTCACTCGTTCTTGATTGAGTTGACATGAGATATTCCACTCCAAATCAAGTACTTTGTTCTATCTGAAGCCGCTCAGGCTGGTTCCTTGAAAATGTCCCTTTGTTGGATCTCCATCTCAATTCTCTTTATTTTTTCTACAAAATTTACCTTGGTTGTAGCACGTCCACGTTGGCTGGTCACCGCTCTCCAATGATCTTTCCCTATCGTGCCCGCACGCACACCTTTTGCCTTACATTTTACTTGTTTAGTTTAATCTCCTTTATCCAGCAAATCGATGCTTCCTTGGAATCACTCGGAGTTGTTTCATTCAGAATCTTGGAAAGATTTCCATTGTTTAGTGTCTGAGGCGTGTCACATCACACCTTGGCATCTACTTATCAGTTCGCTCCACTTCATTCCATTTGTTGCACTTTCACTCCATTTTCGTCTCACTCCCTTCCAAAGCAGACGCCAAGGCGGGGCAGCTGTAGACACGCCAAAAATGACGCTATGTTGATCAAATCTCATGTCACTATGATGACGCCCCAAGTGAACTTCAATATATTCATAATATGAAGTTTTTCTATTTTCTTGTGTGTGGTTTTGATTCATTTTTACATTTTTTGTGATTCGCGACCTGAAGAGGGGCGTTATTTGAATAGCGACCTTGTCGAGGGCGTTTTCTCAAGAAAGGACGACTAAAAATAAGGGCGTCAATTCCTGGTATTATCCGATTTTAAAGAAAATTCAAAATCAATTTAATTATTGGTTAAACGTCCTTCCTTAGGGCGTGTTTTAAATTAACGCCTCTATCATAGGCGTGTTATCATAATTTTCAAATAAAGTAAGTTTTATTGCCAAAATTAAATCCAAGAAGTGACACCCTTGGTAGAGGTCGTGTTTTGAGTAACGTCTTGATGAAGGTCGTCAATTCTTGATTTGACGCCCTTCGCAAGGTCGTGTTTCACCTTTCGTGTCCTGCTTGAACTCCTCTTTCCTGTATAGAGTCTTGCCTCCAATGGTCTCCTTGCTCGAATTGGAGGTAGAGTCCTACCTTCTTTGAACATTGCCTATCCTTATCTTACCAAATTCGAGCTTATCTCCCACTGAAATCCTATAAAAACATGATCTGGGCGATCGAAGCGGAGGTTGACGATTTCAGAGGTTGAGAGGATTGACGGCTTCCTCTGCTTCCTCTGCTTCCTTACTGTCGTATGCTCGATTGAAGGACTTCGGCTTCCTCTGCACCTTCTTCATCTGATCAACCGCGTCTTATTGGTTCCCTTTACTGTCGACAGGGACAGCAGGGCTTTCTTGTTGATTTGTCTTCATCCACTATTTTCTTCTTCTGCGTCTGCATCAATTCCATCGTCAGTTTTTTTTCCTTTTCACTTTGCATTAGTTTTATCACATATCTCCCCTCTCCCTAATTCATCTTTAGGGGTTTTAAAACCAAAACAACAAGGTGCGCATGTTGATTTCCTTTTATCATCACCTGTTTTATTTGGATTGATACTACTTGCATTGGCTGAATCCCTCTTTGCTTTGTTGTTTCATTGTCTTTTTTGCAAGGTAATTAAAAGGAGAACCCTTCTCATCGGCCGGCCGATTGAAGAAGGAGGAAGGAACTTCACATCATCCCGCGTTTCAATCTTCACCAGGTATTCGCGATCTCTCTTTTTTTGAGGTAACCCCTCTGGCGATCACTTCTCCATATTTGCACCACGTGCAAGCTTTTCTTCCCCTTATTTATGCATTAATCATCATTATTCTCCATGTTTTATCACATCATTATTCTCTTGTGATTTTTGTGTGGGATTTATGCCCATCCACATCTCTCGGCCAGCATTAGCGGCACTATTTTCTACTGCTTTGAGCAGCTGTCCAACTCCCTGCAGTCTCTTCTGAATTCCATCCTGGACAGACCCCCTCAATGAGGAAGTTCAAGTTCTGCTCCTCCCAGAGATTCGAGAGACCCCAGAAGCTCCCACGGTTTTTGATAATGACAAAGGGGGAGAGAAAATGTCATGTAGTTGTGATCTGCTGATGATGGTTTTTAATGATGTTTTTTTAATGTGACTTTAAATTTTTTGTTGTGTGGATGGTGGATGTCTTTAAACTTCTTTTTGTGGATAACTTTAAACCTTCCTTATGGATGACTTTAAGTTTTTGGATGAATCTTAGAGTTCAGGTGGGTAAATGTTTACACCTGATTCTTATTACTTTCTGTGCTGAAATAGTGGTTGCTATATGTATGACAGAAATTGATTTTGCTTAATTCATTATGTGAATTATCATACATGACTCATTAGGTTGTCATCATCAAAAAGGGGGAGATTATTAGAACGTTGGTTTTGATAATGACAATTTCTGAGTCATGTGTGATAGAATTGTGGTCAGTGCATCTGATTAGAATATCTGATTAATTCATGTGAACTGTTTGCATGATGGATTGCTCATGTCTGGAAACCCTAGTCTTGATAGTGACTTTCTGATGAATCATGCTTAGCTGTTGGTGTTTTAATTCTCCAATTTTATCTGTTGTGTATGGTCCATGTGGTCCATGCTATTTCATAGACTAAGTCATAGTCAGTGCATGCAGTGTCTCGCTCATAATCTTGCTCGGTGCAACTCTCGCTTAGTTCTGCACTTCACGCATAAGTGCTTGTCTCAGTGCAAGTTTCTGTTCATGCCCACATACTGTCGATTAGCTTCTTTCTCGGTGCATCCAAATGCATCATGTGCATCAAGGTCGGTGCATTCCTTGCCCTTGCATCTCACCTCCAGGGGTCGGTGTAATTTGTGGGTCAGTGCAATTCTTGACCAGCTCGCACTGTATTAGTCTCCTCATTTTGTACTAGTGCATTTCACTCTGCCATCTTAGTGCAAGTTCTTACGTGGACAGGAAATCTTGACTCGGTGCAAGCTTCGTCTTGCATCTCTCTCTATTATGTTAATCTCTGTCTGGCATCTCGGTGCAGATCTTGCTTGGACAGCCTAACCCGAGTCGGTGCAATCCTTTCTTTGTCGTCTTTTCACTAGTTTAGTGCTTTTCTCATTTTTGCTCACCTTATCTCGGATGCATTCTCTTTCTTTTTGAAATACTCGTAGTCGGTGCATCCTTCGATTAGACGTAGGTAGAGGAACAGAACTCAGTGCATACCTTGCTCCAGATAAAAACATGTTTCGATGCATAGTCTACTCTATACAATTCACTATAGATGTTGGTGAATGTTTTTGCTCCATGCACACCAAGCCTATTCAAATCCCTTTAGCAACGAGGTCGGTGCAGTTCCTATTTCTTGTCTTCTAGACTCGGTGCATGTCTTGTAGATAGCTAAAGTGGATTGGTGCAACATTTGCTTCATTTCACATCGGTGCCTTTCTTGCCCATCTTAGTCGATGCTTATTCCTTTGACTCGGTGCAAATTTTTCTCTCTGGCAAAATCAAGTCAGTACATCTTTGCATTTTGTTGCTTCATGTCCGTGCATATCTGTTGCACGATCAGAGTCTATGCTATGTGCTAATGACATCATGCGTCTTCTCAAGTCAGTACATCTCTCGCTTTTGCTCACTTCAACTCGGTGCAACCTCTTGTTCACCTTGTTGCAAGTCAGTGCAACTGTTGATTTGGGAACTTATACTCAGTGCAGTTTCTGGCTTCTTACTCATTACATTGATACAAATTGTGCTAAGTTTGTGATAAAATGACTATCTCTTTTTTAACAATTTGTCTGTGCATTCACCAGGGTGATTGGCACGTGATCTAAGGAAGATAGAGCTCCAGAATGTTCCAACACGTGCTCCAGCCTTTAAGGCGGGAAATGTGGTATCCACTCACCCAAGCCTCTGGAGTATGTATATATATATATATATACTAAGGAAATGGTGTAGGTAGGATATACACAGACCAGGAGAAGAGAAGAAGAAAGAGTTGAAGAAGAAAAAAAAAGGAGTGTGAGAAGAGTGCTGTGAACCAAGAGAGAAAACCCGAGTCGAACATCTGTGCTGAGAGAAGATTTTGAGAAGAGAAAGTGATAGAGCTTAAAGCAGGCAGTGTCCAGCTAACTGTCGATTCTTTGGATCAGATCCAGATTAATCTGCTCCTGCGAGAGCTATACTTCTTTTCATTTTTTTGTTTGGTTTATTTTCCCTTGATGCTCTTCTTCTTAACTATGTTTTCCAATTCTCTGTTTTGAGGTCAGATTTCCTCCTGTGGATTCAGGGGAAGAGAGACTTGGGTCTCTGGTTGCTGGTGACTGGGTGTCACTAGAGGTTCCTTCCGGGTTGGAAGAAGAGAGGAGTGTGTTCCTCTGGCTCAAGCTGTTAGGCAGCATTTGTAGGCAAGCTGTGGTGCCCAGCGGTTTCAAGCTGTGAGGCAGCAATAAGCTACACTCTGGTTGGAGTGTGGGGTGGATGTAGGTCTGATGACCGAACCACATAAAACCCCTTGTGCATTGTGATCTGATTTCTTCTCTGAGGTTATTAAGTGCATGTTTAGGATCGCGACCTAATTGCCTTTCAGCCACGGTGAATGAATGCTTAAGATCAGTTCGATCGCCTAGAATCGTCGGGTTTACTGGGCATGCAGGTTAAGTGTTCTATCTTGTGTCTCATTGAACGTCTGTTTAAGATCAAGCTGATTTACTGAATGCCATCCTTCTAAAACGCTATTTGTGCTCGCATTAGGCTGACCCATTGAGTGCTTGAGTGTGGATCTTGCTAGAACACCTGCATTACTGAATCAAAGTTTTATTTCCATAAGATTTTGTAAGTTCAGTGTTAATCAAGATCTAAGTTTCAAATTAGGCAAATTTCCTTTTGGGATTCATTCACCCCCCCTCTGAATCTGGGCCCTTCACTCAACAGTAGCCCCACCCCAGGACGTCTCTTCCCTGTTGGGCATCCTCGCTAATACGCAGCTCAGCCATGAGCAACTTCAGGCCTTTCATATCATTTTAAAGGGGAAATCTGTTTCTCCCCCTCCCCAGGAGTCAACTCTGGCTCCCACATCCCACCAAGAACCGTTGCAGGCTGTCACTTCTCCATCATTTGTACATGTCATTCCCTCTTCCTCACTTCAAGGGTAGGCGAGTCAACAGCTCACCTCATTCCAATTTCCCCATCCACAGTCTCAAACCCCTGCAATTCCTTATACGCCACCCTACCCAGGCCCGTCTACTGACAGGCCACCATACCCCTCTGGTCCAGGGTTCCCTTCTCAAGCCCCTGCGAGGCCTTTTCTGCCTCAGTGGCAGGCGTAACCTTCACCTGCCGAGGAGCTCCCCCAGTCACTCCTCAATAAACTTAACCAAATGGATGAGCAAATTCGAAACATAAAGAAAGTGGTAGATGTGAAGTCTGCCCCTAAGGTTTCCCTGCCAATTCTTCCTGTGTTTCATCTCCCTCCCTCCGAAATGCCTACGTACCGTAAGTATAACGGCACGGGTAACCCTTCCATTCACATCAAGGATTTCATGTACGAATCCTCCTTTTGATAGAATGAGCCAAAATCCCTGGCTTACCTTTTTCAGAGATCATTAGAAGGTCCTGCCCTAGAATGGTTCTATTCTTTAGAGCCGAGTGGGGCTGAGGATTTTGACATTGTAAAAAGTAAATTCTTACAGAAGTATCGGGATAGGGTCGGTCCCTCTCTTTTTATCACCGACCTAGTCACTGAGAAAATGAGACCGGATGAAGATTTTGTGCAGTATGTTGACAGATGGAGAGCCATGGCAGATAGGATAAAGGATATCCTTTCAGAACCCGAGCTAGTGAAAATGATCGTGTCTAATGCCACCCCACAGTTTAGACACGTTTTGGCTATGAATAAGCTTACTACAATGAAGGAACTCTATGAGAGGGCCCGGTATATCCAGAACCAATTAAAAGATTCCCCCATCATGCATATGTTCGAACCCCCAAAGCCAAGAATGTTTAAGAAGACAGGCACTGGTGTCCAAGGAGGAACGACAGAAGGGGTTGTGATAAATGAACAAGTGAGTGTGCTTGGTAGCCCTAACCAACCGGTCAACCCAAGACCTCGTCCAATGTCACGACCCCCCTTTCAGCAGGGTCCACCACCCTTTCAGCAGGGTCCACCTCCCTTTCAACAAGGACCACCTCCCTATCGTCCTCCACCCCAGAACAACCCTCTTCAGAACATGCCCTTCCATCCTCAGCAACAACAGCAACAACCACAACCTTAATACCACCAAGTTTCACCCTCGGGAAATTACGACCCACCACAACAACATATGAGGCCTTTTGGTCCCAAAAGAGCCCATTATCCACCATTGCCTGAAGCATTGTCGGACATTTTTAATGTCCTTATGGCTGCCAACGCACTCACTTTGCCCAAGGAAATGTTCGCATGGCCCCCGAATGCTGACACCTCCAGGTACCGTGTTTACCACATGCAGCCAGGTCATAAAGTGGAGAATTGTTTCAACTTTAAAGACTACATTTATGACATGAATGACCAGGGTGAAATTGATTGGGATGAAATGAGACGATACATCGCCATCTTGAAAGCCAGGAGACCTCCACCTAGGCCACAGTTGTCACAACAACCACAGCAACAACAACAGCCACAGCAGGCCCCACAACAGTAGCCTAACATGGGCATCATCCATAACCCACTTCCGGAGCATCAGCAGCCCAACCACCAGGTTAACCCAATTTCCTCCTTCCCGGAAGTTGGGAGAAAGTAGGATTGGCATGTAGAAAGCACCTCTGTTCTTGCTACCACCCATGTTACTAGTCAACCTCCTCACCTAATCCGAACATCACCTTGTTCTGACCCAACCATCTCACAACTCTTATGTAACCCTTCTTCATTTCCACAGCCATCACGTCCTCTTATCCGCACCCTTACCGTTAATTCCCCATTAATCTACCACCACATGCCATCTACCGTATCCCCTTTACTCCCGGAGCCTCTTGTTACCTCCCATCCCACCACATCGCCTCTAGCCCTACCTTCCAAACTCCTTATCATTCACCACCCATCCGAGGTCCCCTCTACCTCCACTATGCCTCCACCTTCCAAACCACTTATTATTCATCACCCATCTGAGGTCCCCTCTACTTCCACTATACCCCCGCCTTCCAAACCCCTTATTATCCACCATCCATCTGAGGTCCCCTCTACTTCCACTGTACCTCCACCATCTAAACCCTTTATTATCCACCATCCATCTGAGGCTCCTATACCCCCACTATACTTCCACCTGATAAGCCCCTCAATAAAACCCCTACACCCGTCATCACACCTGTTTCACCAACAATTTCTCCACCACTACCCCTCAAACCCCTGTCAAAATCCACACCCAATACCATAGAGGTGCAGCAAGAGCCACAAGCAATGGTGCTCCGAAGTGGAAGGATGTTCCACCGGGTATTTTCCCAGAATAGTCAGGCCACCAAACAGTCTCAGCCAGAGAAAGACAATGAAGAGCAGCCAGAAGAGTCCATCCCTGGGACCCAGTATGATCTGTTAAAACATTTGGATAAGACACCAGCTCGGATCTCCATCCTTGAACTGATTAAGAGATCCACGTCCCATCAGGAAGCTTTGAGGGAGTATCTTCAAAAGGTCATGGTGAATGAGGATCTCCCTGTAGAAAAGATCTCGGCAGTTCTGACGCCGACGGACACACAGCTAGCTATTATGTTCCATAATCACGAGCTTGCCCCTAAGGAAGCCCGAAAATATGCACTGTGTATTGCGGTAAAAATTAATGGAGTATCCGTGGACCCTTGTCTAGTGGATACGGGTGCATCTATAAATGTCATTTCTATGAGCACTCTCCAGGTATGTGGGGTTGACGAAGAACAAATAACACCTTCTTCAATCACAGTCACGGCCTATGATAACAACAAAATGCCGCCAAAGGGGATGATTAGCTTGAATGTAGAATTGGGCCATGTATCAGTGTCCACAGAATTCCATATTCTTGATATGGATCCCACGTTCAAAGCTATACTAGGCCGTACCTACATTGAAGCTATGAATGCTGTGCCATCCACCAATCATCAATGTTTGAAATTTCCCTACAAAGGGTGGCTTATCAAGGTAATGAGCATGCCCCTCTGTTCTACAGTGGATGCTATCACCACCTCTCTGCCCTCTGTCTGGCCGACTCACTGGCCCATACCGTCCTTGTTCGATGTGTATGACCCCTCCCATGCTCCGTTAATACAACAGAAGCCGTTTCCCATGGCAACCTCACGTCTCCTTTTCCATTCCAAAGGATGGGACATTATGAGAAATATCAGCTATCAACAGGGCAAAGGCTTGGGGGCACACTTGCAAGGAAGGTTGAGACCACTGCAAAAAACAAAGCCGGTATGTAGAGCGGGTCTGGGTTTTAAAGGGCCGATTCTGGTAGACGAGAAACCCCTCACGTGGACCCTATCCTCCCACTTCAAGAAGGGGCATGTCGTTCAGATGGGAGATCCTTCTCCAGAATCACATGGGGGGTTACAGAATGTGTTTTTAGCTGAAGGATGTTCAAAAACCCCCCAAAAAGGAAAGATTATCCACTTGGATTGTGAATGGTACAAATGGTTTGATATACCAGATATATCCATTGCACTGGAAAGAATGTTCTCGCCTCCATATCTAGAAGGGCCACCTTTGATCTCCGAAATGTCAGGCGATACTACCACTCTTGCTAGAATCTCAAACCCTCCTCGTCAGGAAGGTGTTGTCATCGACGGATCATCATCCATCATCAATGTTGCCGTCGACGGCTCATTAGCCGTCATCTTCTCCTTTCACCCATCTCAGTCTTTGTTGCTGTCTTCTTCCTGGGCAAGACAGTTGTCTGATGACCTTCCTAGGTCCCCTTCCTTACTTATCTACCTGCGCGGGTTCTCTCACCCGCGCCAGACTTTCAATCATGATCTGCTCTATGAGCCACACAACCCCCTAGCCATAGTCCCCTTTTGCCCTCCTCTAATTCCTTTCCATTGTTTTGTCATCAAAGATGAAAAAGAAAAAAAAAACGCCAATTTCCCAATTCCTCAACATCACATTATCTTTGAGGAAACCTCCTACATCTCCCACGAGTGTGCCCCGACCTACGGGCCACTCATTCAAGGTCCCGTGAGCGACCTGCTTTACCCCTCTTCTGAGGGGTCTTTCCTTGTACATTCTTCACCATCCCCTTCAGCTTCTTCTTCTGTAAATAATGTGAGTCTAGCTACGAAGTCAAGGGTAGTGCCCAAGAAAAAATCTAAGGGCAGGCAGATCCCTCGTCGGTTCCTTCTAGATTTAGCCAACAGGTGTTAAGCAATTCTAGTCATCCCTCAATTGCTAGAAAATCCCATCCAACTATCGGAGATAGAATGTGAGAATGATTGTGCGATTGATGAAGGGTATGCGGTTTATGAAATCACTGATGAAGAATATCCTATTGAAGATGAGGATGAAGAATATGAGGACGTGGCTAGCGCATATGCTAGTGGAATGAGGAGATTTGATGAGCCATCAGTCGCGGTAGAAGAGTCTACCAAAGAGATAAACTTGGGAACTGAGGAAGACCCTAGGATTGTCCTCATAAGTGATAATTTGCCATCATCTGAAGAAGAGACATTAATTAAGGTTCTCAAGGAATATAAGGACACGTTCGCATGGAGCTATGAGGATATGTCGAGTTTGGATTCCACCTTGGTTAAGCACCGTCTCACTCTAAAATCAGGGTCCATCTCAGTAAAGCAAAGGTTACGATGTTTCCGCCCTCAAATGGCTTTAAAAATGAAGGAAGAGGTCGACAAGCTCTACAAAGCCAGGTTTATTAGAGTCATCCTTTATCCTCAGTGGGTGACAAACAAAGTCCCAGTCATGAAGAAGGATGGAAAGGTGAGAATTTGTATTGACTTCCGGGACCTTAACAGTGCGTGTCCGAAGGATGATTTCCCCCTGCCTCACATTGATGTGTTGATTGATAACATGGCAGGATATGAAACCCTTTCATTCATGGATGGATTTTCTGGATATAATCAAATTCACCTGGCAGAAGAGGATCAAGAGAAAACATCATTCACTACCCCCTGGAGAACTTATTGTTACGTGGTCATGCCATTTGGGCTGAAGAACGTTGGAGCCACTTACCAAAGGGCTATGATGGTGATATTTCATGACATGATGCACGTAATTTGGAGGTATATGTGGATGATTTATTAGTGAAATCCAAAACTAGGGCGGAGCATCTCGAGGTCCTTGGAAAAGTCTTTCAAAGATCGAGGGAGTTCCAATTGAAAATGAATCCAAAGAAATGAATGTTTGGTGTATCATCCGGTAAATTATTGGGCTTCATTGTAAGTAAAAGGGGCATTGAGATAGATCCCAACAAGGCTAAGGCGATTAGAGATATGCCACCCCCGAAGAATCTGAGAGAAGTTCGAGGATTAATCGGGAGGTTGCAGTTCATTCACCGGTTTGTGTCCCAGCACTCGCAAAGGTGCATACCTTTCTACGAGTTGACCAAATCAGGGACCAAATTCTGTTGGGATTCTAAGTGCCAGAAAGCTTTTGAAGGATTGAAGGAGTATCTAGCCAATCCGCATGTTCTCACTCCACCTATTCCAGATAAACCTTTGATACTATATATCTCAGTCTTGGACGACTCTGTGGGAGCCGTCCTGGCACAAGTCAATGAAAAAGGCAAGGAACGGACAACCTATTACTTGTCCAAACTTCTCAACCCTTGTGAGTAAAAGTACACGGCTATGGAAAAGATCTGTGCCGCCCTTGTTTGGGTGGTGCAGAAATTAAAACACTACTTTCTGGCTCATAAAGTCCACCTGATTGCTCGGATGAATCCTATCCAATTTCTTTTGGAAAAATCTATCCTTACTGATAGGCTTGCACGCTGGCAAAGTTTTCTATCCCAATTCAACATCACCTACATCCAGCAAACGGCGATTAATGGCTATGCCATAGCTGAGCATCTCGCTCGCCACCCTCTCCCCAAGTTTGATCTTGTTCAATCAGAGTTTCCAGATGAGGAACTAATGTCTATTACCCAATCAGATGATCCGATGTGGACATTATATTTTGATGGAGCTTTGAATTCTCAAGGTAGAGGTATTGGTATTGTCCTTTTGACACTAGAAGGTGTCACTATCCCAGAGGCATTCCAGCTCTCATTTCCAATCACCAACAACGTGGCTAAATATGAGGCTCTTCTAGCAGGTCTAAATCTTTCATATTCCCTCTGGGTCACTGAATTGCGAGTCATAGGTGATAGTTAACTTATTCTCCGCCAGGTACTCACCAAATATCGCACACGCGATCCCAAGCTCAAGCCATATCAAGAGCTCACTGTTGCTTTTGCCAAATTGTTCACCAAGTTGGTCTTTGTCCATGTTCCTCGTAATCAGAACATTTTGGCCGACGCTCTTACCTCGTTGGCATCATCATTAAGGTTCCCTCTGGGTAGAAGGGCTCAATCCATTTCCATCCACAAACTTCACCTCCCTGCTATCCACAACCCTTCCTATTTAAGGGTCAAGGAAAAAATGTCAAGGATGGCCCAAGATGGGGAAGTTGTTGAGAAGAGAGAAATCATGTTGGTCAAATTGGAAGAAGAACTGGCCGATGAGGAGAAGCCATGGTTCTATGAGATTATCAAATATTGCAAAGATCAGTCTTACCCTAAGGAAGCCACAACAGAAGATAAGAAGGCCATAAGGAGAGTGGCCCAGAGATACACACTGGTTGGAGGATTGCTGTACAAAAGAAGCCTTACTGGTGTTCTTTTGAGGTGTCTGGATGATGATGAGACCTGAAAATGTGTAGAGGAAGCACACTCAGGTGTGTGTGGTGGCCATGTGAATAGCCAAATGCTCACTAAGAAGGTCATTCAGCAAGGCTTTTACTGGCCCACCATGGAGGAAGATTATGCTGTCTATGTCCGTAGGTGTGTCAAGTGTCAACTTCACGCCGATAAGATTCACTCTCCATCTTCCTCTCTCCATCTAGTGTCCTCCCCATGGCCTTTCTCAATGTGGGCATTCGACATCATTGGTCCTCTCGGTGATCCTAACTCCCTTACCAAGCAAAAATCCTTCATCCTCACTGCAATAGAGTACTTCACGAAATGGGCCGAAGCCGAAGCTTACGAGGAAATCAAGGCATCAACAGTCTGCAAGTTCATCATGAAGAACATCTTCGCCAGATTCGGCATTCCAAGAATTATCATCATCGACAATGGACCATAATTCATTTCTCAGGACCTTCAGGACCTCTGCAAAAGGTATAAAATTGCATGGCATCATTCATCACCATATTATCCACAGGGCAATGGCCAAGCAGAGGCCACGAATAAAACATTGATTAAAATCATAAAGAAAACATGTGGGTCTAGTAGATTCTCGGATTGGCCAGAGAAGCTTATTGAAGGTCTATGGACTTATCGCACTTCAATCGGTACTCCCACGGGGCAAACCCCATTCGCCCTTACTTACGGGATGGAGGCAGTAGTCCCGTATGAGATTCTGGTCCCCTCTCTCAGGGTACAGTTGGACAAGGAACTTCCCCTTGACGAACGTCGTGATTCACTCCTTGTCCAGTTGGAACTCTTAGACGAGAAGCGCCTGGCTGCAGCCGAGCATGCTCGTGTATATCAAAATAGACACGCACGTTTTTACCAAAAGAAGATTATTGAGAGAAAATTCAAAGTCGGTGAGATGGTCGTGAAAAGGATCTTTGTAAAACCTGGCGGCCCACGTTCTAAACTCCAACCCAATTGGGAAGGACCGTACGTGATTCAGGCCGTGCATCTTGGCAATGCCTACAGGCTAGTCAATGCTGAGGGGATCGAGTTATCCCACCCTTGGAATTGACTTTATTTTAAGAAATACTACCCTTAGATAGGTGTACATAGTGTAAAAAATAAAAATAAAAAAGAATGAAAATAAAAATATTAAAAAATAACAAGAATGATGAAAATAATAATAATATGTATATAAAACAACAAAAAAACAAAAAAACAAAAAAAATAGAAAATTCAAAATGTTAATGCCTGGGAGTTACCATGCAATTAAGTCACTGCATCCAGTCTCCATGTTAGGATAGGGCCCATTAAGACTTGGTAGGTTACGGGTCTTGGTCTGCCAGAACTGTGGAGATTCCTGTCCGACCACGTCGGCCTATGCCCACTCAAAGGAAGTCAACATACACCCTTATGAGTTTTATCCAAAAACCGATAGCATCACCTATGGTGCGGCCTCACCCAGAAGGTCTCCAGAAGCTGAAATCTTTATTCTTTTCCTCTTCGACCAAATAAGACAGTCGGCGCCCTTAAAACGCTGAGCATAAGAAACAGAAACACAATCCCCTTAAGGCAAGAGTAGGATCCATTTTCTAGAGCATCAATCAGAGCACGAGAAGAGGGCAGTGTCCCCGCAGACATGCAAGAGGAATTCCACAATGTCAAATGGCTATGTTTCCCTCGAAAAAAAGGGACAAAATCAAAGTCAAAAGAAAAGTCGTGTCGTAACTGTGCCTGATTCAATAAATGAAACCCCTCTAAGCAGAAGTCCGAATCCACAAAAAGGGGGGCAATGAGATGTAAATGTTTGAGATTTGGTCCGAAGTTGTCCGAAAGGGAAGAGTTAAATGGACCCCTCATTGGCTCGTCGGGTTAACGATTTTGCCGATCCTCTCAGGAGGTTTGCCCCCTACACTCTTCCTTCTTCCCCTGAAGATGAAAGCTCAATGGAGTATCCGAAGGGTGAAACCCGCCAAGGCTTGCAACCTTGTTTTAACACACACATATGGTTGTCTACTTTGAACGGAAAAAGCTATCGATGTGAAAGAGTCTCTATGTTTCTAGCTGGTCAAGACCCTTGTCTACCACCTTGATATTTTCTTATTTAACCTCGGGCTCATGCCAATGCAAGCGCGTCACCTGCGGGTGCGACGACGTCTGATTCTGGGTCAGCGTCGCGCGGTTGGTCGTTAGGGTTCCAGGGTGTTCCATTATATACCATCTAGAGTTGTCAGGAAATAGACCCGGGTCGGGCAAATCATTTATCTCGAACACTTTTTGGGTGAATCCCTGCGGTCGGAAGCGATTGGGAGCCTAAGCATGGCATGACGGTATTGTCATCAGGATAAGTCTTAACCGGCGAGATTATCATTCGAGGAGTCTAGAGGCCCAAATCAACCTAGATGTGTGCTTAGGATACCTGGGAGGTTAGTAAGAAACCCCTGTTCTCATGTAGGTTAGGTGCCATATGGGTGTTTACCAAGCGTTAGTAAAAAAAACTATATAATAAAAAACAACAAAAAAAGGAAAAAAAGAGAAAAATATAGATATATGCAAAACAACAAAAATGATAAAAATAAAACAACAAAAAAATGCAAGAAATTTTTTTTTGCATTCGCATGATCGCATTTGAATGCAGCATTCCACTTTTAAATTTCGCTTCCATTCGTGTGCTTGTGTGTTGCATTCATCATCATATCTTTGCCTTGCCTTTATTAATAAAGGCTTGGCCCCTTGACCCGTTATCAAGGACAGTTGAAACAAACATCTGCTTATTGAGCAAGGGGCCAAGTCAGAGCAGAAATTCTGACTTGTTTGTTTCAGTGACGTGTGCAGGGATTCGAGATAGCAAGAAAGACATGAAAACAAAAAAAACCAAACCTTTTATTCCATTCCAAAAAAAGAAATTGTACATTAAGTTCCACATTCTCTCTCTACATTACTCGTTCCCCCGCTCTCTGGGCAAGACGCTCTAGAGGGTGCTACCCAACTACGAAAAGTGGTATTTCTATCGCTCTGTAGTCCTCTTCCCATCCCTACACCCCGACGTTGATCTGCGGGGGCAGCAAAGAAGCTACTAACACGAAAGCCACTCTCGTGCTCTTCGGTAGCGCTCCTCACCATCTTTCAGCCATTGTTCAGCAAGACCAAGGCTGATTTGGAGCTCAAACAACTGGGCCTCCATGGCCCTTCGCTCCTCCCTCTCAGCTAATCTATCGGCTCTTTCTCTTTCTCTGTCCCTTTCTTTCTCTGCTCGTTCTCTTTCCCGGTCTTCCCTCTCCAGTTGAAGGGTGATCCTCAACTCCACGGCGTCCCTAGAAGAGTCATCATCTGGACGACGTCGTAATTCCTCCTCCAGCTCTACTATTCTAGCCTCCCTCTGAGCGGCATGGGCAAGTGCCTCTTCCGTCTCTTTTGACTGCCAAATATACCATCTCAGACATATGGCGAGACATGACCAATGAAAATTCAACAGTAAAACCCTTACCTGTATAGAGAGCATTCCTTCTGCCTCCACGGCACGTTGCGTGGCACGAGCAAGTTTCTCGTGAAGTAAATCAAGCTCTGAGGTAGGGATCCATAAGCTGGAAGAGACACCATCTGCTCGCATCGCTGATGAGGCTGCGTTGATCTGGGCATGCTATAACAACATGAGGTGATAATGAGTGGCTACACACCACGAATCTAGGGTCGTAATTAGGAGTGTGCATTGTATATACACAAGGCTCCACGGGTGTCACCCAACGGTTGCTCCGTGTCCGCGAAGCGACCTCGCAAGTTCGCTATCATGGTATCACGAGCATCCTACAGCCATGCTATAGGAGTCAGCATTTCCACAAAAAAATAAATAAAATAAGAACAAAAACAACAAAAAGAGAAGAAAAGAGAAGAAAAGGGAGACCTACCTCCACAAGTCCCCCGGGTTGGAGTCGCTCTACATACATTGTCCTATATAGACGCAAATAGTCCTCACTATCCTCGCATGCGATTCCACGATTGTACCACCCCGTTGCCAATCTTCATACTGTTTGGGGAACCACACCCGCCAATCAATGTAGGTTGCCGGTCCCCGTGTCTTTCTTCCGACGCGAGGTGGCGCAGTCGTATCTACCCACTCCTAAGCTAGCCCAGCTGAAGCGCTCGATTTCATTCAGGCAGATGATCCAATGATCTCGTCCAAACCGGGCGCGGCTTGTTAAAACCAACGGTTGGTCGGCATCGACCATACCTGAGTAGGGCCTCTAGTTCACCTAGGTTAGGTTGTACATATCCTTTTAGCTGGTCAGAATCAAAAACAAAACAAAGAAATAAAAAGAATCCTACCATCGCTGTCGGGAAATCTTGCAGCTCACGTCTTAACACCATCAGTTGGTAGGATAGAGGTGTTGTACTCATGATGGGTTGCCACCGTCTAGCTAATGGCATCGTCACTGGTCGCCAATGCCGAGCTCTCCCCATCGGGAGATAATAGCAGCTCCATAGCTACATCATCATGTGCCATTAGTGCCTTAAGTGAACTATTGCCAAAACGCACAAAAAAATAAAACAAAACAAAAATAAAAAAATACCTAGATGAATGGAATGAAGCCACTTACAATTACCTCCCGGTCTGCCTCTTGGGACAGACCTGTATACAGATGTGCCAGTACGGCAGCTCCCTAGGCATACTGCCCTACTCTCTCCAGGTCTACTAGCAGCTCCAGGAAGCAACAGTCGATGCTGCCTCCCTTTGAGCTTAGTAGCAATCTTCCCAACAAAAAGAGGAGAAATCTCGTTAAATCCATGTTGGACCTCTCCCAATTGCCGGCATCTACACAGTACACAGCACAACACCCTCTTTCAGTCCTCTCCATGAATTCTTCCAAGGACTCGTCATTCCGTGGATGAGTATCAGTAAGCCCTAACGCTTCCATGATGGACGTCTTGGCTACTAACTTGTTCTTCTGACCATCCAGGTCCAACCCCAGTAGCTTCTAGGCACCTTCTTGGTAATCTACGTAGGTGACTCCGGTCACTGCCTCCCCATCTACTTTGAGGCTTGTGATTCAGACCACATCTTCCAGGTTGGGCACCATGTGCCCTCTGGGCATCAAGAATGCCCGACTAACTAGGTCCCATCTTTCGCGCAAGACTTGGATGAGGACCAGGTTGAGCTTGATTGGCTCGATCTGAAGAAAGGTCCCAAATCCCAAAACGTCTAGCATGGCCTTCTGGAAGTTCGGAAGACCCCGATATGCGGCAACCACAAGCTCCCAGGAAATGTGCGATCGCATCGTGCTCTGCACGTACATAAAAAGTAAGAAAGGGGAGCTTTGCCAAGGAAGAAGGACGAAGGAAGGGACGAGAAGATTCATCTTACGAGTTGTGATTGGGTCCTCTCACTGAGCTGCCCCTCGACCTCTGAAAGTCTCCTAGAACTGCTGCCAGATCTGCTCCTCTTCGAGGAGCGGGAAGACTCACCTTCTGCTCTGAAGCTAGATTCACCCTCTATCCTGAAAATTGAGCAACTCTCACTACCTCCCACTTCTTACAAACTTTAATGACTCGGGTGTTCCCAAGTCGAGTGAAAGGGGAGGTATTTATATGATTGGAAGAGAGACGATCTGGATCTATCATCATCACCCCTAGCAACAGGGCATCCTCCCTTCATCTTTGTGTGTCACTTCGCCATATGGAGTGACTAATTTGGAGGCATGATTTGTTGACTCGTCCTCCCTGGACGGTCCAAAGATTTCCCGTGCCCATTGTCATGTTGCTAGTAATGGGAGACACTCATCCGAGAAAAGAGGATTGAAGGATAGCATCATTGAAATTGGTTATAGCTTCCTTTGAAAATAATGGCCACGGTACTCTTGTCGGCCATTTTGCCATGTGGAGGGAGTAGGTCGGAGGGGTGATTTGTTGACTCGCCACCCCTATGCAGTCTAAAGATTCCCCGTGTCCATTGTCCCATTGCGACTACTTTTAGCGCAAAGAAGAAAATGGGGGACATTCACGCCGGAAAAGAGGACCAAGAGCTGACGTTGTTGAAATCTGTGGTCGATTCCGTTTGAAAATCATGGCCACGATGAGTCACCACTCCATGTTTTGAGCAGAAATCTCGCCGAGCATATCACGTGGGAACCCATGTGATAGAGAAGAGGCGTAGAGCAGAAGGAACACATCAAGGGCAAACCAGCCGTGTTTAAACCAAGCCATTCCACTCACACATCTATATATGGGTTTGTGCCCACCATCAGGAGAGAGTGGGTGTACAAGCAACTCACTAACTCACGTCACCCTCCTGGTTGCCTCTCTTCTCTTTCTTAAGATGGAAGTCCCTAGGAGGCTTCTTAGAGCTCTGTGACACAGCAACTAACTTGTCGCACCACACGTGCCCACCTTCTCTAGCAATGCTCCTCGCCGTCCTCCAGCCTCTTTCGCATCCCCGATGGCCGCGAAGTTCTTGAATCCAAGGCCACTGGCTGAGCCCTCCTCTGCTCTGCCAAAGGAGACTGCATTAGTTCCAAGAGCTCCTCCACCGCGAGCTTCAACTCTCCTCTGATCTGCAGTGACTCTGAGGAAGCCACGTGTCTGGATGCTCCTTCCCTCGGAGCTCCGTCGTTTGGGCCTCCCGTGCCTTCTTCTTGTTCTAACCATAATGCTACTCTGTCAATGCTGCTCTGTCCTTGCCTTTCTCTCCACCTCTCTCCTCCCCACCTGGGGAGGAATCTTCAGCTTCAGAATCTCAGGGCAACTCTTCATGCTGTAGTTGCTCCGATGCTCCAGCTCTTGTCTGGCGACGGTTATCTGCCGTCTAGCGTCCGCTATTGCATACGTCTACGCAAAATAAAACTCAAAAAGAAGAAAACACATAAAAAAGGAAAAAAATAAAAAGAGAAGAAAAGGGCGAGATTCAAAGTATGTGCAATGACATTAAGGCCTTGTTTATTTTAAAATGAGGTATATTAGGGTTTGGGCATCTCAGGCCTCAATTTCCTCAGCTCAATTACATAAGCTCTCCACAGTTCCTCGTCCACGTGCACAGATGCCATCGCCTTCAGTGGAATACTCGCCTTCCACGATGCTTTGATCGCCTTCACATTCTTTACATCACCCTCCGTGCCCAGCTCCCTTTCCTTAATCAAAGGAAGGTCGGGTCGCATTGGGAACGAATGGCGAGGGAGGCCGATCTGAGTATAACATCGGTGTGCATTGTAGAGGATGAACTCAGTCGCGCCAACAAGCTAGAGCTCTGTGTCAGGGGAAGACCTCGTGAGGAGTTCATGTGAGAGTAAACATATTGGCGCACAAGTGAACAGGTTTTGCATCATGGTGTTGAAGTGATCCCGCCAGTCTTCGCGTTTCTTCACCCAGGGAATGCGATTTACCACATTACCACGAAAGCCTAACACATCGGCTATGTGGTAAAGCGGGCTTTGTTGGAAAAGTTTCGAAGTAGTCGCCATCCCCTCACGATGGTCAAATTTGAAATGCAAGTCAATCCAGCAATTCAGAAGGAGTATCCAACCGAAAGGAGACTTACCCATGCTGGAAGCCGTGAGGCCACTATAAAGGTAAGCCAAGACGGCAAGCCCCACTCTTTTGCCCTCCCAAATTCCATAAATGGCGCTCAGCTGGTCCTCCTCCACTATGTTATCAGTGTAAGGAAAGAGGAGGGCACCCGCCAAGCAGATTGTGAACCCCTTCATGAGTTCCTCCAGGTGATCATCACTTGGCGACTTTTCCAGGGCACTCATGGTCCATTCCACGAGCTTTTACAAGTTGATACCCTTTTGGGTTTGGACCGCCTTGATAGGTTTGGATGGCATGAAACTTCTGAGAACCTCCTCAGAAGTTACCTTTTTCAGCATGCGCAAGATATTTATCTTGCCGTCCTTCTTAAAGCTTTTCAAACCAAGTAGAGGTTCCACCTCTTCAAGAAGGATCGTTGCCTCAAAAGTGGGAAAAATGAAGGTGTGAGTTTGAGGGTGCCAAATCTCCACCAGTGCACCCATGGCCGCCCAATCCATGTGGATCTGATTGTAATGCTTGGCATGAACCACCAGCCCTTGCAAGTGCCATTTTGAAATAACAGCCCTCATCCCAATGGAAATGTTGAAGGTAAGCTTCGACAGCCAGGGCAACTTTGAAAACTTCCTCAGACCCGGAAAGAGGGGTACGGCTGGAAAGAAAAAAGGAAAAGCTAAAAAATGGTAAAAGAAAGTTGTGCAGAAAACACAAAACAGATGCCAGCTCACCATTCGAGAGAGAATTCTCTCGCTAAGATGCCCTTCAAGGTCCGTGAGCCGCTTGCACTCGTTACTCGGCTTGCCCTTCTTCGTGGGACGGGAAGACTCGCCTTCCATATTGAAATTTCGAGATCCTTCTCTCTCCCTTCTCTCCTTTCTCTTTTCTTTCTCTCTCCCTTCTCTCCCTTCTTTCTCCCTTCTTTCTCCCTTCTCTCTTCCTCCTCTCTCCCTTCAACCCTCAACTCCTTGGAATGAATCCTAAGGCCTATGGTCAATTTATAGGAAGAAAAAGGGATTAGGGAAGATGCTTTGTTTATTAATGTGTAATTACGCTGTATGATGTTAATTATGGAGTGGGGCACCCCTGTCCCACCGTGTCCCACCTTATTTGGTCATCATGGTCCCATCTCATTATGTACATTACATTGTATCATATTTACGTTATCCTTGGCTATTTTCTATTTTCATTTGTTTTAATTTTTCCTTTCAACCCATCATGTATTCATGTAGGATGTTGATCTTATTGTGAAAATCATTCATTTAAGTCGATTGTATGAGCCATTATGCTTAAGCACTCTTAAATGTGAGATATTCCATTCTGAGTTGAGTACTCAGTTTCATCGAAGTTGCTTTGAGCTGAGTTGAGTACTCAGTTACATCGAAGTTGCTTTTAGCTGTTTCTCTGAAGAGACCTTTGTTTGGATCTGTCTCCAATTCATCTTTTAATTTTCCATGGACCCACCTTGGTTGCAGTACTTCCACAATGGCTGGTAACCGCTCCCCAATGGTGAAACCTGTAGGTTTACGACCCAGGTACTTCCGCACCGTGAAGTTGGTCCCCTTGTTTGTTTGTGTCCCAGCGCACATTATGTCCTTCCTTGTTTGTTTACTATCCAAACAATGGTTGATTTCGGAGAACCTTCTTCAAGCTCGCTCTAGTGAAACTCGGGAAAGATTCCCATCAGGAAAATGATGAAGGCGTGTCTCATCACACCTTGGCATCTGCTTTTCACTCCACTCCATTTCATTCCATACATTTCATTCCATTACATGTCCTTCCCCTACAAAGTAGATGCCAAGGCGGGGCAGCTGTAGACACGCCGTTTTCACATTTTTCACGGGTATACTTCATATTGTACCGTGATGCCCCAAAATGGCTTACACTTTCACTTATTTGAATAATTTTCACAATTCCGGCTGTGTAAAAATAATAATAAAAAAAATCAAATCAAAGAAAAATAATAATAATAAAATGTCAAAAAAAGAAATTAATATATATATGTATATAGTTATGTGCATTAAGTAATATGTTTTATTAGTAATGTGTATATAAATAGAATATGTAATTCTATTAATACATATGTATATATATATATATATACTTTATATAAATAAGCATCCCACTTATCTATATACATATATTAATTCTATTGATTCTTTTAATTCTATTAATACTTTATATAAATAAGTATTTTAGTAATTAATCTCTCACTAATCCTCCCATCATCTCCCCACTAACCTACACACACTAATCACCCCACTTTCCACACCATCCCACTAATCCTCTTCCACTTCACCATCCCACTCTCTCTTATCATACATGCCAATCACCCCACTCATCTCTCCACAAACCTCTTATTCTCTCCACTTCACAACCCACTCATTTTCTCTCGAACCCACTAATCCACCTCTCCAACTCCACCTCTCTCATACACCATGTCCAAACAAAACACCATCCCACTAATCCTCTTCCACCTCACCATCCCACTCTCTCTTCTACACATATCATGCCCCACTCACTCTTCCACTAATCAACCATCCCACTCTCCTCTCCCACTCTCATCTCATACCACTCACGTCTTCCCCCTCTCCCCTCTCTCTTGAACTCTCTTACACTCTCTTCTCTCCCTATCTCCACCTCTCTCTCTCATCTCTTTCTCTTCTCTTACACTTTCTCCAGCCGCAAAACCTCCCTCTCTTTCATTTTTTCTTCTTCCATCCCTCTGCAACCACCATACCACCACAGCCGCAGAGACTCCATCTCCTTCGCAGCCAACAAACCCCCCGCCGTCGTTCGCCATCGTCACCACAATACCTCACCGCGTTCATCTCCTCCACCACCACCTCCATAGTCGCCGCTGCACTGCAGTGAAGCCATCGTCGACCACCTCGCCACCACCTCCTCGGCACTACCATCGTCAACCACAACACCTCGCCGCGTTCATCTCCTCCACCACCACCTCCATAGTCACCGCTACACTGCCGTGAAGCCATCGTCCACTAGGTCGTCACCACCTCGCCCGAGGCCGCCGTCGACCTCTCCGGCCACCTCCGCCGCTAGCTCAAATGCTCCTCACACCACCGGTGATCTCCCTCCAACATCTGTGAATTCCGCACACCACCCCGCCGTCGGCTCCATCGTCGTCCGGCTGATCACTGCCACCTCGCCGCTAGCCCACCTCGCCGCCGCAGCCCTCCACTCCTCTCCCCCATCCTCATGCTAACCAGCAACTTACACCAACCCATCCAACCATATACACTTCTCTCCCCTCATCAACTCCACGAGACCTCACATACATCCCAGCTCCTCACCACCTGTGAGACCTACCGCAGACCACCTTACCATCACCCTCTTTCTCTCACTAACACACCACCTTCCTCTCCACACCCGACACCATCTCCACCTTGACGTTAGACTCCCACGTCCACCACAAGCCGCCGCGAGACCCCCTCTCCTTATATCATTCTTTTCCTCTCACCGGTGCACCCCAGCCCATCACCGGTAACCTCCTCCGGCCGCCAACACTAACCTCTCTGCCGCACCTTCTCTCCCGATAGCAACTTCACACCCCCTCCGTTGCCACCACCACCCTTGCAGCCCTCAACACCGGAAGACCCCCACTGTCCCTGTCATCGTCCTCTACCTCGCCGGTTGCCATCGCCACCTCCACGAACCACCTGCACCCCATTACGCCCATCTCCCATCGTGAGCCCACCGCTGCACCCTGCCGCCGCTGTCATCCGTCACCTTCATCGCCGGCGACTGCAACCTCCGCGACCACCTCTCCCGCTGCCACCTACGGCCAACGCCGCTGCCCTCCACTCCACGACGCCCCACGCCCATCACCATCCTCGGCCGCCGTCGTTCGCCACACAGTCAGTCACCGTGACCACCGTCATCCTCTTGGCCGCCCCCATCGTCGTCCGCGTCACCCCTTACGCGACCACCGCCTTCGCAAAGCCAACTCCGCCCCAACCTTCGCCGGCCGCCGCACCGAGCCTCTCCACCCCATGTCTGTCACCCACGTCCGTCGCCGCCGTCCACCTCCCAACAACACCGCCACGACCCACGCCGTCGGCCGGTCCATCTCGGATGCAGCTGCACCACCGCCACCTCGCCTGCCGCGGACGTCCCACCTCTCCCGCTGTTGCACCACCGTGCCAACCACCGCGTCTCTCTCGTCCTCTCCCTCTCTCTCTATCGCGAACCCCCCCTCTCGGTTTCCCTTTTTCTCTCTCCTCTCTTCTCTCCTCTCCTCTCTCTCTCCATCCCGTTTTTCTCTCATGTTTCTCCTCTCTCTCGATATCTCTCTCTCCAAAAATCTCTCTTTTTTGATTATTCTCCCCTTCCTTCTCTCACTCTCTTTCCCTCTCTCTTACTCTCTCTGCTCTCTCTCGATCCCTCTCTCATCTTTTCCTTTTTTTTCATTCCTCTCTCATTCTTCCTCACGCCCTCTCTCTCACCCTCTTTCTTAGTCTCTCTGCTCACTCTCTTGATCTATCATCTCTCTTTTTATTATTATTTGTCTCTCTTCCCCCTCTACCTGTCTCGATCTCTCTCTCATCTCTTTTTTTAATTCGTCTCTCTCCCTCAATCGCTCTCCCCTCCCCCTCTGTCTTATCTCTGTCTCTCTCAATCTCTCTCACTCTCTCTCCGTCTCACTCTCTCCCGATCTCCCTGTCTTTTTTTATTTTATTTTATTTATTTTTATCTTTCTCTCTCTCCTTCCGATACATATATATTATTATTATCTTTCTCTATCTCATTCTATCTTTTATTATTTATTTTATGTTTTATTTATTCCAAAATGAAAAAAAATAGAAATATAAAAAGTCTAAAAAAAGGCAAAAGGAGAATTTTCTTCTCTCTCCTCCTCTCCCTCTTTCTCTCTCTAACTTCCTCTCCTTCTACGTCTCCCTATTACAAAATTCAGTCCATGTTTTATTATTATTATTATTATTATTATTATTATTTTCTCATATTTTTCTAACTCTTTCCACGTTTGTATATATATCTATATATCTATATAAATACATGCATAAATATATGTATGTTTATATAAATATATACATATACATATATATATTTATATCTATATAGATATATTTATATATGCATATGTACATTTTATATAACTATATACATATATATTGATAGGATGCAAGGCCTGGATACAGAGGGGGGGTGAATGTATCCTGCTCTAAAATTGCCCAATTAAAACCCTAATGCTCAAGTATGCGGAATTAAAAGCAGTTGATGAAATGTGCTGAAAATACTTAGAAGCAACTCAGCAAGACAACACAAATCTACTAGCTCTCACACGCTCCTAACCAAACATCTAAAGATCGCAGCAGAGAAAATAACATATAAGGAAAAACACACCACAAGAGAACACCAAGATTTTTAGGTGGTTCGGTCCAAAGACCTACGTCCACCCCCCACTCCAAACCGGAGTGAGGCTTCCACTAGCTAGGCTAGAAACTGCAGACTCAGTCTGCAACAAATTGCTGCCACACAGCTTGACCAGGGGAACAACCTCCCCTCTTCCTCCCAACCGGAGGGACACCCCAAGTGACTCCCAGTCACTTGGAAACCAGAGACGGAAGTCTCTCTTCCTCCAGACCAGGAGGGAACACCTAGTCTTGCAACCACAAGACTAGAACCGGAGGATCAATCCTCCCTTCCTCCAAACCGGAGGGAAACCTAGAGACCTAAGTCTCTCTTCCTCTGAAACCCAGAGGGAAGCACAGGTGACACCAAGCCACCTGCAAACTAGAGGTCTCGGACCTCTCTTCCTCCCAACCGGAGGGAACCCGACCTCACACAAGAGAGTCGGAAGAACAACTGTTGAAGGTTTAAAAGGAAAAACAAAAAACGCAGCAACAGAAAGCTGGAAGAATAAAATGCACAAAGGCTCTCGCAAGAGCTGGCTGGCCTGGATTTGATCCACGGTCCAGCATAAACTGATCTTCAGTTGAAGCTTCCTTTGCTCTAGCTCTCTCTTCTTCTCACTCTTCTTTCTTCTTCTTCTTTCTTCTTTCTTCTTCTTCTTTCTTCTTCTTCTGCTCACAGCCTCTCTGCTGCACTGTCAGTCTATCTCGATCACTCTTTCTCTTTCAGATCTGGTTATCTCTTCTTCTACATCTTATTTCAATGGACGGAGGCTTCTATTTATATCAGGTTCAGCATGTGCTAGGGCGTGCTCTTTTCGATTCCCGCCCAAGCTTCAGTCCACGTGGTGACCTCTCAGCATCTTGGATTGCGTGCCAGATGCCAGCCTAGTGTCACGTGCCCAGACTCTATAGGTTTAATGAAACAATACTTCAGTCGATCAGCAGAATGTATAGACTTAATGTAAAAGCAGCAGTGTACAGACTTAAAAGATGCAGCGTGATAAGCAACCGAATGTATATACTTTAGAACAGTAGATGATCAAGTATGTACACTGAGAGTGTATAGACTTGTAACATGCGCTCTCAGTGTATAGACTTGTAACATGAATGCATTTTCATCACAAGATAGAATGTGTAGACTTCTGTGAAGTGCATGAGAGAATCGGGTGTACAGACTTTGGGTGAAGCATGTAATGCAACACAGTGTATAGACCTGAAGCTTGATATTGAGTGTATATAGTTGAAGCTTATCAAACGAATGCATAGACTTCATGATAGCGAACGAGTGTATAGACTTAGTGTTAACGTGCCAGAGAAGCCAGTGTACAGACTTCATGTTAACGTGCCAGACAAACTGGTGTACAGACTTCATGTTAACGTGCCAGACAAACTAGTGTACAGACTTGCTGAGCTTTCGCTAAGTCTGCATAGACTTGATGAAAGAGTTCCTGGGAAGGCAGTGTACACACTTGATGGCGTGAAGGAAAGAGTGTATAGACTTCGTTTGAAGGGGATGAACATGTGCTGAAGTGTGTACAGTCTACAAGGATGGATGTTCAGACTTAACCTCTGAAGAGTATATACTCTACTGAAGAACGTTAAGTCGAAGTACAAGCCACAGGCTGTATAGACTTCATATGTGAATGCAACATTGTATAGACTTGAGAGAGACGCTGAATGAGACGCAGATGCTGTATAAACTTTACATGTGAATGCATATGCCAATGTATATACTTGAAAGCATGAGACGCTGACTGAGACGATCAAATGTATAGACTTCGAATCAAGGCTTGAATAGTAAATCAATGTCTAGACTTGGAACCCCAATCGCCAATGTATAGACTTGCAGCTTGAACCAGTGTATAGACTCTGATGCAAATGAGAAGCCAATGTGCAGACTTCACAAAGTATAGACTTTCCAAACGACTGTACAGACTTTAGCCCAATCAGCGATGTATAGACTTGGAACATCTGAGGACCAGTGTACAGACTTTGTGAAACAGAGTCCAATGAATAGACTTGGCAGGTTGACCCACTGTACAGACTTTGAAGTTGAAGACAATGTGTAGACCTGTGAAGCTTGAGGCCAATGTACAGACTTGGCGTTCCACTGTGGATGTATAGACTTTGGCAAGAGATTGGTTGTACAGACTTCAACACAGCTGCGATGTACAGGCTTTGACAAAGCAGCGTTGTGTAGACTTGGCCAGAACGTAGGAATATGTATGAGTGTATAGACTTGGCCAAGCGTAGGAAAAGATGTGGAGTGATGTGTAGACTTTGCGTTCAACTGGATGTATAGGCTTGGACGGTTCACTGATGGCTGTACAGACTTGGGCGTTGTATAGACTTGGAATGCCAAAGCCGTTGTATAGACTTGGCGTGCCGAAGCCATTGTATAGACTTGGCGAATGGCTTGAAACACAAGGACGCTGCTCGCTGTACAGACTTGATCAAAGTAGCTGAACAATGTACACACTTCCAATGTATAGACTCTTCCAATATGCAGACTTTGGCTTGGAACAAAGGTAAAGATGAGGAGTGTATAGACTTAACAGAGCCAGTGTATGGACTTGCAAACATGCATGAACAAGTGTCCGATGTACTGACTTGAACGCTTCGAAGGCCAACACAGCGATGTCTAGACTTTGAAACAAAGGCAATGTATCGACTTTAAAAACCAAAGACAGTGTATAGACTTGATGCAGTTCCTCTGCCAATGTACATACTTTGATTCCCAAATGCGAAGCACACGATGCAAAGACTCTATACAGACTTCATGGCATGCAGCAATACACTGGACGATGTATAGACTTTACATTCAATATGCATGAGACCTTGTACATGGGCTGTACAGACTTAGTGTGTGCTAGCATGTGGATGTATGGACTTCATGAAATTAGGCAATGCTGACTGATGTAGACACTTGGCAGATAGAGTGAAGTATGAACTACCCTATACAGACTTTAAGACTTAGTGAGCAACCCGGTGAATAGACTTGGCGATTGTGAGAGCATGCGAAGTACAGACTTTGTGTTGTGAACACAGACTGTACAGACTTGCTAAGTTGCATGAACAAATGGCATTGTATAGACTTTACGAAGAGCACACGTAGCAATGTGTGGACTTGGTGACTCACGCAGACAGATGAGTGAACACACTATGCCATGCTCACAGTTAATCAATGTACCAAGTTCTGAATGAGTAGTTCTGAATGAAGTAAACACATAAGACATCAATTTGTCATCATCAGAGCACACGAAAATAATGTCATCATCAAAACATAAGTCAACACATATGACATCAAACATATGAGAGTTATAGTGTTTGTCATCATCAAAACATAATATCCAACATATATATGTCAATATTTATATAGATATAAATATATACATATATATATATATATATATATATTTATACATACGTGCACATATATATGTACTTATATATCTATATAAATACATAGTTACTCATATATCTATAGACATCAAACATATGAGAGTTATAGTGTTTGTCATCATCAAAACATAATATCCAACAATCTCCCCCTTTTTGATGATGGCAATACTATGAGTCTTATGAATGAAGGAAATGGAATATTCAGACTAGATGATGGCAATACTATGAGTCTTATGAATGAAGGAAATGTAATATTCAGACTAGACTCATCAAAGTATTCTCCCCCTTTGACTTCATCAAAAAGAAAAAAAATACTTTGATAATCTAGTGATGTCATATGAGACACCCAATATAGTTCAGCAGATGAGTGCAACATAATATCAGAAGCATTTAAATCAATTCTCCCCCTTAGTCAAACAACTTATGCAGTCATGTATATGCAACAAATACTCCCCCTTTGACATGGCAGAAGATATAGAGCTAATGCAGACATACAACATGATCAGACAATCTAGCACATTGTCCCCTTATGCATATAGTCTCTTAACCAGACCAGAGAATTCTGCCCTTATGATTCATGATGCAAGAGAAATCTACAAGGATGAACTCTTGTTATCCAGAGACAGTAACTCTCATATATGACAACCAGTCTGAATCAAATCACAGTGATAAAGGACAATACGATGAGCAGATTCAACGATTTGTGAAAATTGAGATAATGAACTTTTCAGCAAGATACCAACTTCATAAAATCAAAGTCTTAAGTTCTGGATTCCTCCATCATAAAAGCTTATGAAACCTTGATTGTCAGATATGGTTTAAGAATGATGTAAACTAAAATTTTTCAAAAGAAATTGTACTCATATCTGAACCAACACTTAATAAAAAAGAACTACAAGCTCATATAAGATTCTAGTTCAACCAACTTCTATCTTAATTAGTTTACTTTCCATGACAGCCTTAAAAAAAAACATAAGTGAATGCTCCTGAATTTTACTTGTTCTTTCAGAATTTGATTTGCACTTGTTCAAATCTTTCTTTAATGAACAATTTTGGTTTATCAGCACCTTTTGACGTGGAGAGACACCTTGATCAGAGGTCAGAATCCCCAGTTACTCAGTGTGACAACTGTATTGTTTCTCCCATTTTAGAGAGCAGAGGTAGCATTAAAAGTATCTTTGGCATGAGGATACACCTTGATCAGAGGCCAGAATCCCCAGTTACTCAATACAACTATGCCATTGCTCTGCCATATTTTCACAATAATTTCCAATCATCTCTTTAAACAGAGTTAACCATGGTACTTCATGACACAATCCTTTGGACAGGTTTCTCAGTAACCACAGTCATTGCTCTGTCCATACTTTTACTTATAAAGGATTCAGAACAAGTTAGTTGTTTAGGAGCAACCACATACACTATATATCTCAGTCAGCGTAGACATGGATATCAACTTTTCAGATTTCAGAAAGTCTTACATGAATTTACATGAAGCAGACAGTTAAAGTTTATTAAGAGGTTGAAACAGATATTTTCAAGTTTCTTGTGACCAAACAAGAGTACATAAGACTTAAACCACTTCCAGTTAACAAATGTTCTTAAGCATGTATAATGGAAGGTTCCTCATTAAAGATATTTTAACTTTTATGAAGTAGTATTCAGGCTGAAGGTTTACTTCATATCTCAGCAGAGTAATTCAAGTGAGAATATTCACTAAACAGCATGATTCTGAAGAATTGTAGCAAATGAGCTGCTCTTGAGCAAAGAGGTTCAAAGTTGACTGAATAGAGGAAAAGCTCTCATTCAGCAGATTTAGGAGAGACAAACAGATACCAATAAGGTATGCATTCAGATTATGAACAACTTCAGAAGTAGTCAAGAAATCACTTGATACCACTTTACATGATGGAATCACTGACACTTCAGATATGACAAGATTAATCATATAGCTGGAGAGGAACGGATTAAGCATGCTCCCCCTATCTATATGCAGTGACATTTCCGTTCCCCCCCTTTTTTTTTGATTTTTCAAAGAAGTGATATGCTATGCAATGATTCCCTCTAACTAAAAATACTGAATCATCCTATATGTCATGTAGACAATGTAGATGATGAATGACTATGCAACAACAGATTTAACATGCTATGCAGTAAATCTAAAAACAGTTGAGTGATTTCAGATGTATGAATAATGCTCCCCCTAAATGTATGCATTCAATCTATCTTTTTGACATTTTCAATGTAAAGAAATGCAATGCAATTAACTTCATGTATGCAGGGGCATGAAGTAAAATATTCACATGAAAATGCAGACATTCTCTGAAATGCAAATTTGACCCTTGGTACTTGGCGGAGAACTTGGCCTAAAAGACCATCTCACACATAGTAAGAACCTCTAGACAGATTTCCTCTGCCCTTTAGTAGCTTTCCATTTATATACCAAGTGGTCATGCATGACAATGCAATACAAACAGTCCTATATGCATCAGATTTTCAATGAATGTATGTCATGTGCATGTTTATGCCATTCTCATATATGCACACAGCTCACAATACAAACAAGAAAGCCCACAAAGATCAATGCAAGAGTCAAACCAATTAAAATAAAACATGTATGCATGAAGCTATGACTTCTCAGCTCAACCATAATTTTCATTTGAACAGATTTGAGATATTTACCTGAGTGGGGTTTTATCAACTTGGGTGCCTTGGTTTATTTCCCCCTATTTATTCTTCAGCTTCCAAGGCACACCTACAAGTTAGCACACTATTTTGCATGGGCAGGTACCCAAACAGTCTTGGGTCCTGCATGGTTAATAGTGACACCTTTGGTAGGTGTTCTAAACAACCTTATAGCATTTAGGTCATCAGATCTTATCAGATGGCAATTATTCATTGAATGACCTAATATACCACAATAATAGCAAGAGGCAACAGATTTCAGATTTGTTTTATGCACATTCTGATTAGCATGAGTTCTATGTGCATTTGCATGAAATTTTCTGTTAACAGAATTAAGATTCTGTTTACCAACATAAGCCAGCCAACAATCAGAAGCTCTATGGCCTGGCTTCCCACATTCAAAACATGTAAGTGTTTTCTTTTCAAACACAAATTCATTTCTATCAGAAATATTTCTATTGACAGGGAATTTACCAGATTTATTGTTAAACTTCCTTCCCTGATCATGCCAACATTGGGCTGCAATGTGGCCCATCTTGCCACAGTGAAAGCATGAATTAGAATTTCTTCCACCAGCCCTCAGCCAGCATTCAATAGCCCTGTGGCCTGTCTTTCCACACTCAAAGCATGTAATGAGCTTATCTTTAAAAATAAATTTGTTCTTATTAGGACCATGTTGGCTTGCAGGAGATTTACCATGATATGAATGAGATGTTTTCTTATCATTTGCAAACCAGCATTGTGCAATTGTGTGTCATAATTTACCACAGTGAAAATATTCAATTCTCTTTTTCTGAAATGAAGGATTTCTATCATGAAGGTTCCTAGCAGTCATATCATCCTTCTCCATCAATTTACATTCATGCATCAGATGACCAAATTTATGACAATAATGGCATGACATTTTCTTTTTAGATGCATGTGAATGTGTGTGTGAACTTTGATCAACATGCCCTAATGAACCCCTTTTATTTAATTTCTGTTTTCCAATCTTTTTCTGATTTTTCTTCTGTTCTTCAGTTTTCTGAACAATGGGCTATTTATCTTTTGAAGTGGTGGCTACATTTGAAGCCTTTACAAAAGATGTCATCAACTTGCTCTTAAATTCTTTCTTGTTACCATTATTGTAGCCCAGCCCTTCCTTCCTAGTGTTGATTTTTACACCTAGTAGCTTGTCTAGGTTTTTCTGCCCACTTACGAATTTTGACAAAGTATTGTTCAGATCATTTATTTCAGATTGAAGGGAAGAGACCTGATGTTCATAGTTGACTATATCTTCTTCACAGACCAGAATTTGTTGATGCATCACATCATTCAAAGTTCTAAGGGTATCAATTTCTGATTTCAGTGTGAGCTCATTTTGATTTTCATCAACATATTTTCCTTTTTCAAATGTCAGCAATCTCTCTGACATTGTGGAGTTCAACTGTTTTAATTTTTCAATTTCCTCCTTTAGACTAGTGTTCTCCTGCTCAAGTTTATCATCATCAAACAAAACATCAGTTAGAAAACTTGGATATTCTGATGTATAGTTTTCAAAGTTTTCCTGAAATTTTAAGTTTGCAACACTAACAGCCTTGAACTCTTCATTGATCAATTTGTTTTCATTCTCAAGACTGATTAGTTTTTGTTCAGATTCTTGACATTGGTTTCTGAGTTTAGTGTTTTCAGATTCAACATGATCAAGTTCTGATTGGATTCCATCTAATTTCGACACTTGTCTTCTGAGTATCTCATTTTCAGTTTTCAGAATTTCAGGATTTTCTAAATTTTCAGTTCCAGAAATAGGATCCCCTAGACTTGTTAATTTCTTTATCAGACTTTTATTCTTCTTCCTCAATTTTTCATGGGAGTTTAACAGATTAGCATAGGCATCCTCCCAGTCATCTAAAGTGAAACTATCGAAAGGATTGATTACCTCTTCAGCATCTTCAAATTTATCTTGATCAGTGCTTTGGTCGCTTTTATCAGCCATCAGGCAGCTGTCCTCATTCATCCTCTGAGCTAGCTTCAACTGATCCAGAATGTCCTTTGCGGACCTGCAGTCATAAAAACAAGAGTGTAGAGCCTTGTCAGTAGCTTCTTTCATTAATCTCAAAACTTTCTGATTCTCTCCATTTCTTGATCTATCACTTTTAGTCCATTTGGACTCTTCCTTTGGCAGTCTGTGAGGATCATGTGAAATTAACTTCCACAGATCCGGATCCATCAACTCTACATAATTGTGTAGACTGCTAACCCATGAATTAAAGTTAGAACCATTGTAAACCGGTGGAGAACCCATGGATTAAATTGGCAAGTAGATTTATGCAGTAGAGAATAAATTCAAAAATGCACCAAGGGACAACAGGATACTCTGCAGATCGTTGGATCTGATCAATCAGAGAACCTGGCTCTGATACCAATTGATAGGATGCAAGGCCTGGATACAGAGGGGGGGGTGAATGTATCCTGCTCTAAAATCGCCCAATTAAAACTCTAATGCTCAAGTATGCGGAATGAAAAGCAGTTGATGAAATGTGCTGAAAATACTTAGAAGCAACTCAGCAAGACAACACAAATCTACTAGCTCTCACACGCTCCTAACCAAACATCTAAAGATCGCAGCAGAGAAAATAACATATAAGGAAAAACACACCACAAGAGAACACCAAGATTTTTAGGTGGTTCGGTCCAAAGACCTACGTCCACCCCTCACTCCAAACCGGAGTGAGGCTTCCACTAGCTAGGCTAGAAACTGCAGACTCAGTCTGCAACAAATTGCTGCCACACAGCTTGACCAGGGGAACAACCTCCCCTCTTCCTCCCAACCGAAGGGACACCCCAAGTGACTCCCAGCCACTTGGAAACCAGAGACGGAAGTCTCTCTTCCTCCAGACCAGGAGGGAACACCTAGTCTTGCAACCACAAGACCAGAACCGGAGGATCAATCCTCCCTTCCTTCAAACCGGAGGGAAACCTAGAGACCTAAGTCTCTCTTCCTCTGAAACCCAGAGGGAAGCACAGGTGACACCAAGCCACCTGCAAACTAGAGGTCTCGGACCTCTCTTCCTCCCAACCGGAGGGAACCCGACCTCACACAAGAGAGTCGGAAGAACAACTGTTGAAGGTTTAAAAGGAAAAACAAAAAACGCAGCAACAGAAAGCTGGAAGAATAAAATGCACAAAGGCTCTCGCAGGAGCTGGCTGGCCTGGATTTGATCCACGGTCCAGCATAAACTGATCTTCAGTTGAAGCTTCCTTTGCTCTAGCTCTCTCTTCTTCTCACTCTTCTTTCTTCTTCTTCTTTCTTCTTTCTTCTTCTTCTTTCTTCTTCTTCTGCTCACAGCCTCTCTGCTGCACTGTCAGTCTATCTCGATCACTCTTTCTCTTTCAGATCTGGTTATCTCTTCTTCTACATCTTATTTCAATGGACGGAGGCTTCTATTTATATCAGGTTCAGCATGTGCTAGGGCGTGCTCTTTTCGATTCCCGCCCAAGCTTCAGTCCACGTGGTGACCTCTCAGCATCTTGGATTGCGTGCCAGATGCCAGCCTAGTGTCACGTGCCCAGACTCTGTAGGTTTAATGAAACAATACTTCAGTCGATCAGCAGAATGTATAGACTTAATGTAAAAGTAGCAGTGTACATACTTAAAAGATGCAGCGTGATAAGCAACCGAATGTATATACTTTAGAACAGCAGATGATCAAGTATGTACACTGAGAGTGTATAGACTTGTAACATGCGCTCTCAGTGTATAGACTTGTAACATGAATGCATTTTCATCACAAGATAGAATGTGTAGACTTCTGTGAAGTGCATGAGAGAATCGGGTGTACAGACTTTGGGTGAAGGATGTAATGCAACACAGTGTATAGACCTGAAGCTTGATATTGAGTGTATATAGTTGAAGCTTATCAAACGAATGCATAGACTTCATGATAGCGAACGAGTGTATAGACTTAGTGTTAACGTGCCAGAGAAGCCAGTGTACAGACTTCATGTTAACGTGCCAGACAAACTGGTGTACAGACTTCATGTTAACGTGCCAGACAAACTAGTGTACAGACTTGCTGAGCTTTCGCTAAGTCTGCATAGACTTGATGAAAGAGTTCCTGGGAAGGCAGTGTACACACTTGATGGCGTGAAGGAAAGAGTGTATAGACTTCGTTTGAAGGGGATGAACATGTGCTGAAGTGTGTATAGTCTACAAGAATGGATGTTCAGACTTAATCTCTGAAGAGTATATACTCTGCTGAAGAACGTTAAGTCGAAGTACAAGCCACAGGCTGTATAGACTTCATATGTGAATGCAACATTGTATAGACTTGAGAGAGACGCTGAATGAGACGTAGATGCTGTATAGACTTTACATGTGAATGCATATGCCAATGTATATACTTGAAAGCATGAGACGCTGACTGAGACGATCAAATATACAGACTTCGAATCAAGGCTTGAATAGTAAATCAATGTCTAGACTTGGAACCCCAATCGCCAATGTATAGACTTGCAGCTTGAACCAGTGTATAGACTCTGATGCAAATGAGAAGCCATTGTGCAGACTTCACAAAGTATAGACTTTCCAAACGATTATACAGACTTTAGCCCAATCAGCGATGTATAGACTTGGAACATCTGAGGACCAGTGTACAGACTTTGTGAAACAGAGTCCAATGAATAGACTTGGCAGGTTGACCCACTGTACAGACTTTGAAGCTGAAGACAATGTGTAGACCTGTGAAGCTTGAGGCCAATGTACAGACTTGGCGTTCCACTGTGGATGTATAGACTTTGGCAAGAGATTGGTTGTACAGACTTCAATACAGCTGCGATGTACAGGCTTTGACAAAGCAGCGTTGTGTAGACTTGGCCAGAACGTAGGAATATGTATGAGTGTATAGACTTGGCCAAGCGTAGGAAAAGATGTGGAGTGATGTGTAGACTTTGAGTTCAACTAGATGTATAGGCCTGGAGGGTTCACTGATGGCTGTACAGACTTGGGCGTTGTATAGACTTGGAATGCCAAAGCCGTTGTATAGACTTGGCGTGCCGAAGCCATTGTATAGACTTGGCGAATGGCTTGAAACACAAGGACGCTGCTCGCTGTACAGACTTGATCAAAGCAGCTGAACAATGTACACACTTCCAATGCATAGACTCTTCCAATATGCAAACTTTGGCTTGGAACAAAGGTAAAGATAAGGAGTGTATAGACTTAACAGAGCCAGTGTATAGACTTGCAAACATGCATGAACAAGTGTCCGATGTACTGACTTGAACGCTTCGAAGGCCAACACAGCGATGTCTAGACTTTGAAACAAAGGCAATGTATCGACTTTAAAAACCAAAGACAGTGTATAGACTTGATGCAGTTCCTCTGCCAATGTACATACTTTGATTCCCAAATGCGAAGCACACGATGCAAAGACTCTATACAGACTTCATGGCATGCAGCAATACACTGGACGATGTATAGACTTTACATTCAATATGCATGAGACCTTGTACATGGGCTGTACAGACTTAGTGTGTGCTAGCATGTGGATGTATGGACTTCATGAAATTAGGCAATGCTGACTGATGTAGACACTTGGCAGATAGAGTGAAGTATGAACTACCCTATACAGACTTTAAGACTTAGTGAGCAACCCGGTGAATAGACTTGGCGATTGTGAGAGCATGCGAAGTACAGACTTTGTGTTGTGAACACAGACTGTACAGACTTGCTAAGTTGCATGAACAAATGGCATTGTATAGACTTTACGAAGAGCACACGTAGCAATGTGTGGACTTGGTGACTCACGCAGACAGATGAGTGAACACACTATGCCATGCTCACAGTTAATCAATGTACCAAGTTCTGAATGAGTAGTTCTGAATGAAGTAAACACATAAGACATCAATTTGTCATCATCAGAGCACACGAAAATAATGTCATCATCAAAACATAAGTCAACACATATGACATCAAACATATGAGAGTTATAGTGTTTGTCATCATCAAAACATAATATCCAACATATATATGTCAATATTTATATAGATATAAATATATACATATATATATATATATATATTTATACATACGTGCACATATATATTTACTTATATATCTATATAAATACATAGTTACTCATATATATATATATATATATATATATATATATATATATATACATATTTAAACACGTGTATATAGATATATATATGTTAATATTGTCTTGTTCATATTAGTCTTTTATTTCATCCTTCTGAAAGTGCGAAAAGAAAGGCGAGGCTTCGGCCTAATCAGCACTCCCGCGTATTCCCGTACATGAGGGAAGTCGTGTCATCACATCGTTCGCCCGCGCCATTCTCGTGTTGCTCGAAGCCCCCAGCGGCTTCTTAATACGCTCCCTCTCACCCTTGTTATCCTATAGTGTTTTTAGTCGCTTATTCATGTTATTAGCATTTTATCCCATGTTCTGACTTAGTCGTTGTTTCTGTGTTTGTTTCTTTTTGCAAGGGTAACCAATTTGAAAAGCCCTCTTCTTCGGCCTATCGAAAGAAGAGGAAGAAGGAGTCAACGTCATCCCTGTCTGAGGCGAAGCGATCATTCAATTTGGGACTCCCCTAGCCCCTGGCGATCACAATATTGAGAGCGCACTTTTAGTAATATCTTTTTGTGTTAATAATACCCGCGGAGAGTCAAATCCCACACGGGTTAGTTATTGTACTATAATTGGCCGCGGTGAGTCACTTCACCGTGACTGTTTGCTTTCAGCACTTCCTCATCCCTTTTATATTATGTTATATTGTTGTTAAAATCTCGTAAAGACCAATGTCATGCGGTGGTTTGCTCGTTCTTTTTATATTGCTGTTATAATTATGTGAGGAGTGATATACCGTTTAAATTCTGTGTCTACATTGTGTCTCCCATTGTAATACCCCGAATTATTATTTGAGCCCAATATAATTATTAAGCTTTTATTAACTGAGAATTGAATTTTTATTGAATTAATAATGGAATTTCAGATTATTAATATTTAATTCCTTAGAAATAGAATAAGTGAAAATCCGACTACCTTATAAAAATCCATAAAAATGGTAAACATGTTAAGGTCGATGTAGTTAGTAACTTTGTCTTCTGTAATTAAGTCATTAAAAATCCGTGGTTAGATCTATTTAGTGATTAAGACCTAAAGTGCACACTTTTTGACCCTTACCTAACCTTAGTTTAAAACGCGAAATTAAGGCTTAATACTTAACCAAATGAGCTCAAACCAGAGGCAAATGGACGGTCTTGATCTGAGGATCAAAAGCCCTCTAACAATTTCTCGAAACCCTAACCCTAGAATGCTCAGCCGGCCGAGTTTGGTTGAGTCAACCTTTTTGGCGCCGTTTCTAACACGTCACTTGCCCCGTCGAATTCTCTCAGCTCCGAACTCTCCAGAAGATGTGTGAGCTATAGATAGAAAGCTCTTCGACCCTAGTTTCGTTTGGTAGCAGCTGTGTCCGCAGAGGAGTCAGATCTGGGGAGATATCCGGTGATTACTGAAGGTGTGTCGGCAGACCGTCGTCTACCTTCTTCCTTCCTTGTTTCTTCAATTGAGGTATGAATTATCAACCAATATTCGAACATGAATACATCATTTTATTCCTCTCGACGAGATCTATCCAGTGGGACTGAAAGCCCCAATTTTTATCAAGTGTCTAGAGAGCTATCGAGGTTTTTGTGAAGGGTTAGCAAGTTCGTTCTTCTTATCTAGCATCTTATTTCAACCTTCGATTGAGGTAGGTTTAACATGCTAAAATCTAATTAACTTATATGATGTAATCAGCATCTTATTAGCTTTCTTTAGGCGTAGAAAGCCCTAAAATTCATGAAGCATGTTTAGAGAATTTCTGTTCGTAGTAACAGCATGTTTAGACCTATTTTTGATATGTTCTTCCGAGTTGATTTCTGATTTCGAAGTATTAATCCTGATCCACATGAACCATATTGTATATGGTTGGATTCAGCATCGTAGTAGCTTTCTTTTGATATAAGAAGCCCCAAATTTCATTCTATATATTGAGAGAATTTTACGTTTTAGTCACAGCATGTCAAAATTAGAGTTTCCCGTGTTCTTGCCTTAGTAAATCATGATTTCAGTAAGATAATTTGAAATTGGCCTTACTGTTAGATAGTATTTTCTGTTAGCTTTCCAACGGTACCAAAAGCCTCTTATTTGGAGTCCATTTCCATTAGTTATTAGCGTTTTAGTGCAACCCTATCAACCCCCTTAGCTTCCCGGCGTTCATCGGACGCGGAAGGGATGACCGGAGACGACCAGAGATGGACGGTCGCACGATAGACCGCACAACTCAAGCCCAGACATGACTCTGGCATAGACAGGAGTTAAACGATTCCTAAATGACGACACAACTAGTTGGACGGTTCAAAACTGACCACATATCCACTCCCAGCAGGTTAAACGGTCCAAACAGGACCACACAAGTTGAACGGCCCTGCAGGTGGCCGCACAAGTAGATGGGCGGCCCTGTCCTGGGCCGCATAACCCTGGGATGGGCGGCACTTCCCTAGACCACCCATCACATGGGCGGCCATGTCCTAGACCGCCCAACTCCCAGTGCTCCATTTGAACCCCGTTTCAGCCCCTGTTAAGCCCGATAGATATACGGCCCTTTACCAACCGTTTATCTAGACAGAAAAGCACTTAATACTAGTTCTAATGCATTCATCTTAGTGTTCTAAATGGTAATACTTGATAAATGATTAATTATGCAACTAAATTTCTGTTAATTGCTTGTTATTCGTGCCTACGCGACTTACGCGATCTTGTTCGTTAGCTTATCATCTTGAATCATTCTTTTTGGCATCTTGACTTAATGTATAACTTAATTCTTGTTAATTTGACATGGAATTAGGATTAATATGATCATTATCTTGTTGTTTAGCTGCTGTACTTCAATAGAACAGTGTGTTTAACTTCCCGACTTGTAACAAGTCGTTAGCCGATTAGCGTGCTAGTCTTGGTTTTACCCTCGGAAACTCTATCCGGCGGCATTACCATCATCACGGGATTTCTTTATGTTTTTAAATCGCTGGTTTAAGTCTTGGATCAAATTGGATGACGAGAGGCATGCGCGGCTAGTAGTTGACCGCATATCCTCTTCGGCGGCCCGATTATGACCGCATATCTTTATACGGCCCAGTATGGACCGTATATCTTATTCAGGGGTCTTAATGTCTTCTGGACATGAGCGGCCCATAATGCACCATTCATACATTCAAGCGGCCCACTATCAGCCGTTCTTTCTTGACCTCGTAGGATGAGTTTCAGCCAGTTCTGTATGCACGGCCCGGTGTTAGCCGTACATACCCTTGCGCGGCTTATGTATGACCGCACATCTCTTGGAGATGAGTTTGACCGTGTTTATGTGTTCTTGAATCCAAGGACAAGGTTAGTCCTTTAAATCTGAACTTCTGGCAGTAATTCCTCTGATTAAATTGGCCATTAAAATTGACTGAATGTCTAGACGCGTGGGATCTTGGATCCAATAAATCGATGCCAACGCATCGTAGGGGCCCGGTCTGGTCCTGGGGAGAGCGCCCAAAAATTATTGAGCCCATGGGATGTTAATGACATGGTGAGGCATTGCACCGAATACTTGCTTGCTTGTTACGTCTATGACAAAAATCTCTTGTTACTTGTTACTTGATCGTGATTGAATTGATGTTAATTACTGCCTGTTGGCCAATTCCTTATTACTATCTCTGGTTGTAAATTCTTGTACTTGTTATCTTGTTAATTCTTGGCATCTTATATTTCTTGACCTTGCAAGATCTTTTTATTACGTCGTTTTATTATATCGTTATCGTCATTTATTTCTTTTTAGCATGGCATGTGAAAATGTAATTAACTTGTTAATCATGTCAACTTGCCTGTTACTTCCTACTGAGCGTCAGCTAATAGTTGTTGTTTCCCCCCTTTCCAGGCTATTCAGGTGACGAGCTTACCATCGGGGATGGGCAGGAGTGATGTCTTGAGCGTATCAGTTCTAGTTGTGTTTAGAGTATTTAGTTTCAGTTATGTTATTGTTGTTTAGTTGTTGTTGTCCCAGTTGCATTAAGTTGGTTTGAGGATTATTGTATCAGTTGTGGTTTGTTTAATGATCAATAAGTTATTTCCATTCATAGCACTTGTGTTATATTTAGATTAGCTCTCTCTCTCTCTCTCTCTCTCTCTCTCTCTCTCTCTCTTTCCTGCTAGCTAGTTTCTAACTATACGTCCCGAGTTTCCGCATCGGGGCGTGACACCCATTTACCGTTCGTGCCAACTTCTACCACGTAGAGTCCCAGGACCCGCACCCGGTATATAGAAAGTTACTCCCAGAACGGTAGGCCACGCCTACTTGGAAGGAAGTCAGTTTGCGTGAGAGGGTCTTCGGATCCCCATCTCCGTCCTGTACCGGAAGTTCGGTAGCTCTAGGTTCTCCGCGTTCCCCTACACAGTATTGCCTTTAGGCCGTACTGACCACCTTCTTTCCCATATCACCCCAAAGCGCGCATCTTTTAAAAAAGGAGAGAAACCGCTCTCTCCTCACACCACGTGACACGCTCACACTATGCTTGCATGTATTCAATTGAGCCATTGTGTTCCTGATTGCTAATGGTTGAGGTTGTAAAGTGTTTGTGGTCTATCTTGAAGTTCATGTGAAGCTTGGTAGAATTGGTTAAATGGTGCTCAATCTTGTTCTTATGCATAGCTATATGATCTTGATCTTTAGTTGTGCATGATAAGGTTTTCATGTGTGTGGTTCATGGTTATGCTACCTAGGGTTATTAAGCTAGCATTTGATTAAGTGTTATTGGTCTTTCAAGGTTCATACATGTTTAAGTATTTGTATACCACTCATGTGAATTTGGTCTATCATGTTCATCATAAGTGCAAAAAGTTCATGGCCATATGATCTTCATTTTAGGTTGTGGTTGCAATGTTTCCCAAAGTGCTTTTATGCTTATTGAACATGGACTTTTCATGAAGGGTTTCTAAATGATGAGAACATGTTTAACGTTCTAAAACAAACATTGTTTGTGTTTTCGCATCATGTTGAGTATTCATGTGAGTTAAGAACTTGGACAATTGATTCTATTTTTGGTGAGCAAAAATGTTGGTTTGAATTGTTTTCATATTGCTTGAATGATCCTTGTCAATTGGGCTCTCATGTATGTACTTCATGCATTTATCATATAGATTATTGAGCTAAAGTTCTAATCATTTTTCTTATGGTTTTGCAAGTTAGATCCTTTGTATAAACTCTCCAAGATCAAAGGAGTTTGATCCCACAGAGTTTGGATGGGTTGCAATGGAGTTTGGGGCTGAAATCTAAAATTCTGGAATTCTATGAATTTTGGTCGACCGAAAATGCCAGCATCAGTAGTGTCATGTCCTGTAAAATCTAGGTCGACTGGCCACCCCGTGTAGGTCAACCGAACCCGGCGAAAACCCAATAACGGGAATCCGAAACCCATCTAAACCCAATCCAGTTGTGCTTAAACTTTACTCATTTTCCCCTAGGGTTATTATACATATGTTGGGGCATGTTCTAAAGGGTTTTGTAAAAGGTTTTATGGTCTTTTCATGCATCTCTTATTGCCTTATATATGAGTTACGATTTTGGGAGAAAGACCTAGAGCTAACATTCCTATCTATCTTGTAGGAGAAGGAAATGGAAGAAAGTAGTGGAGCTGAAGAAATCTGGGGATATCATCTGCATCCGGGAGGCTTTTGTGATCGTGATAGAAGAAAAAGTGGAGCGGATCGAAGAGAGGATCGCGGTGACATTCATTTCGACGGCATCCTGCTTTCCTCCGACCTGAGGATTGAAGAATACCATCTACAACTCTTTCTACATATGGGGATCTATTTCTTCACCCTTATTATGTCTATTCTAGTGATTTACAATTGGTCTATGAGCTTGTATTGATCATATCCTTATTTTATGAACTTTGACTCTGTGTGTAGAGAACTGCCTGCGTACGGTTGTGGTTATAGTGTGCCGCGGTTGTTGTGGTTAGTGTGTGTGTGTGTCTTGATCCGTGGTAGGGTCGTGTTGGAGACCGCATGTCCATGTGTGTGTGTGTGCAGGCGTTGTCCCGTGTGTGTTTTGAGCCTCACCTCCATTTTGGGGATTTTTTCCCGAGTGAAGTCTCACCGGTTCGGTGAGGGGTGGACGTAGAGAGCCCTTCGTGGTCCCAAATCACCTTAAAAATCCTTGAGCATTAGGATTTGCCTTTGTGGATGTGTGCTTAATCGTTTAAATTGCTTGTATGCTCGAGTGAGTGCGGCGAGATTGAGAGAACTAGTTTATCTTGCTTAGTTAATCTACTCAATCTTGTTAATATTGTTAATTCCACTACGTAGCTTTTTAATTGGCCACCTAGTGTGGGGGATAATTCAACCCCCCTTCTTGTCCGCTCGCCTACCCCGGGACTAACATTTGGTATCAGAGTGGGTCTCTGATTTTTAGGACAACCTCACGGTTGTAGAGTAAAGATCCTTGGCGATGGCTAACATGAAGTCACTTCCTTTTTTTAATGGCTCTGATTATAAATCATGGGTTGAAAAATTCTGTGATTACATGACTAGTTTTGATTCAAAGTTTATGAGGTTAATCACCCATGGTCCTCACATTCTACCTGGAAATAAATTAGAATGGACCGATGAGCATGAGAAAAGGAACATTGAAAATATCTTTGTTTTGAAACTTCTTAAGACTGCAGTAAGCTCTAACAAATTTTCATTTGTTTCAAACTGCAAGTCTGCAAAAGAAATATGGGATGGACTAATGAAGCTCAAAAAGAAAAGGAAAGCTCAAAGGTAAATTCTAATTCTGATAATGAAGATGAATTTAGTTATGAAGAATTGATGAATGCCTATGAAGAGCTAGTTGAAAAATATAAGAAGGTGAATTCTGAAAATAGAAAATTGAAAAAGAAGTCTGAAAATACCTTCCTTGAGAATGCTCCTTGTGATAAGTGTTTTGAACTTGAAGAACTTAAAAAGGAAAATGGAGCTATGTTGATTCAGAGGAAGTGTCTTGCCCTGTAAAATCTAGGTCGACCGGCCACCCCGTGTAGGTCGACCGAACCCGGCGAAAACCCAATAACGGGAATCCAAAACCCATCTAAACCTAATCCATTTATGCTTCAACTTTACCCATCTGCCCCTAGGGTTATTATACATATGTTGGGGCATGTTCTAAAGGGTTTGTAATGGATTTTATGGTCTTTTCATGCATCTCTTATTGCCTTATATATGAGTTATGATTTTGGGAGAAAGACTTAGAGCTAACATTTCTATCTATCTTGTAGGAGAAGGAAAGGGAAGAAAGTAGTGGAGCTGAAGAAATATGAGGATATCATCTACATCCGGGAGGTTTTTGTGGTCGTGATAGAATAAAAAGTGGAGCGGATCGAAGAGAGGATCGCAGTGACGTTCATATCGACGGCATCAGGCTTTCCACCGACCCGAGGATCGAAGAATACCATCTACAACTCTTTCTACATATGGGGATCTATTTCTTCACCCTTATTACATCTATTCTAGTGATTTGCAATTGGGCTATGAGCTTGTATTGATCATATACTTATTTTCTAAACATTGACTCTGTGTGTGGAGAACCGTCTACGTATGGTTGTGGTTATAGGGTGCCGCGGTTGTTGCGGTTTATGTGTGTGTGTCTTGATTCGTGGTAGGATCGTGTTAGGGACCGCATCTCCGTGTGTGTGTGTGTGCGGGCGTCGTCCCGTGTGTGTTTTGAGCGTTGCCTCCATTTTGGGATTTTTTTCCCGAGTGAAGCCTCATCGGTTCGGTGAGGGGTGGACATAGGGAGCCCGTCGTGGTCCGGAACCACCTTAAAAATCCTTGAACATTGTGGTTTGCCTTTGTCGATGTGTGCTTAATCGTTTAAATTGCTTGTATGCTCGAGTGAGTGCGACGAGATTGAGAGAACTAGTTTATCTTGCTTAGTTAATCTACTCAATCTTGTTAATATTGTTAATTCCGCTGCGTAGCTTTTTAATTAGCCACCTATTGTGGGGGACAATTCAACCCCCCTTCTTGTCCGCTCGCCTGCCCTGGGACCAACATTTGGTATCAGAGCGAGTCTCTGATTTTTAGGACAACCTCACGGTTGTAGAGTAAAGATCCTTGGCGATGGCTAACATGAAGTCACTTCATATTTTTAATAGCTCTGATTTTAAATCATGGATTGAAAAATTCTGTGATTACATGACTAGTTTTGATTCGAATTTTATGAGGTTAATCACCCGGGGTCCTCACATTCTACCTGTAAATAAATTAGAATGGACCGATGAGCATGAGAAAACGAACATTGAAAATATCTTTATTTTGAAACTTCTTAAGACTGTAGTAAGCTCTAACAAATTTTTATTTATTTCAAACTGCATGTCTGCAAAAGAAATCTGGGATGGACTTATAGAAGCTCAAAAAGAAAAGGAAAGCTCAAAGGTAAATTCTGATTCTGATAATGAAGATGAATTTAGTTATGAAGAATTGATGAATGCCTATGAAGAGCTAGTTGAAAAATATAAGAAGGTGAATTCTGAATATAGAAAATTAAAAAAGAAGTCTGAAAATACCTTCCTTGAGAATGCTCCTTGTCATAAGTGTTTTGAACTTGAAGAACTTTGAAGAGGCGTAATCTCGCGATGATCCTGAGCCGTGAGATCCGAGAGGAATCTTTTGATCACGGTCACCACGTCTGTATGAACTGCAAGGCAGGAAATGGATCAGAGGTGCCCATGGAGGATTCCCTGGGGAAAACCCTCTGATGCTTAAGTTAACAAGTGCGATAGAGCATGTGGTGCAGACACACGCCGCAGTACACTGCGGTGGACGAGGACATGCCGAAGTGCCTTTAGCTCGAGGAGGACGTGAACGCGTCAACCAAGTTATCACCTTTGTTTCACATTTTTAGGCCATGTTGGGCCCTATTTTAGTCCATGTTGGACAATTGTACTATTATATGGCAAATGGGCTAGGCTAGATTAATGGCCTAGAGTTAATGGGCTATGGGCTTACAATTGGCTTATGGGCTTGGAACAAGTCAAAAAGGGTGGGAGATTAGATTTGAAAAGGGTAATTTAATTAAATGGGTCAATGAGAAACCTTGACCTCCTATGAGGAGGAAGCTTCCTTCTCCCCCCCATTGGTCATCCTTTCCCCCTTTTCTTAGTCCAAGATGGGGACTCTTGCCCCCTTCCTTGACCAAAGAGGAGGAATCCTCCTCTCCCACTCCACCTTGGTCCACCTTAGACCAGCCCCCTCTCCTACGTGATCTATCTTCCCCTCTCCCCATATCATTTCCCCAACCCCCTCCCCCTCCCTTCCATTCTATATAAACATGTGTGTAGTATCCTTGAAAAGCTAATGATGAAATTTTTGTGAGAGAAAAAATGTTGGAGAGTGATTCTCTGATTTTCCCTTGAGTGTGATGCTCAAGATCTAATTCCTGTGACGGGTTCTAGCCAAGGTGCGACTCCCCAAGCCTAGGTGCGACGCTGAGACAACCGTTATCGCCACGTTCATGTTCCGATTCTGATTCTGTTCATCCAGATTTCATCCCCTGGATTATGAGTTGTCCACAACAACATCGAGCTCAGATCTGGTTCTAGGAATTTTACCAGAGGTAGATCTACAAGTCAGGAACCATCTAGCACTGGTTTCGCCTCGATCGGAGCTCCGGAACGCTAGCAACAATTCCGTTCGTGAAGTCACGCAACTCTGTCCGAGCCGGCTGTCCAGATCCTCAACTTCCTAATTCAAAATTTCTACAGATCTACTCTTAGATCTTTTGAATCTCAGATTCTGAGTGGTCGTAGTATTTTCTATCCTTTACGTGCCTCCGCCAAGCTCGTGTCGTTCTGAGGTCTGTGCTGGTTGTGGCGAGGATTTTCCTGGGACTGCGCAACCTGACTTGTGCAAATCCGAGCCAGATCCACCTTCAAATTTTGGGAGAGCCCGAGCCTTCCTCCTCTCAGATCTGACCTAACCCTTTGGTCCAAATCTTCCCCAGGGCGTCACCGATGATCTCCAGCAAGCGGAGATCCGATCAGGCAACGGATCTAATTTTCTCTAATTTCTTAGTCTCATTGTGCAGTTCTGTGTGAGGAGAACACGAGCCTTAGTGCTGGAGTTGTCACGTGCAGATCTGAACCAATCTGATCGCGCCATTCGGACCAGGTGATCTTCAGCCAGTGCACGATGCGTTCCCACAAACAGCATCCTAATCGGATGCTGGATCAAGCCGTGCCGCCTCCTGCAAACTCACTGCGCAGGGTGACCAGAGCGGGCAGAATCGGTCGGTGGCCGATCTTCACCTTCTGATCTGCTTCGACTCGTCTCTTGGCCTCCTGCGAGTGCGGCCCATCAACCCGAGCTCTAGCAGCCCCGAATTTGTGTTTGTAGCCCTTTACCTCCCTACGTGGAGTAGGCCATATTTGTGAAATTATAATAATATTTGTTTGTTGTGCTTCGGGGTTGTCGGATTCGGCCGGGATTTCCTCCCCACGCGCTAGTCATGGAGGTACGCGCATCACTCCTAAACTCACATGGCTTATTTAGTATATTTTCTATTATGTTGTGTTTGTGAGAATAGGGCTGATAGCTAGTTTCAAATCACCGTGGTTGTGAGAGTGAGAGCCGTTCCATAGGCCCAGTCGAGCACCGAGCCCGAACTGGAAACCCCTAGGTGACAGTGGTTCCTTAACCGCTGTGATCCCATGTTTCCCTCGCAAGGGATGATCACCGGGTTAGTTAGAGTTTCTGTTGAGAGACGTCACCACCGGGAGAACACCACGGTGGTCAGCCACCCGACTTACCTTAGTGTGCTAGTGTTGTGCCCCTGTGGTTTTGATGATGGTTTTGATGATTGGTTTTGATGTGAGTTAATCACTGTGAGTCATCTTAATGTGTGAGTTATCATGCTGTTATTCAGTATTTTCTGATCATAATGCAGTCTTTCAAATGTTCAGTCATCTTGCTGCTCAGATTAGTTTAACAGATCTACAACATTGCATATTTGATGTTCAGTCATGTTATCTGATGCATAAAGCATTCGTTACTTTACTCTGCTTGTGGATGTCTGCTTGTGGAAGTCTGCACAATTGCATTGAGCATACTGTCAGCACACTCGTTAAGCCATAAAGTCCATACATTTATCTTCTCTTCAAAGTCAGTACATTGGCGTTGGGCATCCAAGTCTATACATCGCTTTCTGCAAGCTTTACTTCAAATTTGTACATCATACTGTCTTAATTTGCGTCTCATGCATCGTCTCTCAAGCATTCAAAGCCTATGCATTGAAGTCGAAGTCTGTACATCCACCGTCTCTTTCAGCGTCTCATATTCGAAGTCCATACATCGGTCTTCATATTCAAAGTCTGCACATGGCTCACCGTCTCATGCATAGTCTGGACAGTGATGGGTCGACGCTCCCTTCTGATGGGTCGACGCACCCTTTGTTTTTCAAGTCCATACAACGACACTGAAGCTTGCATCTGAAGTCTATACATCCTTTCAAGGGGTCATGTCTATACATTCTCCCGTTCATCTCAGAGTCTACACATCGCCTTCCATCTTCCAAGTCTGTACACCCAGTTGAACCCCAAAGTCTATACATCGCCCTTCATCTTCCAAGTCCATACATTGGTTTTCATATTCAAAGTATGTACATTGGTCTTCACCTGAAGTCCATACATTGGTTTTCATATTCCAAGTCTGTACACCCTCCGCCAAAGCCTTCAAAGTCTGTACAGCCATTCCTTGAAGATCAAGTCCATACAACGGCACTGTAGCTTGCTCAACTGAAGTCTATACATCCTTCAAGGTGCCAAGTCTGCACATCGCCTCATTTCTTCAGAGTCTATACATCCTTCAAGGAACCCCAAGTCTGTACAACGCTTCCATCTTCAAAGTCCAGACAGAGTCTTCTGTTGAATTTGAAGTCTATACTTCCTGTAAACCTTCAAGTCTATACATCAGCCTTTGCCAATCGGTTTCCAAGTCTGTACATTGACTTCAAGCCTTCCGAGTATGTACAGCCCAAGTCTATACATCCGATTGCCATTGCATTGCTCAAGTCTGTACAGCCCTCTCGTTGGCAAGTCTATACATCAGACTTTCACTTAAAGTCTGTACATTGGATAACTTTCCAAGTCTTTACATTGATTCAGTGTTCGAGCTTTTCCAAGTCTATACATTGGCAGCTGAACTGTAAAGTCTGCACATTGTGCTTTGAAGCGTTACAAGTCTGTACATTGGTTCAGACTTTTCAAAGTCTGTACATTGGGCCTTCAAGTTTTTTGAAGTCTATACAATGGCTTACTCTTCTAAGTCTACACAGCCTGCTTGGTCGTTCAAGTCCAAAGTCTATACATCCGTTTGTGCCTTGTCCTGGCCATCGTCTCTCAACCATCAAGTCTACACATTGGTCGGTGGCGAGTCTGCACATTGGACTCTCACTCAAAGTCTGTACAGCATGCTTCGTTGTTCAAGCTTTCAAAACTCTATACATCGCTCTTAAGCTAAAGTCTGTACAGCCGTTTCTTTGGCAAGTCTGCACATCGTGAAGTCTACACACTCGATTGCCTTGCTTTGCTTCAAGTCTGTACAGTCTCTCCCTCAGCAAGTCTATACACTGGGGTTGTCAGCTGAAGCGACATCATGTCTGTACATTGGGTTCTCATGCATGTTAATAGCAAGTCTAGACATTGTCTGTCATGCACGCAGTCAAGTGTATACACTCTACACACTTGGTTAACTGATGCTTTAAGTCCATACACTCATTCCCTTGGTATGTTAATGCATTTAACTGAAAGTCCATACACTGAGCTCGCATGAAGAACTTCAACTCTATACACTCTCCCAGTGTACACACTTACTCACTTACTAATTCTAAGTATATACATTGTGTTGCATTGCTTGAATTTCCTCAAGTCTATACACTGAGCTCGCATGAAGACTCAAAGTCTATACACTCACTCAGTGTTCACACTTGCTCATTTGCTGCTTATAAAGTCTATACATTGCATTTTTCAGTATGAGTTATCAAGTCTATACACTCGATTCCTTCATGCATTTCACAGAAGTCTAAACACTCCCTCCTATTATGATAATGCATTCTTCAGCAAGTATATACACTAAGGTCGCATAAAGTCTTACAAGTCTATACACTCTCTCAGTGTACACACTTATTCATTGATGCTTCTGAAGTATATACACTCGTGTTAAAAGCCTGAACTAACTAAGTAGATACATTCCTTTTGTCTTTGTCTGCAGGTGATTTAGGCTAATGAAGGGCACGTGATCCGAGGGCTGACAGGAAGCTGACACGTGGCCAAATATCTTGGGTGGGAAATGTGGAACACACGCGCCCAGTGCTGCTCCTGCTCGAGCTGCTATATAAGAAAGACTCTGTTGTCTGAAGGAGGCTGATCGAAGTAGAAGGACTGAAGCAGAGAGTAGAAGAAGAAGAAATAGAAGAAGAGTGAGCCGAAAGAAGAAAAAAGAAAGGGGCTGATCGGGACAGTGAGAAAAGAATCAGAGAAGCAGTAGAAGAAGAAGAAGCAGAAGAGTGAAGATAGAGAGTGAGAGCAGAGAAGAGAGAAAGAGAGCGCGAGTGAAGAAGAAAGAAGAAGAAGAAAGGAAGAGAGGAGAGAGCTCTATTGAAGATCAATTCAGTCTGTTCGTGGATCAAATCCAGAACGACTATGCTCATTGAGAGCTACATTTTTTGTGTTTCATCTCCAGATTTTGTTGCTGTGCTTTTTATGTTTTCTTATTTTTCCTTTTGATACTCTAGTTGCTATTGTTCTTCCGATCCTCTGGACTGAGGTCGGGTTCCTCCTGTGGACTCAGGAGAAGGGAGATCTGATCTCCGGTTCTGGGCTTGTGGGTTGCAAGTCCAAGGGTCCCTCCTGGTCTGGAGGAAGAGAGGTCCTCGACCTCTGGTTTGCTGGTGACTGGAAGTCACTGGTGGGTTCCCTCCTGGTCTGGAGGAAGAGAGACTTCGGTCTCTGGTTTCCAAGTGGCTGGGAGTCACTTGGGGTGTCCCTCCGGTTGGGAGGAAGAGGGGAGGTTGTTCCCCTGGTCAAGCTGTGTGGCAGCACCTTGTTCGCAGACTGAGTCTGCAGGTTTCTAGCGTGTGCTAGTGGAAGCCTCTCTCCGGTTGGGAGTGAGGGGTGGATGTAGGTCTTGGTGACCGAACCACCTAAAAATCTACTGTGCAGTGGTTTTGCTTTGTGCGTTTGTTCCTTGCCTTCTACCCCCCATTCACAGATTGTGCATGCTTGGTTAGTTATGTTATCTTGGGAGTAAATTTTGAGCATTATATTCTGCTAAGTGTGTTTGGTTTGTTTAGCTCTGCCTACGTTTCTGGTGTGATCAGGTGGCTGCACTGTTGCAGTCCAACTGTTTGATCAATTGTTGAATTATCATCTCATCTTGGAAAGCTCATTAGTTTTTATTCTGCATATCTGAGCTTTAGAGATTTTATTTGGGCATAAGTTTTGAAGGGGATACATTCACCCCCCCTCTATATCCGGACTTAGCACCCTAACAACTAGCGCTGGCCGCACATCGAATCAGTTGTACATCTTAGCCCGGTCGCGTCGCTCGTCCCGCATCAAATTGGTATCAGAGCCAGGTTTGAGTCTAGGGTAGTGTCGCATTCCATTCCTATACCTGGTATATTAAAAGGTGTTCCCGGAACAATGGGTCACGCTTATTAGGAAGGTTGCATACTTGCGTTAGTTCGATCTTCGGATCATACCTCCGCCACGTACCGGATATTGGAGTCTAGATTCCTCAGTTTGCATTAGTCACTACATTCCAACCTTTATGTCGTTGCATGCCCACCCGGCGAGGTACCCAATACCATCGCCCCGCATCTATGGCAAACCCACAGGATGCCGCCTCGGGAGACTTTTACTCCTTGCATGAGGCGATGATGGCCATCATGGCTCAGTTGGACCAGTCCGAGGCTACCTTTCGGAGCTTCTCCGATAATATGGATGGTCTCCTTAGAGCCATGGAGGAGCGTATGGAGTCATCCGATAGATCTGTCCAAGGTCTAGTCGAACGGTTGGATAGGATGTCACACAGAGATCCTCCCGGAGCGGCCCAGGGCCCACCCGCACCTGCTCCCGCGGCAGCCCAATCCGCTCCCATGGTCCAGGTCCAACCCGCTCCCGCGGCACAGGACCAGCCCGCACCCGCTCCTCAGCCCGCCCCTCACTGAGCCATCGAACCACAACATCGTGACCTTGGTCTAGAGGACTATGGGCCTGATAATGCTTATGAGGGGTATAGCCGACGCCATCGTGGCTTTCATCAGCCGAGAGATGAAGAGGATGATAGAGTCTTGAGGACCGTGCGAGCAGACCCTCCCACATTTGACGGGTCCTTGGGCCTGAAAGTCTATCTTGATTGGGAATCTGGCATGGACCGGTACTTCGAGTGGTTCGAGATGACGGACCACCAGAGAGTCAAGTTCGCTAAAATGAAGCTGTTAGGGCAAACGCAAACTTATTGGCGCAATGTGGAGAGCTTGATATTTCAGCGTCGGGAGCCCCAGGTTGAGTCTTGGGATGAGATAAAGAATAGACCTAGAACTAAGTATCTTCCTGCCACGTACTATCAGAGGCTCATTGATAGGTGGCAGAATCTCTGCCAAGGGGACCGGTCCGTGTCCGAGTACATCGCAGAGTTTGATGAATATTTTTTGCGATGTGACGTCTCGGAAGAGAGCACGATGCCTATTTCCCCCTTCCGTCGTGGTCTGTAGCCCCACTTTCAGTATGAACTCTTTCACCGCAATGTGACTATCCTGGAGGCCACATATCAGGTTGCTCTCCAGTTAGAGCAGTTTGAGTCAGAGTTTGCTCCCGTCCAGCGACCGGGGACCATCCATCAGTGTGGGTCCGACTCTCGTACCACGCCCAGTTCCTATAGTTGATTTCGGTAGTTCATCCTCCGGAACCCCCTCGCCAGGACCCCACTACTCTCGGACCTCGCTCTCTCCCTCCAAGGGACCCTCCCCCTCGCCAGCAAGCATCATTCCCCACTCCCCGCCCTCAGCAGCCCACATTGTCTGCCCAACCTCAACTCCCACCACCCCCGGCCCGTCGAGGAGACAAGGGAAAGGGGCCGATGACTGGTGGAGCATCTTCTAGCACAGGGCCGCGTGACCAGTGCTATAGGTGTGCTGGGATTGGCCACTTTGCGGCCAAGTTTCCCACTCGGGACTCGTTGGTTATTTTAGACACTCCAGCCCGTGACCCCACACCCGAGCTAGTGCCGGTCAGCTATGAGCCAGATCCAGAACTCACGGAGGAGTTCTTTGATGATCTTTTAGAAGAGCACGCTGTCGTCCCGGGTACTCAGCCCCAGGACAATGTGCAATTGGGTGTGATCCTCCCAAACCTCTGAACCCCCATTAAGAAGTCAGTAGGTAAATGTTAGATGTCTAGGAGTCGCAAACTTTGGGTTGCGTCGTTTGTATGCGAGTGTTACTTATGGTTGTCTATGTTTGTCTAAGGTCATGTATGAGTCAGTTTTGCTTATACAGTTTGTTTGTCGTGCATTTGGAGTTTGCATAAAGTCGTGTCCCAATAAAAGGCCAGCCATGCACGTATAAGTGGTTAGCTGATGCACGCCACCACGCCCGTGAGTTCCGAAAGGGAGAGTACATCATGATCAGAGTCATACCTGAATGGTTTCTCCTTGGGGACCGTAAAGAAACTGTAGGCCCACGATGCCAGCCCTTTCCAAGTCATAAAACAAGTGGGTTCGAATGCGTACATTATTGAACTACCAGACGACTATGGTGTCAGTTCGACGTTCAATGTTTCAGATCTGGTAGCATATCGAAACCCCGCGGTGATCCCTAGTAAGTTTTTTGGGCTTTTTCCTCCTGTTGTGAGTGACACACCAACCGAGAGTCCACCTCTTCTAGCCTCAACGCAAGCAAATAGATTGTATACTGGATGAGCAGGTAATCACCACTAGGAACGGAGCATACCAACACTTCTTTGTGCGTTGGAGAGGATGCCCCGCGCCAGACGATACCTTGGTCACACGCGGAGAGCTTAAGCACCGGGACCCTTACTCGACGGGGTCGAGTTCCTCCCACCCGGGGAGAATTGGTGCGGACACACGCCGCAGTACACGATGGTGGACGAGGACACGCTGGAGTCCCTTTAACTCGAGGAGGACGTGAACGCGTCGACCAAGTTATCACCTTTGTTTCACAATTTTAGGCCATGTTGGGCCCTATTTTAGTCTATGTTGGACAATTGTACTATTATATGACAAATGGGCTAGGCTATATTAATGGCCTAGAGTTAATGGGCTATGGGATTGTAATGGGCTTATGGGCTTGGAACAAGTCAAAAAGGGTGGGAGATTAGATTTGAACAGGGTAATTTAATTAAATGGGTCAATGAGAAAGGGGCCGCCCCCTTCCTTGGCCTCCTAGAAGGAGGAAGCTTCTTTCTCCCCCCCATTGGTCATCCTTTCCCCCGCTTCTTAGTCCAAGATGGGGACTCTTGTCCCCTTCCTCGACCAAAGAGGAGGAATCCTCCTCTCCCACTCCACCTTGGTCCACCTTAGACCAGCCCCCTATCCTACGTGATCTCTCTTCCCCTCTCCCCATATCATTTCCCCAACCCCCTCCCCCTCCCTTCCATTGTATATAAACATGTCTGTAGTATCCTTGAAAAGCTAATGAAGAAATGAAATTTTTGTGAGAGAAAAAGTGTTGGAGAGTGATTCTCTGATTTTCCCTTGAGTGTGATGCTCAAGATCTAGTTCCTGCGACAGGTTCTAGCCAAGGTGCGACTCCCCAAGCCGCGGTGCGACGCCGAGGCAACCGTTATCGCCACATTCATGTTCCGATTCTGATTCCGTTCATCCAGATTTCATCCCCTGGATTAAAAGTTGTCCACAACAACATCGAGCTCAGATCTGGTTCTAGGAATTTTATCAGAGGTAGATCTTGTTGTGCCCCTTGTGCTTTGATGATAATGTGGTGTTTTAATGATAGTAACATGAATGAGTCACCATATTATTTTGCATAAGAACAACACATTGAGTCGTCATCTGTTTGTGTCTGCATATGAATTTGTTGTATTGCATATGAATGTTTCATTGAACATCTTATCTGAGTGTCACTACGTGGAACAGGCTATGTGCATTGGTGCATTTCATAACTGGTGCATTTCATAACTCTGCACATTCATTTGGCTTTGTGTTGCTGTAGTGTAGTCTATACATTGCATGTGTCGCAGATAGCATAGTCCATACATCGTAGTTCTCGCAGGCTAGCAAGTCTGTACACTGCATGGCTCGCAGGCTAGCAAGTCTATACAATGCATGCACTTCGTGAAGTCTGTACATCCGACCGTCTTGTTCAACGTCTCATTTGCACATTTGAGTCAAAGTCTGCACAGCACAAGTCTATACAACTGTCCATCTTATTTAGTGTCTCATGCAGCGTCAACGCAGTAAGTGTATACCTTGCATTGGCTAAGTCATGCAGCGTCAACGCAGTAAGTGTGTACATTGCATTCTCAAGTCTGCAGCGTCAACGCTGTAAGTCTATACAGCCTCTGTGTGTTCTATGCATTTCACAAGTCTACACACTCAGCATAGTCTATACATCGTGTTGTGTCTGTGTTGTGTTTCTGCATTGTTGAGAACACAAGTCTGTACATCTATGCATCATGACTCGTCTTCATGCATAGCAGAGTCTATACAGTGCAGCTCATATAACTAGCATGTCTATACATTGCATCGTGGCGTTTGTGCTCTAAGTCTATACACTGCATGGCGAGCCCAAAGTCTATACATTGCATTGGCTAAGTCTGAACAGTGTCCGTCTCATTGAGCGTCTAAGGCAATGTCTATACACTGGACTCGAAGTCTGTACATTGAGCGTCTCATGTAAGTCTATACAATGCATCAATAAGTCTGTACATCGGACTGTTTCAAGTGAAGTCTGTACAGCGTCATGCATCATTCTTCAAGTCCACACACTGCACTGTAGATTGCTCGAGGTGAAGTCTGTACATCCATCAGTGAACTTCTAAGTCTGTACATCCATCAGTGATCTTGCAAGTCTATACATCGGTAGCTTTACCGACGTTGCACTCGAAGTCTATACACTGATAGCTTTACCGTCGTTTCCCTTGGCAAGTCTATACATCCTAGAACTGTGCAAGTCTGTACAGCCATTCCCTTGCCAAAGTCCATACATTGGAAGTCCATACATTCGTTTGCCTTGCATCGTTCATCAAGTCTGTACAGCCCTTTCGCTTGGCAAGTCTATACATTGTGAATGTCTATACACTCGATTGCCTTGCTTTGATCAAGTCTGTACAGAGTTCCCTTTTGCAAGTCTGTACATCGTTCATGTTGTCTGAACAACGAGCAAGTCTGTACATCGGACTAGTCTGCATCGGCTAAGTCCATACATTGTCCAAGTTATGCATGCATCATTCATGAAGTCTATACATTATCTGTCTTCCTTAGAGTCTCATGCATAACACCAAGTCTATACATTGGCCTTGCTTGCTTTGGCTTGATGTCTATACATTCGCTGCCCTGCATTGCATCAAGTCTGTATAGCCCTTAAATTGGCAAGTCCATACATCGTTCAGTTGTTCATCAAGTCTATACACTCTGAGTGTCTGCATCGCATTCATCAAGTCCATACACTCTTGTGTCTGCATTGCATTCACGCTAAGTCCATACACTCCATTTGGGCATTGTTCTTCACAGTGAGTTTGTACATTGCTTTGTCATGCACATAAACGTAAAGTCTATACATCACATGCATATTGGAGTTGAAGTCTGTACAGACCAAGTCTGTACACTGTCTTTGCTGCACGCATGACTAAGTCTACATTGTGCATTGTTCAAAGCAAAGTCTACACACTGCATCACACTCATTGTTAGCAAGTATGTACATCGTTCAGAACGCCAAGTCCATACAACCATTGTGCATTCATTCTTGATGTTCATACTTTGCTTGATGCACTCTGCATAACACGCTGCAAAGTTTATACATTGTCTTCGCATTGCAAAGTCTATACAATGCATTACACTCTATAAAGTTTGTACAGGGTTTTAGACTTAAACTGATAACTTGATTTTCTGTCTGACAGGCACCCTTCGTAAAGCCTAATGAAGGCACGTGATCCAAGGAAGGACGAGGTGCCCAGATTATGACACGTGGATGCAGCCCAGCCAGGATGCTGCCAGGTTGTCGAAATGCCTCGGTTCTGGCGAAAAGCCTTTGGGCGGGAGATGTGGAAGCCACACGACCCTATCCACCCTGCTGCACTATATATATGAAGAATCCTTTGTCTGAAGATGCTTGATAAAGGGGCAAAAGCCTATACAGTGAAGCAGAAGCAGAGGAGAGCCTTCTCGATCTAGTGTGAAGAGCAGAAGAGAAAGAAGAAAAAGTGAGAGATAGAGAGCTCGAGCAGATAAAAGAGGAAGAGAAGGAAAAAGAGAGAGAGAGTGAGACAGAGTGATCGGAAGAAGAAGAAGGGCAGAGAGAAGCTTCATTCTGAAGATCAATCTTTACTGGAAGTCGGATCAGATCCACTCCAGTTAGCTCTTAGGAGCCACATTTGTGCTTTCATTTTCAACTTTCAGTCGCTGATTGTTTCTATCTTTCGTTGTCCTTTTATACCTTTCTTCAAGCTGTTTGTCAGCATTTGCAGTGGAGGATTCCACTGGACGGCTAAGCTGTATTGCCCAGTGGAGCAAGCTGTGAGGCTCAGTAGGCGAGGAGGATTCCTCGGACAGCAAGCTGTGAGGCTCAGCGGATTGTATGGCAAGCTGTGATGCCCAGTTGTTCAAGCTGTGAGTCAGCGGAATTCACACTCAGTTTGAGTGTGGGGTGGACGTAGGTCTGCAGGACCGAACCACCTAAAAACCCATTGTGCAGTGGTTTGATTTTTTCTATCTGATTGGCGCTAGATGAATGCTTAGGTGCGCTTTGCCTTGATTGCTCACTGTGTGTTTGTTTAATTCCGCAACTGCTTATTAGCCTTCAGGTTTGTCTAGTTAGCGAACTAGCAATTTTAGTGAGCATTAGATTTTAAATTGGGTGAAGTTTTTAAAGGGAAATTCATTCACCCCCCCTCTGAATCATAGCACCGAACTCAACACTTGGTATCAGCGCGGGTTGCTGTGCATAGGATCTAACAATCCGCAGCAGATCTTGTATTTCTGTTTGGTGCATTTTAGAGTGTGCTTCTTGTGTTATGTGTTTTGTTTCATCGGTTGTGTGTATTGTGCTGTTCATCTGATTTCAGTGCATTTATCACTTCTCGATGACTCATCCACCCGTCTTTGATGGTTTTGATTTCAAACAGTGGCATAGTGCTTTCCGTGCTCATGTTAAATCTGTTGATCCAGACCTGTGGAAAGTGATTTCACATGGTCCACATGAACTACCAAAAGATCAGTCCAAATGGACTAACAATCATCGATCTATGCGTGCAGAAAATCAGAAAGCACTGGAGTTAATGAAGGTCGCGACTAATCGAGCTCTTCATTCATGTTTCTTTGAATCCAGGTCTGCCAAGGAAATCCTGGATAAATTGAAGACTGCTTGCGATAGAGATAATGATCGATGCATGATGGCTCAAGAAAGTGAACCAAGTAGCAATCAAGATGAAGAACAAGATGATGATCAGGTAAACATCTTCGAAAATTACACTCTGGATGATTGGATTGTTGCATATAATGAACTGCTGGAGTCTTATGATCATTTAAGAAAACAACATAAGAAAATGAAAAGGAAAATTGATAAAAGTGATTCCAATTCATCATGTGAAAAGTGCTTGAAGATAAGTGAATTGTATGATAAATGTCTGTCTAAGAATCACTTGAATATGAAACAACTGTGCCTATTGAAAAGGGAAAACCAAGAAGGTATCAATAAAATCTCCGAACTAGAAAGTCAGTTGAAACTGAAAATTAATGAACAATTGATGAATTTAGAAGAGTTGGAAAGAATTATGGTTTTACACTCTTCTTCTGCTGAATCAAACTGTAGAATGTGCTCAGCTTTAAGAGAACATAATGAAAATCTTTATAGTGAAAATGAATGGCTAAATAAACAAATTGCCTCACTTAAAGATGATCACAAAAATCTGCTTGCTGAGAAAATTAAAGCAGAAGAAAGAGAAGATGAACTAATTGAAAAATTGGAGCTTATGTCTGGAAATGGAACACGTAATGAAAGAGTCATGAAGCTATCTGAAGAGAACAAAGAATTGAGGGAACAAAACAGAAAACTGATGGTTTTAAATATTGTTTTCTCACAGAGGTTTCTGACTATCGAAAAAGAGAAATCTATTTTTAAGGAAGCTCAACCTCAAAAATTTGAGAAGAAAACACTGAACTGAAAGTTGAAATTGAAAAATTAAAGTGTTTAAACACTGGCTTATCTGAAACACTTCTCACATTAAAAAAGGAAAAATTCACTTGTGATGGAGAATCACAAAGGGTGATCAGTCTAGAACAAGAAATTGAGAAGTACAAAACTACAAACAAAGTTCTAAGTGATTGTGTAAATTGCAGTGAACAGGAGATGGCCAGTTATGAGCTTCATATAGCATCCTTGGAAAATAAAATTCATGATCTGGAAAACTCAGCATCCAAGTTTGCAAAAACTGAAAGAGAAATAAATACTGTTGTGAAAAGTGAGGATAAGAATTCAAAAGGGGGAACAGATTGCACTTCTGATGTTAAGGAAATCACTAAAAGCCAGCTATATGCGACCTTTGTGCAAAGCTCAGATGTAGCTGGTACTTCAAAGCAATCCCCAAAACAAAATGAAAATCAGAAACCACCTTCAACATCTGTATTTCAGTTCAAAGTCCAGAAAAATGAAAAGTAAACAAAAACTATTAAGAATAATCAGAAATTGAAAAAGAAGGGTCATACAAAGAAGGCAAACAATATTTCTGAGTACATCTTGAAATCAGTTAGCTCTGCTGAATGTAATGGGTCAATGCAAAATGCTCATGCTTCATATACTCATTCTCATGCATCTAGTCAGTCTGTTAGTAATCATGTCGCCAGGAAAACTAAAGTGTCCTGCCATTATTGTGGCAAGATAGGGCATGTAATGGATGATTGCAGACTGTTGATTGAAGATGAGCATGCTGGTGAAGCAATGCATTCTAAGAATTTATCTGATAGAAACCATGCCACTAAGAAATTTGATGCATCCTGTTATTACTGTGGTAGGCGTGGTCATCTAATGAATGCATGTTTTAAACTGAAAGAAGACAACAATGTGAATTCTAGATTTTTCACACATGCTCATGGCCCACATAGATATAAATCTACTTCAGGTCAGCATATCATCTGTTTCACTTGCAACAAGCCTGGGCACAAGGCAAATGAGTGCTGGACTGGAAATTCTTGGGGCAACAAGAACTTAAAAGGCAAGCACCTTAGGTGTCTTGAATGTGGTAAGCATGGGCATGCAGTCAAGGACTGCTGGTATGCTCAGGGAAATCACTTTGATTCCAAATTTGTCAGATTCCCTGCAAATAGAAATTTTTTGGGTAGAAATAAAACTGTTTTTAAAGGAAAGACACTTGTATGTTCTGAATGTGGAAAACCTGGCCACCGAGCTTCTGAATGCTGGTGGGCAGGTAATGGTAAATCAAAATTTCATGCAAGTAATAGAAATCTTCATGCTAACTCACATAGATTTCATGATTATACAAATGTTCACAAAAAGAATTCAAGAGCTGCTACATCATGCAGATATTGTGGTAAATTTGGTCACTCTATGGACAATTATTTTCTGATGAAATTTGATGACCATGTTGCTAAGAAACTGTTTAGAACACCTGATAGGGGTAATTCAGGACCCAAGACTTCTTGGGTTCCTGCAGGATCAAAATGATTAATCTTTGCAGGTGTGCCTTGGAAGCTGAAGAATAAAGGGGTTAATAATCTAAGGCACTCAAAAGTGAAACCCCCAGAAGTGGACTATTCAGGTTAGTTCTGAAAACTCAATTTAAATGCTATCTTCTGAAGTTGTGTCCTTTAGATGATAGCATAGCATGTTAAATCTGTGTTTTGCACATTCTATCATGGTTAGCATTGTCATGTTGGGATTTTCTGAACTCTCCTCATACATGATTTGCAAATTGATGATTGTCTGAAATTACATATGCATATATGTTGTGAATGCGCTGCACATCATCATACTGAAAACTCCAAAAAGAAGTAACTGGCTACACATAGGACTTCTCTGCATTGCATCTCTTTGCTGACCCTGGTATATCAAATGGTAAGCTACTAAAAGGCAGGGAAATCTGCCTGGAGGTTCTTACTATGTGTGAGATGGTCCTTGAGACCGGGTTCTCTGCCGAGTACCAAGGGTCTAGTTTTCATATAGAGCAGTGTACTGAATATCATAAAATTTGAAAACTCTAAAAAATTGAAATGAAATTGATGCATTTGATAAATTCTCTCTCTGATTGAACAAAGCATGAATTCTTCTTGAGCATATTCTAAAATCATGAACAGTTCATTAATTGTATTTCATGCACTTTGTCAGGGGGAGTTTGTCTGATGTTGCATATGAAGAGTAGTGCAGTTGAAAAACCTAAAAAGAAATTCCATTGCATCTAGACAGGGGGAGCATTTAGAATTGGTGTTTTTAATTGTCATATGTTGAACACCTATTGTCTAGTAATTGATCAATTCTCATATGTTATCATATTTCTCTCTCTCTTGAAAATGGATTCTGCCTTCCATTCGTTGAGTTGTTAAAGAAGAGTTTCCTTCAACTCTCTTCATGATACTACATGTCAGCTGATCTGTCTGAATTCCAGACTCAGCCACTGTGTGTTGATGTACACTCTTCTGAAATATTTCTCTATTGGTGATTTACTCTTCCACCAGCTTATACTCTTCCTTCATATACCTCTTAGCTGGTGTGACTATTTTGGTTCTATTATTGATTTGTTGGTCAGCTAAATTTATTGATCTGGTCTGAGGAACTTAAGCTGCATGTCATGCAATTCAGTCTGAGAACTTGGAAGAAATTCCTATCATATAGGTTTAAGAATTACCACTGAATCAGACTGATATAAGATTAATGTATTCTCAGATTTGTAATTAAATGAATTGAAAATATCTGAATGATAAGGTTTAATAAACTTTAACCACATGTGTCATGTAAACCTTAGACTCTCTCATCAGATATCTGAAAATTTGAAATCAAGGCTACTTTAGTAGAGATACATAGAGTGAGTACTGTGGTTAAACATTAACTTCAAAAATGTTGACTAAATGAAAAATTATGAATTCAGAGCAATGACTCGGTCACTGAGAAACTGGGCTCTTTATCAATGAAATAAAGTAACTCATGTCATGAGGTGCCATAGTTATCTCTGATAAAGATTTATCAACAAAACCTGACAGAGCAATGGGTTATTTGTGTTGAGTAACTGGGGAGTCTGGCCTCTGATCAAGGTGTCTTCTCATGTAAAAAGACACTTATATTGCTAACTATGTTCTCGAAGTTGAGAGGCAATGACAGTTATCACACTGAGTAACAGGGTCACTTCACCTGAGACGTGTTGTGCCTCATGTAAAAAGGTGTTGATCAACCTAAATTGCTCAGAAAATAAAAAGTGCTTCAAATGAAAATATTTTGAATAATTCTGTCAACTCATGTTCTTAGAAAAGTGTTTAACTTCTGTACTAATCTGTGTATATTTTTCAAAGGTGCTATTGAGATCATATGTCTAAGATAAAAGATGATTGTTTCTGAGTGTTATCTGAATATTTGGTTCACCTTTATTAAAACTTGGATTCAGATATGAGTATTGAGTTTAATTTAGCAAATTTGGTATACATCAAAATTAAATCAGATTGGTTAAGTTACCACTTCATAACCCTTTATGATAGAAAAGTCTATTCTTCTTAAGACTTATTGTTGTGGTGCAAGCATTAAAATCCCTCATGATCAGATTCATTCCAGACAGTCTGATGAACATAAATCCTGCTATTGATTGACTCCTTAAGATGTATTGTGCCTTGACTATTTCTCAACCCTACCATTGGATACCACTTCCTGAGATGTACTCCTCTCCACACAATTGGAATCTTCCATCTGGTTTTGCAACAAGTTCTGGATCTGTGGACTGTTTCTTTCTGTTCATGCATATGTGAGGTGCCACAACCAGAGTTCAGATTGTTTGTAATGGTAGATTTCAGTTTGATTCATTGGATAACCAGAGTTCATCCCTGTGTTTCAAGGGGAATTTTGGGTCATCTGCATTTAAGGGGAGTGTAGTCAATCTTGCATATTGATAGGGGGAGAGATGTTTTCTTTGGTCATAAGGGGAAACTCCTTTTTAATGAACCATGTTTCATTCTCTATATTCTGACTTTCTGGGAGAGAATTGTTTGTTGTGCTGAATTTTGTCTCTCAAACCATTTCCCTTCTTTTTGATTATGTCAAAGGGGGAGAATAGTTTGACGAGTCAATGTGACTCATTATGTTGCCATCATCAAAAAGGGGGAGATTGTTGTGCCCCTTGTGCTTTGATGATAATGTGGTGTTTTAATTATAGTAACATGAATGAGTCACCATATTATTTTGCATAAGAACAACACATTGAGTCATCATCTGTTTGTGTCTGCATATGAATTTGTTGTGTTGCATATGAATGTTTCATTGAACATCTTAACTGAGTGTCACTACATGGAACAGGCTGTGTGCATTGGTGCATTTCATAACTGGTGAATTTCGTAACTCTGCACATTCATTTGGCTTTGTGTTGTTGTAGTGTAGTCTATACATTGCATGTGTCGCAGATAGCATAGTCCATACATCGCAGTTCTCGCAGGCTAGCAAGTCTGTACACTGCATGGCTCGCAGGCTAGCAAGTCTATACAATGCATGCACTTCGTGAAGTCTGTACATCCGACCATCTTGTTCAACGTCTCATTTGCACATTTGAGTCAAAGTCTGCACAGCACAAGTCTATACAACTGTCCATCTTATTTAGTGTCTCATGCAGCGTCAACGCAGTAAGTGTATAACTTGCATTGGCTAAGTCATGCAGCGTCAACGTAGTAAGTGTGTACATTGCATTCTCAAGTCTGCAGTGTCAACGCTGTAAGTCTGTACAGCCTCTGTGTGTTCTATGCATTTCACAAGTCTACACACTCAGCATAGTCTATACATCGTGTTGTGTCTGTGTTGTGTTTGTGCATCATTGAGAACACAAGTCTGTACATCCATGCATCATGACTCGTCTTCATGCATAGCAGAGTCTATACAGTGTAGCTCATATAACCAGCATGTCTATACATTGCATCATGGCATTTGTGCTCTAAGTCTATACACAGCATGGCGAGCCCAAAGTCTATACATTGCATTGGCTAAGTCTGAACAGTGTCCGTCTCATTTAGTGTCTAAGGCAATGTCTATACACTGGACTCGAAGTCTGTACATTGAGCGTCTCATGTAAGTCTATACAATGCATCAGTAAGTCTGTACATCAGACTGTTTCAAGTGAAGTCTGTACAGCGTCATGCATCATTCTTCAAGTCCACACACTGCACTGTAGATTGCTCGAGGTGAAGTCTGTACATCCATCAGTGAACTTCCAAGTCTGTACATCCATCAGTGATCTTGCAAGTCTATACATCGGTAGCTTTACCGACGTTGCACTCGAAGTCTATACACTGATAGCTTTACCGTCGTTTCCCTTGGCAAGTCTATACATCCTAGAACTGTGCAAGTCTGTACAGCCATTCCCTTGCCAAAGTCCATACATTGGAAGTCCATACATTCGTTTGCCTTGCATCGTTCATCAAGTCTGTACAGCCCTTTCGCTTGGCAAGTCTATACATTATGAATGTCTATACACTCGATTGCCTTGCTTTGATCAAGTCTGTACAGAGTTCCCTTTTGCAAGTCTGTACATCGTTCATGTTGTCTGAACAACGAGCAAGTCTGTACATCGGACTAGTCTGCATCGGCTAAGTCCATACATTGTCCAAGTTATGCATGCATCATTCATGAAGTATATACATTGTCTGTCTTCCTTAGAGTCTCATGCATAACACCAAGTCTATACATTGGCCTTGCTTGCTTTGGCTTGATGTCTATACATTCGCTGCCCTGCATTGCATCAAGTCTGTACAGCCCTTAAATTGGCAAGTCCATACATCGTTCAGTTGTTCATCAAGTCTATACACTCTGTGTGTCTGCATCGCATTCATCAAGTCCATACACTCTTGGGTCTGCATTGCATTCACGCTAAGTCCATACACTCCATTTGGGCATTGTTCTTCACAGCGAGTCTGTACATTACTTTGTCATGCACATAAACGTAAAGTCTATACATCGCATGCATATTGGAGTTGAAGTCTGTACAGACCAAGTCTGTACACTGTCTTTACTGCACGCATGACTAAGTCTACATTGTGCATTGTTCAAAGCAAAGTCTACACACTGCATCACTCTCATTGTTAGCAAGTATGTACATCGTTCAAAACGCCAAGTCCATACAGCCATTGTGCATTCATTCTTGATGTTCATACTTTGCTTGATGCACTCTGCATAACACGCTGCAACATTTATACATTGTCTTCGCATTGCAAAGTCTATACAATGCATTACACTCTACAAAGTCTGTACAGGGTTTTAGACTTAAACTGATAACTTGATTTTCTGTCTGACAGGCACCCTTCGTAAAGCCTAATGAAGGCACGTGATCCAAGGAAGGACGAGGTGCCCAGATTATGACACGTGGATGCAGCCCAGCCAGGATGCTGCCAGGTGGTCGAAATACCTCGGTTCTGGCGAAAAGCCTTTGGGCGGGAGATGTGGAAGCCACACGACCCTATCCACCCTGCTGCACTATATATATGAAGAATCCTTTGTCTGAAGATGCTTGATAAAGGGGCAAAAGCCTATACAGTGAAGCAGAAGCAGAGGAGAGCCTTCTCGATCCAGTGTGAAGAGCAGAAGAGAAAGAAGAAAAAGTGAGAGATAGAGAGCTCGAGCAGATAAAAGAGGAAGAGAAGGAAAAGAGAGAGAGAGAGTAAGACAGAGTGATCAGAAGAAGAAGAAGGGCAGAGAGAAGCTTCATTCTGAAGATCAGTCTTTACTGGAAGTCGGATCAGATCCACTCCAGTCAGCTCTTAGGAGCCACATTTGTGCTTTCATTTTCAGCTTTCAGTCGCTGATTGTTTCTATCTTTCATTTTCCTTTTATACCTTTCTTCAAGCTATTTGTCAACATTTGCAGTGGAGGATTCCACTGGACGGCTAAGCTGTATTGCCCAGCGGAGCAAGCTGTGAGGCTCAGCAGGCGAGGTGGATTCCTCGGACAGTAAGCTGTGAGGCTCAGCGGATTGTATGGCAAGCTGTGATGCCCAGCTGTTCAAGCTGTGAGTCAGCGGAATTCACACTCGGTTTGTGTGTGGGGTGGACGTAGGTCTGCAGGACCGAACCACCTAAAAACCCATTGTTCAGTGGTTTGAATTTTTCTATCTGATTGGCGCTAGATGAATGCTTAGGTGCACTTTGCTTTGATTGCTCAATGTGTGTTTGTTTAATTCCGCAACTGCTTATTAGCCTTTAGGTTTGTCTAGTTAGCGAACTAGCAATTTTAGTGAGCATTAGATTTTAAATTGGGTGAAGTTTTTAAAGGGAAATTCATTCACCCCCCCCTCTGAATCATAGCACCGAACCCAACAGATCTGCAAGTCAGGAACGATCCAGCACTAGTTTCGCCTCAATCGGAGCTCCAGATCTCCAACAACAATTCCATTTGTGAAGTCGCGCAACTCTGTCCGAGTCTGCTGTCCAGATCCTCAACTCCCTGATATGAAATTTGTATAGATCTACTCTCAGATCCTTTGAATCTGAGTGGTCATAGGATTTTCTGTCCTCTTCCCGCCGCCGCCAAGCTCATGTCGTTCTCTGGTCTGTGCTAGTCGTGGCAATGATTTTTGTGGGACTGCGCAACCTGACCTGTGCAAATCTGAGCCAGATCCACCTTCAACTTTTGGGAGAGCCCGAGCCTTCCTCCTCTTAGATCTAACCTAACCCTTCGGTCCAGATCTTCCCCAGGGTGTCACCAACGATCTCCCGCTAGCGGATATCCGATCCGACAATGGATCTAATTTTCCCTAATTTATTAGTCTCACTATGCAATTCTGTGCGAGCAGAACCTGAGCCTTCGTGCTGGAGCTGTCACGTGCAGATCTGAACCAATCTAATCGCGCCGTTCAGACCAGGCGATCTTCAGCCACTGCACGACACGTTCCCACAAACGGCATCCTAATCAGACGCCGGATAAAGCCGTGCCACCTCCTGCAAACTCGATGCAAAGGGTGACCAGCGCGGGATGAACTGGTCGATGACCGATCTTCACCTTCCGGTCAGCTTCGAGTCGTCTCCTCGCCTCCTGCGAGTGCGGCCCGTCAACCCGAGCTCCAGCAACCCCGAATTTATGTTTGTAGTCCTTTGCCTCCCTGCGTGGAGTGGGCCATATTTGTGAAATTGTAATAATATTTGTTTGTTGTGTATCGGGGTTGTCGTATTCGGCCGGGATTTCCTCCCCACGAGCTAGTCATGGAGGTACGTGCATCGTTCCTAAACTCACATGGCCTATTTAGTATATTTTCTATCATGTTGCGTTTGTGAGAATAGGGCCGATAGCTAGTTTCAAATCATTGTGGTTGTGAGAGTGAGAGCCGCTCCATAGGCCCAGTCGAGCACCGAGCCCGAATTGGAAACCCCTAGGCGACAGTGGTTCCTTAACCAGTGCGATCCCACGTTTCTCTTGCAAGGGACGATCATCGGGCTAGTTAGAGTTTCTATTGAGAGACGTCTCCACCTGGAGAACACCACGGTGGTCAGCCACCAGGCTGACCTTAGTGTGCTAGTGCTGGCCGCACATCGAGTCAATCGTACGTCTTAGCCCAATCGCGTCGCTCGTCCCGCATCAGCATGAAGGTGAAAAGTGAGGGTAGGAGAGAGGGGGCGCGAGATTATTCTCCACCCAATGGTGTGGTGGTTTTCTCTCAGGACCATTACCTTACCTTCTCAGGGGGTCTCCCTGGAGTTTATATAGCAATCAGTATAACATAATAGTCCAGGGAGCTAAGGGGGCTTTGGGGGGTTACGTCCTTATAGTGGGCTCATTATGGTGTAAGGACTTTTGCCCTCCCCTATCCTTTGGAGTTCCTTGCTCCTGCTGGATGTGTAACGGACGCTGGGATGAGCTTCCGACAGTCGGTCCGAGCCAGAGGCGTTCGCTCGGGATTTTGTCCCGAGCGATGAGTGTATAGCTCGGGTAGGCCATATTGGGTCCCCGCAAGGGATCTCTCGACCATTATGTCGCTCGGACTTTCGGACCTGAGGGCCGCCTAGGAAGTGCTACTCTGAGTGGGTTTTTGGGCTTGAAGTAAGTGGGCCCAAAAATGGGGCTGTCACTTTGGGGAGCTGGGCCTGGTTTGGTCGAATTGGACCTAGTTGGGCCGTGCCCTCGGATGGTTGATTTTCCCCCTCTCCACTTGTCCCCCTCCTACTCCCGAGCCAAGATTGGGCTCGGATGAGTAGTAGTTATGGGGATGACATTGGTGGCTCGGTTTGGGTGGGGAATTATCTCCGACAGGGGCCACTTGATGCGGTTGTCCTGGGAGTTTGCCTATAATGATGACTCTTTTGAGTCGATGCGAGGAACCCCCTCCTTGGGTTTCGGAATGTCGCGCCGTTTCCCGCCAAGTTCATGGGGAGATAAATATTGCACGTGCTTGCGTCCCAAACTACCTTCGTTTAGGGTTTTCTTTTTCCACCGCATCAATATTTCGGAAGGGCCCATGCGCCACGAGAGAGATCGTAAAGAGCAGCGTCTTGTGGAGGCCTTTGCGGAGCTAGCGGAGATTACGGCGGCTGCGATTCACCAGCTTCCACCTCCTCCTGAATCGTCCGACTCGGTGCTTTTTTCCTCTTCCTCTAGTTCCTCTCTTTCTTCCATGGCGGAGCAACATCCTTCATCTGAGATGCGCGAAGTCGGGCCTGGCACGGGAAGTTTGGTGCCGCAGCATGAGCATCCAATGCGTAGTGAGCTAGGGGTTGCCGAAGTAAAGAGGATGGAGAAGCGGTATGGGTTGCCGTGGAAGTATTTCTTCTCTCTACTGTAGCCTCATGAATCCAGCTTGTCCTATCGTCCGGGCCTCTTCTGTACTTTCCTTCTGGCTTGGAAGAGTGGGTTCCGCCCCCCTCTTCACCATTTTGTTGTGCAATTACTTCAATTTTACCGACTGGCTCCTATCCAGTTGGTCTCCAACTCGTATAATTTTATCTTTTGTTTCATCTTTCTCTGCCGCTCGTGCGGGCTCCGCACTTCTTTGGAGCTTTTCAATTCTTTCTTTGAGTTGAAGGATCAGACCCACGCGGGTAAGGGCTTCTTCTATCTTCAGGCGAGGAGGAGAAGGAGTTGCGTGTCCCTTTCCGCCAAAGATTCTTCTCACAAGGGGTGGAAGACCCAATTTTTTTGGGTGGGTTCGTCTATGCAGGACGCCCCCTGGGATTTCCCGACGGCAGTTAATTTCCACCCGTCTATCCCCCCGAAGCAGGCGACGGTTCCTTCGGAACTGGAGGAGGAGATTAGGGTTCTTCAAGAGAATCGCTGGTCGACCGCCGAGTTGATGACCGTGGACAATATCGAGGACTATCCCTCCCGTGTGTTGTCGTCTCACGGTAAGAACCTTAGGGTCTCGTGTCGCCACTTCTGGGTCGAGCAGGTAGGCTCTCTTCTGATGTGCTACCTTTCGCTGCTCAGACTCTAGGCGGATGAATGACGAGGGGGAACAGCCATCGGAGCAAGAGATCATCGGCCCGGAGGAGACGCCTGCTCCGAGTGAACCCCAAGCTTCTGGGGACCCTTCCTACATGTGAGACCGGGGCAAGCAAATTGTTCGGGGAGATGTCTCTGAGCACCGCAGGGCCGAGCGTAAGGATTCAGGGGAGCGGATGCTCTTATCTTCAATGAAGGCTCGGACCACTGACAAGAAGCAGTTGAAGAAGGCGGGGGTCTCCCGTCTGGCAGAGGAGAGTGCTTGCCTAACCGAGGGGCGCGCCCGCTCGGTCGAGGAGCATCCAGCAGAGGAAGTCCGCTGTCAGGATCTCCCACCCATCGAGCTAGAGGCGGCTGCCGCTGTTGGGGGAGGTGTTACCGAACCTGATAGACCACAGATCAAGGCGGCGGCCTCTGAATTCTGACCGAAGTTGGTGGGGCACGGGACGAGGCGACATCCCAGTCCATGCCGAGCGTGGTCATCCCGGAAGTGGGGACGCTCGGGGGAGATGTTTCGGTCCCAGCACCTCCGTAGAGGATTCCTCCTCCTTCGGTGGGTGCACCTATCATCCGGGCTTCTCTATATCAACGGTGCCGATCCTTGGTGCCTTCGCTGAATCGAGAAGAAATCAGACGCGGCCCCCCCTCTTTGCTCTTTGAGAGGGTCATAGAGGGCGGTCTGATCATGGCCCAATTGGGGGCCGAGATAACCGATTTCTTTGCTCGGCGGGACAGTGAAGAGAGGTCCATTTCTCGGGTTCGTGCCGAGTCTGACCGGAAGATCAGTAAATTGGCTTCCGAGCTTGAAGTCTCTCGACGGGAGGCCACCTCGTTCCGGGCTCAGCTCCAGTCAAGCCATGAGGAGGCTCGGACGCTGGTTGACTAGCTGGCCCAGGCTCATTATATGGCTGACCTGAAGGGCGAGCTCCTAGAAGAGAAGTGTCAGTCTCAGGTCGAGCGCTCCGAGCAGTGGAGGGCGGAGCGGGAGGAGCTTAGCAACCAGGTCTGGGGGGCTGAGCAAGTGCGGGAGGAAGTCGAGGTCACGCGGACTGAGGCGGAGGCAAAGTTGTCCGAGACCGAGTGGAAGTTGCTTGAGGTCGAGCAGAGAATAGCCGAGCTTAAGAAGGAGGCTGAGTGAGCTGAGGCGGGGGCGATCGAACGATACAGAAGTTCGGAGAGCTACCGCGCAGCTCTCGAGGAGGCCGCCTTCGCGTATTATGAGCTAGGCTACTATCGGGGGCTACGGAAGGGATTTGCCTAAGGTTACCACTGAGCAGTCGTTGAGGCCCAACAGCAGGTGTCCGACGAGCTTGTCTTTCCCTCCGGGCAACGCTACGACTCGGGCGCGGATACCACAGATTCTCCTTCTTCGGCGTCGAGCGAAGGAGGTAGTGGGGATGCCTGTAGCTCGTCAGAGGAATCACCAACTCCGGTCACCTCTAGAGGGCACGCGGTCAAGACAGTTCCCACACAAGTGGGGTCAGTGTCTGGACCGGCCGTCACCGAGGGTACCGGGGGCAGATCCCTTGGCGCTGAGGATCCTCCAACTGCTAAACCTCAAGAAAGGCCGCGGGGCTCTCAGAGTCCCCCTATTTCCATAAACTAGGAGGAATTGTTCCCTTTCTCTTTTTTTTGTGCAAGGTTGGTCCTTGCGATATGTAATGGCAGTAGCACTTAATATAGAGTTGACTGTTTCTTACTGCCTTTGACGTGATTTGACCACCGTATCTACAGTTTGCTAAAAAGGTGGGGCTTTTATTTGCGGATATCTTGCATGCGGCGACCGTCGCAGTACTGGCGCCTTTTTGACTTTCCATGCCTTGAATGACTTATTATTCCGTGCGTCCCAGGGGAGAGGTCATTGGAGGGAGAGCAACTGCCCCTTGGGGAAGGGTTGCCACCTTTCGCGTTTTTTCGAGGGGAGGATCATTTAAGGCAAGCGTTCCCCCTGCGGGCCTATAAGAAAGGTCCCGGAGGGCACCTCTATTCCTCTTAAATGCTTAAGGCTTTTATTGCAGTTCTTCCTCTTTCTCCCTTCTCGTGAAGTGCCCGTCTCTATGCTGGGGAGTTATCAGCGAAACATGTAAGGCGATGCGGAAGATGATAATCCTGGCGGCCGCCACAGGCGCTCGTGCTACTTCGGCATGGAAGAAGGGACAGCGGTGGGCGGGCGGTGTTCAAGAAGGGACAGTGCGTAACAGCGCGCCTATTCCCGACCGCTGGACCGCCACCACCATCTTAGGAGGAAGGTAGAAGCGGAGAGAGGTTCGAGGAAATAGGGCGTCCGGCATGGCAGCCTCGCCTTGCTCCTTCCTCACCTCGGCCCGCTTCTCCCTCCTCTTCCATCCCCGCCATCCTCTTTCTCCCTCTTTTTCTCTTCAACCAACTTCTTCCCTCTTCTTTCACTCTTTGGAGGGTGCCTTCATCTTTGCTCGCACCGCTTGAGGGTGCTTGCTTTCTAGTCGGCTTCCGTCCTCATTCCAAAGAGTTGGCAGAGGAGGCCTTCTCTTGTTTTCCTTCCTTTTCTTCCACTGATACCTCTCTTCTTTTTTTTTTGTTTCTGAGTTTCTCAAGCGAACGAGGTTAGCTGTCCCGTTATCTGAGCCAGTTTCTACACTGGGTAGAGTCAGTGGCTCGGCCTGAGGGTGCTAGCCATGTCCGCGCCGAGTCATCAGCTCGTGTTGTAGTATCAGTGGATGTAATATTTTTGCTTTTGATATGCACTGTATTGGTTGTGGCCTATATGATGTATGAAAAGACATTAATGAAAGAAAAATTATTGCCATTTATTGCTTACATGTATGTGAAAAGCTCAAAAGTAGAACTTTCTTAATGTTGTTGCATTCCATGTCCGGGGGATAGGCATTCCTTCCATGGTAGACAATCGATATGCCCCCTTCCCGAGCATCTCGACCACTCGGTAGGGACCTTTCCAATTAGGGGCCAACTTCCCCGCCGCCTCCAGTGGTCGAGAGGCTTCGGCTTTTCTTAGGATGAACTCTCTTGGATGGAAAAGTCTGTCCCGGACTCTGGCGTTGTAATATCGAGTAAGGCGCCGCTGATATTCCATGGCTCAGATGCTCACGATCTCTCTTATCTCACTTGCCATATCGAGGTTTTCTAGTAGTTTTTACTCATTTGCCTCGGGCGAAAAGTTGATGACTCGGAGAGATGGGCTACCAACCTCCAAAGGAATCACGACGGTCACGCCGTACACCAACTGAAAAGGAGTCTCACCGGTGGCGGTTCTTAGAGTAGTTCGGTGCGACCATAGTACACTTGGCACTTCGTCGACCTAGTTACCCTTGGCCTTACCGAGCCTGGCCTTAATGCCTTTTAGTATAGTTTTGTTAGCATTTTCGACCAGTCCGTTAGCCTGCGGGTGGGCTACCGAAGTGAAATGGCTGCGAATATGAAGGTCGGCGCATTTGTTCCTGAAGTAATGTGAATCAAATTACCGACCATTATCGCTCTCTATCACTCGGGGGATGCCAAAGCGACAGATGATCGATTTCCACAGGAAACTCCACACGGCCGACTCGGTAATCCAAGCAGTGGCTTCAGCTTCAATCCATTTCGTAAAATAATCGATGGGGACGATGATGAACTTCTTCTAGGCTCGGGCCGTGGGAAACGGCCCCAGGATGTCGATCCCCCACCGAGCAAAAGGGTATGGCTCGGTGAGGGTGACGAGCTCCGAGGCAGGTTGATGGACCAGATGGTCGAAACATTGGCATCGGTCGCACCTTTGTACGTAGGCTGAGCAGTCGCGTTGGAGAGTGGGCCACAAGGAGCCTTGCCGCAATAATATCCTAGCGAGCGCTCTCCCTCCTTGATGTGCACCACAGACGCCTTCGTGGACCTCTTGAATTGCTCGGCCGGCTTCCTCGATACCGAGGAACTTGAGGAGGGGACCAGAAAAAGACCTTTGGTACAAGGCATCATCCAAGATGACGAAGCGTCGAGCTTTATACTTCAGTCTTCGAGCGTCCCGAGGGTTAGAGGGCTCTCGGGAATCTCAGAGCCATGAGTTAGAGGGCTCTCAGGAATCTTGGAGCTAGGATATATAGGGGGTCCGCCAGTCGCTTGATAATGCCTAGTCAACGGTCATGAGCTCTGCTTCTATGCTCGGTCGTTCTAGCTCTTCGAGAAAAACCGATCGTGTACCTTCTGGGGCACTAGAGGAGGCCAATCGAGATAGGGCATCCGCTCGGGAGTTTTCCTCCTGACTGATCCGGATAGCCTGAAAGCTCAAGAATAATGGGGCTATTCCTCTTACCAGTTGGAGGTATTTGACCATCGGTGTTTCCCGAGCTTCGTAGTCACCGTTGACCTAGCTGGCGACCAATTGGGAGTCAATGTGGATTCTGACACGTTAGGCCCACAGTCGTCTCGCCATCTTGCCTCCCAAGATGAGAGCCTCGTACTCGGAGACGTTGTTTGTCACGTCCCGAGATTACGCAGCGGAAACAATCGGGAATGTGAACAGTCGGCTAGTATGCCTCGAGCAAGCAATATAATCAGAGCGCAAGATAATCACAGAAAAGTAATTGCACAATGTAATTCACTAAAAACCTTTAAATTTATTCCTTCATAAAACAATCCCAAATTACATAAGAACTTTGATTCTCATTTCTAGACTCAAGAAAATTAAAATTACATTCTGACTTGACTAGACATGAATAACTAAGGCTTCTCTCGAGTCGTTCGTCCTTCAACCACTCTCGGATCCATCACTCGAGTAATCCGATTCTGTCCCACTAGAATTTCCTGAAAAAGATTGGAAAGTAGGGTAATGAGCACACTTGCCCAGTAGGTATCTTCGTATCAACATGATTGGCAAATTTAAGTAATTAGCATCTTAGCGCTAAAGAATAAGACAAATCATGCAAATACGATGAAACATGTGAATAAAGCCAAAGTAACATGATATGATCAAGCTAGAGATATGAGAATATAATTTGATCAAGTGTAGAACAAGAATGTAATTTTGGCAGTTTCAAGAATGTAACAAGAATGTACTTTTCATAACCATGAAGGCTACGCACTATAAAGTCATGTAACAAGCAAGAATGTACTCTTCACTTAGTAATAAGTACTTCGTGAATTCATGTGGATCACAGTGGATATTTTCACTTATTTATAGAGAAAGTACTCCAAGCGCAATGCGACGCCAGTAGCAGCATACCCCATGGTTTACAGTATGTTTCCGATAATCAGCTGAGGGGACTAGCATAAAGCCCTTGAACACAATCAGTGCTCGAACTGCATCTTCAAGTATAAATCAAGCTACTTCCACGTTTACAATAATATGGCCAAGAATGTACAATTTCAACTATAGTTCCATGATAAAGTAACAAAAAATAAGAATGCTTCTATTGAGAATACGAGATTTCAATAAATGAATTAATAACTAGGTTATGCCATAAAAAGAAATCGACAGCATAACAGTACATTCTTTAACTCTCGAAATTACTTAGGTATCTTTTGAATAATATGATAGGTTCTAGATAATCAATTGGACCATCTAGGAACATAGAAAAATCAACCCTTGAGTCAAACCCCGGGTTAATCAAACTCAGGAAGCTAGCGGTCGTTTACTGGACCGTTTCTTGCTCTTGACGGTCTACTACAGGACCGTTTTATAAGATAGTTTGATATTTTGAAAATAGAATATCTGGAGTCTTAGCGATCCAATGCATGGCCGTTTAGGATCCATTAGCGGTCAAGTGCAGGGCCGCTAGTAGAGTCAGACAGTCGACCAAATGGTCGCTAAAGTCCAGAATATAAAACATCGGTATAAGTGCCTTCTAGACAATTGGGCTTTAATGGTACAACCAGCTCGGCGTCCTAGTGGGAATCCCAGGCTCGCGGAGTCTTATGGAGGCCTTGAAATAAGATTTCCTAGTCCGTTGGAAGGAATATCCAAAGGAGAGGTCATCATGTCCAAGATTGTGTTCCTAATGTGTAAAAGTGTAAATAATGACAACATACTGGGATATGTGCCATGTACTTAAGAAAATGACTCTTAGAAGAGAGAGAAAATCATGATAAAATAGTGATCAAGTTAAATTATGAATCATCTATCATTTGAAACACGTATTTACTACAAGAATATATAATTTTGGTCACAAATTAACATAAGTTAAAATAATACCAATGTGCATAAAACATGAAATCTATGATGATAAACAGTAAATATAACTAAGTATATAAAACCAGTAATCATACCAGGAATAAAACTTAGTTAACTGGGCTTACCATATATTAATTAAGGCTAATCTGTAATATGTTTCAAGTTAACAATCTTACAGAAATCAGAATAGAAAACGGTCTTGTGGGCGACCGTTTCACGGTGGCTAGCGGTCTATCGGGCGACCACTAGGTTCTCTGGCGGTCTACAGGAAGACCGTTTCTTCCTGTATTAATTCGAGTGCAAATGCCAATAGAACAAAATGCTAAACTAAAGCATATCATGCATGGAAATCAACATATTATAACTTCCATAACCATGATAGAACAAATATGGGTCAACAATATGCATAGGTTCTTGTAATTTACAAGAAAATTTCCTTTTTTCTTCATTAGGGCTAGTTCATGCATGTGGAATATACTAGATGCATAGTCCTAAGTAAAACATGAAGCTCCCAAGATACAATGCATGAAATCGGGTGAAATAAGAGGGTTTTTATTCCTGACTTTAAATTTGAGCCTTTCATGAGATAGCCTACCTCAATTAATCCTTCTAGATAGTAAATTTTGGACAGGAAGTCAGCCCAACTCTGCCCGTTCTTGTACTAAATCAGCAACTTCACGTCCCTCTATCTCCTGATTCCCTTGACCTATGGACGTGAAATTTTAAGGGTAGATAGAAGATATGAAAGGGAACATAAAGTTCTAAGGACACTTTTACTAAATATCTCCTTTAGGGCTCCAAATTCCTTGATCTTCTTGAGTCGGATGCACTAATTATTGAGTTCTTGATGTAGAATCAGCAACTTTGGAAGACTCTAACTTCCTGTAGGCTTGATCTCTTGGAATGAAAATTGGAGGGTCGTTAGTTCTAAGTATAATAAACAAATTCCTAGAAAAAACTTACCTCTAATTCATCCTCCTTACCTGAGTTTCACGCGTGCCAAAAGTAAGGGTCACACACGTCAAATCTGGGATTTATTTATAGGCTTTTAGCTAGTGTTTTGGAGATTAGAACGAACTTAGAGTCCTTATTAGACTTTAGATTGTTCCCTTAGAGTCCTAAGCATCCTTACAAATCTTCATTCGTTGGTCTCTAGAGTTTTAATTGCCCAAAATCTAATCTTTTTACACTTTCTTACACTCACGAAATCTGCAGTGGGTAGCGGTCATTGGAACGACCGTTGTCTGCCTGTTAGCGGTCTCGCGATAGACCGTTTTTCACTCTAGGCGCCAAATTTGAAATACGTCAAACTCTTTTGATATTATCCCTAATATTATCCTTTTATTTATATGCCAAGGAGTAATTATCTCCTTAATTCCGTGATTTCACCCATTCCTAACTTCTAGAATAAGGGCTAAAGCCCAAAACAACCTTTTGGGCCTATTTGGTTTATTATATGGGCCTAATCTTCTTGGATTAGTGTAGGGCTTAAATAATTGGATTTTAATTAAGCAAAAATTCATTTATAGCCCATTAAATGCCTTATAATTACTTTTTAAATCTGAAAAATTCTTTAAAAAAATTTCCGACATTACACCCTCCCCCACTTAAAAAGAATTTGTCCTCAAATTCCATACATGGATTTATGGAGAGTGTACTTACATTCAAATAATTCTAGAAATCTTTTGCGCATAGCTTCTTTGGTTTCCCATGTTGCTTCGTGCGTCCATGACTTGGTCCATTGAATCTTGACCATAGGAATAGTTTTATTCCGCAGTTGACGTACTTCTCGTTCAATAATCTTGACTGCCTTTTGCTCGTATGTCAAATCTTTTTAATCTCCAGATTATCGTAAGTAATGACATGGAAAGGATCAGGTACATACTTCTTGAGCATTGAAACATGAAACACTTCATGTACTTCTGATAGTTGAGGGGGTAAAGCAATTCAATTGGCAACCTCACCAACCCTTTCGAGAATTTCAAAGAGGCCAATAAATCTTGGAGTAAGCTTGCCTTTGATACCAAATCTTTAAATACCCCGACCTGGAGAAACATTAAGGAATACGTGGTCTCCTACTTAAAATTCTAGGTCGCGCCTTCGATTATCAGCATATGACTTCTGTCTATCTTGGGCCATATGAAGTCTTTCTCGAATGAGTTTTATCTTTTCGGTAGTATCCATAATGATGTCGAGACCAAGAAATTGCCTTTCTCCTACTTCATTCTAACAAATAGGGGAATGACAGCTTCTTCCATATAAAGCTTCAAATGGTGCCATTTGTATGTTAGCTTGGTAGCTATTGTTGTATGAGAATTCCACTAAAGACAAGTGCTCGTGCCAACTTCCTCCAAAGTCAATAGCACAAGTCCTCAGCATATCTTCCACCACTTGTTTTATCCTTTCAGTTTGACCATCAGTTTGTGGATGGAATACAGTGTTAAAGTTAAGTCGGGTCCCTAATGAATGTTGTAGACCCTTCCAGAATTGTGATGTGAACCGAGGATCTCGGTCAGATATGATGGTGACTGGGACACCGTGTAATTTAACAATCTCTTTCATGTATAATGTTGCCAGTACATCCACAGACCATCGACTCTTGATTGGTAGAAAATGTGCAGATTTAGTCAATCGGTCTATGATCACCCATATACCATCATGTCCTCCTCTTGTCTTAGGTAAACCCATGATAAAATCCATCCCTATACTTTTCCATTCCATTCGGGAATATTCAAGGGTTGTAATTTCCCAGCGGGTTTTAAATGCTCTGCTTTTACTTGTTGATAAGTGTCCATTTTCGATGGTAATTCATCGCATGTTCACCATTTTATGTGCATATAATTAGGCAATTATGTATATTTTATAGTTAACCTCAACTCCGCATTTAAATTGGGGCTTTCACGTAAATTGATTAATTTGGTGATATTATTTAAATTGAAGTTGAGGGCCATGAGCATTAATTCTCCATTGCATAAACCATGAGCATTTCAGATTTATGTGCACATTATGGTAATTTTTATGGACTAAATTGTAATTACGTGTGTGTAGGACATTGAAGGTAATTACAATAAACTCCGGAGGTAAAAATGTCATCACCACTTAGACCAAGTCAAAAGCATATATTTTGGTTGGAGGGAAAATAAAATTCAAAGTTTGTATTTTGGTTGGAGGGAAAAGAAAATTCAAAGTTTAAAATAAAAGGGAGAAATGATGAGTCTTGGGAAAGGGGTGTCCAAAGTCCAAGAAAGGGGGTGCCCAAAGTCCAAGGAGGGGGTGCCCACCTCTTTTTTCTTTTCCCAATACATCATCTTCTACCTAAATCTCATCCATCCATCTCCTTTTGATACAATCTCCACCCTCAATTGACCCAACTTCCCCTATAAATAGCCCATGACAAGGAGGTGAAGGGGGTCCTTCTTTTGGCAATTTTTCACTCTCCCTCTCCCTCTCACATCTTAGGTCGTCGATTTCTCCCCCTTCAGTTCATTTTCTACTCTTGCACTCTTCATGTAAGTTCTTCATTTTTAATGTCTCTGCAACTTCTTCTTCTACATCATCTTCTAATTCCTTCTTATTTTAAAGTGATTTCATGTTTTTCACTATGATGTCCTGTTCATCTGTGAACCAGTATTTCTCTCTGATTCTTCCCCTTATTTCTCCCATTTCTGATTCTCTTCTCCTCTTCATTTCTTCACAAAAGTTCTTTTTTTTTAAAATTCTCTACAACTTCTTCTTCTGCATCATCTTCTAATTTCGTCTAGTTTTAAAGTTGTTTTCACCTTTTCAAGGTGCTATCTTCCCGCTTGTACTGTTCATCTGAGATGCTAGCCTCTGTTCTTCCTCAATTTTGAAGCCCTTACACTCTTCTTTTCTCTCTGGGTTCTTCATCACAGTTCTTCCTCGCTTATAGATCTATATTTTCTTCTTCCATCACTTCCTCCAATTCTTCTTCGTTTACGAGTTATATTTATTTTCCCACTGCCTTACTTTCTCATCTTCTTCCTTCTTCATCTCCACACAAACCCTTCCACACTCCTCTCTATATTTCTCTCCAAAGTGTGTCCTTCACAACTCTCCTTGTACGGCGGCGTGCACATCAAGGCGGGCGACGTTCCAAGACTCGTGACGTGGACGATGACGGCTTCTTTATTCACCTCTTTCCACGGTGATCTTCATCTTGGCTATATTCTTTTCCCTTTTCTTTATTTTATGAGTTGTAATTTTCTATTTTCATAGAGTGTACTTTTCACTTTCATCTTAATAAAAGTTCATCTTTGCAAATTGTGGTTATCTTAGTTCCTCTTTCTATCTCTTCTAAGTTCTTTTCTTTACCCCTCTCATCTTCTTTAGTGAGTTTATTTTTATGTAATTTATTTTTCCTTAGATTAATCTCACTCAAAACTCGACTTTTCAAAGTATAAGGATATTTTTCTAACTTGTTCCAAAATGTTATTTCCTCCGTGGGGGATCGACACAACTTACCACTATACTTGATTTTCTAATCTTTAAAAGTAAGTGAGTGTGAATATTTTAAAATTGTAGCATGGCTTTTCAACGACGGGTTTGTGGCTATCACTTGTTGACAAGTGAGACATCGGGATACAAAATCTGCTACTTCTCTTTTCATATTGGGTCACCAAAAGTTTCTTTTCAAGTCTTGATACATCTTGGTAGCACCAGGGTCTATAGTATACCTTGATTTATGCGCTTCCTCCATGATCAATTTCTTAGTGTCATCATGATTCGGCACACAAATTCGATCCTTAAACAATAATCTTCCATCATGTGAGATAGAAAATTCTAGTCTTTCATCAATGTTATCCTTGATTTCCATCAATGTAGGATCATTCTCTTGCAATTGAACTATGTCCTTGATCAATGTAGGTTGAGACCTTACGTTGGCAATCATACCTCCTTCTCCTTCTCTATCAATATCAAGATTTAAATGGGAAAAATCATCAATAAGACAAGTTATACCTTTTCGGAGGCTTGCTAGAGTTGCCATCAACATCATTTGCTTTCCCTGGATAATATTGAATAGTAAAGTCGAAGTTCTTGAGATACTCTAACCATCTGTGTTGTCGCATGTTTAACTCCTTCTGGGTAAAGAGGTATTTCAGACTTTTATGGTCCGAAAATATAGTGAATTTCTCCCCATAAAGGTAATGTCGCCAAATCTTCAATGTGAATATAACCGCAGCTAATTTCAGATCATGCACAAAGTAATTTTCTTCATGACGCTTTAACTGCCTTGATGAATAGCAAATCACCTTTCCTTTTTGCATAAGGACGCATCCTAGGCCAATGCTAGACGCATTCGAATATACTTCAAAACCACCACCTTCTATTGGCAATGTTAATATAGGTGCAGTGGCAAGGTGTTCTTTAAGAGTTTGAAAACTCTCCTCGCAGTCCTCCGACCATATAAAAGGGTTCTCCTTTCTGGTGAGTCTAGTCAAAGGAACGGTGATCTTGGAGAAATCTTTGATAAATCTCCTATAGTAACCAGCCAAACCTAAGAAACTCCTTACTTCAGACCCAGTCGTTGGTCGGCTCCAGTTCTTAACAGCTTCTATTTTTGAAGGATCGACAGCAATACCTTCCTTCGAGATAATATGGCCAAGGAAAGACACCTCCTTTAGCCAGAACTCGCACTTACTAAGCTTCACATAAAGTTTTTGCTCTCTTAGTGTTTGCAAAGCTATTCTTAAGTGCTCTTCATGATCCTCCGTTGTTTTGGAGTAAATAAGAATATCGTCAATGAAGGCGACTACAAACTGGTCGAGATAAGGCCTGAAGACATTGTTCATAAGTTGCATAAATGATGCCAGGGCATTGGTTAACCCGAACGGCATTACCACGAATTCATAGTGACCATATCTGCTCCGAAAAGTAGTTTTGTGAATGTCTTCATCTTTGATCCTGAGCTGATAGTAACCTGACCTGAGGTCTATCTTGGAAAAATATTCTACTCCTGAAAGTTGATTAAAGAGTTCATCGATACGTGGCAACGGATATTTATTATTAATTGTGAGTTGATTCAGTCGCGGGTAGTCAATATACAACATAAGGGATCCATCCTTCTTCTTGACAAATAGAACAGGCGCACCCCAAGGGGATGTTCTAGGTCGAATAAAACCCTTGTCTAATAACTCCTGAAGTTGTTTCTTCAATTCCTTGAGTTCCGTGAGAGACATCCTGTAGGGAGCTATTGAAACAGGTGCTGCTCCGAGAATGAGTTCAATAAAGAAGTTTAGTTCCCTTTCGGGCGGTAAACTGGGCAAATCCGATGAAAATACATCGAGAAACTTATTGACAAGAGGAATATCATCTAAGATGATCTCTTTGGATTCGATGAGGATTACGGAAGCAAGAAAAGCTACACATCCTTGCGAAATAAGTTTGCAAGCATGAAGAGATGAAATTATGGTAGGATGCTTCCTATATTTGATACCAAGGAAGGAAAATATTGGAAGACCAGGTTTCTGAAAAGAGATAATCCGGTTGCGATAATTTATATGGGCATCGTGGTCTACAAGTCAATCCACGCCTAGAATAGCATCGTAGCCCTCCATGTCAAGGCATACGAGGTTTGCATGAAGATTGTGACCTTCTGCCATTACCACACTATCAGGATAATAGTTTGTAAGTTTGGTTCCGGGACCTAAAGGTGTAGTAATAGCAAGGTCCGAAGGTAGAGGAACTGATGAAATAGGTAAGGTTTTTGCAAAAGTAGTAGATATAAAGGAATGAGAAGCACCAGTATCAAATATTACGAATGCAGGATGGGAATAGATTTGGATAGTACCTTCCATTAGCCCATCATCTTTGGGCACTTCTTCCTCTTCCAGAATAGCATTTAGACAAGCTTGACGCTTGCGTCCACCACCGAAAGATTGTTCTTTAATGAGTGGGCAATCCGGCATGCGGTGTTCCTGGCTGCCACATCTTAAACAAGCGCCGAGACGCTTCCAACACTCTTCGACTGAATGACCAAACTTCTCACAAAAAGTGCAGGTTGCCATGACATGCTTCTCTTCTTCTTTGACTTCCTTATTTTTGTGGTTACCACTTCCACTCCCATTCTGGGATCTTTTCTTGCTATCACGGGATTTGTAGGATTCTGTGATACAGAACTTGCCCTTCTTATCATGCCGATCTGACCTTCAACTCGGCTCCTCTCCCTTGCCTTTTAATTTTTCAACCTTCTCTAAGGTCCTCTCGCATAGATGCGCCCGTTGGACCATTTCCGCATAAGTACGGATGTTCCGAGTCCCCAATTGTTGAATATAGCTGGGCCTCAAATCGTCCATAAATCGATTAGCCTTCAATAAGTCGGTGCTAATCAAATGTGGAGCATACGGTGCTAGCCTGGAAAACTGAAGTTCATACTACGCTACCATCATCATGCCTTGACGTAACGAAGCAAATTCCATGGCCTTCCGCTCCTTGACATCCTCGGAAAATTACTTGGCTCAGAAGAGCGTAAGAAAACCTTCCCATGTATGAGGTGCATCAGTTGGTGGTGTAGGAACCGACTTTCACCACGTATGGGCATCTTTATTTAATTGAAAAGTAGCAATGCAAACCTTCTCTTGATCTGTACATAGCATAACTTCAAAGATGTGGTTCATCTCATCTATCCAATTTTTGGATTCGTCGGGATTAGAGGAACCCGAAAACCGTGGAGGGTTTAAGCTCTGGAAGTTGCGATGTAAATTTCCAGCTCTTGCCCCTGCGCCGGCTTGAGCCATTGTTTATAACGCTTGAGTAAGACCCGCAACGGTCTCTTGCATACATTTCTAGTCTACGCTATGAGCCATTGTAAGAATGAGGTACCTGAGATGAGCAATGAATTTGTTAATTCTAATAGAATTGGTAAGGTTAATCTTAGAATTAATTCTAATTATTATCTCATCCCAGGTTGTACCCAATTCCTCTCATAGGTTGGGAATTTCTTTCCTAGTTTCATAGGTGTGGGTCCTTAAACCTTGACTTATCCTATGGCATGACTTTTTCCTAGGACTTCTAATCCTAGTGCCCTGATACCATTTTCACTGTCACGTCCCGAGATTATGCAGCGGAAACAATCGGGAATGTGAATAGTTGGCTAGTACGTCTCGAGCAAGCAATATAATCAGATGGTAAGACAATCACATAAAAGTAATTGCACAATGTAATTCACTAAAAACCTTTAACTTTATTCCTTCATAAAATAATCCCAAATTACATAAGAACTTTTATTCTCATTTCTAGACTCAACAAAATTAAAATTACATTCTGACTCGACTAGACATGAATAACTAAGGCTTCTCTCGAGTCATTTGTCCTTCAATCACTCTCGGATCCATCACTCGAGTAATTCGATTCTGTTCCACTAGAATTTTCTAAAACAGATTAGAAAGTAGGGTAATGAGCACACTTGCCCAGTAGGTATCTTCGTATCAACATGATTGACAAATTTAAGTAATTAGCATCTTAGCTCTAAAGAGTAAGATAAATCATGCAAATATGAAGAAACATGCGAATAAAGTCAAAGTAACGTGATATGATCAAGCTAGAGATATGAGAATATAATTTGATCAAGTTTAGAACAAGAATGTAATTTTGGCCGTTTCAAGAATATAACAAGAATGTACTTTTCATAACCATGAAGGCTATGCACTAGAAAGTCATGTGACAAGCAAGAATGTACTCTTCACTTAGTAACAAGTACTTTGTGAATTCATGTGGATCACCGTAGATATTTTAACTTATTTATAGAGAAAGTACTCCCACTGCAATGCGACGCCAGTAGCATCATACCCCATGGTTTACAGTATGTTTCCGACAATCAACCGAGGGGACTAGCATAAAGCCCTTGAACATAATAAGTGCTCGAACTACATCTTCAAGTATAAATCAAGCTACTTCCACGTTTACAATAATATGGCCAAGAATGTACAATTTTAACTATAGTTCTATGATAAAGTAACAAAAAATAAGAATGCTTCTATTGAGAATAAGAGATTTCAATAAATGAATTAATAACTAGGTTATGCCATGGAAATAAATCGGCAGCATAACGGTACATTCTTTAACTCTCAAAATTACTTAGGTATCTTTTGAATAATGTGACAGGTTCTAGATAATCAATTGGACCATCTAAGAACATAGGAAACTCAACCCTTGAGTCAAACCCTGGGTTAATAAAACTCAGGAAGCTAGTGGTCATTTACTAGACCGTTTCTTGCTCCTGGCGGTCTAGTACAAGACCGTTTTATAGATAGTTCGATATTTTGAAAACAAAATATCTGGAGTCTTAGCGGTCCAATGCATGGCCGTTTAGGATCCATTAGCGGTCAAGTGCAGGGCCGCTAGCAGAGTCAGACGGTCAACTAAATGGCCGCTAAAGTCCAGAACATAAAACATCGGTATAAGTGCCTTCTAGATAATTGGGCTTTAATGGTACAACCAGCTCGGCGTCCTAGTGGGAATCTCAGGCTCGCGGAGTCTTATGGAGGCCTTGAAACAAGATTTCCTAGTCCGTTGGAAGGAATATCCAAAGGAGAGGTCATCATGTCCAAGATTGTGTTCCTAATGTGCAAAAGTGTAAATAATGACAACATACCGGGATATGTGCCATGTACTTAAGAAAATGACTCTTAGAAGAGAGAGAAAATCGTGATAAAACAGTGATCAAGTTAAATCATGAATCATCTATCATTTGAAACACGTATTTACTACAAGAATATATAATTTTGGTCACAAATTAACATAATTTAAAATAATACCAATGTGCATAAAACATGAAATCTATGATAATAAACAGTAAATAAAACTAAGTATATAAAATCAGTAATCAAACCAGGAATGAAACATAGTTAACTTGGCTTAACATATATTAATTAAGGCTAATCTGTAATATGTTTCGGGTTAACAATATTACATAAATCAAAATAGAAAACGATCTAGTGGGCGACCATTTCACGGTGGCTAGCGGTCTATCCGGCGACCGCTAGGTTCTCTGGCGGTCTACAGGAAGACCATTTCTTCCTGTATTAATCGAGTGCAAATGCCAATAGAATAAAATGCTAAACTAAATCATATCATGCATGGAAATCAACATATTATAACTTCCATAACCATGATAGAACAAATATGGGCCAACAATATGCATAGGTTCATGTAATTTACAAGAAAATTTCCTTTTTTCTTCATTAGGGTTAGTTCATGCATGAGGAATATACTAGATGCATAGTCCTAAGTAAAACTTGAAATTCCCAAGATACAATGCATGAAATCGAGTTAAAAAAGAGGGCTTTTATTCCTGACTTTAAATTTGAGCCTTTCATGAGATAACCTACCTCAATTAATCCTTCTAGATTGTCAATTTCGGACTGGAAGTCAGCCCAACTCTGCCCGTTCTTGTACTAAATCAGCAACTTCATGTCCCCCTATCTCCTGATTCCCTTGACCTATGGACGTGAAATTTTGATGGTAGATAGAAGATATGAAAGGGAACATAAATTTTTAAGGACACTTTTACTAAATACCTCGTTTAGGGCTCCGAATTCCTTGATCTTCTTGGGTCGGATGCACTAATTCTTGAGTTCTTAATGTAGAATCAGCAACTTTAGAAGACTCTAACTTCCTGTAGGCTTGATCTCCTAGAACAAAAATCGGAGGGTAGTTAGTTCTAAGTATAATAAACAAATTCCTAGAAGAAACTTATCTCTAATTCGTCCTTCTTACTTGAGTTTCATGCGTGCCAAAAAGTAAGGGTCGCACACGTCAAATCTGAGATCTATTATAGGATTTTAGCTAGGGTTTTGGAGATTAGAAAAAACTTAGAGTCCTTATTAGACTTTAGAACGATCCCCGAGAGTCCTAAGCATCCTTACAAATCTTCATTCGTTGGTCTCTAGACTTTTAATTGCCAAAAATCTAATCCTTTTACACTTTCTTACACTCACGGAATCTGCAGTGGGTAGCGGTCATTGGAACGACTATTTTCTACCTGTTAGCGGTCGCGCGATAGACCGTTTGTCACTCCAGGCGCCAAATATGAAATACTTTAAACTCTTTTGATATTATCCCTAATATTATCCTTTCATTTATATCCCAAGGAGTAATTATCTCCTTAATTCCATGATTTCACCCATTCCTAGCTTCTAGAATATAGGCTAAAGTCCAAAACAACCTTTTGGGCCTAATCTTCTGTCACGCCCCGAATCGATAGCAGCGGCAAGCGGTGCTCGGAACGTGGCAGCGAAACAGTCATGATAATAGAGCAGAATATAAATAAACATAATAAATAAATATTCGAACACACGGAGGCCATTAATTTGAGAAAAATAAAATTTTATTAATATTCAAAAATTTAAATACAATGTGGACTCAATTATTACAATAATAAACTCAATAAAAGAAATAAAGAAGAGGAAAAAGATAGCAGACGACTATACTATCGGACTCAAGAAATAAAAGACTCGGGTCTCAAGGCTCCAGGTTCACTCGATCACGTTGACCCGATCCCAATTGCAAGCGTTCCACCTACCGCGTTACCTGAAAAGGGTTGGAAAGTAGGGGTGAGCAAGAAGCTCAGTAGGAGTAACACTCTATCATCAGGCATAGTTTAAGTAATTAACCATTTCATGAATGCATGAATAACGTAAGGAAACAATTAAGCATGATAACAAGATAACTAGCATAATAAAGATTGCAAGTCACGATAGCAAGAGCAAGTAATCAGAACTTTAAGTGAATGGCCATATATCAAGTCAAGTCAAGTCGAGTCATGCAAGCAAGTGCTTCATGCTTTCAAGCACGAATAGCAAGTTCACGAGAATGTGGAATGTCGTAGACCCAACACGCTAGATAGTACCGGTGCCAAATGTCACACCTAGTCATTCACCTCCCTGGGGATCAAGTACTTTTCGGGTGCGCCTCCCAGGACCAGACTGGGCTCTTTAATGTGTTTGCCTTGGCATTGATTTTGATTGGATCATAGATCCCACAAAATCTAGACAACCAGAATGTTTAATGGCCAAGAGTTCCAAGGTTTAAGCTCACAAACTTACTTCTAATATTGAGAGAAATTCCAACATCGTTGGAATGAACATTAGGTAGAAAGACAAGGATTCAAACAAGAATCACGCATGATTTCACAGTTCAAGCCCAACCTTGATGACTGCTACACGATAATAAAACAAGGGAAACATGTGAGATATCTTACCTGTGGCGGTCGATAATTGGGCCGCTACAGGAACGTGACGGTCTGACCTTAGTCCGTTACGCTGACGTGACGGTCCAACCTTGGACCGTTACAGTTCACAGATCAGTCCAGTTTGGATTGACCCAAAACATGATTCAAACCACGTTTATGGGTTCAGGTCTTTGGGGTACAACCTGGCCGACGTCCTGGTGGGAATCCCAAGCTCACGGGGTCTTACGGAGGTCTCATAATAGTGGTCCTACTCCGACGGAAGGAATATCCGGTGGAGAGTCCCATCCATTACAAGAATTGAGGCTAATAATCATGGAAACAAAGACAATGTAGTCAGTCAATCCCACCGGAGTGGCATGACTGTCAAACAATAATATATATTTTGCATAGATCATAATTTATACAAGTATTAAGGGTTTCTATCAATTTTCATATGATGAATCAACTTAGGACTATCTAACAACTTTCATGTAGAAATTAAGACCTAATGTTTATGATCATGATACTAGATTATTATCACTTCTGTATGGTTACAGATCAAGAAGTCATACTAAAACACAGCAAGTCCGTAGTTAAAACGCATGAATCCGAGTTTAAAACACCCTGCCAGAGGAACGTGATGGTCCATATCAGGGGCGTTAAAAGCATGTAACGGTCTATAGTAGGTGCGTTACGTATCAGAAAATAAATAGATAAAAATCTTAAAAATTTAAAACACAAGGGCATGTGATGGTCTGTCGTGAGGCCGTCAGGCTCAGGTGACGGTCTATCGTGCGACCGTCATGGTTGTAACGGTCTCTGGAAGGCACATCACCTCGACCTGGAACCCGCCAACGATGAACTTCGACATGCTATGCTAAAAACCTCGATTTCTCATGATAGAGTGAACAAAATTTATGGAAAATACCACCGTTCGAAAGAGCATTAAAAATCATACAAGATAGCATGCTTTGATTAAGACCTAAAACGATTAAATTCAACTTTAGACAAGTTAACATGAAAGTTACCCTTTTTATATACCTCGGAGTAAAACATGAAATTAGAACAGCATGGTGTACTAAAATTAGGCAATTAGGTATCAAAAGAAAGAGCTCAGGAAGAAGAACAAGATGGTATCATTAGATTTTCGTTTGGCCTGAGAGACACCTACCGATTTAGGAAGAGGAAGGGAAGACGCGCTCGCCGGAACCCTAATACACGCCACCACCAAACGCCCAAATTCGCCTAGGTTCAACCACGATCGCCCACGCCACCTGTTGAAAAATTAAAAGGAGGTCTAGGGCTGCGAAAGACCTCTATTTATAGAGCCTATAGGTCGTTCTAGGGATCGAATTAACCTAAAGAGTCAAAGGGTTTAAACTCGGCAAAAATTTCGCACCTTGACAAGATCCGCGTCGCCGCCGTCGAGAGAAGCTTCTAGAGGGTAGGGTTTCAGAGGGGAAACGAGCTCCTAGGATTTATCTATCAAATGGGCCCGGTTTGGGCTTGAATGGTTGAGAAATGGGCTCGAATTTGGTCGATTAATGTCGGGCTATCAAGAACAATGATTTTGGCTAAAAACTCCTTAATTCAACCTAATTAATTTTTTTATTAGGAGTCGACCCAGTTGACACTATTGCTAAACTCTTCGTTCTCTACAAGATATGATTTTTTCATATTTTTAGAATTTAGTCAAAACTTTAGCCTACGGGTGAAAATCAATTAATTTAATTTATTCTTATTAATTTCAATTCATCGTAGAAAATTCGATTGCGTCTTAGAATATGAAAGTCTTTTTATGATAATTGTATAAAATAATTATTGGTATAATTTTGGCCACTTCCAAGAAAAAATAGATAATATTCTTTAATTAAGAAAATCATTGATGTCATTAAATAACAAGGAAATATCTTTAATTCCAATACATATTTCAAAAAAATTTCTTTTATATTTTATTTTTTAACCGGGGTGTTACATCCTCCTCCACTTTAAGGAATTTGATCCCCAAATTCATCGGACGTCATTAACTATTCGAACATTTAAACTAAGATGATCTTATTTATCCAAAAATAATATGTTAATCATACAACTAATGGAATGCAAAAGAATTTAACTATAGTTAAGAATGAGAACGATACCTTATATAAAATTCTTCATTTGGAAGAAATCAGTTGTAATTTGCTTGTGGAAGTAGCTTAGGGCAATTAGCCATTACATGTTCTTTATTTCCACAATGAAGACACGCTCCGCTCCTTCGCCAGCACTCCTTGATTAGATGACCAACTTTGAGAGAGTGAAAACATTTTATTTGCGAAAGGTTATGCCTTTTCTTCTTATTACTTCGAATCTTCTTACGATGGACTCGCCACCTTCTAATGAAATCGAACCTTAACTTACTCATGGACCCTCTTGCTTTCATTTCAAAAGGAGCTTAGATACTCGCAAAATAATTATAAAGTTAAAAAGTTATTACCCTTACACATCGCACTACGCAATCTTATACATATTTTATTACTTAACCCGAGAGACTACCCAATCTCACCAGGTGACAAAAGGGATGACACGGGTCCTATAACTTAGGGTAACCTATACTTATAGACAAGAACCTAGAACTCAAACAACCGAGGCTCTGATACCACTTCTGTCACGTCCCGAATCGATAGCAGCGGGAAGCGGTGCTCAGAATGTGACAGCGAAACAGTCATGATAATAGAGTAGAAAATAAATAAACACAATAAATAAATATTCGAACACATGGAGGTCATTAATTTGAGAAAAATAGAATTATATTAATATTCAAAAATTTAAATACAATGTGGACTCAATTATTATAATAATAGACTCAATAAAAGAAATAAAGAAGAGGAAAAAGATAGCAGACGACTATACTATCGGACTCAAGAAATAAAAGACTCGGGTCTCAAGGCTCCAGGTTCACTCGATCACGTTGACCCGATCTCAATTGCAAGCGTTCCATCTACCACGTTACCTGAAAAGGGTTGGAAAGTAGGGGTGAGCAAGAAGCTCAGTAGGAATTACACTCTATCATCAGGCATAGTTTAAGTAATTAACTATTTCATGAATGCATGAATAACGCAAGGAAACAATTAAGCATGATAACAAGATAACTAGCACGATAAAGATTGCAAGTCACGATAGCAAGAGCAAGTAATCAGAACTTTAAGTAAATGGCCATATATCAAGTCAAGTCGAGTCATGCAAGTAAGTGCTTCATGCTTTCAAGCACGAATAGCAAGTTCACGAGAATGTGGAATGTCGTAGACCCAACACGCTAGATAGTACCGGTGCCAAATGTCACACCTAGTCATTCACCTCCCCGGGGATCAAGTATTTTTCGGCTGCGCCTCCAGGACCAGACTGGGCCCTATAATGTGTTTGCCTTGGCATTGATTTTGATTGGATCATAGATCCCACGAAATCTATACATCCACAATGTTTAATGGCCAAGAGTTCCAAGGTTTAAGCTCACGAACTTACTTCTAAGATTGAGAGAAATTCCAACATCATTGGAATGAACATTAGGTAGAAAGACAAGGATGCAAACAAGAATCACGCACGATTTCAAAGTTCAAGGCCAACCTTGATGACTGCTACATGATAATAAAACAAGGGAAACATGTGAGATATCTTACCTGTGGTGGTCGATAACTGGGCCGCTACAGGAACGTGACGGTTTGACCTTAGTCCGTTACGCTGACGTGAGGGTCCAACCTTGGACCGTTACAGTTCACATATCAATCCAGTTTGGACTGACCCAAAACACGATTCAAACCACGTTCATGGGTTCAGGTCTTTGGGGTATAGCCTGCCCGCCGTCCTGGTGGGAATCCCAGGCTCACGGGGTCTTACGGAGGTCTCATAATAGTGGTCTTAGTCCGATAGAAGGAATATCCGGCGGAGAGTCCCATCCATTACAAGAATTGAGGCTAATAATCACGGAAACCAAGACGGTGCGGTCAGTCAATCCCACCGGAGTGGCATGACTGTCAAACAATAACATATATTTTGCATAGATCAGAATTTATACAAGTATTAATGGTTTCTATCAATTTTCATATGATGAATCAACTTAGGACTATCTAACAACTTTCATGTAGAAATTAAGACCTAATGTTTATGATCATGATACTAGATTATTATCACGTTCTGTATGGTTATAGATCAAGAAGTCATACTAAAACATAGCAAGTCCCTGGTTAAAATGCATGAATCAGAGTTTAAAACACCCTGCCAGAGGAACGTGACGGTCCATATCAGGGGCGTTAAAAGCATGTAACGGTCTATAGTAGGTGCGTTATGTATCAGAAAATAAATAGATAAAAATCTTAAAATTTTAAAACACAAGGGCATGTGACGATCTGTCGTGAGGCCGTCAGGCTCAGGTGACGGTCTATCGTGCGACCGTCACGGTTGTAATGGTCTCTGGAAGGCGCGTCACCTCGACCTGGAACCCGCCAACGACGAACTTCGATATGCTATGCTAAAAACCTCGATTTCTCATGATAGAGTGAACAAAATTTAGGGAAAATACCACCGTTTGAAATAGCATTAAAAATCGCACAAGATAGCATGCTTTGATTAAGACCTAAAACGATTAAATTCAACTTTAGACTAGTTAACATGAAAGTTACCCTTTTTGTATACCTCGGAGTAAAACATGAAATTAGAACAGCATGGTGTACTAAAATTAGGCAATTAGGTATCAAAAGAAAGAGCTCAGGAAGACAAACAAGATGGTATCATTAGATTTTCTTTTGGCCTGTGAGACACCTACCGATTTAGGAAGAGGAAGGGAAGACGCGCTCGCCGGAACCCTAATACACGCCGCCACCAAACGCCCAAATTCGCCTAGGTTCAACCATGATCGCCCACGCCACCTGTTGAAAAATTAAAAAGAGGTCTAGGGCTACGAAAGCCCTCTATTTATAGAGCCTATAGGTCGTTCTGGGGATCGAATTAACCTAAAGAGTCCAAGGGTTTAAACTCGGCGAAAATTTCGCACCTTGACTAGATCCGCGCCGCCGTCGTCGAGAGAAGCTTCTAGAGGCTAGGGTTTCAGAGGGGAAACGAGCTTCTAGGATTTATCTATCAAATGGACCTGGTTTGGGCTCGAATGGTTGAGAAATGGGCTCGAATTTGGTCGATTAATGTCGGGCTATCAAGAACAACGATTTTGGCTAAAAACTCCTTAATTCAGCCTAATTAATTTTTTTATTAGGAGTCGACCCAGTTGACACTATTGGTAAACTCTTCGTTCTCTACAAGATATGATTTTTCCATATTTTTAGAATTTAGTCAAAACTTTCGTCTACGGGTGAAATTCCATTAATGTAATTTATTCTTATTAATTTCAATTCATCATAGAAAATTCGATTGCGTCTTAGAATATGAAAGTCTTTTTATGATAATTGTATAAAATAATTATTGATATAATTTTGGCCACTTCCAAAAAAATAGATAATATTCTTTAATTAAGAAAATCATTGAAGTCATTAAATAACAAGGAAATATCTTTAATTCCAATACATATTTCAAAATTTTTCTTTTATAATTTTATTATTTAACTGGGGTGTTACATCTTCTTAGATTAGTGTAGGGCTTAAATAATTAGATTTTAATTAAGCAAAAATTCATTTATAGCCCATTAAATGCTTTATAATTACTTTTTAAATATGAAAAATTCTTAGAAAAATTCTCAGGCGTTACACCCTCCCCTATTTAAAATGAAATTTTCCTTTAATTCCATACATGGATTTATGGAGAGTGTACTTACATTCAAATAATTCTGAAAATCTTTTGCGCATAGCTTCTTTGGTTTCTCATGTTGCTTCATGCGGCCATGACTTGGTCCATTGAAACTTGACCATATGAATAGTTTTATTCCGCAGTTGATGTACTTCTCGTTCAATAATCTTGACTGGCATTTGCTCGTATGTCAAATCCTTTTTAATCTCCAGATTATCGTAAGTAATGACATGGAAAGGATCATGTACATACTTTTTGAGCATTGAAACATGAAATACATCATGTAATTCTGATAGTTGAGGGGGTAAAGCAATTCGATAGGCAACTTCACCAACCCTTTTGAGAATTTCAAAGGGGCCAATAAATATTGGAGTAAGCTTGCCTTTGGTACCAAATCTTCGAATATCCTGACCTAGAGAAACCTTAAGGAATACGTGATCTCCTACTTGAAATTCCAGGTCGCGCCTTCGATTATCAGCATATGAGTTCTGTCTATGATGGGCCATATGAAGTCTTTCTCGAATGAGTTTTATCTTTTCGGTAGTATCCCTAATGATGTTGGGACCAAGAAATTACCTTTCTCCTACTTCATTCCAACAAATAGGGGAACGACAGCTTCTTCTATATAAAGCTTCAAATGGTGCCATTTGTATGCTAGCTTGGTAGCTATTGTTGTATGAGAATTCTGTTTGACCATTAGTTTGTGGATGGAATGCAGTGTTAAAGTTAAGTCGGGTCCCTAATGAATGTTGTAGACCATTCCAGAATTATGATGTGAACCGAGGATCTCAGTCAGATATGATGGTGACTGGGACACCGTGTAATTTAACAATCTCTTTCATGTATAATGCTGCTAGTACATCCACAGACCATCGACTCTTGATTGATAGAAAATGTGTAGATTTCGTCAATCGGTCTATGATCACCCATATACCATCGTGTCCTCCTCTTGTCTTAGGTAAACCTATGATAAAATCCATCCCTATACTTTTCCATTTCCATTCGGAAATATTCAAGGGTTGTAATTTCCCAGCGGGTTTTAAATGCCCTACTTTTACTTGTTGACAAGTGAGACATCGGGATACAAAATCTGCTACTTCTCTTTTCATATTGGGCCACCAAAAGTTTCTTTTCAAGTCTTGATACATCTTGGTAGCACCAGGGTGTATAGTATACCTTGATTTATGCGCTTCCTCCATGATCAATTTCTTAGTGTTATCATGATTCGGCACACAAATTCGATCCTTAAACAATAATCTCCCATCATGTGAGATAGAAAATTTTTGTCTTTGATCAATGTTATCCTTGATTTCCATCAATGTAGGATCATTCTCTTGCAATTGAACTATGTCCTTGATCAATGTTGGTTGAGACCTTATGTTGGCAATCATACCTCCTTCTCCTTCTCTGTGTATATCAAAATTTAAATGGGAAAAATCTTCAATAAGACACGTTATACCTTTTCGGAGGCTTGCTGGAGTTACCTTCGATTTCCTGCTAAGAGCGTTAGCTACAACATTTGCTTTCCCTGGATGATATTGAATAGTAAAGTCGAAGTCCTTGAGATACTCTAACCATCTGCGTTGTCGCATGTTTAACTCCTTCTGGGTAAAGAGGTATTTCAAACTTTTGGGGTCCAAAAATATAGTGAATTTCTCCCCATAAAGGAAATGTCACCAACTCTTCAATGTGAATATAACCGTAGTTAATTCCAGATCATGCACAGGGTAATTTTCTTCATGACGATTTAACTGCCTTGATGAATAACAAATCACCTTTCCATTTTGCATTAGGACGCATCCTAGGCCAATGCCAGACGCATCCGAATAGACTTCAAAACCACCACCTTCTTTGGTAATATTAATGTAGGCGAAGTGGTAAGGTGTTCTTTAAGAGTTTGAAAACTCTCCTCGCAGTCCTCCGACCATATAAAAGGGTTCTCCTTTCTGGTGAGTCTAGTCAAAGGAATGGCGATCTTGGAGAAATCTTTGATAAATCTCCTATAGTAACCAGCCAAACCTAAGAAACTCCTGACTTCAGACCCAGTCGTTGGTCGGCTCCAGTTCTTAACAGCTTCTATTTTTGAAGGATTGACAGCAATACCTTCCTTCGAGATAATCTGGCCAAGGAAAGACACCTCCTTTAGCTAGAACTCGCACTTACTAAGCTTCACATAAAGTTTGTGCTCTCTTAGTGCTTGTAAAGCTATTCTTAAGTGCTCTTCATGATCCTCCTTTGTTTTGGAGTAAATAAGAATATCATCAATGAAGATGACTACAAACTGGTCGAGATAAGGCCTGAAGACATTGTTCATAAGTTGCATAAATGCTGCCGGGGCATTGGTTAACCCGAACGACATTACCACGAATTCATAGTGGCCATATCTGCTCCGAAAAGTAGTTTTATGAATGTCTTCATCTTTGATCCTGAGCTGATGGTAACCTGACCTGAGGTCTATCTTGGAAAAATATTCTGCACCTGAAAGCTGATCAAAGAGTTCATTGATACGTGGCAACGGATATTTATTATTAATTGTGAGTTGATTCAGTCGCCGGTAGTCGATACACAGCCTAAGGGATCCATCCTTCTTCTTGACAACTAGAACTGGCACACCCCAAGGGGATGTGCTAGGTCGAATAAAATTCTTATCTAATAACTCCTGAAGCTGTTTCTTCAATTCTTTGAGTTCCGTGGGAGACATCCTGTAGGGAGCTAATGAAACAGGTGCTGCTCCGAGAATGAGTTCAATAAAGAAGTTTACTTCCCTTTCGGGCGGTAAACCAGGCAAATCCGATGGAAATACATCGGGAAACTTATTGACAACAGGAATATCATCTAAGATGATCTCCTTGGATTCGGTGAGGATTACGGAAGCAAGAAAAGCTACACATCCTTGCGAAATAAGTTTGCAAGCATGAAGAGATGAAATTATGGTAGGATGCTTCCTATATTTGATACCAAGGAAGGAAAATCTTGGAAGACCGAGTTTCCAAAAAGAGATAATCCGGTTGTGACAATTTATATAGGCATCGTGGTCTACACGCCAATCCACACCTAGAATAGCATCGTAGTCCTCCATGTCAAGGCATACGAGGTTTGCAGGAAGATTGTGACCTTCTATCATTACCTAACTATCAGGATAATCATTTGTAAGTTTGGTTCCGGGAGCTAAAGGTGTAGTAATAGCAAGGTCCGAAGGTAGAGGAACTGATGAAATCGATAAGATTTTTTCAAAAGTAGTAGATATAAAGGAATGAGAAGCACCAGTATCAAATAGCACAAGTGCAGAATAGGAATAGATTTGGATAGTACCTTCCATTAGCCCATCATCTTTGGGCGCTTCTTCCTCTTCCAGAATAGCATTTAGACGAGCTTGACGCTTGCGTCCACCACCGGAAGATTGTTCCTTCATGAGTTTGCAATCCGGCAAGCGGTGTTCCCGGTTGCCATATCTTAAACAAGCGCCGAGGCGCTTCCAACACTCTTCGTCCGAATGACTGAACTTCTCACAAAAAGTGCAGGCTGCCATGACCTGCGTCTCTTCTTCTTTGACTTTCTTATTTTTGTGGTTACCACTTCCACTCCCATTCGGGGATCTTTTCTTGCTATCATGGGATTTGTAGGGTTCTGTGATACTGAACTTGCCCTTCTTATCATGCCGATTTGACCTTCGGCTCAGCTTCTCTCTCTTGCCTTTTAATTTTTTGACCTTCTCTAAGGTCCTCTCGCATAGATGCGCCCGCTGGACCATTTCCGCATACGTACGGATGTTCTGAGTCCCCAATTGTTGAATATAGCCGGGCCTCAAACCGTCCATAAATTGACTAGCCTTCAATAGGTCGATGCTAATCAAATGTGGAGCTTACGGTGATAGCCTGGAAAATTGAAGTTCATACTCCGCTACCGTCATCATGCCTTGGTGTAACGAAGCAAATTTCATGGCCTTCCGCTCCTTGACATGCTCGGAAAAGTACTTGGCTCGGAAGAGCGTAAGAAAATCTTCCCATGTATGAGGTGCATCAACTGGTGGTGTAGGAACAGGCTTCCACCATGTACGGGCATTTTTGATTTAATTGAAAAGTAGCAAGGCAAACCTTCTCTTGATCCGTACATTGCATAACTTTAAAGATGCGGTTCATCTCATCTATCCAATTTTTGACTTTGTCGGGATTAGAGGAACCCAAAAACCATGGAGGGTTTAAGCTCCAGAAGTTGCGATGTAAATCTCCAGCTCTTGCCCCTGCGCCGGCTTGAGCCATAGTTTGTAACGCTTGAGTAAGACCCGCAACGGTCTCTTGCATACCGTTCCAGTCTATGCGATGAGCCATTGTAAGAATGAGGTACCTGAGAAGAGCATTGAATTTGTTAATTCTAATGGAATGGGTAAGGTTAATCTTAGAATTAATTCTAATGACTATCTCATCCCAGGTTCTACCCAATTCCTCTCATAGGTTGAGAATTTCTTTCCTAGTTTCATAGGTGTGGGTCCTTAAACCTTGGATCTATCCTATGACATGACTTCTTCCTAGGGCTTCTAGTCCTAGTGCTCTAATACCACTTTCACTGTCACGTCTCGAGATTATGCAGCGGAAACAATCGGGAATGTGAATTGTCGGCTAGTACGCCTCGAGCAAGTAATATAATCAGAGCGCAAGATAATCACATAAAAGTAATTACACAATGTAACTCACTAAAAACCTTTAACTTTATTCCTTCATAAAATAATCCCAAATTACGTAAGAACTTTGATTCTCATTTCTAGACTCAAGAAAATTAAAATTACATTCTGACTCGACTAGACATGAATAACTAAGGCTTCTCTCGAGTTGTTTGTCCTTCAATCACTCTCGGATCCATCACTCGAGTAATCCGATTCTGTCCCACTAGAATTTCCTGAAAAAGATTGGAAAGTAGGGTAATTAGCACACTTGCCCAGTAGGTATCTTCATATCAACATGATTGACAAATTTAAGTAATTAGCATCTTAGCTCTAAAGAATAAGATAAATCATGCAAATACGATAAAACATGCGAATAAAGCCAAAGTAATGTGATATGATCAAGCTAGAGATATGAGAATATAATTTGATCAAGTGTAGAATAAGAATGTAATTTTGGACGTTTCTAGAATGTACTTTTTATAACCATGAAGGCTATACACTAGAAAATCATGTAACAAGTAAGAATGTACTCTTCACTTAGTAACAAGTACTTTGTGAATTCATGTGGATCACCATGGACATTTTCACTTATTTATAGAGAAAGTACTCCCAGCGCAATGCGACGCTAGTAGCATCATACCCTATGATTTACAGTATGTTTTTGACAATCAGCCGAAGGGACTAGCATAAAGCCCTTGAACACAATCAGTGCTCGAACTGCATCTTCATGTATAAATCAAGCTACTTCCCCGTTTACAATAATATGGCCAAGAATGTACAATTTCAACTATAGTTCCATGATAAAGTAACAAATAATAATAATGCTTCTATTGAGAATAAGAGATTTCAATAAATGAATTAATAACTAAGTTATGCCATGGAAATAAATCGACAGCATAACGGTACATTTTTACCTCTAAAAATTACTTAGGTATCTTTTGAATAATGTGACAGGTTCTAGATAATCAATTGGACCATCTAAGAACATAGGAAAATCAACCCTTGAGTCAAACCCCGGGTTAATCAAACTCAGGAAGCTAGCGGTCATTTACTGGACCATTTCTTGCACCTGGCGGTCTACTACATGACCGTTTTATAAGATAGTTCGATATTTTGAAAACAAAATATCTGGAGTCTTAGCGGTTCAATGCATGGCCGTTTAGGATCTATTAGCGGTCAAGTTCAGGGCCGCTAGCAGAGTCAGACGGTCAACCAAATGGCCGCTAAAGTCCAGAATATAAAACATCGATATAAGTGCCTTCTAGACAATTAGGCTTTAATGGTACAACTAGCTCGGCGTCCTAGTGGGAATCCCAGGCTCGCGGAGTCTTATGGAGGCCTTGAAATAAGATTTCCTAATCCGTTGGAAAGAATATCCAAAGGAGAGGTCATCATGTCCAAGATTATGTTCCTAATGTGCAAAAGTGTAACTAATGACAACATACTGGGATATGTGCCATGTACTTAAGAAAATGGCTTTTAGAAGAGAGAGAAAATCATGATAAAATAGTGATCAAGTTAAATCATGAATCATCTATCATTTGAAACACGTATCTACTACAAGAATATATAATTTTGGTCACAAATTCACATAAGTTAAAATAATACCAATGTGCATAAAACATGAAATCTATGATGATAAACAGTAAATATAACTAATAGAACAAAATGCTAAACTAAAGCATATCATGCATGGAAATCAACATATTATAACTTCCATAACCATGATAGAACAAAAATGGGCCAACAATATGCATAGGTTCATGTAATTTACAAGAAAATTTCCTTTTTTTCTTCATTAGGGCTAGTTCATGCATGTGGAATATACTAGATACATAGTCCTAAGTAAAACATGAAATTTCCAAGATACAATACATTAAATCAAGTGAAACAAGAGAGTTTTATTCCTGACTTTAAATTTGAGCCTTTCATGAGATAGCCTACCTTAATTAATCCTTCTAGATAGTCAATTTCGGACTGGAAGTCAGCCCAACTCTGCCTGTTCTTGTACTAAATCAGTAACTTCACGTCCCTCTATCTCCTGATTCCCTTGACCTATGGACGTGAAATTTTGAGGGTAGATAGAAGATATGAAAGGGAATATAAAGTTCTAAGGACACTTTTACTAAATACCTCCTTTAAGGCTCCGAATTCCTTGATCTTCTTGGGTCGGATGCACTAATTCCTGAGTTCTTAATGTAGAATCAGCAACTTTGGAAGACTCTAACTTCCTGTAGGCTTGATCTCCTAGAACAAAAATCAGAGGGTAGTTAGTTCTAAGTATAATAAATAAATTCCTAGAAAAAACTTACCTCTAATTCGTCTTCCTTACCTGAGTTTCACACGTGCCAAATGTAAGGGTCGCACACGTCAAATCTGGGATCTATTTATAGGGTTTTAGCTAGGGTTTTGGAGATTAGAACTAACTTAGAGTCTTTATTAGACTTTAGATCGATCCCTGAGAGTCCTAAGCATCCTTACAAATCTTCATTCGTTGGTCTCTAGAGTTTTAATTGTCAAAAATCAAATCTTTTTACACTTTCTTACACTCATGGAATCTGTAGTGGGTAGCGGTCATTGGAACGACCATTTTCTGCCTGTTAGCGGTATCGCGATATACCGTTTTCACTCTAGGCACCGAATTTGAAATACTTCAAACTCTTTTGATATTATACCTAATATTATCCTTTTATTTATATCCCAAGGAGAAATTATCTCCTTAATTCCGTGATTTCACCCATTCCTAGCTTCTAGAATATGGGCTAAAGTCCAAAACAACCTTTTGGGCCTATTTGGTTTATTATATGGTCCTAATCTTCTTGGATTAGTGTAGGGATTAAATAATTAGATTTTAATTAAGAAAAAAATTCATTTATAGCCCATTAAATGCTTTATAATTACTTTTTAAATCTGAAAAATTCTTAGAAAAATTCTCGGGCGTTACATTGTTGGATGCCGGGAAGTTAAACTTCAAGATGTATTGTAGTTCTACTCCTTGCGGGGATTGGAGAAGAACACCGGCGCCGCTGCCAGTAGAGTTGGAGGATCCATCGACGAAAAGATCCCAGGTGGGCCTGGGCATCATCGGTTGAACTTCTTTGGTCGGGGCAGTACTCTCTGCGATGAAATCTACGAATGCCTGCCCCTTTATGGCCAAGCGGGGATGGTAGGAGATGTCGTAGGCCCCGAGCATTATAGCCCACTTGACGAGGTGACCCGAAGCTTCAGGGTGAGCGAGGATCCTCTTCAAAGGCTCATTGGTCAGCACGACGATGGAGTGTCCTTGGAAGTAGGGCCGGAGGTGCTTGGCCGAGGTTACCAACGCTAGCACGAGTTTCTCGGTTGCGGGGTACCCTCGTTCGGCCTCGTCGAGCACCTTAATGGTGTAATATACTGGTCTCTGCACTCCTGCGTCATCTCAAACTAGGACCGAGCTCACCGTAGAAGGGGTCGACGAGAGGTAAAGGTGTAGTGTTTCGCCCGAGACTGGCTTCGATATCCCCCGGGGCAAGGCCAAAAACTCATTCAGTTCTGCAAAAGCTTTCTGACATTCCTCGTCCCATGCGAACGTAGCAGATGCCAATTTAGGCCCTTTCAATAGCTTGAAAAAGGGCAGGCATTGTTAGGCCGCTCAGGATAAGAAACGGTGGAGCACAGCAATCCGCCCAGTCAAGCGTTTGACGTCTTTGACGCAAGCGGGTGGCTGCATATTCAGAATAGCTTGGACTTTGTCGGGGTTGGCCTCGATCCCACGCTGAGTGACTAGAAAGCCCCGGAACTTTCCAGATCGAACTCCAAAGGCACATTTAGCTGGGTTGAGCTTCATGTCGTACCTCATGAGTGTGTTGAAGGTTTTCGCCAGGTCGGTGAAGTGGTCTTCAGACTTGGGTGTCTTGACGAGCATGTCGTCGATGTAGGCTTCGACATTCCGACCGATTTGTCCTTCGAAAATGTGGTTGATTAGCCTTTGATATGTTTCCCCAGCGTTCTTCAACCCGAAAGGCACTCGGGCATAGCAGTATACGCCAAAGTCGGTGATGAAGGCTGTCTTCTCAATGTCTTCAGGATCCATTCGGATCTGATGGTAGCAGGAGTATGCATCCAGGAAGCTAAGCAACTCGTTACCGGAGGTTGAATCGACTAGCTGGTCGATGCTCGGCAGTGGGTAGTAGTCTTTCGGAGTGGCTTTGTTGAGGTCAGTGAAGTCCACGCACATTCGCCATTTGCCCAAAGCCTGTGGCACTAAGATGACATTGGCGAGCCATGTCGGGTAAAGGACCTGTCGAAATAGGCTGGTTTTCTTCCCCTTAAGAATTTGCTCTTTGATGATCGTCTGCTTCTCCGGGGCATGCTTTCTTCTGCGTTGCTGGATGGGTTTCACCGATGGGTCAAGGTTGAGCTTGTGTACCACCATCTCCCCAGGGATCCCGGGAAGATGCTCATCAGACCATGCGAAGAATTGGATATACTCTGAAAGAAAATCTTTGTATTACTTTTGTTTATCAGGTGATAAATCAGCTCCAATTTTTACTCCCAGGGCCGGGTCATCTTTAAGGAAGACCGTCAACAATTCGCCACCAGGCTCGGATGTTGCTGGTTCATCCTTGACTCCCTCGCCCTTTTTCTTTTTTCCCTCTGGCCTTATGGCTTCGACCGAGATTATGTAGCACCTCCAAGCTATTGCTTGGTTACCTCGGACCTCCCCGATACCGTGTTTAGTGGGAAACTTCATTTTTTGGTGATAGATGGAGGGCACTGCCTTTGTCCGGCTGAGGATACCTCTTCAATTTCAGGCGATGCCGATTGTAAGTCGACAAAATCTTCAATATCATCTTGTTCAACTTCCAGGACTTTTGTATCTCCATCATATAAGGCCCAATTTAGTGCTGAGACGTCAGGCGGACCCGACAGTAAAGCTCCTTGTCGAACTATGCAACTTGGAGGAGGTAATGGCTGGCTCTCATTGGCTTTATTTTTTGGATGACGAGGAACCCATTCTTGCTGGGAGCCGCTGGTCACCTTGTTCTCTTCAACTTGGCCATGGGATATCGGGCCTTTTGTTGCAATATTGCATTCATTTTCAACCTTTTGCTTTGTCGCCCCCATTGGTGAGTCCGACTCCTAGGTGTATATCAATGTTTGTTCTTCCGTAAACCATTCCTGCTGCTTCAAGGCTCAACATTCTTCGAGGATGCACTCGAATTCGAGACGCTCCCTATCCTCTTCGGATTCTTGGTTTTCTTTATTTATGACTTCATCAAACCTGATCTCAACTTGAAATGGTGCCTTTTCAAGGAGGACTTCCTACCAGCATCTACATTCAGCGACATTATCACGCTCTTCTGAACCTGGGCTGTTATCAAAGAATAATGTACCCTCTTGTGAGTGGAACTCTATCTCTTCATTATTAGTAGGGTAGTCATCACAAACTACCCCTGGCGAGCTTTTAGCTGTGAAGATGGTAGAAATGACATCCACCTCTGTTTCATAATATCCCCGGAGGGTATACCCCAGGCCCGGGCTTCGGGTGATCTTCAGTAGTTCTTTGTCAGTGTTCGGTGGGTACCACAACCTTTTGAATGCTTCCCTCTGGCTTAAGGGCTGGAGAGAGGGGACCTACATTTTGGTAAAAAGGCGGGAGATTCGGTCGGTCTTATAGGCCAGGCCCACTATCGGCACCATCCGGCTTGTTGATTCCTCCGAGATGACGCAGTCATCATCTTCTTTGTCGGCAGGCTCTCCAACATAAAATATTCTGGATGGTTCATAGAAGTGGGGGATTTCCATGGTTTTTAATGATTCCACTGTTTGGCATTCGAGGTCCACCACGGGTTTGAATAGCCCTGATGGCACCTCGATGCATTCAAATATTTTTCCCATATAAGCTTCACCCCCTTTGGGATAGGTGGCTGGTGGTGCAGCTCTGGAGACGTCCCCTATCTCGGAGATATGAGAGACCCCTTGAGATTCAACATAGCCAGGTGGCGGTGGTGGGAACCAATCATCTGATGGACCTTTCCCTTCCTTTCTCTTTGCAGGTGCCTCCTCCTTCACTGGCGATCGGGACAATTCCATATAGAGAGGTGCGTCAAGTAGATGACACTCGAAGACCTCAAAAGGGTGCAAATCAGCAAATAATCTTTCTTCCTTCCCATTCCGATAGTACTTGATGCACTGGTGGAGTGTGGAGGGCACTATCAGGTGCTCGTGCAGCCAGGGTTGGCCAAGCAGCGCCTTATAAGGGGTGCTAGAATTAATTACATGAAACTAGACTTTTGTGGTAAGATCCCCCAGTGTGAGGTTGAATTTCGCTACTCCGAGCAGGACTTCAAACTTCTGGTTGAAGCCTACAATTCTCATGTCCCTTACTTTCGTGAGGTAGACATCAAAATAGTACTTCTGGTATATGCGGTAAGGGAGAATACTAACTGCAGCCCCTGGATCTACCAAGATTCAGCTCAGTGGTTGACAGTTGAGCTGCCCCCTCATGTAGAGCGGCCTATTGTGGTTACCATCTGGGATCAGCATGTCATCCTCTGTAAAGGTGATTGCCAGCTCAGGCTGATATTCTACCAAGCATGCTTCATATTGAGCTGGCATCTGCAAGGCTTCAATCATTGCTTGTCTTGCTTCCTCACTCAAAGATAAAATCTCCCATATAGTAAACCTGTTTGGGAGTTTCTTCAGTAGCTTCATTATTCGACTGCCCACCCTGACGTTGGACAACCGCATGTCCTCTATCCACCGAGGCTTCGGGGGCTCTTGCGGTGTTGTTGGTGAAGATTGCTGGGAGGATTCCTCATGTTGAGGGGCTTTTTTAGCTGAAGAGGAACTGACGCCCACTCCGTTCTTTATAAAAGATGCAAGAGGAGGTGGGAAGCAAGGACCTTTAGGCTCAGGATTGGGTCTTTGAGTCGGCTATTTCCCTTCTAAAATATCTAGGAATTCAGTGAAGGAGGGGATGCTGCTATCTCCCTTTTCTTGCGGGTAAAGGCCAGGTGGAGGAGGAATCCGGTTACCCTTAACCTCAGGCTCAGGTATCTTGTAGGGTTGTTCATTCCTGAAGATAATATTATGATTTGCTGGAGGGAGGCGCCCCCATTTCTTCCCAGAACGGGTGGCGTGAGCCGAAGTTGAAGCTTCTGCCTGATTTTCTTCGGATGGTGTACTGCCTGATTCTTCCACTTCGCCCTCTCCTGGCAGGCTGAACAAGGCAGACATGGTGTTGCAGTGCAGGGTAGTCACCCTTTTCTTGTTTCTTGTTCTTTTCTTCTTTTGTCGATCAGGCTTGGCTAGCATCTGCCCCCAGAATAGGTTGCTGTCGGCTTCTTCTATCTTCTTTTCATTCTGTTATTCGATAGTCAGATCTTCTAGCTGCTCCCATGGTACATGGTCTCTCACTAGCAGAGGTGTCAAATTGGGCTGTTCATATTCATTAAGCTCATTGATGTAAGCTTGTAGACGCCGTACTTCAGTGCTTATTTCTTTGTGAGAGGGCAGCGGAGTTTGTCTCCTATGGTTGTGAGTGGGGATACGAATGACTGTCGGCGATCCCATTATCTTCCATGCAAGAGCCACCGAGGGTGGAGTGTGCCGTGCAGTGACACCAAAAATGTGAGCACCTGTGACTTTGCGGGCTTGTGGTCTTCTTCTTGTTCTTGCCAATATGGATTGCCATCCTACCTGTTCTGCAATGGGTGTGAGAAAACAAGCCGCATAGGTGTGCTGAGTGCCAGCTTCGGACACTTCTTATGGTAGTTGCTGGTACAATGAGACCATGTTAACGGTTTGCCTTAGCACTGGAGGTTCGTGGGGACATGGCGGTTCAACCTGATGCTCGCCCATTTGCACCTCCCCTTTCTTTATCATTCTTTCTATTATGTCCTTAAATACGTAACAGTCTTCTATAGCATGTTCGAGCATCCGGTGATAAGGACATAACAAGGGGTCATCTTGCTTCTTGGCGTCAGCAGGCCTCTTTGGCTCAAGTAGTGTTATTTTCTTGTACTTGTATGCCCATTCAAACAAGACCTGAGTTTTATCCTTTGGGAATGATAGCCTTTTCATCTTGTCCCTTAGTGAAGGACCTTCTTTCTTATCGACAGGCTTGGCCGTCGAAGGAGCAGCTGCTGCTTTAGTCTTTTCCATTTGCTACTCAAAGGTCTTGAAATCAACAGTGTTTGCCTCTTTCGTGGTTGGTCGACGATCAACAGCCTTGCCCTTTTGAGCTGCAGGGATGCCGGTCGAAGAGTGCTTTGCAAGGAAGGACTCAACTTCTGCCACCACATTATTAAGACGGTCAAATGACTTGACATCAATACCAATCATCTTTTCTAGCACTTCTCTCCTAAGATTTTGTTTACAAATCTGAACAACATCTTCTTGGTGTGGAGGCCGCTTACATCTCATGCTGATATTCCTCCACCTCTTGAGATATTCCAAGGCGGTTTCATCTTGCTTCTACCTGGTGGAGTACAGTTCTGCCACTATGACTTCCCTCTCAGTGACGTAAAATCTTTCACGAAACTTTTGTTGCATATCGGGCCAGTCCAAGATTGATCCAGCCGACAATCCTAAATACCATTCGAAGGCCAACCCGGTGAGGGATGACCTGAAGAATTTCAGTAAGTAGGCTTCATCTGCTACCAGGTCACCCATCATTGTTATGCAATAAGATATGTGCTACATGGGGGAGCCCTGCCCATTAAACCTTTCAAACTTAGGTGGTTTATTAATGCCAGGTGGCAATCTTTTTGTAGCATACTGCGGTGGGTAAGGTACTCGGTAGGCATCAAAGGTGATGAAGTCACCATCAGCCCTTTCCCACAGCTTCATCTCAATCATTCTTTCCACCATCAATTTATTCATCATAGCAGGGTCTACAGGCTCTGGGGAGAAATGCGTAGACTGGTGCATGAAAGGGGTTGTCATAGTAGTAGCATGTGGCACAAATTGTGTCACTAATGGTGACTGTTGTATTTGGGGAACCGGTGGCTGCGCCGGCAGTGGTTGCAGAAATTGTTGCAAAGGAGCTTTGTCATGAACTGTTAACTTAGGAGCAGTCGGTGGTGCGGTCTCACCCGAGTTAGAGACCCCCCGGGATGACTCGGCATGCATATCTGGGTGCTTGGAGCCAGAAGTTTGTTCAACTTTTTCACTCAGCTATCTCTCCAGTGATTCAATTTCTTGTTGATATCGGTGTAGCACCATTAAGATAGTCGGGTCCAAACCTGTGGCCATAGGCATATCTTCAAACATTGTGCCTGAAGTTCCTTCTGACAGGACTGGTAGGGGAACATCTTCTTCTTCTTATGTCACCACGTTGGCAGTCAAAGTGGTGACCATCGGCATGTCTTCAGTCATTCCAAGCACCTCCTTGGCGGCCTGGCTTCTTCTTGTCACGGCCCCGGGTCTGCGGGCTAGTTTGGCAAGCTCTTCTGATTCTTCGGGTAGGGTACCATATTTGTTGGCTACCCCCGTCATGTGGCAAGAAAAGACTTGCATCTTTCCTCTCTGCCTCTGGACCCGCCTCCTGGCTTGGCCGGGGAAGGTCAGCCGGTCAAACATGAATATTCTTTTTTCTTCTCTCCGTTGTGGGGAGTCTTCGAGACATGTGACCTCTTGGCCATCTCCATATTCATTAGAATCTATGGAGGAGACCCCCCCTCCTGCTTCTTCTTCTCTTTCTCTTTCTGCTTCAGTGTCCATGGCGCAGAGTAGTCTTTGTTGGCCTAAGGATGAACTCCCCAAGCCGTGGAAGTAGTCTTGGACCACTTTGGTCATTTCTTCCCGACTGCGCCCCGGAGACAGAATGTGGGGCAACAATCGATCTTGTGTCACCGGCATATAAGCTATCCACGACAAGTTGGCTGCTTCATTCAACTTTCTTGAGTGTCGAAAAACATCAGCCTGTCTGGCGCAGGCTCTGTGGGCAGGTGGTGGAGCCACTGGCATAACCTCCTCCTCTTCTGGTACAAACATCTTGCCCCCCCTCTTGGGGCCCTTGATAGTCAATCTTGTATCTTGCGGGCTGGAGCCAAACCCCGGGTCCTCTTGGGAACCCAAATCTACTTGAACGTTGTTGGCTTAGGGGCCAGCCTTCCCCGATTATTCTGTTCTGGGTTCGCCTTCTGGCTTACCAGCACTTGGAAAGTGTTGCGGGTAGGAACCGCTGGGATGATGCGGTCTAGAAGAGCTTCGGCAGTGTGACCATTCAGGTACACCCGCATACCTCCGATCAACACGGACTTCCCAAAGACCGAAAGCCAGCCCTGGAGAACAACTATTAGTCTTCTTCTATAATTCTTCTTCTTCCCTCTAGTCATCTTGTTGCCGGCAGGAGCAGCTCGGTCGTCCACATGGTGGACAAAGCAGGTAGCAGTGGAATGGGGCGAAGTAGCCCTGCGCGGTACGCTAGTCTTCAGTGGGGTCATGGTTTTGACCGCGACAGCTTCTTTGTCTCCTTTTCGACCCACAGCAAGCCGACGAAAGCAACTCCTTGGAAGTTCGGAAATCCTACCACAGGTGGCAGAGTCCCGAAGGTAGTGGGCACCGCCAGGTACCCGCACTCGGCATGCGACGTGACCACTTGAGGGCCGAAGGTCAGACCGAAAAATCCACAAGCCATTGTAGTTTCTAAAAAATAGAACAAACAAACAATCAGTATTTTTGGGGAAGGCCCCAGGGCCTTCTGCTTCGGCAAAAAGATGAAGGGAGACACCAGTCCCACCGGACGTGCCAGCTTTGTGGACGATGAAACATCATCTTGTTTGATTTATTTTATATATTTGGTTCATTTTATTAACACAAGGCGTGCCAGTCACTTCCGTGATAGAGTTTTATTGTGCGCTCGTCTGACTCATCAGATAATTGTGAGTGATTGTGTCGGGACCGGAAGTCCACCATACCATAAAGGCTATGGCGTTAATTATGCTCTTCCGAAAGAAGGACAACCCTTGATGAATCACCAAAGTAGAAGGGCCCTCGGGGCCGAAGAGAAATATGTAAAGTAATGTTCATTCATAAATCAGGATATAGCACATGCAGGCAAGCAGTGTGGTAGGGTTTATTAGATAAGTTCTCCATACGTGGCAGAGAATTTAGGTCATAAGACCACCTCACACTTATTGATAGCTTCCGGCCAGGCCTAACTTGACTTTCGGCTAGTCACCATTTGATATACCGGAGAGCTGGGCAAGTGCGTGTGTTCATGTATGGGTTCATGCAAACGAGTACGGAGAGTATAGCGATTTATTCTTTTTTATTCAGGATTAAGAGGTAGAAATCGACTTTGACATCGCTCCAATCAGTCATTACTTTGTTCTAACAATAATTCACATGCATCTTCGATGAAAACAAATTCATAGAATATTTTGGCAGCACCTTCCCCATCCCGAAGGCTATCGGGGGGTGATAGGAGGTTCATCCATGAATAGTCGAGATGAACTCTAAAGAGGTGGTCATGCCCAGACGGCAATCCTACACTGTACGATGAACGGGGAACCCGAGGGCTAACCCTCTGAATGATCCATGTCACCCGCAAGGTTGTTGATCGATGTTTGCCATTTATTTATTGAACTGCCTTCATGACTGCAACACATGCATGCAGGCTTATGGCAATCGGGCATGGACCTACTTCGAAGGGTTCGAACGTCATCAGGACAATGTGCACCAAGAGGTGGCGTTTATTGATTCATTATCTTCTTTATGGGATGATGGATCCTCATTGTTCGGTATGAGTAATCGTGAGGTTGCCACCACCATGAGAAGTGAAAATCGGACGAGAAACGAAACACATGGCACCGAATTAAATTGTTGAATTCTAACAAAATTTTGGCAGCATCTCCCCCTGCCCCAGAACATATCGGGGGAGGTATAGGAGACCCATCCACGGAGTGTCGAGACGAGTTCCAAAATAGATGGACATATCAAAGATGATAGCCTGGGTGAGTTTTGTTGATTATTCTTGACCCATTAGTGCCACGGGACGTACATAAGCGTTCCCAGGGGAGTTAGCATGACCACAGGCCGAGGGACATAAAAGGTTAGGGGCACTATTCACCTTAGGGGCAACTAAAGTTTATTTTCCCATTGATGTCATTAGAGCTCACGCTATGATGTATCAGGAAGCCCCGTGACCTAGTGGGGTTGTTGGAATACCCGAAACAGCATGACATGATGCAACCGCCTGATATAAATCCGACAGCATCTCACCTTATCTCTGGATATGCCATGAGATGTATAGGATACTCGTCCACAAAGAGCCGAGACGAGGTCCGTAATATATGGACATACCAAAGCCCGAATGTCGAGAGAGTCGAAGAGAACCGTGGGACACTGTTCACCATGAAGGCGGTTTATTCACTTTTTGGTACGGACACACGCCGCAATACGCTTTGGTGGCCGAGGATACACCGAGACCCGCTTAGCTCGCGGATGACGTGGATGCATCGGCCGAGCCATCATCTTTATTTCACTTGTTTTTAGGCCATTTGGGCCCTATTGTAGTCCATGCTGGACAATTGTGTTAAATATGGCAAATGGGCTAGGCTAGGTGTTGGGCTAGAGTTAATGGGCCTTTGGGCCTTAATTGGGCCAAAGGGGGCTTCAGTGTGAACATGCCTAATGGGTTAGCATGCTAGGTATGAAAAGAAAAATGGGATGGAGGCTCGGTGACTGGTGGAAGGTGGCTGCCCCCCTTTCTTGGTCCAAGGTAGGCTACCTACCAAACTTGGACTTCCCACCTTTGAATTTTCAAAGGGAGGAAGCTTCCTTCCCCTCCCCTTGGTCTCCCCCTCCCCCCCGTGGTCCAAGGTGCACACTCCCTCACCCCTCCCCTCTCTCCCAAGAAATTCCCAACCCCCACCCTTGCCATGCTCTATATAAGAGGATGTATAGTGTCATTTGTAGAAAACAAATGAAGAATTAATGAAAGGTTATTGCATTTTGTGCCAAGAGGAAGCCAATGGCCCTCCTCCTCTCTCCTCTCTCCCCCTTGCAGATGGATTTCTGCCAATTCTAGAGGTGTGAAGCCTCCCCCATCTCCCCTTCCTTGAGTGAGACGCTCAGCTCCGCCGTCGCCGCCGCCATCGCACCGCCACCGCCATCGCCGGAGTTCTGTCCAAATCAGGACAGAAGCTCAAATCTGTAATTATATATTTTTCTCCTGTTGTCTGATCGACCCCAAATTTTTAGGGTTTGTTCATCTTGTTATCCCCAATCTCCAGTTTAATTTTTGTGTCATTCCTCTACCGTTTAGTATTTTTCTCGTATTTTTGTTCTTCCCCCTAGTAATTTGCTAGTTTGCAGATCTGTGGGACAGTGTCCCGTTTTGGTATTTTTCCCACCCACTTAGCCCTATCCAGAAAATCCCCAAAAATTACCAAGTGTTCCTCACGTACCCCCCTTCCACCATAATTTTTATGGAGTCTAGATATTTCATTTTTCCTTCGGTCAAAATTTATTTTTAGGGGAAACTCAATCTGTCCTGTGTGTCTGTCAGTCCGAGCCAGCAAAAACATTTGTGGCACAGTCATTTTATTTTCAATCCACTAACTTGATGGATCGGTGGAAATTACACGTTGTAGCCCTCTGAGTCCTCTTTCCATTGGTACCTCTTTTGTGTCGATCCGACATCGGATCTGGCCATAGAAACACTTCTCGTGGAGGCGCGCAGAGCAGATCCGAGCCCAGCCAGCACAACTCAGTCCGAGATTTAATTCCTCAGAAAATACGCCGGCTCACCTTCGACGACCGTCGTTTCCGGAGGTTGATCGAAAACCCATCAGAAGCGTCCCAGCAAGCCACCGCAGCAAGGAGTCGACCGGAAGCCGCCGTCCCAGTTGTTGAGTTCTCGTGCTGTACCGAGTTGGAACAGTACCGAGTCGGCACCGAGTCGGACCAGCAGCCTGTCTCCCGCCCAAATTGTTGCCCGTCAACCCGAGTTCGCTACTCCCGGGCCCACATTGTAGCCCTTTACCTCCCCGCGTGGAGTGGGAAGAAAATTCATTTCTGAAATTATTGTAATATTTTTATCGGGAGTTACCGTACTTGGTCGGGGTCGTCTTCCCCACGCCCGGAGCGTGGAGGTACACTCGCCACCCTCCTCGTAGGCATTTGCTTTACTCGTATAATTTTGAATCCCGCTGCTAGAGTGATAGGAACGTAGCCCGATATATACTTTTATCACCACTACGAGAGTGAGTGAGTGACCCGTCCCGTGATTCAATCTGAGTACACGCGGAAGATCTGAGTACCTTGACTCATTGTCGGTTCCTCAACTGTGCACGATCCCGCGTTTCCCTCGCTAGGGACGAGTTACGAGCTAGAGTCCCAGGTTCGCTGGTCTGTCCCGCATCAAATTGGTATCAGAGCGAGTCGAGTCTAGGGTAGTCTTGTTTAAAAACACAAAAAAAAGAGTCATGTAAGTCTAGGAGTCTAAGTCTAAGTCGGTCGTTGCATTTGCATTCCTTTATTCGGTATATCAAAAGGTGTTGCCCGAATGTTAGGTTACGCCTATCGGGAAGGTCGTACATTTGCGAGAGAGGATCTTCGAATCTCGTAACTCTGCCAAGTACCAGATATGGGTTGAGTCTAGGTTTGTAGTCGAGTCGGTACTCCAACTTTGCATTATTGTTTTAGGGTCGTGTCTAGTCCTAGAGAGTCCGACCTTGTCACCGTGTGTCTGCATGTCCACTAGCCGCCACCACCATGGCCGTCCCCCGACACCATGCGTCCGATTGGTCATCCTTGGTGGCCGAATTCAATGCTTTCATGGCCCGACACCTGACCCCTAAGCCAACAACTGAGTCGTTCCAGCGACCTATAGTGTCCACTGCCATCCTACCTAATGGGTTGCATACGGAGATCGACTTCATCAGTAGGGTGTCGTCTAACTGTGTCTCACAAGACAGAGTTGAGTCGCTCTCTAAGACCGGAGAGATTGTTCTCAATGGTGGCTTCGCATTCCTAGAGTTCCAATGGAGGTTTGGCCCCATTCTTTATGACGATGGAGCATGGTGCAAGGTCGACACACTTGCTGGCCCATGCATCATTTTAGGGTAAGAATGGTTGGAAGAAAGGAGAGCGACCTTTGCCCGGGATAGGAGGACCTACACTATATACCCACCTCACCTACCTGGCAAGTTCATCTTCCACGATGGCATTCAGCCGACCACCTCCGTGTCACCAACAACCCAGCCCCAGCGGCCCGTTCCGCCTTCGGACTCAAGCCCACCACCTCTCCCAGAGCCCGCCCATGTGGCCCCCTGTAGTGGGGTTAGCCATTTCTCCAACCCGTGTCCTTCACATTCCCCTACCTTAGAGGACAACCATTCGGATGATGTCTCACCCGGGCCTATTCTAGTGAGATATGAGGCTGACCAAGAGTTGGCCGAGGAGTACCTCGCTGATGGTTTGGGGTTAGAGAGTGATCCAATAGAGGGCCAGGGACTGTTAGTCACCCTAATTCCACCGGTCATCCCAGACCTGTCTGTCCCTCCCACTTTGTCCTCGGAGGACCCCACCATTACACTCCTACCCGTCTCTCCTATGGTAGCGCAGCCGCTAGTGACTACCGTACCATTGTCGACACCTTTTGTTGACACGGTATGGTTTGATTTCTTCCATGCATACGAGAGACAACATCCGGACTTCCTTTTTGTCGTGCTTCACACTAGACGTCCGGATTACATTCCCGTCACCTGCCTCCTCATCCTCCCACACTTCCATACTCGCGGGCGAGTCTTCTCAAACCGGCGACGGTTGACGAGGGATGAAACTCACAGCATCAAGTTGTGGGTCAGCTTATCCTTACACTTCGTATATGCAGACGGTGTCCGTCATTTTTATCGAGTCTTCTTTAGTATTTCCCTTATGTTGGTGTTTCTTTGTCGTCAATCATAGTAGTACTATGAGTGTCTAGGTTTGCCTGAGGTCATTTATGGCCTAGGGTCATGTCTGTTAGTTTTTGTTTCGTACAATCTGTGAGAGTCTGCATGCATCGAGTCGAGTCAGTCTCATGTCAGCTCGCGATGTTAGTCCCTTTTGAGTGCGAGGCGAGTCGGATCTATTGCGTACGTTGTAGACTTGTCAGAATTTGGGATCGGCTCTACCTCAACATATCGGATCTAATCACATAAAAGGGACCCAACGGTGATTCCTACTGAGTCTTCGAGCCGCCTCCTCCCCTATGAGAGTTACCCCCACCCCGGAGTGTCCACCTCTAGCCTCATTCCCACAACAGCGTGAGCATATCAAATCTATACGGGATGGGCAGGTGTCGATTACTTGGAGTGAAGCGTACTCCGCGCTTCCAGGTTTGGTGACGGATCCGCAGGAGCTACTTGAGCAGCCGCACCCCTTACTCCACGGGGTCGAGTTCCTCCCACCCGGGGAGAATTGGTGCGGACACACGCTGTAATAAGCTTTGGTGGCCGAGGATACGTCGGGGCCCGCTTAACTCGCGGATGACGTGGATGCATCGACCGAGCCATCATCTTTATTTCACTTATTTTTACGCCATGTTGGGCCTTATTATAGTCTATGTTGGACAATTGTGTTAAATATGGCAAATGAGCTAGGCTAGGTGTTGGGCTAGAGTTAATGGGCCTTTGGGCCTTAATTGGGCCAAAGGGGGCTTCAATGTGAACATGCCTAATGGGTGAGCATGCTAGGTATGAAAAGGGAAATGGGATGGAGGCTAGGTGGTTGGTGGAAGGTGGCTGCCCACCCTTTCTTGGTCCAAGGTAGGCTACCTACCAAACTTGGACTTCCCACCTTTGAATTTTCAAAGGGAGGAAGCTTCCTTCCCCTCCCCTTGGTCTCCCCCTCCCCCCCATGGTCCAAGGTGCACACTCCCTCACCCCTCCCCTCTCTCCCACGAAATTCCCAACCCCCACCCTTGCCATGCTCTATATAAGAGGATGTATAGTGTCATTTGTAGAAAAAAATGAAGAATTAATGAAAGGTTATTGCATTTTGTGCCAAGAGGAAGCCAAGGGCCCTCCTCCTCTCTCTTCTCTCCCCCTTGTAGATGGATTTCTGTCAATTCTAGAGGTGTGAAGCCTCCCACATCTCCCCTTCTCTGAGTGAGACGCGCAGCTCCGCCACCGCCACCGCCATCGCCAGAGTTCTGTCCAAATCAGGATAGAACCTCAAAGCTGTAATTATATATTTTTCTCCTATTTTCGGATCAACCCTAAATTTTGAGGGCGTGTTCATCTTGTTATCCCCAATCTCCAGTTTAATTTTTGTGTCATTCCGCCACTGTTTGGTATTTTTTCCGTATTTTTATTATTCCCCCCAGTAATCTGCCAGTTTGCAGATCTGTGGGATAGTGTCCTTTTGTGGTATTTTTCCCACCCACTTAGCCCTATCCAGAAAATCCCCAAAAATTATCAAGTGTTCCTCACGTACCCCCCCTTCCACCATAATTTTTATGGAGTCTATATATTTCATTTTCCCTTCGGTCGAAATTTATTTTTAGGGGAAACACAGTCTGTCTTGTGTGTCTGTCAGTCTGAGCCAGCAAAAACATTTGTGGCACAGTCGTTTTAATTTTCAATCCACTCACTTGATGGATCGGTGAAAATTATACGTCGTATCCCCTTGAGTCCTCTTTCCATCGGTACCTTTTTTGCATCGATCCGACATCGGATCTGGCTGCAGAAATTCTTCTCGTGGAGGCACGCAGAGTAGATCAGAGCCCAACCAACACAACTCAGTCTAAGATTTAATTCCTCAGAAAATATGCCGGCTCACCTTCGGCGACCGCCGCTCCCGGAGGTCGATCGGCAACCCATTAGAAGCGTCCCAGAAATCCGCCGCAGCAAGGAGTCGACCGAAAGCCACCATCCCAGTTGCTGAGTTCCCGTGCTGTACAGAGTTGGAACAGTACCGAGTCGGCACCGAGTCAGACCAGTAGCCCGTCTCCGGCCCAAATTGCTGCCCATCAACCCGAGTTCGCTACTCCTGGGCCCACATTGTAGCCCTTTACCTCCCTGTGTGGAGTGGGCATTAAATTTATTTCTGAAATTGTTGTAATATTTTTACCAGGAGTTACCGTACTTTGCCGGGGTCGTCTTCCCCACGCCAAGAGCGTGGAGGTACACTCGCCACCCTCCTCGTAGGCATTTGCTTTACTCGTATAATTTTGAATGCCGCTGCTAGAGTGATAGGAATGTAGCCCGATATATACTTTTATCACCGCTGCGAGAGTGAGTGAGTGACCCGTCCCGTGACTCAATCCGAGTACATGCGGAAGAGCCGAGTACCCTTGACTCATTGTCGGTTCCTCAACCGCACACGATCCCGCGTTTCCCTCGCTATGGGCGAGTTGCGAGCTAGAGTCCCAGGTTCCCTGGTCCGTCCCGCATCACTTTTCCCCTTAACGAAGCCATCGAAGAATACGCCATAAGAGTTGGCGGACCATCGTGGCCAAAAAGGGGTAATTTAGAAGGAGAAACTCGGTATGACAGACTAGCCTCTTGGATAAATTTCGGTAGCATTTCCCCTTTTATTTTGAGTATGCCAAGGGACATATAGGATATCCGTCCACAGAGTGCCAGGACGGAGTCCATAAGATGCGGGCATACCGAGGCTTGGGGGTCAACTACGGGACATCATCCATCACCGAGGCAATTTCTTTCTTTTTCCCTTATGCAAAGCCAATGGAGAGCACACTATAGCAATTAGTAGATCCCCTTTGACTTGACAGGGTGATTTGGAGAAGTATTTATACTGTTGGGTTATAAATCCCGCTAATGTAGCTCTGGTGCCATGTTTGGCTCGGCTTCAAGCCATCAAGAGATCATGGGTAGCACAAGGGAGAACAGGGTAGCCAAACAGAGGGACAAAAAGGCTAGACAGAGTTAACATAAAGGGGTTTAACGGCAGCTGGCTGCTTGACCTGCCGGTAGGGCTACTGACTCTTTTGATACGGTGGCCAGGGAGAAGGGGCTTTACTCGGCGGGCAAGGGAAATGGGGTGGCGACTAGCTCGACCTGGCGGCCAGGGGGTGCCAATCGGCAGTCGGGCGAGTGTGAGATGTGAGAGAGTTTCGGCGGCACGAGCACTGTGGCTACAGTGCCGCGTGAGAGGGAGCTGGCGGCCAGCACTGTAGCTACAGTGCCTGGCCGCCGTATTAAAAGCTTTGTGCTCTGGAAAGGGCCAGATCGAGGGAAATTAAAGGGATTCACGACCTAGGAAGGGGTCTAATCTCTCCTGGAGGCAAGGTATGAAGGCCAGGGGGCAGGAAAAAACATAGAAATAGCTTGGATTTGGGTTGCAGAGGTTTGGGATCCCCATGAGACCATGAACAGGATTTGTTGAGCCACAAAGGGGAACAGAGCTATATTATTCCTCAAGCTGGCGAGCAAGAGACCCGGGGGCCATGTGATGAGTTCACAGGTCCCTGGTCTCTCATGAGGGGTAATATCATCGACAGCATATCATTTCACTAAAGAATCGGGAGGATGCATCAAAATAAAAGGGGAGGTATTCCCAGTAGAAACCTGAAAAAAATGGGGCAAAGCCCATATGTGCCCGCTCAAGGATGCATAGAGGCCACCTTCAAGGGCCCATCGACCACTGTGTTCCCCATGGGGAAATTTATAAGAGAAAATATCGATGAGACAACTCATACGTAATATGATTTAGACGAACTTCGAAGAGATGCATAGAGGTAGATTGGGATAAATAAGGGCAAGAAGAATGAGAAGCATTCACAAGCGTCTTCACACCCCTTTTTATTCACAAACAAGAGACCTCACATTACATGGGCATAGAACAGAGATTACATATTAGAGGAGAAGAGAGAAAATCAAAAACGGAGAAAAGAAAATAGTAGAAACAATGTAGCCCCTCAGGGCCTTAGACGGCGGCACACCCACCTGTTAGCAGGGCACTCCCTTCCTCTTCTCCTCTCAGAGTATTCTCTCCTTCACTCTTCACTCACTCTTCAGGGATTTTTCTTCTAGCTTTTTTTTCTCTCTGGCTTCTTGCTTTGCTTCCCTTCTTTGCCCCCTTCCCCAAGTCTTCGAGAACTGTAGGTTTTATAGAGGCTCTGGTCTTTCTTATGCGGCGGCTAGGGGAGCGGTGCCTGGGTTGGCCACCAGATCAAGCGTGGCCGTGGGGTCGAGTGCGACCTCCAGGCTCCTTTATGCAAGCAAATCTTCTTCGGCCCATTTGCTCCTTTTGGCCCCCTTGAGCCATTCTATTTCAACTAAATATGTTTTCTTCTTTATTCAGCCCATGCTTCACATGTCTTCACAGCACTCGGCCCTCTTTAGCGTGATTCATCCACACTATCCGAAGCATAGCGACACCTTCCTTCGAGAGCCGTAGTCTCGGAGATAGTTCCAACTGTATCTCGACTATTTTTGATGATCGGAAGGTTGTTGGAGAGCTTAAGCTGGCAGATGGTTGCCTGGGGATGTCTGATGAACAATTTCATGATTTGTTCGGCTTTAGTTGTCCTGGTGATGGATGATGGTTTGCCGGATAGCAGCTTTGGCAAGGAGGCGCAGCCGGGTGTGATATATAGTGATGTAGCTAGCTCCTCCCGATGTACAATAATATCGAGATTGACGGAACTGATTTTCATGAAACCCTTTTGAATTCCAGACAATATGGGTAGAGATTTCATGGAGCTTCAGACTTATCATCCTTTTCTATATGACAATTTTCCAGGTGTCAACAACTACGGATTAAGGGTGAATAATAACTATGCAACGAAGACAAAGGGCTCCTCAAGGATGAAAAATAGCTTGGGAAGGCTGACAAATGGCTTAGCCTATGAGTGACTCAAACAGATCACGTGTGTGTCTTGTGGCTTCGAAAGCAAATGATTGGCACATGACCCCATGCTTTAGGCATGATCAAAGAGGCTTACAGAAGGAGAATATTCTCACTTTCTAGATGGCCCAATGGAAAAATAGCATTATCTTTTCAGATCAATTCCAGAGCCTTGTTCCACAAGAGAGGTGTCTTGTTCATTCGAAGAGAAGGGTTGCACAAGGAAGAAGGAGAGCGGTAGAAGGCTTACGAGAGAAAAATAGAGAGCCGTGAGAGAAGAGAGTCGATGAGAAGAAAAAGAGAAGATCAAAAAGAAAAGCTGTGAGAAAAGAGAAGAAGAAGAAGAGAAGAGTAAGAGATAGATATTTCGGTTCGAGAGTAGCATTTGTGTGTAGCCAGGAGCTAGATTGACGATCTGTTGAAGTTTCTGACTCGTGGATCAAATCCAGAGTCATTGTGCTCCTCGGAGCTACATTGTTCCTTATTTTTGTTTCGCTTTCATTTTGCTATTTCTTTTATTTTCTTTGGTTACTTATGATACCCTATTGTGGGGTTTGGTGAAGCTATGTTCAGCGTCTTGTTCCCTTTGTGTCATCAGAGGAAGAGAGGATTGTTCCTCTGGGTTGTGAACAACTAGGAGTTGTTCACGGGTTCCCTCTGAGTCCTTCAGAGGAAGGGAGATTTGGTTCTCCGGGGTTCCCTCTGTGTTTTCAGAGGAAGGGAGGATCGGCTCCTCCGGTCACTACGCGTAGCAGTAGGTATGGTTTTGCTGGGTGCGAGATCAGGTTGAGGGATCTTTCTCCCTCGGTCTCAAGCTGTTAGTCAATAGTTGTTGCTGACTGAGTCTGCGTCTTACATTGTGCAAGGGAAGCCTCACTCGGGTTTGAGTGAGGGGTGGACGTAGATCTATTAGGTAGATCAAACCACCCAAAAATCCTATGAGTATCGTGGTTTGATTTTGTGTGATTGCTCCTTCACATCTACCCCCTTCACAGGTTGGTGTGTGATCAGGTTATGCATTGCATTCTCATTTTGTGCTAAGTGTTCGAGATCTATTATGTATGAACTGCTAGTTGTTCCTAGATGTTCTAATTTGAACACTTAGCCTGCTCAATCCTTTACTTAGTTTATTTAGTAGTGTTTGAATCTGTTCATTAGCAGGTTGCTTGGTCCCTTGAATCATTATCATACTAACCTGAAATATGGTGTAAGTTTTACTTGAGAGAAGTCTTATTGTGAAGGTTATTCGTTCAGCTTTGGTACTGTCTCTATACGCCAAGTGTTTAAGAATTTTCTTAAATAGGGAGTGAGTGTTAATTTTGCACAATTTTTATAGAGGGATCTATTCACCCCCCTCTAGATCCCACATTGCACCTAAAAATTGGTATCAGAGTGGGTCACTGATTGATCAGATCCAACGATCTGTAGAGTAGATCCTGCTATTCTTTGTGCATTATCGATCTTAGGATTATTGATTGGAACTGTTTTGATGGCTCATCCACCTGTGTTTAATGGATCTGGATTCTATATCTGGATAGCTAGAATGATTCACTTTGTAAGTAATGTTGATTCTAACCTGTGGACTCTAATCACTCTAGGGTCACACAAATTGTCGAAAGAAAAGTCTAAGTGTACTGATGATCATAGATCAAACAATAGTGATAACCTTAGAGCCTTAAATTTAATAAAAGCTGCAGTTGATCCTAACGTTTTTCCTTTCGTCTTAACCTGCAGAACTGCTAAAGACATATTTGATGAGTTGGACCGCATCAATAAAGAGGAGGTGAACAAATGCATGATGGCTGAAGGAAGTGATCACAACAGTGATCAAAATGTGAATGAAGAACAGGTAAGCAACCCATTTGAAAACTTTTCTATAGAAGATTGAGAGGATGCTTATGCTAATCTGATCGAGTCTCATGAAAAATTGAGAAAATAAAATAAAACCCTGAAAAAGAAATTGAATAATGTTATGAATACTAGTTCTGAAAATAAAGATGTTGAAACACTAAGAACTGAGAATGATATTTTTACAAAACAATTGAAAAATCTTGATATTGTCAGTTCAGAACTAGATTACATGAAATCTGAAAATGAGAGTCTCAGAAAACCAATTGAAGAATCTGAACGAAAATTCAAAAATCTTGAGAATGAAAATAATTTGATCTCTGAAAAACTTGAAGCTACTAGAACAGTTAATTTGGAGCTTCAGAAAAATTTTGAAAAATTTGAAATTGAAAACAAACAAGAAGCATTTTATGAAGATCATATTTCAATAAGTGATTTGATTAACGATGATGAACTCCAAGAGCAAAATGACAAACTAAGAGAGGAGGTTGAAAAATTAAAATAATTAAACACTACCCTATCTGAAAGATTGATTACATTTGAAAAGGATATGTGTGTGAACTTGGATAATTCAAACAAGTTGGCTAGTCTTGAAAATGAAATTGAAAATCATAAATCTGCAAATGCCATGTTGAATGAAAGACTGGTTAAATGTGAAGAAGAAAATGCTAATTCTGAATTGCTAATTGCTTCGTTGGAAAATGAGATTCAAGATTTGAAAACCTCATTGTTAAAATTTGTTCATGGGAAAGAAAATTTGGATAGGTTGCTGGGGGCTAAAGTGAATCTCCAAAAGGAAGGGCTGGACTACAACAATGCTAATAAGAAATCCTTTGAAAACAGAATCTACACCTTTTTTGTGAATAGCTCAGAAACAGCCAGCACTTCAAATTCTCCATTCTTCCAATTCACTGCACAAAGAAGCCAAAAACAAATTGTTAATAATTAAACCTCCAGCTAGAAAAAGAATTTGAGAAAGGAAAACAGTTTGCATCATCATGTGGCTACCACAATGCATGTTACACATAAATCTGCCACACATTCACTTGCACATGCACAAAAAAATTCATGTCATTATTGTGGAAAAATTGGTCATTTGATGCGTGACTGTAAAGTGATGAAACAAGATGATCAAAATGCTGGTAGGAATTCTATGCTAGGCAGTTTCCTAATGTTCAGAAAAGGAGGAATGGATGCTGTCACTATGATAAATATGGACATATAGCTGCACACTGTTGGTCTATTAAGGGAAGAAAGAAGTTTTATTTTGAACATGCTAAATTCCCTGTAAACCAGCATGATTTTGATAAACACAAATTTATTTTGAAAAGAAAACCACTTGTATGCTTCAACTATAGGAAGCCAGGCGACAAAGCTTCTAAATGTTGGCTAGCCATTGGTAGGAAAAATACTAGAGTTGAAAATAAGAAATTCCATCCTCAATTCTATAACATGAATGTAAAATCGGTTGTGAATTGCCATCACTGTGGCAAGGTTGGACATGTCATGAAAGCCTGTTGGCATGTTAAAGAAAATAAGAATTTCATTGTCAACAAACAGAAGCTAAATTTTGCCATGCACATGAAAAACGCCAAGTCTTCTGTTTACTGTCATTATTGTGGCAAGTTTGGGCACACAATGCATGACTGTCATTTGTTGCAATTTGATGATTGTAATGCCCTGAAGTAATGGAGAACACCTACAAGAGGTGTTGCTAATCCATAAGGACCCAAGAAGTCTTGGGTACCTGTATATACAAAATGATATTTGTGTTTTGCATGTGTGCCTTGAAGAAAAAGAAAAATAGAATAAGAGGGGTTCAATAAAATCAAGGCACATGAAGTTTGGTAAAGCCCCATTTTTGTTTTCACTAATTTAGTTGATGTGTTGAATAACTCCTATCTCAAAATGTGCATATATTACTTGATCTGTCAGTTAGGACTTCATGCATATCATCATGTTTAGATGATCTAAATGTGAAGTCATGAATAGAGTCTTAACTTGGTTGATTGAGGGGGAGTTAAAATAAATTGGAATGCATGGGTTCTCTTGTCTACATATGTCATTCTACATTTTAATGAAAAATCTATTGCATACATTTCTTCAGCATGAATAATCTGCACTTTCATGTTTTGGTCGACCGACCAAGTGTGCTTGGTCGACTGAAACTTGAAAAACTAGGGGTCTGCTCATTCATACAATTTTTTACACTTGTATATGAAACTTGCATCCTCATGCATAATTTGAAAAAGTCATTATTTTGCATATAAGATTGCATCTCACTTGTTATGCATTTTCATGCATGACTTCATGGTATAACAAATGGTGATATGAATAAGGACAGGTTAAATATGTCTAGAAGCTTTCACCATACGAGAGGTGATCCTAGGATCTAAGTCCTCCGCCTAGTACCATACGTCAAAATTGCATATATAGAATTTTGGATATTCATGAATATAGTTCAGTGGCTCACTGCATGGTCTGCATATTGAGACTGATTAGTCAATGCATACATCTATTTGGTCATGCATATAATGCTCTTAAATTTTAGCTGCATATCATTCATGTTGAAAAAGTTCAAAAAGATTGTCTGAATGCATGCAAACTCTTAAGGGGAGTTTTTTTTAATTAAAACATGTCATGCAAGTTTAATTTTGGGTTAATTAAAAAATCTGTTGCACATACTTTTATGTCTGCATAGAGTCATTTGCATTTCTGATATGCACAATCTGCATTTCGTCAGGGGGAGCTAATAACAGTTGAATGCATATCATTTTTGATGGAAAATTCTTAAAGTCTGCCCTCTGTTTTGAATTCAAGTCGACTTCCAGACCTTCACAAGTTGACTTCTACAGTCTATTGACCCTTCTTGAAAGATTCCCTTTTGTTAATCTGAACTCTTCAATGATTCATTTGCACTCTTGACATCTTCAAACAAATCTGGAATGTCTGCTTAATTCTCATTTATTTTCATTCCATGATTTGGTATTTTTGAAATCCTTGTTTGAGCTCAAAAAGTTCTGGCTTACTCTATCTTTTGTACTTATATTCATGAATGCTAGCTCCTGAATTTGCTGAGGGGGAGCCTCATATGAAAAATTCTTGAGTTGCCTTGCATGCCATGGTCATAATTTCCATAATGATTGATATTATTAGTTTCACCCTGAAAACTCAATATTGTTGATGTCTGCCAAAGTTTCTAGTTTATGGTTATCTCGGCTGCATTGGTTCACTCTTGACTCTACTCATAAGCCACTTTCCTCATCTATTGGCATCAAAGAAATCACTTTTGACCTCCTTTCTACTTAATGGTTTCTGGAAAACTCTTACAATACCATGAGCTAAACTCTCTGACGTCATCTGAATGCCTTTCATTGAAAGTCATTTTCAAGTCTGATTTACTGTCTCTAGTTGATTCTTAAAATTCCTTGAGCTGAAATTAAGAAAGATTTCAATTTGTGTACCATGATCATAAATTGGAAAACTATTTAAATAAGGAATCTTCTATTATACAGGATTATGAATGTTCAAAAATAATTAGCTGGTTTAAGTTTAATGTGTTCAATGAGCTTAGATATAAATCTCTTGAAAATATCTGTGTTATTTTTAATAGACTTTAACTAGCTTATTCATGTTATGTCTTGAACAATTTTCTAAAATCTGAAAATTCTAAAACCATGGCAACTTTGGTTGATATACATTATTTGAGTATTGTTCTTAAACATCAGATAATCTAAAAATTCTTTGGGTTAAAAATCTGTGAGAGCAATGACACTGGTCATTGAGAAACCATGTCTCTTTTCCATTGAAGAAAAGTAGACTGTGTCATGAAGTGCGTTTATTAACTCTACTGAAATTCATTGAAAACCAAGTAGAGAAATGGCTAATTCACTGAGAAATATATTTCACTCATTCTTGAAATGAGTTGAGATATGTCATGAGGTGTCAATGCCATCTATGTTCAATATGAAGCATGATAGTCAGTCATACTAAGTGCTTAGGGATGCTGGAGTCTAAACAACGTGTATCCTCTAGTTACAAGGTATGTACTGAACTCAATTGCTCCTGAATAATTTAATATAAAAAGTGTTGATGAAAAAAAATCTGAAAGTGTTTGCGAAAGGAAAAGTGTTAAAACCCATGACTAAAATCAGAATGTATCATGTTTGTTTAACCTCAATACTAATTTCTTTTGTAACTCCTAAAGAAGTTATTGAAATTTGAATGAGTAAGATGAAGGGAGGTTAAACAAGACCTTAATATGGGAAATTGGTTCACTTCTATTAAAATTTGAACTCAGATATGGACACAGAACCTTTATTGATGAACTTTGAACACATCAGATTTAAACCATGTTCTCCAATAAGGATTATTTCATAAGACTTTATAATAGAAGAATCTGAAAATTCCATAGGTTTCTGATTTATGAAATTGATATCTGATTGAAACTTCTTGAATGATCCTTTTGAAATTTCTGCTTACAATTGGTATCTACATTTCACTTGCTGATGTTCATGTCATACCCACTATTTCATTGCCTCTTCCACCTGATATCAGATTCTGCTTGCTAATGTTTATCACTTCATGACTTGCCTTGTTCATAACATAAGTTATCTCTGTTTGCGATCAGTTCCTCCCTGTGCTTTTGCTGATATCATCATTGACTATGCTTCTGAAGTCTTTCATGGCATTAATTCCCTTCTTGCCTTAATCATCTCCATCTTTTGCACTTCCATTCAAATCTTTCTGCTATGTCAAAGGGGGAGAATAGCTTGCAAGAGAATAGTTTTGCATATTTCATAGCTAAGCATGCAATTCCATGTCCAAGGGGGAGCACAATTCTTCTGCATATTTCAAACTATATTTTGATGAAGTCAAAGGGGGAGAATAGTTGATATGACTCATTGTGTTGTCATCATCAAAAAGGGGGAGATTGTTGGGTTTCCCTGTAGTTTTGATGATGTCAACCACTTGGGTCAGTGTGCTTTGGTACTTGCGTCTTGGTGCATGTATTTTATATCTTGATGATATTGATGTAAACTTGATGTATGGTTGATCCTATTATGACCTTATCAAATGCACAAGTATGGTCTTGAACTCTATTAAGAATAGGTCTCAAATGATCTCAAAGGATAAGCTAATTCAGCTCAACACAAATTCATTTGTTGACCCCAGTCAAAGGTCAAATCCTGTTAAGGGGACTCATCAGATCTAGATCTGAAGTCAACGCAAGAGCAAGTCAGATACAAGGTGAACTATGCTCCAAAGTCAACATTCTGATCCGAAGTCAACGAAGCAGTGGCCAGAAGACTTGGTCAGTTGAAGAGGTCAAAGAAGTCAAATGGAGACTATCGTTGACAAATGAGTGTCAATAGTGAAGGAAAAATCACAAGAGAGATGGTTGGATAACAAGGCTGACAAATGGGATTTAGTGGTGAATAATGGAAGATAGAGGCGATAAAGAAGCAGTTAGTAGTAATAAATAGGTCAAAGTCGACGGCTTGCAAGGCAGATACAAAGGGCTCATACGTGACAGCTAACGCTGAATAATGCATCGCAAGGCTGAATGCTTTGAAAGGCTTAAAAGGCAGTGTCGATGCAATGCAAGACAAGGGTCAATGCAGTCAGTCAAAGGTCAATATCAATTAGTCAACTTTCCAATAGAAAGTAGAAGTCTCAGCCAGAATTGACCTTAGTCAAAGTCAGCGTTGGTCAAAGTGGATCCATCAAGCTCAACCTCAGGCTGACCAAGTCAAGATGGACCCAGCCGAAGTCAACAGTGTCAAACTGACTCAAGGATAGTCAACATGTCACCAGAAGTCAAAGACAAAAATTCTATCACCAGTTGACCTCAGTCAACTCAACTTAAGTCAACAGTCGAAGTCACGGTCAAGATTCATCCAGTTCTGCTCAAGGGAAACCCACCTTGAGTAAGGGTGAAAAATGGAGCCTTAGTGGTAACAAATATGGCCTTAACGGTGAAAAACACCATGCTAAGGGTGACAAATAGTCATTGGTGACGGCTCAAGGCTAAGGGACAAACGCCTAAGGCGACGGCTCACTCGAGTAAGGGTGACAAATAGGTGCATTAGGCTGTCAAATATGCTGTAAGGGTGAATAATAAAGGTCAAGACTGAAAAATAGACAACATGGCTGAAGAGGTTGAAAAATGAAGAAGGAGAGTCGACACCATGACCTAGTGGAGTCGACTCCATTAGCAGTGAACTTCTAAAGGCTGAAGAAGGACTTTTGGCTACGGATTAAGGGTGAATAATAACTATGCAACGGAGACAAATGGCTCCTCAAGGATGAAAATAGCTTGGGAAGGTTGACAAATGGCTTAGCTTGTGAGTGACTCAAATAGATTACATGTGTGTCTTGTGGCTTCGAAAGCAAATGATTAGCACGTGATCCCATGCTTCAGGCATGATCAAAGAGGCATCCATAAGGAGAATATTCTCACTTTCCAGATGGCCCAATGAAAAAATAGCATTATCTTTTCAGATCAATTCCGGAGCCTTGTTCCACAAGAGAGGTATCTTCTTCATTCGAAGAGAAGGGCTGAACAAGGAAGGAGAGCAGTAGAAGGCTTGGGAAAGAAAAATAGAGAGCCGTGAGACAAGAGAGTCAGTGAGAAGAAAAAGAGAAGATTAGATAGAAAAGTTGTGAGAAAAGAGAAGAAGAAGAAGAGAAGAGTAAGAGATAGAGATTTCAGTTTGAGAGTAGCCTTTGTGTGTGGCCCGGAGCTAGATTGAAGATATGCTGAAGTTTCTGACTCGTGGATCAAATCCAGAGTCGTTGTGCTCCTTGGAGCTACATTGTTCCTTGTTTTTGTTTAGCTTTAAGTTTGCTATTTCTTTTTTTTTTCTTTGGTTACTTATGATACCCTGTTGTGGGGTTCGGTGAAGCTGTGTTTAGCATCTTTTTCTCTTTGCGTCTTCATAGGAAGAGAGGATTTTTCCTCTGGGTTGTGAACAACTGGGAGTTGTTCACGGGTTCCCTTTGAGTCCTTCAGAGGAAGGGAGATTTGGTTCTCCAGGGTTCCCTCTGTGTTTTCAAAGTAAGGGAGGATCGACTCCACCGGTCACTGCGCGTAGCAGTAGGTCTAGTTTTGCTGGGTGCGAGATCAGGTTGAGGGATCTATCTCCCTCAGTCTCAAGCTGTTAGTCAGCAGTTGTTGCAGACTGAGTCTGTGTCTTGCATTGTGCAAGGGAAGCCTCACTCGGGTTTGAGTGAGGGGTGGACGTAAATCTATTAGGTAGATCGAACCACCTAAAAATCTAGTGAGTATCGTGGTTTGATTTTGTGTGATTGCTCCTTCTCATCTACCCCCTTCACAGGTTGGTGTGTGATCAGGTTATGCATTGCATTCTCATTGTGTGGTAAGTGTTAGAGATCTATTTTGTATGAACTGCTAGTTGTTCCTACATGTTCTAATTTGATCACTTATCCTGCTCAATCCTTTACTTAGTTCATTTAGTAATGTTCGAATCTATTCATTAGCAGGTTGCTTGGTCCGTTGAATCACTATCATACTAACCTGAAATAGGGTGTAAGTTTTACTTGAGCGAAGTCTTATTGTGAAAGTTATTCGTTCAGCTTTGGTACTGTCTTTATACGCCAAGTGTTCAAGAATTTTTCTAAATAGGGAGTGAGTGTTAATTTCGCACAGTTTTTATAAAGGGATCTATTCACCCCCCCTCTAGATCCCACATCCCATATTGCACCTAACACCCTTTGCTTTCGTTGGGAGTTGTGCTCCCGGGATGGAATTGAGGTCCTAGAAATGCATTTTTCGAAAGTCGCTTGTGGGTCCTAGTTAGTAAGCTGTGAGCGGTTGGCGAAACTAGTCGAGTGGTCAGTTGTGATGATGCCTAGAAGTGCCCAATTGAGTCTGAGGATTCGGAATGTTATGATAGGAGACGACACTTGTCTATCCTGGAGATGTGTGCTGTGTTTTGTTGAGGTTGTGTCCTGTGGTTCTGTAGCATTTGAATGGGAGCCTTAGTCTTGTGGCCAGCATGGGAGGAGTTCCCTGTGAGTCTGAGTCTAGAGCTATTATGGACTGACGAATGTGATATCTTGTAGGTTGGCTTTGCTATACTCCCCTGAGAGGGTACAGTTGGAATGGAGCTCAAATCAGATGTAGTGTCTGAGTGAGAACCGACTTGAATTGTGGCAGCCAGTTGAGATAATTGTGTTCCTTGCGAAGGGCATGAGGTCGTGTCTCCCTGATATGCGAGACGATAGTGATGATGCCATGATTGGAATTCTTTTGTGGTCGAGGTGGTGCTACACCTGTGTTCCTTTGTGTGCTATGCTCGCTCCAAGAATCGGCGTGCATTGAGATTAGGGCGTGATGATTTTGTTTGTGACTGTGGTCTAACAGTGACCCTCAGGAATTGTGTTATGTGAGAATTGAGGTTTGGCTAGAGCTCTAGGAGTGTTGCCAGCTATATGTGTTGTTCTTCCCTGTTGCATGATGGTTCCTTAAATTTCGAGGATGAAATTTCTTGAGGGAGGGGAGGACTATAACACCAAGGATTTCTTAGATCGGAATAAGAGAGTTTCAGAGCGCTTTTGTGAGTCTTGAATGGAGTTTGATAATTTAATTGGATTTTTGGGCTATTTTATCTTCGGATCCTCGTACAGAGTGAACCATTGTGATTTCGGACTCCGGGACATTATAGGCGCATTGTGCATTTTCTGAGGATCATTAGGGTAATTTTTCCTAATTTTTCTCATTTCATGATTTTTTAGCCTTAAATTGAATTTCATAAATATTTTCTTTTAAATAACCCTCTCTCTTCTCTCATCTCACGCACTCCCTCTCTCCTCTCCGTTCTCTCTTTCTCTTCCTCTCTTCTCCGGGCGGCTGACGGAGGAGGTGCGGGACGAGGTGGAGACCATGTGGAGATGACGAGCGGAGTGGATGGCCTGAGGATCGAGGCGTGGTGCGACTTGGCTCCAATCACGGATTTCAAAACCCGGCGGCATTTTGAATGGCATTTTCGCGTGGAAACGGCATCATCGGCACGGTAGATCATCGGTGGAGGTAGGGGGATGGATTCCATGCCCTTTGTTCTATGTTTCCCCTTAATTTTGTGCCATTTGACACTAGTTTGAGTGGGTTTCCCATTTTTTGGTATTAAAAGCATGTTTTGGGGTGTGAGTCGAATCTACCGTTTTTGTAATGCCCCGAGATCCGATCCCCATTTTATGGGCATATTTTTTTTCTTTCTCTTTCATCGGACCCCGAAACTTTACTTCGTACGTATCGTGGAAGCGCAAATATATAACCATTCATACATTCGCATGAGAGAGAGAAACCACAATTACAAGAAATGTAAATAGCATCTCAACCATTCATAATTTCCAAAGGAGTACATGTCCATTGTTCCAAAATAAACATGAGTCCACACATGCTCACCACCCCATAACCATACATATAAGATAGATAATCATCCATAGCCTACCCAGATGAAGTATGGACTAGCACTACTCCTCGGCCGCAACCTCCTCCTCGACCTCCTTCACCATGTCTCCTGGAAACGTGTGTCACAAAGGGGTGAGTGTGACGCTCAGTAGGCAGTCTAAACAAATCGGGGTTAACTCGCATCTATATAACCAAAATATATACATAATTCAGATGTTAATAATAGCATAATCCCTTCATTATCATCTGCTTAAGATAACTCATATGAGAAAAATACATATTCTTTAGCTAACATATAAGGTACCCATGCATGCGCTAAAATCACGATGAATGAGCAATTACACATTATCACATTTTCGTTATTCATGGAAATAAATAGCTGCCGCAAACACAGGAGGCCCACACACAAACGAATCGAAAGAGTACTGCGTAGACCCAAGAGCGAACTCCCACCTAGACTCTTTTGTCCCACAATGTTCTATGGCATTACGTATCGTCGTCCCACAGAACAATCGGCTGAGTCATCGGATTTCACCTAGATTCCTGAGGCCCACAGCGTTCTGTAGCGTTACGTATCGCCGTCCCACAGAACAATCGGCCTAATCATAGGAATTTTGACCAGGGCATTACATATCGTTGTCCCCTAGGATCTTTTACTTATACGGCGTTACGTATCGCCGTCCCGTAGAAGGGTCGCCCCACAAAGGGACCGAAGTCCTATCTCACAGAATGCCGTTGTTTTCCATTCATAACATTCACATCGTATTCGCATTTACATTCATACTCATTTTACAAATATTAGTATGATACTTTATCATAACAAGCATGTTTCCAAATGGTTTTAGTGGACAAATCACAACATAAGCTTACTTGATGTGGAAAGGAGCATGATCGGGTTACTGTATAAAAGAGGGTAGGTTTACTTCTAGGCTACACATGCATAGAAAATGACTTATAACTGTAAGTACAGAATTTCTGAGAGCATGAAACTTTACAGTGAGTTACCAACTTAGCCCTCTATCATTTTATAATTTTTTAGATTTTTCTAAATTAGAATGGCCCCTCAAAATTCTCTTATTCTTACTTTCTGGAAACTGAGACATGGCCCTAGATATGCATAGACCTATATGTGCATAGACCTGAATTCCAAATGTGCACAAACCCATAACATGCATAGACTTGAAGATGTGCACAGACCTTAAATTCCAAATGTGCACAGACCCAAAACATGCATAGATTTATATGTGCACAGACTTGAAGATGTGCACAGACCTTGAATTCCAAATGTGCATAGACCCAAAACATGCATAGACCTATATGTGCACATACTTGAATTTCAAATGTGCACAGACCCAAAACATGCATAGACCTATATGTGCAAAGACTTGAGGATGTGCACAGACCTTGAATTCCAGATGTGCACAGACCCAAAACATGCATAGACCTATATGTGCACAGACTTTAGGATGTGCACAGACCTTGAATTCCAAATGTGCATAGACCCAAAACATGCATATACCTATATGTGCACAGAGTTGAAGATGTGCACAGACCTTGAATTCCAAATATGCACAGACCCAAAACATGCATAGACCTATATGTGCACAGACTTGAGGATGTGCACAGACCTTAAATTCCAGATGTTCACAGACCCAAAACATGCATAGACCTATATGTGCACAAACTTGAGGATGTGCACAGACCTTGAATTCTAAATATGCATAGACCCTAAAATTGACTGTACCAAATGTGCACCGACCTTACTACGGATTGTACCAAATGTGCATCGACCTTACTATGGGCTGCACCAAATGTGCATCGACCTTACTATGGACTTCACAAAATGTGCACCGACCTTACTATGGACTGTACCAAATGTGCATCGACCTTATACAGGCCTAACCCAAATGTGCATCGACCTTATATAGGCCATTCTCAAATGTGCATCAACCTTATACAGGCCCAACCCAAATGTGCATCGATCTTATACAGGCCATTCCCAAATGTGCATCGACCTTATATTGACCTATCCCCCAGGTGCATTGACCTTATACTGACCTATCCCTCAGGTGCATTGACCTTATACTGACATATCCCCCTGGTGCATTGACCTTCCCAGGGACTGCATTTCGATAGAGACTCAGAGGAAACTCACGAAAGCCCGAAACTTGATGGAAAATATAGAAAATGAACATATTGGTCGATCCCACATACCCTTAGTCCCTCTTTAAGATATAAAAAATATTTTGAAATCATTCTAATGCATTGTTGACCCCTAAAATTTGAGGTTAGGTGCCTACCTTGAAATGTTAACCAACGATCCAGGGATGATATCCACGCCCCAGATTCACCTAAGCTTCACCTTTCGATCCGGGGATGAGATCCACACCCCATATCCTCCAAAGTCTTTGCCTGTCGTCCTAGGAACTGCAGGTCCGCCCTCCTACGCAGGGCCAAGGTCCCTCACCTCTCCTTACACAAGAGGAACCGTAGATGGTAGAAAATTGAAAATTGGTGTTGCTAAAGACTTACTACCCATGAAACCTATATCCTTATTTACTTTTCAAGCCTCCCAAGGTTCTACCCATGACCCACAAGGCTTCAACTTGCTCCCAAGGTTGCAGGTTTAAAGAGGAGTTAATGCTAAGCACCTCTTCAGGTCTGAACTGGTGTGACCCTTTGACCACCATTCATAAACGCTATTGGACGCGCTCTCCTGTTAGGATTTGGATTGAGATGTCTTCCGATGAAATCAAGAGGACTTCTTAATCTAACTTTGGGTCATGGTGTCATAGAGTTTCATCAATTGTAATATGAGTTATGATTTTCGCAAGATTAACATTTTTTCCCCTATTCCAGTCGTGACCTTTCGGTAGCCCGAGGTAATTTTAGTATAACTCTAGTATCCTGGTAGAATTTGGCCTTGACCTTAACATAGAAGATGTGTCTGACACCGCATTCAAAATTATGGCCTTGGTTTCAGGTCATTTCATCCACTACATACGAAGTTATGAATTTCCCATTAATTACATGTGAATTCTCCCAACAGTCGCACCTCTTCGTGACAGCTGGCAGCAATGGGCTCAGAACCATGGGTTCTGGTGCGAGTTGGGTTTCCTCCTCAACATAAGAGTTTGGGTTATGGTCACAATATTTCTAATGGGCCATGTTTCACCTCATTTGGTTAACTGTGGGTCAAGATATCCTTATTTCAATAGGTAACTATTTTTTCGCAACAGTTTCGACCCATTATCACCAACTCCCTCTTACCCCCTATTAGACCCATTTTTCAGAATTTATACTCTTCATCAAAGTTGTTCCTTACTCAATGTTAGTTGCATGGGCTTTGGTCTCACCTAATTCTGACCTCCCTATATTAATTTACGAATTTCCTAAGGATCCTTCAATAATCTGTCTTGATTTCCATCTCGTTGAGTTCATGGGCCCAAATTACACTCAAGTGGACCAGTGCCCAATTGGCGGTCATAACAGTTTTAGGCGGTGTTTCTTGATTTAAATGATAGATTTTGAATCTATGGCATGTCAGAATGTGATTCCCATTAATTTGGTTGTATTTCTTCATGATTTGAGGCCGAAATGGGGCCGGATGTGTATCCAAGTGGGTTTTGTCGGTCGATTGGAGGAAATCAGCCATTTCTATGTCATTTTGTGGTCTTTTTGGTCCCTTCCAGCTTGTGTAAGGTATGGAATGTGATTATGGATATTTTTCCCCATCGTATGGAATGATTGGGGCATGGAAAGGGGTTTTTCATGCGATTTTCTAGAGTTTCACACCGTAACGCGATCGCTGTCGGGTAGTAAACTGCGTTCAACCTCTGGAGTTTGAACGTGGCATATCCAAGCACCATGGCTCGTCGAAGAAGATGAATAGTAAGGCGGTTCTGGACGCGATCAGACAACCAACCGCAACCAGGTGATCGCAATTTTCATGTAAACCGCATTTAAGGTGCGTCGACTCCACCCGTGAAGAGTGCGTCGACCCCTTGGGCTACCGTGCAAGTCATGGTCAGTATGTCGACCGTGACCTTTTGGAGGCGATCTATCCCTAAACCGTGATTAAGCATGCGTCGACTCACCCTCGCAAGGTGCGTCAACTCAACAGGCGACCCATGTTGGTCGAGGTCTGCAGGGTGACTGCGATTTCATGATCGCGGCCCCTCATGTAACTGCGACTTGTGAACGCGATCTTCGGACACCCGTGTTCAGAGTTAGTCGACCGGCCCATGTTTTTGGTTGGTCGAACTCAGTTTGTTTTGTTGTTTTGGTCTCCGGTCGACCCGATTATGCCACAATGGTTGACTTTTGACCCCGTGAGTGTCTCGGATGCCCCGTGGGAATCGAGATTATATTTTTGGGCATTCGAAGGTGTCGTATTACCTCGATTTGTGTGCCTATGTGGGTTAAGGGATCAGGTGACCCCTCGCGTTCCATGCTTTCTCGTTATGCTGAATTGAGTCAACGTGTGTCGGTGTGAGTGCGGAAGGTTGTTCCCGCATGATATAAGCCTTATCGAGAAGTGGTTTCTCATGTGGGTCATGAGTGTGGCCTATGTGTTTGAGTCTGATGAGCGGCCAAGGGCCAAGGACTTCTGATCTCCTTTTAGCAGAATGGATCTGGAAGTTGTGAGCCTCTTCCATGATGCTTCACTGTAGTTTTGACTCTAAGGCTAGAACGATTTGACAGCGTGGAGCCATATTGTGTGACAATTTTGCGCTAAGTCACATGACTCAAGGGCCGTTGGAATTGCAGGTCTAGCCAGTTGTCTTGAGTCGAGTGGCATTGTGTCACTTCATGTTCCGAGTTACTCATGGCAGGCACGAGTGTAGCCTGTCCAGTACTCTGGTGTTTTCCTTTGAGAGTCTATGTCGAGTGACCTCCTACTAGTTGTAGCCTTCTGTACGACATGAGGGTGTTGACACACTTGGGAGTGGTGGCGAGGTAGTTCCCGGAGAGATAGTTTCTAAGCTGGTTACCGTAGGGCCCCTTGCCTTTATAGCCTGAGTCTGGCTGGGGGGAAACCAGTTAGAGGACACAACCTAGAGCAGTTGGTCTGTGTCTATACACTTGGTTTAGGGCAGTGGAATAGTGCTGACGAGCATGACCTCGACTAGTCCTTGTTTGCTGTTACTTGTGCGTTGTCTCAGTTTCTACCTGGGACGAGTAGGGAGATGCCTGAGGCACGGACTAAGTCGTCCGTGGATGCATATGTTCTTGCTTCTCGTGGGCTTAGTTCTCCCGTCATAGAACTTGTAACTCTCTCTTGACGTGTGGTTCTCTTGACACGTGACTTTATTGATGTTGTTCTTTGGGTGGTTTGTGTTCTCCTGACACCGAGGTTTTCACCTATAGTCAGTGTGGAGTACAGCACGACGAGGTCGTGTATGTGTCAGTTGACGCGGCGGCGTTGGAGGGAGGATCGACGGCACTCCGAAGGGACGAACGGAACGGGATAACTACTACCTCACGCAGCTCGGTCTCACACCAGACAGCCTCTCACTGGGCAATCTCTCTATTCTCACAAGGGAGATGGAGGGAAGCGGAAGCAACAAGGGGTAAAGCACCTTACGTGGGTTTTCTTTCATACAATCTTTCATATGAAAAGCCTTACACTAGCCCCCTTTATATACGAAAGGCCATATCCCACTAGGACAATCATACCCCTAAATATTTCAGCTAATAACATCCATATCCTAGCCTAATAAAACAAACTACACCAACCAACTTTTAACTTGGCCAAATAAAATATAAAATAATAGAATATTTGGCATAATAAAACAAAATCAAATAATACATGTAGCAATACATGTATTATACACACAATACAAAATAAAATACATACTCAATACACACAAATAAATACTCAAGATGCCGAGTCTTCAAGAAGCCGAGTCTCCGAGCCACAAGCTCGGTGGTGTCGGGGCGGTGAGGCGTCGACTGCGTGTGACTGGTCCGGTGGTGTCCCCACCAACCCTCTTGGGGCGGCTAGAACTCGACTCCGTCGAGTAAGGTGGGACACCGCTCTGGTAGTGCTCCAGCAGATCTGGATCGAGGCGCTAGAGATCTTCTCGGCTGATCCAGAAATCATCAGATAGTGGATAGTCCCGCCAGCGGATAAGGTAGCACTGGTACACCCTGCTCCCTGTAGCTGTCACCTGCTCATCCAGTATCCTCTCAATTTGCTCGCGTGGTGCTCTCGAGGCTGTGGGATGCACAGGGGTGGGCTCACTCTGATGGGAATCGACGCCGAGCATGTACTTTTTCTTTTACATTTATGTCCTTTTAGTTTGTGTTTATATCCTTGGGAAAGTATGTACGTAAATGTAAGGCTTTATAAGTCAAGGAGTCATTCCCATGGATTGTGTGGGGTTTTATGCAATTATACAGTAGGACCAGCAAGGGGGCCCTCATCCCTTTCCCATTGGTCCATGTCACCTATGTGGGGCTGGTCAACCATCCTAGGTGGCCATCTAGAAGGGTTGAATGTCAAATGCCACATGGGTAGACAAAGGGAGTAAAAAGTCTAAGGTAGGCTACCTACCATGTCAAGCTTGTCTCCCACTTGGGTTATTTTATTTTTTTTGCGTGTGTTGGTCACATTTAATTTAGGCCATTCATTCCCCATCCCTAGATCCAATGGTGGAGATTGGATTAGATTGGAGGCATATAAATACTTGTATTTTCCATTTGAATATTAATGAAATGAGAAAAAGCATTGTGCAAGACCCCCCCCCCCCTTGAGTGAATTTCAACCTCCCCTCTCTCTCCCTCTGGTTTCTTCATCCCCAACCCCATTCTAGAGTGCTATCTTCTTCCCCCTACCTCCGGTGATCATCGGTGCCGCCGCCGCCGCCGTTCGTGCCGCCTACGAGCCGCCGCGGAGCCATCTTCAAGGTTCTATCCTGCTGGATAGAGGTAACTTCCACGAAATTCTGCAGTCAACCACGATGTCCTCTTGATCTAAAATTTTTAGAGGTTGTTCCTATATTGTATCCCCATCTCCACAAAAAAATTTAGGTCCAAAATCCTTCGTTTGATATCTTTACATTTTCGTTCATCTTTCACTCCCAGATCTATCCTGTCTCTGTCTACAGTGACAGAAGCTCTGTGTTTCCCACCTTCTACCATATTTGTGATTTTTCCAAACCCTCCCCATTTTACTGGGCATTCTGTCCATCATTCCCTACATCCATGAATTTTCTTAATTTCTGATCCGCCTTCTACCCATTTTTCAAAATTCGTGTTCTATCTCTGCTACAGTGATTTTAGTCAGATTCCAGATCCGACCCACTGTTAGTACTAAAATCCTATCAATTCGTAGCCACATCCAAACTTCTCAAAACAAATTTTTACGTCTTCCTAGCTCCATTTCCTACAACTTTGATGAATACCTCAAGAGCTGAATCGGACATTTACCCTACGGTCAATGGCAGTTCTCAGAGAACAACCCTACAGATCTGAGAGTTAGGCCACTGTACAACAACAACCTTCAAAATTCACCAATTAGAAGTATATGCTTTGTTATTTTTATGTAATCATAGAGCGTTTAAGCCCTTCGAAGCAGCTTTCCAACGGAGCTGGTTTCGTCGCATTCCGACGTCAGGGCTGATCGCAGCGTCCGTTCCCGCCGGAGCGCGCGCCGGAAAATAGAACCGGCAGGTCCGTGGCCGGTTATTCTGACCGGTGCCGATCGGAGCCGCCCGGCCTCCGGCCGGTGAACCAGCGTGCCGCCAGCCTGGGGAACACTTCCCTAAGTGTCCCCACTACAGCGGTGTCACCGGGTCCCACTCGACCCCTCGGACAGCACGTGGGCCCCACCGTCACTAGTTCGGGTGCTGCCGAATCAATGCGAGAAGCCGCCCGTCAACCCGAATTCGGTCCTCCCGGACCCCATTGTGTAGCCCTTTACTTCCCTGCGTGGAGTGGACAGCGACGTGTATTGCTGTAATATTGTGTATTATTATTCCGAGAGTACGAGTTTCGGCCGGGTCCGTCTTCCCCACGTCGAGCGCGTGGAGGTATCGTTCTCGCTCCCTACACTCTGGCATTTGCTTATTTTCATATATACTTGTTTATGCCACTGCTAGAGAGCATGTTCTAGGATCGTAGCTCACTTTATTTTCATATCACCGCTGCTGCGAGAGAGAGCGTGACCGTCTCGTGACCCGATCCGGGCACAAGTGAGAGCCGACCACCCTAGCTCATTGCCGATTTCTCAACCGCGCACATCCGACGCTTCCCTCGTTAAGGGACAATCGCGAGCTTGTCGTGTCCGTGGTCTCGTCCCGCATCAATTTGGTATCAGAGCGAGTTTGAGTCTAGGGTGTCCAAAAAAAAAGGGTGTCATTTACGTCTAGCCATTAGTCATTGTCTAAGTCGTGTTTAGGGTCATCATTGTTTTAAAATAAAAAAAGTGTCTTTTGGGTCGCATTTGCATACCATTAATCGGTATATAAAAAGGTGTTGTCCGAACGTTACGCTACGCCTATCGGGAAGGCCTCACACTTGCGCGAGTGATCTTCGGATCGATTAACTCCGCCACGTACCGAGTTTTGGTTTACGTCTAGGGTCCTTAGTGTGCATGCATTCCAAACTTGCATAGTCGGTCTAGTGTCTTGTCACCGTGTGTATGCATGTCCATATCCGCTACCCATGGCCGTTCCCCAAGACCATACATCCGAGTGGTCAACCTTTGTGGCCAAAGTCAATGTCCTCATGGACCGAGCCCTTGGTTTTACCCCTCTCACTATGAAAGTCGCTCTACCCAACGGGTCCACAACGGAACTCCATTTCACCGATAGGGAGTCGGATAATTGGGTTTCTCTTGACATCGTGGAGTCTCTCTCCAAGACAGGCGAGATTATCTGCGATGGTGATTTTGCTTGTGTTGAGTTCTATAAGAGGATCGGCTCTGTTCTCTACACCGATGGCGCATGGTGCAGGATCGGCACACTTGCTGGTTCATGCATCATTTTAGGGCAAACGTGGTTAGGAGAACGAAGAGCCAATCTTGACTGGGGCAAGACGACTTGCACCTTATACCCACCTTACCTACTCGGCAAGATCACCCTCACATGTCCAGCCACCCAACCCCAGCGGCCCACTCTACATTCGGAACCATTATGCTTGGAGCCGTCTCACCCCGAGCCACCCGTGTTTCTTACGGGAACGCTATACATCACCGAGCCACTTTTTAGTTGGCTCAAGGATGGCTTGGTCCCACCTCCCTTTCCATCCATGGACCCCATCCTCCCTTTAGTGCCGGTCAACTCCTTCCATACCACATTTCGATCTAGTCACCATGTTGACACATTGGACGATCTTGTCATGGGATTAGATTCACAATGGAAGTTGACACATCTTTTGGCGTGAGGCTTTGACCAACCCGCTAGTCTTAGCTTCACCCATCCGGCCTTAGGGTCCATTACCTCCGTGTGCACCGTGGGGTGTGTCACCACGGAGATTCTTCTACTCCTCCCGATGCCGGCCGAGTCCGACTTCGTTCCCTTTTGCCCAAGGGAGGAATCTTATTTCCTACACATGTCCGTCGTCCCACCGATCATAATGTATGGCAGTGATTATGAATTCCAAACTTGGGACCATGTCATGTTGGAACCCATCTCACGGGGTCATACCTTCTTCGACCCTTTTGATCCCCTCACTAGTGAATCTCCCGAGCCGCCATCTTCACTCCACTTCCTCCGCGGAGTTCACTATCAAGCCTTTTCCACTCGGGCCAAGCAACCTCCACATAGTCATAGGTCCGAACCATCATTCGGGGGTAAGGAAGACTTTGGTTTCCCCGATCCCTCTAAACCACCCGCACCTCCCGGACTTCCCACATCCAAGCCCAATGTCCATGATTGGTGCATCGTAGTATGTCTAGGAGTTCCCCATGACGTCAACCTCCGGTTACGTCAAATGCATGCATGGCACACGTTCGGGTGTCCTGGTCCGCCGTCATCCATGTACGGGTCAGACTAACATTAGGTGTGTCTAGGGTCATAGATGAGTCCGTGTGTTTTCCTTGTGTGGTTTGTTTGCATGGTTTGTGTGTAGTTTGAGAGTCTGCATGTGTCTTGTGTAAGCTCGTTGTCGTTCTCTTATGAGTAAGAGGTGATTGGACTCCTTCGATGAGTATGGGATCGGTTCTACATCTATACCCGGATCAGTCACCTACAGGGACTCAGCGGTGATTCCTAGTGAGTCTTCGAGCTGCTTCCTTCCCTTTGAGAGTGCCCCACCCGGAGTGTCCACCTCTAGCCCATGGCAGCTTGTGCATATCGAGTATATATGGAATGAGCAAGTGCTGGTCACTTGGAGTGGAGCGTACCCGCGTTACCTGGCACGGTGACGGATCCACCGGAGTACTCGAGCATCCATACCCCTACTCGATGGGGTTGAGTTCCTCCCACCCGGGGAGAGTTGATGGGAATCGACGCCGAGCATGTACCTTTTCTTTTGCATTTATGTCCTTTTAGTTTGTGTTTATATCCTTGGGAAAGTATGTACGCAAATGTAAGGCTTTATAAGTCAAGGAGTCATTCCCATGGATTATGTGGAGTTTTATGCAATTATACAGTAGGACCAGCAAGGGGGCCCTCAGCCCTTTCCCATTGGTCCATGTCACCTATGTGGGGCTGGTCAACCATCCTAGGTGGCCATCTAGAAGGGTTGAATGTCAAATGCCACATGGGTAGACAAAGGGAGTAAAAAGTCTAAGGTAGGCTACCTACCATGTCAAGCTTGTCTCCCACTTGGGTTATTTTATTTTTTTTGCGTGTGTTGGTCACATTTAATCTAGGCCATTCATTCCCCATCCCTAGATCCAATGGTGGAGATTGGATTAGATTGGAGGCATATAAATACTTGTATTTCCATTTGAATATTAATGAAATGAGAAAAAGCATTGTGCAAGACCCCCCCTTGATTGAATTTCGACCTCCCCTCTCTCTCCCTCTGGTTTCTTCATCCCCAACCCCATTCTAGAGTGCTATCTTCTTCCCCCTACCTCCGGTGATCATCAGTGCCGCCGTCGCCGCCGTTCGTGCCGCCTACGAGTCGCCGCGGAGCCATCTTCAAGGTTCTGTCCTGCTGGATAGAGGTAACTTCCACGAAATTCTGCAGTCAGCCACGACGTCCTCTTGATCTGGAATTTTTAGAGGTTGTTCCTATCTTGTATCCCCATCTCCACAAAATAATTCAGGTCCAAAATCCTTCGTTTGATATCTTTACATTTTCGTTCATCTTTCACTCCCAGATCTGTCCTGTCTCTGTCTACAGTGACAGCAGCTCTGTGTTTCCCACCTCCTACCATCTTTGTGATTTTTCCAAACCCTCCCCATTTTACTGGGCATTCTGTCCATCATTCCCTACATCCATGAATTTTCTTAATTTCTGATCCGCCTTCTACCTATTTTTTAAAATTCGTGTTCTATCTCTGCTACAGTGCTTTTAGTCAGATTCCAGATCCGACCCACTGTTAGTACTAAAATCCTATCAATTCGTAGCCACATCCAAACTTCTCAAAACCAATTTTTTCGTCTTCCTAGCTCCATTTCCTACAACTTTGATGAATACCTCAAGAGCTGAATCGGACATCTACCCTATGGTCAACGGTAGTTTTCAGAGAACAGCCCTGCAGATCTGAGAGTTAGGTCACTGTACAACAGCAACCTTCAAAATTCGCCAATTAAAAGTATGTGCTTTGTTATTTTTCTGTAATCATAGAGAGTTTAAGCCCTTCGAAGCAGCTTTCCAACGGAGCCGGTTTCGTCACATTCCGACGTCAGGGCTGATCGCAGCGTCCGTTCTCGCCGGAGCGCGCGCCAGAAAATAGAACCGGCAGGTCCGTGGCCGGTTATTCCGACCGGTGCCGATCGGAGCCGCCCGGCCTCCGGCCGGCGAACCAGCGTGCCGCCAGCCTGGGGAACACTTCCCTAAGTGTCCCCACTACAGCGGTGTCACCGGGTCCCACTCGACCCCTCCGGACAGCACGTGGGCCCCACCGTCACTAGTTCGGGTGCTGCCGAATCAACGCGAGAAGCCGCCCGTCAACCCAAATTCGGTCCTCCCGGACCCCATTGTGTAGCCCTTTACCTCCCTGCGTGGAGTGGGCAGCGACGTGTATTGCTGTAATATTGTGTATTATTGTTCCGGGAGTACGAGTTTCGGCCGGGTCCGTCTTCCCCACGTCGAGCGCGTGGAGGTATCGTTCTCGCTCCCTACACTTGGCATTTGCTTATTTTCATATATACTTGTTTATGCCACTGCTAGAGAGCATGTTCTAGGATCGTAGCTCACTTTATTTTCATATCACCGCTGCTGCGAGAGAGAGCGTGACCGTCCCGTGACCCGATCCGGGCACAAGTGAGAGCCGACCACCCTTGCTCATTGCCGGTTTCTCAACCGCGCACATCCGACGCTTCCCTCGTTAAGGGACAATAGCGAGCTTGTTGTGTCCGTGGTCTCGTCCCGCATCACACTCTCAATGGGGGGAGAAAGCTCGAAAGGGTCACTAGGAATCGCTGTGGGTTCCTGTAGGCCACTAGGTCTGCCACATTAAAGGTAGAGCTAATCCCATAATTGGGAGGTAAGTCCACAACATAAGCAATCTTCCGCAGTATTGGGAAGGGACCATCACTACGGGCTCGCAATTTTTTAACGGCTCCCGAGGGGAGTCGTTCGGGTCGAACCCGTACCATAACCAAGTCACCTTCTTAAAATTCATGGTGACGCCTATGCGAATCAGCCAATCGTTTGTAAGTCTCATTACTGAGACTGATTTTCTTGCTAATTGACTCATGCAGATTTTTAACATGCTGTGCAAACTCTTTGGCTGACTTCAATGTTCTAGACTCGAGGGGACGGGGAATGAGATCCACAGGTTTCCTAGGTTTGTATCCACGCACGACCTCAAATGGACTCATACCTATGGACCTATTGACAGAGCTATTGTATGCAAATTCAACTCTGGGAAAAAGAAGATCCCAAGTGCCAGAATGATCCCCTACAAGACACCTCAATAGATTCCCTAAACTCCTATTGACGACCTATGTTTGCCCATCGGTTTGTGGGTGATAGGCAGTGGAGAATTTGAGTTTAGCGCCAACTAGGTGCCAAAGTGTTAGCGCAGCAAGAGTGATATAGAAGGGGGGGATGAATAGATCACTCCCAATTTACAGAAACTCAGGCGAAAAATAGATTCTGCTGCTAACGCACCTCCTTAACCCGTACACAGAGAAATATAGATGAGAGTGAAGAACTGATCACTTGAAGGCAAAGGGACAAGCAGATGAAGAGCACAGAAATCAATAGCAGACCACAGAGGAGGCACTCGGTTTTTTAGGTGGTTCGATTGCAGTCCGCAATCTACATCCACCCCTCACTCCAACTAGAGTGAGGATTCCACTAGACGATGGTAGATCAATGCAGACTCAGTCTGCGAACAACATGCTGCCACACAGCTTGAACACCAAGGGAAACAAATCCCTCAACCAAGTTCTGCTACCCACAGAACTTGAAACCTGTTCTAGCTCCCAGCTAGAACACAACAGGAGAATCCTCTCCCTTCCTCCACACACCGGAGGAGAACAGTTAATGACAACCTGTCACTAACACCACCAGAGATCACCGATCTCTCTTCCTCTGCAATTCAGAGGGAAACTGGAGTAGTACTCCCTTCCTCCACACATCGGAGGGAAACCAATTCAAATCAGAATGGAAGAACGAAAATAAACGAAAGCAAAGTAGAAACAAAAACAATGAAGAAGAAATCGGTTCTGAAACCCAATACAAATGTAGCTTCAAATGAAGCAATTCATCAATCCACGCACACTCTCTCTCTCTCGAACAATCTCCTCTCAGATATGGAACTCTCTGCTCTATTTCTTTTCTGGATCGTGCAGACTCTCACTAATGGCTTCTGCTTTTTCTTTTCACGATCGAACTTCTACTGAAGGATGAAGCTCTATATTTATAGCAGATAATGGCGTGTGGCTGCCAGGTTCCCGCCCATGCACTTTTGGCCAGATCATTTGAATTTCGACCACATGGCAGCATCCTGACAAGGTTGCCATCCACGTGTCATGCGCCTATTGTCTTGGATCACGTGTCAGGTGCCAACCTCGATTCACGTGCCCCAATCATCAGCCTGAATCGCCTGCAGACAGACAGATGGAATGTATAGACTTAGTTAGTTCAGGCTTTTAGCAAGAATGTATATACTTCAGAAACATCAATTGAGTAACTGTGTACAATCGTGAGAGGATGTATAGACTTAATGAATAAACGCATGTATAGACTTTACCAGGATATGCACAATGCAATGCGTTGACGCTACACTACGTGCAATGCACTGCATTGACGCAGTGCAATGTGTCTTTGAAAGCTGTAAACAGCAAGGCATGCTGTACAGACTTCAGACAGCATGCATCAGATGATTCTGTATGGACTTGAAGAACCCTTAGCCAATGTATAGACCTCTAGAGGAGACAAATGTGTAGACTTCACATTGCTCAGCCACTGTGTAGACTTCACAAAGCTCAGCCACTGTGTAGACTTCACAAAGCCTAACCAGTGTACAGACTTGTAAAGAGTGAGCTGTGAGCTCTGAAGACTCAAGTTGTAATAACAGAATGTATAGGATTGTCGTCGTACAACCCAATGTGTAGACTTGTAAAAAGTGGACAATTGTCAGACTTTGATGCTGATCAAAAGACCCTTGGTCAACAGCCAAGGCGTCAACGCTTCCAGCGTGCAGCGTCGCCTCAGCTTTTCAAGAAGAGTGCTCACTCCCTAGGCAAGCTGACCAATGCGTCAACGCATCCAGTGTCAGCGTCGACGCAGTGAACAAGAAGGAAGCGAAAGACACACCATTGCGTCTATGCATTCAGCCAAGTGCGTCAACGCACTAAAGGCATGCTACCCATGAGGTCAGATAGGCTGTACAGACTCTGTGGATGTAAAGCAATGTAGACTTCAGCCTGTATAGACTTGAACCAAGACGAGGTGAAGACTTCACGTTGTATAGACTTGCCAAATCAGTTGGGCGATGTACAGACTTGAACAGATCCAGCTGAAGGATGTATAGACTTGGAATCCACTGTACACGACTATACAGACTTTGAGGCTTAATGCAAAGGCCAGTGTACAGACTTCTAAAAAATTGATGCGTTGTATAGACTTTCATGAGACGCTAAAGTCTATACAGACTAGACCAGTGAGACACTGATAGAGACGATGCAATGCGATGTGGAGACTTTAACATTAGACATTGCATGAGACGATGGGCTGTACAGACTTGCAAAGAGTGTAGGGTGTATAGACTTGAAAGTCTCAAGGCGAAGTGTAAACATGCTGAGTTGACGCTGCAGCCCAATGAGTTGACGCTGCAACGTATTACTTTAACGTTCAACTGATGATGTATAGACTTAATCAAATGAAGAACCTGAACAGAAGAGTCTACGCATCAGCACACTGAGTTGACGCACTGGTGTGAGAACAGAGACATGCAATGACTGAAGGGTCGACGCATCAGCACACTGAGTTGACGCACTGGTGTGAAGACTGTGCAGACAGAGTGTAGGCAGAATTAAGGTAGAACATGTTATCTGACAGCCATTGAACTGTACTCACTCACATGATGAAACAGCATTAATCTAGAGATAGAAGATTGATTTATAGTGTGGGACATCATCAAAACCATAGGGATGTAACAATCTCCCCCTTTTTGATGATGACAACACTATGAATCAAGCAATATCAAGTTTCAACAAAAAGTTAATACCAGCTGCAACAAGCAGAATAAATTCAAGACATGCTCATGCAAATGAATTGAACATTCCCTACAGCACACTCTCATCTCCCCCACAACTCATAACCATATCTTCCACGAAGCAACATGACTCCCCTCAAAGCTCAAGATAAAACCAATACTTACTGATATCTCAAAGCTCAAGATAAAACCAATACTTACTGATATTGCAAACTTCTCTCCCCCTTTGACATCAGCAAAAAGAACTACAAAATGTATGACAGTGCTGGAAACATGAGGACTCAGGGTAGTAACTTCTTAGTGCAGAAAGTCACGAGTAGGTCTTAAGAGAATAAGTGAGTTTCTAATCTCAAGAGAGGATTCTTTAGACTTCAGTACACAATAGAGAAGTAGAATGATAGACAAGTTTATCAGCATACATAGTGGATGATTTAGAGCAGGAGTTCACAAGTATGGCCAAATATAGCTGATCATTCAACTAGTCCACAAGACAGCAAGAGACTAAATCAGAGAGGTGTTCTCAAGGTATTGAAGACAAGCAATCCATTAGTTGCATAACAACAAGGAATTTTTGTTGGAGATGATTTTCAAGAAGATCAATGAGTAAGTTGGTAGTTCACTTCCTTTGACATTAGGGAGACACCTTGATTAGAGGCCTGAATCCCCAGTTACTCAGAGTGAGTACCTCATTACTTCCTTCCCTTTTTTTTATATTAAGGAACAGAGTTAGTAACTATGGCTTTTGACATGAGGAAACACCTTGATTAGAGGCCAGAGTCCCCAGCAAGCCACCATTGCTCTGTCATGACTTTTCATTCATTTTAAGCATTTGACACCTCATGACTTGGGAGAAATATTCATTTCATTGATGAAGCTCCCAGTTTCTCAGTGATCAAAACAGAACATGTTTGTTCAGTTAAGCCCTTGAGTTAAAGAGATAGAATGATTGAAGATAATACCAAAAAGGACTTTTCTTGAATTGAGTCTTGAAGTCTAGATTTCAAGTTGATTGGGTCAGATATCAAGACATACAAGTTTTTGGCCTGAACCATAATCAATGACAATGTAGGAAGATATACTTTATTCAATTAGTCTAGATCTCTGAAGGAGTACCAAAGGAAAGATTCTAACTTGGAGATTAGAGTCACTGACTTATAGACTTAAGAGATAAGTGACACTCTACTTTCTGAGAGAACCACACTAAATCAGTCATGCAAGACCAGCAAAGGTATACATCTGGACAGCCCTTTTGAATCTGTCAAAGAACTTCTCTTCTCACTTCACAACTCAGCTCCCCCTAAGACATAGCATTCCTCAATGAAATATTCCAGCAAAATCTCAAGGCTTCCCCTTATTTAGAGCATTCCTGAAAGCTAACTAGTAAGCATTCTGAACTCCACCTTAAACCAGCATGCAAGAAGGCTAAACATCAGACAAACACAACTCCCCCTCACAACAAGAACAGTCTTCATAATTAAGATAATTTGTATAAGCCTAATTCTCTTCTCAATGTGGAAAATTTTTCATTATCCAGAGGTTTTGTGAATATGTCAGTAATCTGATTATCTGTGCCTACATGAATCAGTTCAAAATTATTCTTAGACACCTCATCTCTTATAAAATGATGTCTTATCTCTATGTGTTTGGTCCGTGAATGCAAAACAGGATTTTTAGCAAGATTGATTGCACTAGTATTATCACAGTAAATAGGTGTGCACCCCAGGTCTACTTGGTAGTCCTGAAGCTGGTGTTTAATCCATATGACTTGTGTTCCACAACTCCCTGCAGCCACATATTCAGCTTCTGCAGTGGAGAGGGCCACAGAATGTTGTTTCTTGGAGCCCCAAGACACTAAACACCCACCCAAGAATTCACAATGGCCACTTGTGCTTTTCCTGTCTAGTTTACAGCCTGCATAGTCAGCATCTGTGTATGCTACTAGGTTAAGTGTGTGAGATGCAGGACACCATAAACCAAGAGAGTGACTAGCTGACAAATATCTAAAGATTCTTTTAACTGCAGCTAAGTGTAGTTCAGTAGGTCTAGACTGATACCTTGCACACATTCCTACACTGAATTGTATATCAGGTCTAGAGGCTGTCAAGTAAAGTAGTGATCCAATCATACCTCTATAAAGTTTGGCATTTACTTCTTTACCTGTCTCATCTGCATCCAATGAAGTATTAGTGCCCATGGGTGTAGTAATGTGCTTTAAGTTTTCCATGCCAAACCTTTTGAACAGTTCCATTGTGTATTTGGTTTGGTTGATGAAGCACCCATCTTCTAGCTGCTGTACCTGCAATCCAAGAAAATATTTTAGTTCACCAACCAAGCTCATTTCAAATTCAGCAGACATCATGGTAGAAAATTCATCACATAGTTCATGCTTAGTTGATCCAAATACAATGTCATCTACATATACCTGAACTATGATGAGATCTTTATTCATGCCCTTGGTAAATAAAGTCTGATCGACTTTACCTCTTTTGTAGCCCTTGCTGATCAGAAATTCAGATAATCTTTCATACCAAGCTCTTGGAGCCTGCTTTAGACCATACAAGGCTTTGTTTAACCTGAAAACTTGGTTAGGTTGAGGAGAATATTGAAATCCAGGAGGTTGTTCAACAAAAACTTCTTCTTTAATGACTCCATTTAAAAAGGCACTTTTAACATCCATTTGTTGGAGTTTTATGTTCTTTGAGCATGCAAAGGCAAGCAACAGTCTTATAGCTTCCATCCTAGCAATAGGTGCATAGGATTCATCAAAGTCTACACCAAATTCTTGACAGTAGCCTTTGGCTACTAGTCTGGCCTTATTCCTCGAGATAATTCCATCTTCATTCATTTTATTTTTGAATACCCACTTGGTTCCTATGACATTTATACCATCTGGTCTTGGGACAAGCTCCCAGACATTATTCATTTCAAACTGACCTAATTCCTCACTCATAGCATTTACCCAAGCTTGATCAGCTAAGGCCTCTTCTACTGTTTTGGGTTCAATTTGTGAGACTAAAGCAATTAAGTCATCATTATTCACATTTCTAAAATGAGACCTAGTCCGAAGAGGATCTTCAGGATTGCCTATGACTTTATCTAAAGGATGGTCTTTAAGAAATCTGATATTTGTTGAAGACTCACCTGTTTCTCTTGGCCCTTCCTGATTGGGGGAATTTGTTTCTCCATTTGGCTGGGTCTTCTCTTCTTCCTGTTGGTCTTCTAGAAAGTCTCCACCATGATTGGAATCCCTGTCAAGATTTTCAACATTAGAGACATCTTTCTTTTCACTAAAAAGGATGTGTGGAGATTCTTCCACTTTCTGATCTGATATGTTAAATACCCTATATGCCCTTGACACTTCAGAATAACCCAAGAATACTCCAGGTGAACTCTTGGCTTCAAACTTGTCTAAATCTTTCTTATCATTATTATGAATAAAACATTTTACTCCAAAAATTCTGAAATGAAACAAGTTTGGTTTCTTACCTTTTAGAAGCTCATAGGGTGTTTTCTTGTGTATGGGTCTTACCATGGCCCTGTTGATTATGTAGGTTGCTGTATTGGCCGCTTCTGCCCAAAACCTTCTAAGTAATTTACTTTCAATCAACATGGTTCGGGCCATTTTCACCACTGTTCTATTTCTTCTCTCCACAATCCCATTTTGTTCAGGTGTCCTGGGAGAAGAAAACCTGTGAGTTAGTCCTTCTTTGTCACAAAGTTCAGTAAACATGGAGTTTTCAAACTCACCTCCATGGTCAGATTGAATAGAACTAACCTTGTACTTCCCTTCTTGTTTGACCTTATTGAAAAATAGATTAAACTTTTGAAATGCATCACTCTTATTTGCTAAGAAAATATCCATGAATATCTAGAGAAGTCATCTATGATGACATAGCCAAACCTGTTTCCATTAAGACTCTGAGTTCTAGTTGGACCGAAAAGGTCCATATGAAGAAGTTCCATTGGTCTAGAAGATAATGGCTCAGATCTTAATTTAAAAGAATTTCTGGTCTGTTTGCCTAGAGCACAGGCATCACATGCTTTTGATATTGAGTTGAATTTAATTCTAGGCATGCCTCTAACTAAATCATGCTTGACCAATTTATTTAAAGTTGAAAAGCTAGCATGACCTAGACGTCTATGCCATTCAAAGGCATCATTTTCAGAATTGGCAGATAAGCAAATAGTAGATTCAGAATTCTCATCTAAGTCTACAATGTAGACATTATTAATCCTGTTGGCTACAAATTTAACCATGTCAGAATTTGTTTCAAGAATTTTACATGAACTATCATCAAATACAACCATGTGACCCCTGTCACATAATTGGCTAATGCTAATCAGGCTGTGTTGAAGCCCTTCCACAAGTAATACTTTTTCAATGGAATTTGTGGAAGACTTACCTACTGTGCCAACTCCAATTATTTTACCTTTGTTCTTTCCTCCAAACTTGACCAGACCCCCTGGCTTCATCTCTATCTTGCTGAACTTGGATCGGTCTCCTGTCATATGCCTGGAGTAGCCACTGTCGAGGTACCACTTGTTGTCTTCAGCTACCAGGCCGACCTACACAAATATATCAAGCAGAGTGATTTGGAACCCAAGATGAGTTGGGTCCAAGGACATTGTTCAAATCTCTGATCAAGTGTTTAGGTATCTAGATTTGTTTCAGCATGGTTTTCTCTAGCACCTTCCTTTCTGGTTTATTAAAGTTGAATCCAGCTGAACTGGAGAAGTGAGTTCTATTCCATTCATTAGTCTTCCTATTCCTAGGAAATTTCCTGTAGGCTTGTTGATTAGCATATCTTTGACCATGAAAGTTATTTCTCCAGTAGGTCCTGTTTGGACCCATCTGATTGTAGTAATTCTAGCTCTTATTCTGATTTATTTTCTTGGTCCATCTACCATTTGTGTTCTGGTGAGTGGACTTAATGTTATTCTTCATAAAGTTCATTCCCATCTTAAATGGTTGTCCAGTACTGATTTTTGTGTTTTCTTTAGGACTTTGAATTCCCTTAGAGCTGTTTGAGCTGGATGGTGTGTCCAGCTTTTCTTTTCCCTTCTTTGGACAGAAGGTGATGGTCTTGAATTGCAAGGGTCTCTTGTTGGTTGGGTCATAGACTAGACCTTCCTTATTAAAATTGACCCTAGTCCCTAGTATAGTAGCTAGGCTAGTTTTTCCTTGGATAAACTTTTCTAAGACTTTCTGTTTGTCTTCTAGCTCCTTTTGAAGAGACTCAGAATTCTTTAGGAGTTCAGCATTTACTTTCTTCACAGCTTCATATTTCTCTGAATTCACTCTAATTTCATTTATGCTTTCTTCAATTTTAGTTTTGAATTCATTGAGCTGTTTTTGACTTTCTTGAATTTCTCCCTTAAGCTTATCATTCTCTTTCCTTAGTGAGGTCATTTCTTCTAGTTGTTCTTTTAGCTTTTCATTTTCCTCCCAGACCAGAGTTTGTTCTTCAATATTTGTGTTAAATTTTCTTTTCAGAACTCTGTGCTCTTTGCTAAGAGAATTAAATTTATCTAGCAAGTCACCATAAGCATCCTCCCAGTCATCAATTGAGAAATTTTCAAAAACGTTTATTACCTCCTCTTCACTGTTTGCCATAAGGCAAATTCCATCGTCATATTCTTCTACGGAAGCATCTTCGGGGTCTTCTTCTTCCTCGCTCCATGTGCAGACCATCGCCTGTGGCTTCTTCTTCTTCTGCACCTTTATGTTTTTCTTCTGAAGATAGGGACCCTTCTTCTAGAGGTCTGGGCATTCGCCTCTCATGTGTCCCTGTTTGTTACAATTAAAACAAGTCAGTTTCTTAGGATTTCTATCCCTGTAACTGGTAAATTCAGCATTCTTGTTAAAGGGTTGTGGCTTCTTCTTCCTAAAGGTCTTTCCCTTTTTCTTCAAAAATTTTCTGAACTGTCTAGTGAGTATTGCCTGCTCCTCCTGGTCAAGATTTGATAAACCTTCAAGCTCGGACTCAGACTCGGGGCTACTACTGCTGTTCCCACTGTTACTACCCTTGTTGCGGGAAGCTCTTAGAGCTACATTTTTACCCTTCCTCTCACTTCCTTCTCCACCTCCTTGGAAATTCATCTCATAGGTCATAAGGGATCCTATGAGTTCATTCACAGTCAAGACTATCAAATCTTTTGACTCCTCAATCACAATGGCCTTAGTGTGCCATGCCGGGGATAAAGATCTAAGGATTTTCCTGACTATATCTGCCTCAGCAAGATCCTTCCTTATCCCTTTAAGAGTATTTGTGATTAAAGACAGCCTGGCATACATCTCAGTTATATTCTCATCTGCATTCATCTTAAACATTTCATACTTAGAAGTGTAGAGATTTACCTTCGAGGCTTTCACTTGAGCTGTACCTTCATAGATCAATTGCAGCTCATCCCACATTCGCTTGGCAGTTCTGTATGCAGATATACGAGCATATTCCTCTGGATGAACAGCACACTGGATTATGTTCCGCGATGTCCTGTTGAGTGAAGAGAGCTTGACATGGTCATCTGTCCAAGCATCCTCGTTTGGTGGCAGCTCATATGGCCCCACCGTGATTACTCTCCACAGTTTATGACTCTGAGCTCTGATGAACACTTCCATCCTGTTCTTCCAAAACAGATAGTTACTACCATCGAAATAAGGAGGGCGACTAATGGATTGACCTTCGGCCATGAAGGTTCTAGGACCACCAGCATTTCCTTGACCGTTCGTCCACATGGCGTAAACCTGCTCTGATACTAATTGTTAGTGCAGCAAGAGTGATATAGAAGGGGGGGATGAATAGATCACTCCCAATTTGCAGAAACTCAGGCGGAAAATAGATTCTGCTGCTAACGCACCTCCTTAACCCGTACACAGAGAAATATAGATGAGAGTGAAGAACTGATCACTTGAAGGCAAAGGGACAAGCAGATGAAGAGCACAGAAATCAATAGCAGACCACAGAGGGGGCACTCGGTTTTTTAGGTGGTTCGATTGCAGTCTGCAATCTACATCCACCCCTCACTCCAACTAGAGTGAGGATTCCACTAGACGATGCTAGATCAATGCAGACTCAGTCTGCGAACAACATGCTGCCACACAGCTTGAACACCAAGGGAAATAAATCCCTCAACCAAGTTCTGCTACCCACAGAACTTGAAACCTGTTCTAGCTCCCAGCTAGAACACAACAGCAGAATCCTCTCCCTTCCTCCACACACCGGAGGAGAACAGTTAATGACAACCTGTCACTAACACCACCAGAGATCACCGATCTCTCTTCCTCTGCAATTCAGAGGGAAACTGGAGTAGTACTCCCTTCCTCCACACACCGGAGGGAAACCAATTCAAATCAGAATGGAAGAATGAAAATAAACGAAAGCAAAGTAGAAATAAAAACAATGAAGAAGAAATCGGTTCTGAAACCCAATACAAATGTAGCTTCAAATGAAGCAATTCATCAATCCACACACACTCTCTCTCTCTCTCGAACAATCTCCTCTCAGATATGGAACTCTCTGCTCTTTTTCTTTTCTGGATCGTGCAGACTCTCACTAATGGCTTCTGCTTTTTCTTTTCACGATCGAACTTCTACTGAAGGATGAAGCTCTATATTTATAGCAGATAATGGCGTGTGGCTGCCAGGTTCCCGCCCATGCACTTTTGGCCAGATCATTTGAATTTCGACCACATGGCAGCATCCTGACAAGGTTGCCATCCACGTGTCATGCGCCTGTTGTCTTGGATCACGTGTCAGGTGCCAACCTCGATTCACGTGCCCCAATCATCAGCCTGAATCGCCTGCAGACAGACAGATGGAATGTATAGACTTAGTTAGTTCAGGCTTTTAGCAAGAATGTATATACTTCAGAAACATCAACTGAGTAACTATGTACAATCGTGAGAGGATGTATAGACTTAATGAATAAACGCATGTATAGACTTTACCAGGATATGCACAATGCAATGCGTTGACGCTACACTACGTGCCAATGCACTGCGTTGACGTAGTGCAATGTGTCTTTGAAAGCTGTAAACAGCAAGGCATGCTGTACAGACTTCAGACAGCATGCATCAGATGACTCTGTATGGACTTGAAGAACCCTTAGCCAATGTATAGACCTCTAGAGAGACAAATGTGTAGACTTCACATTGCTCAGCCACTGTGTAGACTTCACAAAGCTCAGCCACTGTGTAGACTTCACAAAGCCTAACCAGTGTACAGACTTGTAAAGAGTGAGCTGTGAGCTCTGAAGACTCAAGTTGTAATAACAGAATGTATAGGATTGTGGTCGTACAACCCAATGTGTAGACTTGTAAAAAGTGGACAATTGTCAGACTTTGATGCTGATCAAAAGACCCTTGGTCAACAGCCAAGGTGTCAACGCTTCCAGCGTGCAGCGTCGCCTCAGCTCCTCAAGAAGAGTGCTCACTCCCTAGGCAAGCTGACCAATGCGTCAACGAATCCAGTGTCAGCGTCGACGCAGTGAACAAGAAGGAAGCGAAAGACGCACCATTGCGTCTATGCATTCAGCCAAGTGTGTCAACGCACTAAAGGCATGCTACCCATGAAGTCAGATAGGCTGTACAGACTCTGTGGATGTAAAGCAATGTAAACTTCAGCCTGTATAGACTTGAACCAAGACGAGGTGAAGACTTCACGTTGTATAGACTTGCCAAATCAGTTGGGCGATGTACAGACTTGAACAGATCCAGCTGAAGGATGTATAGACTTGGAATCCACTGTACACGACTATACAGACTTTGAGGCTTAATGCAAAGGCCAGTGTACAGACTTCTAAAAAACTGATGCGTTGTATAGACTTTCATGAGACGCTAAAGTCTATATAGACTAGACCAGTGAGACACTGATAGAGACGATGCAATGCGATGTGGAGACTTTAACATTAGACGCTGCATGAGACGATGGGCTGTACAGACTTGCAAAGAGTGTAGGGTGTATAGACTTGAAAGTCTCAAGGCGAAGTGTAAACATGCTGAGTTGACGCTGCAGCCCAATGAGTTGACGCTGCAACGTATTACTTTAACGTTCAACTGATGATGTATAGACTTAATCAAATGAAGAACCTGAACAGAAGAGTCTACGCATCAGCACACTGAGTTGACGCACTGGTGTGAGAACAGAGACATGCAATGACTGAAGGGTCGACGCATCAGCACACTGAGTTGACGCACTGGTGTGAAGACTGTGCAGACAGAGTGTAGGCAGAATTAAGGTAGAACATGTTATCTGACAGCCATTGAACAGTACTCACTCACATGATGAAACAGCATTAATCTAGAGATAGAAGATTGATTTATAGTGTGGGACATCATCAAAACCATAGGGATGCAACACAAAGTGTCCTCCAAAAGTAACTAGTGAACCGGACATCTCGGTCAGACACTATGGTTTGGGAGAGACCATACAGATGCACTACTTCATCAAAGAACAGGTGGGCTACTCTAGATGCATCAGATGTTTTGGAACCTTCAATGAAATGGGCCATCTTATAGAATCGATCAACTACCACGAAGATGCAGTCGTGTTTGTGAGCAGTATTGTCACGTCCCGAGCGTAGAAGATACCCGAGACGTGGCGAGTTTATATAGATCCAATCAATCAGAGCAATATTTTTTTTTGACAAAAGACAGAGTGCGCAAAAGACAAGAATAATACTAACCAAATTTAAATGTCCACAATATGCCAATATTCCAACATAACCATAATGGTAAGTGTAGCAACCCTGGTAAATGAAAAAGGGATAAAATGATAAATCTACTAGAAAGATTAAACTAATGATAAAGTTCTAACTCATATAAATACTTAAAACATATGATAAGCAGGTCATAAGAGAATAACGCCTCCGATCAAGGCGCTATTTAGTTGAAGACTGGCATGAAGGTGCTAATTAAAGAATTGACGCCCCCATGACAGGCATTATATAAAGAATTGAAGACTATGTGTACGGGCGTCATTTTAAAATAACGCCCCAACCCTGGGCGTCATTTACAAACAGAACCGATGGTGTTTTGTTCGAACAGGGATGTTAACTTGTAAGTTATTATTAGGAAAGATCCATACGTGGATATCTAATTTTAAAAAGGATTCTATAAAGGAAATTTTAATCCTAATCAAACTCCTAAACCCCGTTGAGGTTCTTGTTCTATAAATACCACCCTTAGAACTCCTTGTTATTAGCTTCGTCAAAACCACGAATTTCTTCCTCCCTGCAAGACAAAGCGTGAAGAAGCCTCCCTTCTTTTCCTGTTGACGAAAGAGTTGCTGTTGCTAGCCTTTCTTCTATCACCAGAAGCAGAAGAACAAGCTGCTTCTTCTTCCGAAGGTTTCTCCTGCCGTAGTGTACATTGTTGATTTGTTTTGCTTCTCTTCTTCTTTTTGTTTTATGTGCAATAAAGATGATAGGCAAAAATCAAAGATCTCAATCAACCCAAGGACATGCGAACCATGAACCTAGGCAACCAGAACAAGCTCTAACATGGGCATGTTATCTCAATCATCAAACTAAACTAAGAGAATAAAGAAAAACACACGCCGGGGTGCAGAGCAAAAGCAAATAAAAACACACCGCAAGGGTGGAGCAAGCAAAGAGGATAAGAGATATGAGATGGAGAGAAAGCTAATGCCCAATACTAAGAAAGATCGTGATCGCCACCAAAGTAGAAACAAGCCAGAGACTTGAAAATACCTTGGAAATAGGTGGATGAAGCACCCGCCCACGGGACAGAGAAAATCAGGGAAATCTACAGATCAACGAAATGTAACGGCCGAAAGCCCACGCGTCACTAAGAAGTGACGGTCGCTCGATGAACCGCTATATGAATCTGACGCACCTGCACAAGACCGTCAAATAACCTGCAGTAATAGCTTGTGGATTCTTTTAACTCCAACTCCTCCAGCCGGCCAGAAGACTTGGGCCTCGTGTGGTGAACCTGTAAACCTGCCAAAGAATGTGAAAACACAAGAGAACAAACCTAGATTAGCCCTTTAAACAATATAGCATCAATTCTTCAATAAACTCAATAGCATGCAAAAGGAAAGGAAAGTACCGGGGAGGTTTTGGTTTTTTAACCCCTCTGGGCGTTTTAAAAAGATAGGAGGATGTTTAGATGATGAAAAACCAGATGCAAAACGTGGAGAAAGAAGAGGGACAATGCTTTTGATGAAAGGGAGATGAGGAAGAACACAATATTTAATGATGAACTTTGAAAACCAATGGAACGAATACTCCCTTCACCGTGAAGCAGATGAACGTGAAAGACAATTCTCCTTGGTAAGATGTGACTCCAGAATGCGGCAGCACTTCAACGCGAACTCCAGATCTTCCTCCTTCGGGCCATGAAGTTAAGGGTGCTATTTATAGACCCTCAAACTCTCCGGTCGAGCAGAGGATAATCCAGCAAGATAAGAGGATAACTCTTAGCAAATCCCTGAAGATAATATCACCAAGAGTCCATAGAAACAAACAGAAGGTTCTGAGGATCAGTTTTGGAAGAGAAATCAACAATTCAAGCTCTTATCTCGACCACGGAGTAGCATAGAAAAGGCCTGAACTGCCAAGACTCTCTGTTGGATGTAACAGCTGGTCGACAGACCGCTACATGAAAATAACGCGCCAGGGAACGTCCGTTACATTCAACCTTATCTCAAAAGAGATAAGATCAACAGGAAGAAGATCAAACAAGTTGGACTCTCGAAGGAAAGCAACGGCCAAGGCTGAACGCATTGGAATAAATAACGGCTGCACGATAGACCGTTAGATTCAACAGATAAGCAAGAGGATAAGCTTTAGAACAAAGGCCTCAAACTTTAGGACTCTTCAATAAGTAACGGCCCAGGGATCATGCGTTATATGGAAGTAACGCCCCCAGTGAGGACCGTTATTAACAATGAGGATAAAAAAAAGGTGCAAAGCTTGCTAAGCTCATCGAATAAAAGGCCACAATAAACCACACTCCAACCAAGGAGAAGACCCAAGAAACAGGCTTCAAACTGATCAAGGAGACTCGATGAAGAGTGAACAACTCGGAGCATCATATGGATAAACAAGGAGACGACCCAACTTATTGGTCATAAAACGGGTGTCAACAGATGCCCCTCTTTAAGGCCCTCTTTGCAGGGGAGCGAGTGGAGGTGAAGCGGAAATGAAATGGAACATGGAGATGAAGCGGAAATGAAGCGGAGTGAAGCGAAAAAGTGGGTGTTAAGGTAAACGACACCCGTTCTTTACCAACAAGCGATAGGAACTTTCTGGAAAACTTCGAACTGATCACAAGGAAAAAGCCAACCAAAGGACGCATGTCTGGAGGAACTAACAACTAAGGAAAGGAAACACGGCTAGCCGCCGGAGGCAACGAAAAGGAAAGAGAACGGACTAAACTCCAGACAGGAATCTTCAGCCAACCAAATCGAGCGACGAGATCAAAGGAAACCTTCTAATTCAGAGTGGAATAATTCTCCTCATTCGAGATCAAGAATACAGCTATTCACCATCATTGAGATACCTTGAACAGATGAAGCACATGAATGGTCAAAAGATGCGTATGATGCATGCTGGGCTAAAGAAAAAGAAACCATTAAAACGAATGCAAAGAAAGATTAAAATATCAAGATACTCGAGAATAATATTGCTAGACCAGAGAAACCAGGGTCAGGACACCATCTGCAACCACGGTGTGCAAGATAGAACCATCGTCCCCAAATTTTTCCAACCTAACGGTCTATTCAATGATTAAACATGTGAACTTAGATCATCATCATTTTTGTTTAAGGGGAACATCAGATCCTGGAACACACGAATGACCAGCCGGTTCTCAAGATAATATATCATAGATATATAGTAATGCATTAATGGATTAAGGGAAAGAGATACAATACCTGACTTACCTGCCTGATGAACGATAAAGCGTGATGCTTCATTCATGAGAAAGAGGTTAGCCAATAACAATATGAGCATGAAACAAGGCATAACCATTTGTACGTGTGATAATCATCAACAACGAACATTATGGCAGAAAATGCAATCATTTAAACATCAAATAGACTATTTCATTCATCAAGAAACTTGCAAGTTTGTAACGGTCTACTTAGAGGGCCTCACATAAAGTAACAGCCAGGGAAGAGCCGTCATAAACTAAGTGGTTCACATTCTCCAATGAAACAGTTCAAATTCATGTAACGGTTAGAATAGTACACTTTAGAGAATGTAACGGTCAGATGACAGACCGTCACATTTCCTGAGCGTTCAAAAAAACAAACCGAACGGCCCACGGCCTCATTCATTCGTCACATTCAATCCATCAAACGCCCAGAAGAAACCCCAATCGAGAGCCACCGGCGACCACCGTCTTCCGCCCAAGAAGGATGGCCGGCGACAAGGCCCCACAGCCAATGAAGAAGAGGGAGAGAGGGAAAAAGAAGGCGATCTGGCGGTTCCACCGCCGTATAGAACGTGAAGTGGCACGACAGCCGGAGGAAAAAGAATCGAGGAGGAGACCTCCAAGTGTAGAAGAAGAGGCTCCAATGGTCGAGGAAGACCAAGGAGAAGCTCCCCTGGACGAGGGAGAACCCAAGGAACATGAGAAAAAGAGGAAGAGGGACCAAGACCATGAGGTAGGCCTCCGCCCTAAATTTTTCAAAATTTTAATTTTTTTGTGTTTTAGTATGAATGCATGTGGGGTTGGGGGGTAGAAAATGGGTCTATGCACCCATTAGGATCCATTGTAGGCCTTTTGGCCAAAGTGGGAGAGCCATGGAATGCAAAGGAAAAACGCCCTCTAGCAGGGAATGTGACGGTCCTTCTAGTGACCGTCACAGGCCTAACGCATCACCATAGGTGCGTTAGAGCCATGTGACGCCCCATCCCAGGGCCGTTACATGCACCAGAGGCTAGAACTATTTTTAGGTTTTTCAATTATTCAATTTTTGTTTTGTTTTCATTTTATAAATGCTATGCAATAATTTTATGATGCATTTGACTGACTTATGCTCTAAATGAATGCAGGGAAAGAGACGGACGAGGATATCATGGCTTCAGATCCGGCGGTGTACCAGGCACTGCCCGATTACCAGAGAGAGAGGTTGGCTGGGATGGGATTCGTTGAGGTGCTGAGCATCGAGGTGACCAGGATGGACACGCCTCTGCTGTATGCGCTGCACGAGAGATGGGATCCGATTAGCAGGGCGTTCATCTTCCCTTGGGGTCACATGATCCCCACGCTGGAAGACATTGCGAGGATTGTCGGGCTGCGAGTCCACGGAGCCCCAGTGACAGGATGGACTTACAGGAACTACCGGGAGATGGCCCAGGAGTTGCTGGGGCTGGATTTGATCAGACCGGGGCAGACGTCATCCCAACTCTCGAGATCAGTACTACAGGAGAGCTTAGGACTGAGAGGAGCAGCCATTGCCGTGGGTGAGTTACCAGAGGAGCATCTGGGTAGAGTGATTGACCAGGTGCGCCCACGAGTAGCGGCAGAGGCGGGACCGGAGGGAGATCGCACCCTGAGGCAGTTCCTGATGCTATTGTTCGGGAAGCTCTTGTTCGCGACTCGAGCATATGTGATCAGCTACAGGCTGCTGTCGATGCTCGAGGATTTGGGCAGAGTTGGAAAGTACACCTGGGGAGCAGCAGTGCTAGCCTTCCTGTTCGAGTCCCTCAGCACGACAGACCGACAGACGATGCTGGGTGGCTTCTCACCTTTTCTACAGGTAAATGCAATTTAAATGCTTTCCACTATGATTTATGCAAATGTTTATGCAAATTGTTGACTTGACTTCTAAATGCAGTTCTGGAGCTACATGTACCTCCCGGGCATCGGGAGAGGCACGCTACTCCACGCCGATCGCATCCCACTCGCCATGCGATGGGTGGTCGCGAGGGACCCGGGGTCGATCATCAGATTGACCCGGGCGATCCAGGACGATTTGGATTCCTTCCCGCACACGGCGGTAAGCCCGAACTCAAAAATGCTTTCTAAATGATTTTGAATACTTCTACATGCTTCTATATGCTGAACTTATATGCTGATGAATGGACTATCATTCTTCTAGGTGAGGTGGACCCCGTACATAGGCGAGAGTTACGAGTGACAGCCGTGGGTGGAGGCAGCCCTTTCGTACCGGGGACGGGACATATGGTTGCACTGCATCCATATCATCGAGCCTCTTCATTATCGGCTGATTCTGAGGACTCGGGGACTACACCAGCCTGAGGTGACCTTCCCACGCCATAGTGATGACCACCCGGGGGAAATCAGCGAAGGGAATCAGCGGCGACATAGATTGGTGCGCCCAGAAAGTAAAGTACGTCTATGACTGGAATAAGCGGGGCAGAGCAGTGAAAGAGCGGGATGAGAGCGATGAGGCATATTTGAAGGCCTTCGCCTGACTGTACGGGGACCGGGTGTACCGAGGTACCCGAAGATCGGTATGCAATTCTAAACTCAAAACTCTGAATGCCTTTTATAAAAAATTTTATCCTATATGCACTGACTCACATGCTTCTAAAAATGCAGCTAGACCCTGAGGGAAGGATAGCCGAGCTCAAGGGGCTTCTTCATGCCACCGTCCAGTAGTGGGACGAGTACCGGACTGCCTTGGAGCTCCTGGTAAGATTCCCAGAACCTTGGAAAAATGATTATGCTTTATGATGCTAATTGATGCAAATGCAATTGACTGACCATGACTTCTAAATGCAGCGGACCGAGGGAGCCCAAAGAGCGGGACCGGATCCCCCATCGTCATCCTCACAGCCTGCCAAAGGTAGGGCTGAGCGGGATGCCGACTTCGCTCGAGCGGTTGCTCGGGCCGAGGATGCGGAGGCCACCCTCGCGGAGCAGGTAAGATGCTAAACGCTATACTCAAATGCTTATGCTTTTATGCAATTTAGATGCTTATGTGACTAACTAGGTGAAATGCAAACTACAGGCGAGAGAGCTAGCCGTAGCAGTGGCCAAGGCGAGGCTGGCTCGAACGGAGGCAGAGCGTCTCCACGCAGAGATGGAGCGAGGACGATCGGAGGCGGAGCAACTCCGGACAGAGCTAGCTCGGTCACAAGCTGAGGTGGAGAGACTCCGAGCCAGGACAGTGGACTTGGATCGTTACCGGACCGAGGCACGGGACACGCGGCGTCAGATCTTCGAGCTGAAGATCGAGCTGCGGACGATGGAGGGGACGGTGAGAATGATGGGCCAGGGACCAGAGCGGAGTGCCTCCCAGAGTGGAGTATGGAGGAGTGCTACCCCGAGCGGCTCGATAGGGGATTTCCTTGCCAGCTCCTCTGGCCAGCAGAGGAATGAGAGGGCAGAGAGAGGACAGCAGGAGGAGAGTGCCTCGATAGCACCACCTGCGAGGAGACCTGAGGGAGGAGATGATGATGGCGGCCCGGCGGATAAGCCGGCCGAGTGATGCATTTTTTTTTTGGTTTTCTTATTCTTATTACTTGTACATAACTTGTATGGGAGATGAAAAATGGAAATGCAAATCTTTTTTGTGTTTTGTTATGATTTTTATGTGAATGAATGGATGTGTATACAAACAGGTGATCATGTGAAATTGAATGGGAATGAATGCAAGAAAATGTATTGTGAGAGTATGATTGGAATGCAGGAAATGCTTGTGGATGTGCTAAAGAACGGATGAGAATGAGTGTATGTTAAAGAATGGATGTTTGCATGAAGATGAAATGTGAACGATGGGGATGAGACTGTGTGGATGGGCAGGAAATGAAAAACATGTCAGACCGCCAGGTCTAAACAGAGGCAGATAGAAATAGCTCAAGTCACAGCAGCAGACAATGTAATGGTCTATGTCCAGACCGTCAAGAGCAAGTAACGCATCGGGTGGAGGCCGTTAGAAAGGACAGAGCCCAATTTTGCAGAACTGGGCAGCAAGAAGAATAACGAATCAGAGATGGTGCGTTATATACAAGTAACGGCCAAATGCTAGACCATTAGAGATGGCAGAGCAATGTTGAACTACGAACGTACTGACTGTACTCAGTGTGTATAGACCTTGCCAAAGCGATGTGTAGACTTCGAGTGCAGACGCCCAGATGATGTATAGACTTCACGAACACAGCAGCAAGGATGTATGGACTTGGACAAGGGATGTACAGACTTGGGGCTTGTGCTCACGGTTGACAATGTATAGACTTGAATCAAGAATGTACAGACTTGAAGCGGTGTGGACGTATAGATTTGGGATGAAGACTGTACAGACTTGGAGAATGTATGGACTTTGAATGAAGACTGTACAGACTTGGGGAGACATGGAATGTGTAGAATTGGGGAACGTACACACTTGGATGAAGAATGTACAGACTTGGGGAATGTACGCATTTGGATGAAGAATGTACAGACTTGAACGACGTGTAGACTTTGGACGAAGGTTGTACAGACTTGGGGGAAGGTATGGGAATGTATAGACTTCAACAAATGTATGGACTTCAGCGAATGTATAGACTTGCACCTAATGTATGGACTTCAAAGTGAATGGGATGTATAGACTTCAACGAATGTGGGACGTATAGACTTCAACGAATGTGACGTATAGACTTCAAAGAATGTGGGATGTATAGACTTGGGTGAAGATGTGGAATGTATAGACTTAGGTGAAGATGGGGAATGTATAGACTTGGCAACGATGGTGAAGAATGTATAGACTTCAAAAATGATGTATGAACTTGAAGCTGATGTACAGACTTCAACGAATGTACATACTTTATCAACGGTGTATGGACTTCAAAAATGCATGGACTTGAACGAATGTACAGACTTCAACATGATAAATGCATGCAGACTGGGATGATGAAGGGGATGTATAGACTTAACCAAATATGCAGGAAATGTGACGGTTCAGGCGTAGTGCGTCGGAGGCAGATAACGGCCATGAGCAAGACCGTTGAGAATGATTGACCAAGCAGAGGCCAAAACTGATCAGCAGAGAATGTAACGGCTCAGAGAGAACGCGTCACAAGAATATAACAGTCTAATGCTAGACCGTTAAGCTTGATAGAACATGTTTGATCAAATTAAACCCACAGAAAATGTGACGGCCTCTGGCACGTCAGATGAAAGTGACGGTCTAGCGACAGACCGTTAGATAATGAATTGTACTCCGAGACGGATTGAGCCGCAAGGGGCAAAACCCGAGATAGGAAGCCTCAAATCCGTTCTAGACTCCTCCCAGACTTAAGATAAAGCCTTCCAATCCGAATCTTATCTCTTTAAAGCCCAAACCAAATCTTTAAAACTTGGAAACTTAGCCAAAATCGTATCTTTCTGAATTCTCTGCTAGAAGGCTGAAAAACCCCTCCTAAGGGCAGGAAATAAGATGAAGAGAAACTTCGAGGTGATAGCTATGGAGGAGAAAGTCTATGTCGGACCCAAAGCTGCAAGAAAGGAGTACGGAGAGCCACAAAGGCTGACCTCAATTCCCAAGCACCTAAGCTCCAATGCTCAAAGAGTGGTAAGCTTCCATGACCTAACCAAGTTCAGAAATTCCTGCACTTCATCTTCTTCCTCATGATCTTCTTCTTTACTTAGCCCCTCCCCGGTCCAAGATGCTATTCTAATCTGAAGTGGGTGGCTCCCATGGTAAAGGCACTCCCTTTAGAGGTTACATCAATTCTCAAAGCATGGCACCTCCAACCTCTCTTGGTTTTAGGCAAGAATTTCCAGAAATTGACATTAGATTGGCCTAGTATTTCAGCCCTCATAGAGTTGTGGCATCCACAAACACATACCTTCATCTTCCCTTCCTTTGAAGCAACAGTCCTATTAGAGGAGGTAGAAACCTACCTAGCCCTTCCTAAGACTAAGGTGGGGAATGAAGACCGAGTTTGCTACACGATTGAGCCTATCGACCCGTCCTTAATTTTGAGTGATTTCATCCATAATCCAAAGGACGTGAGGACCATGATCAGCCCACACCACATACACTTGATACCCTTAGCCCAATGGATAGTGTCTCATTGTAAAAATAAGTGGGAGAGACACGAAGCAATAGCCAAGGCGGTGGCGGTTTGCTTATGTGGAGTTTTCCTTTTCACTACAACCGATCACCTCTTAGATACCCAAAATCTCAGCATTATTAGTGGGTTGTGGCGGGGAATGTCCCTTTCTCAAGCGATCCTCTCATACTTCTATGAAGGACTAAGCTGGACTTGCCTAGGAGGACCCTTATTCAGTTCCATGATACTCCTTGAGTGTTGGATGGGCGTGAGAATCAAGTTCCAACCAAAGGAGGACATTACTTCATCTAGCCGGATCTTCGGGAGCCACCCTCTCTTCTTCATTGGAGGGGCATCTGGATTCTCTTCTCAGGTTGAATGCAAGACGGCGGACAAGAAAACACGGGATGAATGGCGCCTCTTCTTCAACACCTTGCCAACGGACAAATTCATCATGCGACCAAGGATCCTTCGGAGCACTCTTCTTAGAATACCGAGGCGTCATGGCCTGGACCTCCAGCTAGTGGGAAATACTACCATGGCGATCTACAACCCACACCGGTGCCATCTTCAGATCAGGCTTCCTCAGATTGAAGCTCCTGCACTATCACACTACCCTCCCCTTCTACCTAGGAAGATGGGGACCGAGGACGATGAGAGAGCAGTCCGGAACACGCTGACCATGTGGGAGATCATCAAGGTGCGCCCGTGGCAAGAAGAAGTAGAAGAGAACGACGAAGCACGCCGTGGCTACCTGAAAGAGTTGAGGAAGATCCGCCCTTTTGCGGATAAGAGGCTGAATGTAGTTTGATTTCTTTTATGAATGATGTGATTTGACAATCAGAGTTGGAATTTTTATCAATCTCATGTTGCATTAAATTCAAGTGAATAAGATAAGATTGCCTTAATTGAATGGACATGAACTTGTGGCTTGATTTGGTTAGAACGACCAACAGAACCGGGCTTCTGGAGAATGTAACGGATCTGAGCAGGGCCGTTACAAGGAGATAACGGTGGGGAGATAGGCCATTATAGTGTATGCTCGGAGAACTAAATCCTCTGGAGGAAGTAACGGTCCAACGATGGACCGTTAGGAGTGATACAAGAAATATGAAGTGATCTAGAAGGGGAGGGGATGAATAGATCACTGTTTTCAACCGATTAAAAAATTACTGAAGAATGATTCACTTAAAACAAGCAATCTCGGAGTTGAACCCACAAACACGTAGTGCGGACAATAGCTCGAGTGGATAGAAGGCACACCACACAATCACCACAAATAATCACACGAGTACTCAGAGGTTTTTAAGGTGGTTCGGTCAGACCTCCAGTCTGCCTACGTCCACCCCTCACTTCAAATCGAAGTGAGGCTTCCACTAGCACCTGCTAGCAAAGCAGACTCAGTCTGCAACAACGGCTGATTCACAGCTTCACAAGGGAACACCCTCCCCTCTTCCTCCACTCCCGGAGGGAACCCTAAGGACGCCAAGTCCCTAGAAATAGGAAACAATTTCCTCTTCCTCCAACCAGAGGGAACACTAGTGATCTGTAGTCACTAGAACCAGAGACCAAGGTCTCTCTTCCTCTGAAGCCTAGAGGGAACACCTCTTCTATGAGAGGGAACAATACGGCAACCTCTGTTGCAAGTGAACCAGAGAGAACACGTCTCTCTCTTCCCCTGAACACCAGGAGGAAACACAGAGAACTCTCAATCAAGATAGAAAAATAGATAAAAATGAAAATAAGAAAGAAGGAATCCAAAACTCAGAAACTGGAAACAATGTAGCTCAAACTGAGCAGCAGACTTCGGATTTGATCCGTAAGTCAATACCCATCTTCTGATCACTCTTCTTCTCTCTCTTCTCTCTCAACTGGAACACTATAGTTTCTCAGGGAGGCTCTTTCTCTTCTGCTCTCACTCAAATTTTTTCATAGTAACCTCGGAGCTCCTCCTTTCGTAGATGATGAGGCAGTACATTTATAAGCGATCAGGAGGGTGCATGTAAGGCGTGTGCATCCCGCGCTCGATCCAGAACCTTCTTGCCACGTGCCCTTATAGCATTGGTTCCTTTAGTATCGGATCACGTGCAGCCCAGACACCGGTGAATGTTCTTCCTCGGACCACCTTCTTCTTTTTATTTTTTCTTTTTCTCCTGCAAAGAAATTAAGAACATTAAAACTCAGGGCTACAAAAACTAAAACTGCATGAGGTATGTGGTAGGAATACGAAATGCACTATTCTGAGAACGACACGAGATACACAAGATTACTACAGTACGTTATAAAGAGAGAATGACACGAGGTCAGAAGAAAACAGCACGAGGTAAAAAGAGAACGACACGAGATACTCACTAATAAAGCTAACACTACAAAGGAAACGACACGAAGTCAGATGAGAACAGCACGAGGTGAGAAGGAAAATAACACGGAATAAAAGCGGTAGTAAGACACGCGATCAGAGGAAACCTGGACGAGGATAGAAAGAAGCAACACGAAGACATAAAAATAATCATTAAGACACAAACACAGAAGATAACACGAAGACATAAAACACGACTCGAATACAAGATTGCTCGAACTAACGAACGACTCGAAGTCGAGGACGACACGAAATGACACGGACTGAAACCAACTCGAAGACAAACACAGAAACTGACACGAAGTGTGGTCACAAAGCAAGAAAGACACTTGCAACGTACAACCTTCATATGATGTGAGGCGATGTGAAGACTTTGCGTTCAACTAGATGTATAGACTTGGAACGGCTTCAAGGCAACGCAATCGAATGTATGGACTTTCACAAGGTATAGACTTGCCAAAGAACTGGACGATGTACAGACTTGAACAAGGCAAAGTCTGTACAGACTTGAGGGTTCACAACGTATATACTTTGGCAAGACAATGGCTGTACATACTTGAAGTGAAGACCAATGTATAGACTTCAAAGTTCAGCGGCCAAAGAATAGACTTGGAAACTTAAACCAGTGTATGGACTTAGCTTCGAACATGCTACAGTGCATTTGTATGGACTTTGAAGACTGATGCATGACGCTAAGACAATGTGTAGACTTTGGCTTGGAACGAAGATAAAGATGAGGCTGTATAGACTTGGCCAGAACATAAGACTCGAAGACATAGGGGTGACACAGATGGAGCAACACGAGGTGGCACAGAAAGCAGCACGAGGTACTACAGTGTACATCACGCGATGGAACAAATAACGACACGAAGACAACCAACAAACATAGTTGGAACAACACGGCGTACAAAAGGACAACACGAAGTGTGGAGGGATCAGTACGGACATGCAAGGTATTATCTCATGGCAGTTTTCCTATTAATCATGGAAATTTCAAATGCATAACATTACTCAAGATATCAGATTAAGGAAGACAATATTTAACATAGTGATGCTCATCATCAAAACACTAGGGAAGTCACAAAAATCCAACAATCTCCCCCTTTTTGATGATGGCAACACTATATTAAATAACAGAGATGAAGTGCAATGAGATTAAGTGAAGATAAGCTGTGAGGATAAGCAAAGTAGACACACAACACACTCGCCTCCTCTGACGACTCCCAAGAGCTCCCCCTGAACACAACATCTACTTTCCTCTGACTAGATAACTTAGGGCACTTATCTTTTGCTCCCCCTCAGCACTTATCTTTCGCTCCCCCTCAGCTCCCCCTCAGCAGCAAGACACTCTCCCCCTTTGACATCATCAAAACTAGGGGCAGGTCTGAAGATATCACGAAAAGAAACTTGCTGACAGTGGAGAGAAAACAATAGAGAGTATGGCTGATAAAGGAGAGTTATTGAGATGTTTAAGTAATTAAGAAAGCCATTAATTTTATGTGAGGATTTTGAGGATCAGTTAGTCAGACTGCGTGCAAAATGGTGAATGAAGATCTGCTCCATACACAGAACCAGTTTCTAAGCAAGTAAGGTACAAGATACCAGTATGGTCAGAGTAAGTCTTTACTTAGAGAGTATAAAGCAAGGAAGTCAGGAAAAACAAAGACCTGTGGTATTGAAAACAAACAAACCAAGACCTAAATGCCAAGTGAACAGAATCTGGATATCAAGAGGGAGAAAATTTTTCAAAGATGGTCAAGATCAAAGATAAATCTGTCAAGTACACCTTTGACATTAGGGAGACACCTTGTTTAGAGGCAGGAATCCCCAGTTACTTGGTGGCAAGACCACATTACCCCTTCTGACAAGAGGACAGAGATAGTATTCTAACTGGTGTTGACATTAAGGTGACACCTTTACCAGAGGCCAGACACCCCAGTTACTAACCAGATATGTACCATTGCTCTGTATGATCAAGACAGCTAATTAAGCCTGATTTATACTGCCATCTCATGACATGGGATACTTTCACTTCATTGATGAAAGTCCCAGTTTCTCAATGAACAGTTAACAAGGTTGTTAAAACTGCACATGAAACCTTGTAAATTAGCCTTGATTCAGTTTGAGAACAATACACCAGCTCCAAAGTTTTTCAGACAAAAACACTATATACCTCATTTTGGACTTAACTAGACTAAGTAGGTATGATGTACTGGCTAGATCAGAAGTCAGTTACAGTGTAGGAAGATAGTCTTGAATTCAGATTTTGATCTCAGTGGGACTAACAGCTAAAATTCCAACAAGAAATTAGATGAACAGTCTTAATGGATAAAACATTCAAAAATTTCTTTTATCCACCTACTCAAACTGATTCTCTTATAAGGTCAGCAAAAGTCCGTTCAAAGTATGTTCAGATTTGGCCAAAAGAGCATGACACCAATTATTAATCTAGCTCCCCCTGAGACCTTGACACCAACTCAGACTTAACCAAGACATACCTCAAAACAACTCAAGGAAAAACAAAGTGATATCAATCAATACGAGTGAATCAGCAAACACTCATAATGAGGTTATTTTCAGCAACAGACAATGAGTATAGGTAAGCACAAGAGCACATGACAGATTATTCAGAGATCAATTATTCAATTATGAAATTCTGTAAATACCTAATTCTCTGCGCAATGTGCTAAATTTTTCAGTATCCAGTGGCTTAGTGAAAAATATCTGCAATTTGTGAGTTAGTGCCAACATGGATCAACTCAAAGGTCTTCCTAGCTACTTCATCTCGAATAAAATGATGCCTGATTTCGATGTGTTTAGTTCGAGAATGAAGTACAGGATTCTTTGCAATGTTTATTGCACTAGTATTATCACAAAAGATGGAAGTGCAACCTAGCTCAACTGAGTAATCCAGAAGCCGGTGTTTTATCCATATAACCTGTGTGCCACAGCTCCCTACTGTCATATACTCAGCTTCAGCAGTAGAAAGAGCCACAGAGTGTTGCTTCTTGGATCCCCAAGAGACTAGGCATCCTCCTAAAAATTCGCAGTGACCACTAGTACTTTTCCTGTCCAATTTACATCATGCATAATCTGCATCTGTATATGCAATGAGATCTAAATTACAAGATGCAGGATACCAAAGACCTAAATCATGAGTAGCATATAAGTATCTAAAGATTCTTTTTACAGCTGCCAAATACAATTCAGTAGGCCTAGACTGGTATCTGGCACACATCCCTACACTAAATTGAATGTCAGGCCTGGTTGCTGTTAAGTAGAGGAGTGAACCGATCATACCTCTATATAATTTAGCATCCACCTCTTTACCTTTTTCGTCTGAATCCAGTGAGGAGTTGGTGCCCATGGGTGTTGAGATGGTCTTGAGGTTGGTCATCCCAAACCTCTTCAGCATCTCCAGGGTATACTTGGTTTGATTTATGAAACAACCACCCTCCATCTGTTTGACCTGCAGCCCAAGAAAATACTTTAGTTCGCCAACTAAACTCATTTCAAATTCATGAGACATAGATTCAGAAAATTCTTTACACAATTTTGAATTGTTAGATCCGAAGATGATATCATCAACATATACCTGGACCACTATTAAATCCTTTCCGAGATTTTTGGTGAAGAGGGTTTGGTCAACCTTACCTCGAGTGTAGCCCTTGCTCAAGAGGAATTCAGAAAGTCTCTCATGTTGGGTTCGATGCAGTATTCAGAGGGGGGGTGAATGAATATAACCCTTTAAAGACTTTCACCCAATTTAAAACTAGAATACTAACAAGACTTTCACTCAATATAAAATTTCGCCCAAACTAGAACTATGATGCTAACTAGACAGATTTACCAAATCTGAAAGCTAATCAACTATTCAGTTCTACCAGTTAGCAAACACATGGAGTGCCCCTATGCATTCATCTAGCGGAAGCACAAATGAACAAATCAAACCACAATGCACAAGGGGTTTTTAGGTGGTTCGGTCCTCCAGACCTACATCCACCCCACACTCAAACCGAGTGTGGCTTCCACTAGCTCACGCTAGAAATAGCAGACTCAGTCTGCAACAAACGCTGCCAAACAGCTTGACCAGGGGAACAACCTCCCCTCTTCCTCCCAACCGGAGGGAACCACTAGTGAGACCAGTCACTAGCAAACCAGAGACACAAGGTCTCTCTTCCTCCAGACCTGGAGGGAACCCCTGGACTTGAATCCACAAGCCCAGAACCGGAGACAAGTCTCCCTTCCTCCAAACCGGAGGGAATCAACAAGTAGCACCCAGCTACTTGCAACCGGAGATAGCAATCTCCCTTCTCCTGAACAAACAGGAGGAACCCACAAGTGACTCCAGCCACTTGGAAACCAGAGACACACGGTCTCTCTTCCTCCACACACGGAGGGAACCACCGGGCTTGCTACTCACAAGCCCAGAGCCGGAGGAACAAGCCTCCCTTCCTCCAACCCGGAGGGGAACCTAGAGACCCAAGTCTCTCTTCCTCTGAACCCCAGAGGGAAGCACAACCGGAGATAAATCTCCCTTCCTCCAACCCGGAGGGAAACAACCGATGACACCCTGTCAAAGGCAACCAGAGACGCAAGTCTCTCTTCCTCCACACGGGAGGGTACCAACCACAAGTAGCACCCAGCTACTTGCAAACCGAAGACACAAAGTCTCCCTTCTCCTGAACCCACAGGAGGAACCCCGACCTCTCTACAGAGGATCGGAAATACAGTAAATGGATAAAAACAAAAATGAAACCAGCAACAGAAGGCTGAAAAGATAAAAACAAATGTGGCTCTCGCAGGAGCTGGCTGGCCTGGATTTGATCCACGGTACAGCAGGAACAGATCTTCTGTTGAAGCTTCTATCACTCTAGCTCTCTCTTCTTCTCTATTCTTCTTCCTCTTCCTTTCTTCACACTCTGCTATCTCGATCTCTTACTCAATCTCTCTTTCTTTCTCTTTCTCACTCTCTTTCCCTTCTTCTTTTCTTTTTCTTCTTTTCTGTCTGGATCGTGGCTCTCTGTATTGAGTTTTCTTCTCGCCAACTCGATCACTCTCCATCTGTGGACGAAGGCTCCTATATATAGCAGCAGCAGTAGGTGGATAGGGCACAAAACGCGTGTGCCTCCCACGTTTCCTGCCCTAATATTTCGGACCACGTGGAGGCTCCTCTGCATCTTGGATCACGTGCCAGATGCAGCCTTGTATCACGTACTGCTTCACAATTAGAGCACCTGTAAAATAGAGTATCGGATAAGTAATCAATTTAAGGAACACCTCTGTATAGATTATCAGAAGAACAGTACTTTAGAAGAAACTTGAACGAGGTTAAAACGAAACAACACGAAGTGACAAATAGCAACGACACGGAGACAACGCGAGGACACAATAGGGAAAACAACACGAAGTCAGTAAGGACTCGATGTACAACAGTAAGTAACACGAAGTAAGACCACACAGACATAAACGATAACACGAGAACAACATGGGGTGACAGCAGAAACCGACACGAAGTGTTTGCAAACAAAGTAAGACACAAGGTCTACGTAAAGCAACACGAAGTGTGGTTAAAGCGAGAACGACACGAAGTGAAGTTATAAAACAACACGAGGTAAAAAGAAGAACGACACGAGATACATGGAGACAAAACAGAAACCAACACGAAGTGTGGTTTCAACACAAGAAAGACACAAGGTCTAGGAAGAACAAAAACGACACGAAGACACAAAACGGAAAACGACACGAGGTGTAACAAACACGACACGAAGTTATGAAAACAACACGGAGACGAAGTCTGAAAAAATGACACGGGGTGAAGACAACACGAAGACGAAACACAGGTTTCGACACGGAGTGAAAACGACACAAAGACAAAACAGAATTGACATGGGTTGAAATCAACACGAAGTCAAAAACTGAAATCGACACGGAGTGAAAACGACTCGAAGAGAAAATTGCACGAACTTACGAACGACACACGGACAACACAAACAGACTCGACTTGATTACGTAAGACCAATACGAAGACAGAACACTAAAACAACACGAAGACGTAGACACTGAACCAACACGAAGACAATCAAAATAAAAACAACATGAAGACAATAAAGCAAAAAACAACACGAAGACAAATGAGACAAGGGAAACGACACGAAGTCTAACCTCATACAAGCTTTCCTGTCACGCATGGAAATCAACACGAAGTGTTGTATGCTCATACAACACGAGATCTTTTCGTGTTAGTGAGGGGAAACAACACGAAAACTCAAGTACAGAAACAGCACGAAGATGATGTACAATCTGATGTACAGACATGAAGAACAGTCCAAGGTATAGACTTGCACGAGTAAGCTACAGTGCCAAAGTATAGACTTCACGCTGTACAGACTATATGACCAGTGCATGATTGTACTTGACAATGTAAACACTTAGCCTATGCAGACCAATGTACAGACTTTGGCGAAGCAAAAGGCTGTATAGACTTGGAGACCCAAAGCCATTGTATAGACTTTGTCTAAGACAAGGCATGAGCTGACGTTGTATATACTTAGCCAATGCAAACCAGTCCGATGTATAGACTTTAAGGAAATGCATGCTACAGTGCAATGTCTAGACTTGCGATGTGTTCGCCAAATGCACACTACAGTCCAATGTATGGACTTGGACGAATGATGCATGTGCAGTGAATAGACTTAGGGCATAAACCCCACGATGCACTGTATAGACTATGCACATAACATAAGTCTAACATAAACAATATATCAGTTGTACCAGTCACAGTCATGATGCAATCATCAAGGCACAATGTCATGAAAACACTATATCATTGCTATCATCAAAATACAATATCAATCATCAAAACCACAGCAATGAATGCTTTATGCATCAGTTTAACATGTAACAAGACTGAACATCAAATATGTTAATCTAAACTGAGCAGCAAGATGACTGAACATTTGATTAACTCACATCAACAACCAATCATCAAAGCCATCATTAAAACCATCATCAAAACCAAAACCACATGCATGGGCACAACAATCTCCCCCTTTTTGATGATGGCAACACTTTCAATACATTGAGTCATTCTGATGATGTGAGGCATTCTGAGGTAATCTGAAGACTCAAATTATTCTCCCCCTTTGACTTCATCAAAAAGAAAAAATAATTTGAGAAATTATAGCATGTATAAAAGTTCAGTCAATTTCTCCCCCTAAATAAAAGCTCCCCCTTTGAGAAGGAATATGAACAGATAACACAGGTAGAAAAGGTAGGAGGATCACTTGATAACAGCTGAATCATAGGTTCAGAAAGGAAGCATGATTATAACCAACTGTTTAGAGTATAAGAATCACCACTCATACAATTTTCAAAAATTCAGGTTTAATCAGTGATAAATCTAGAGTAAAACACCTGACCCCTGAGAAAGAGTTTTAGATTCCATTTATAGCAATGAATCTAGGGCACATGGTATTAATAGATAAGTCTGAAATAATACCCTTTTGTGTTTAAACAAGGAAATTCAAGAGAGGCAACTTGAATATGTATTGATAAAAATAATTTTCACTCATTGACTTTTGATTTTTCGAAGGGTTACAGCAGTTTGATTTTCATTTTTTTTTTCAATTTCTGAAACTGAACTAAGTGAATAGACCTATGGCATTTATGCTGTTGACATTAGGTGTACACCTTGATAAGAGGCAGGTACCCCCAGTTACTAGGCATAAACTATATGATCTACTTCAGATCAAGACCCACGAGGAATAGTCTTCACTTTTGACATTAAGGGTACACCTTGATTAGAGGCCAGTACCCTCAGTTACTTGGTGAGGACTCCCCTTATAGATTTGACCCTATGAACAGAGATAGTCTAAGGCACTTCATGACATGTGAGATCTCCTGTCTTTTTGGAGGAGTTCACAGTTTCTCAGTGCAATCAGCCATTGCTTCTGTCACTATGTTCAGTTCTTAACATTAATGATCTTGTTTACTGCTGCCCTTAATTCTTTTAGAGTGATTGATTGAAAAACATTACACACTCTTGTTCACCTGTTCTAGACATTTCCAGATTAACACATTTAGGCATTAAAAAAAAACTTTTTCTATTTTAGCCATGAGACAAAGATTAAGAGCTATAAAAGTTTTCTTTTATCTCAATTTCTGAAGTGCAGACACTTAACTCTCCAAATTATAAAGGTTAAACCTTTAGTTCTTTTCAATTTGTAAGAGTGATTCTTATAAGTGAACAATTGCAATAATCATCATTCAATGTACTAAACCAGATGCAAAGCTGTTGTTTAGTGAAAATGATGAGGAAAAGATAGCAAGTGGCAATATGGTTCAATGAGCAACCGATGTCAAAGAATATGAATCATTTGAATGAGAACACTGGGAAGTGAAAAGGATTCAATGAATTGAATAGAACTCTCAGCTCCCCCTGACATCATGAAGCAAGAGATATGCTATGCAACATACTGTCCTACATGCAGACAAGACCCATGGTACTAGGCGGAGGACCTGGTCTCAAAGACCATCTCACACATGGTAGGAACCTCCGGGCAGATTTCCCTGCCTTTTAGTAACATACCATTTGATATACCAGGGTTAACAAGGACGATGCAACATAAAGCAGTCCTTCATGCATTGAACAACTTCAATGACAGTCATGCTAATAATGTATGCAGACATAAGACACATGCATAGACTGTGTACACTAAATGAACCATTCACACATAGTCCAGGTATGCATTTAAATACAAGCATGCAATGCATTGACACAAAGCATATATAGTGCATCAACTGAATATGCTTAACGAAGCATTCAATTTCAGTTCAATCATATAGCAAGAGAAGAGCATCAGATATATGCAAAAATGAATTCAATAGCTGAGTCTGGAATACAGACTGATCAGCTAGACATGGAGAGATCATCAACAATCAATCAAGCAAATCAACATGAAGCACACATTTTTCATGCTCACAGTTTCAGATAATGGAATTTAAAACACATTTCAGAACTGACCTGAAAAGTTCAATCATGGGGTTTTCATTCTTGAGCGCCTTGGTTAACCCCCTTTTATTTCTCCCTCCAAGGCACACCTGCAAGATATTTGATCATCTTGATCCTGCAGGGACCCAAGTAGCTTTGGGTCCTGCGTTAGCCCTAACAGGTTTTCTAAACATTTTCATAGCAACATTATCATCAAATTTCATCAATGAACAGTCATCCATAGAATGTCCAAATTTTCCACAATATCTACATGAACTGGCTGGTGTTTGATTCTTATGATGCACATTAGCAGCAGGGTGATGTTTATAAACATGTTCATAAGATTTTGTGTTATATGCATGAGCAGTTTGATGCTTGTTCTTAACCATCCAACATTCAGCAGATTTATGGCCTGGCTTCCCACAGTTATAGCATGAAATTTTCACAAAAGGTTTTGCAGGGATTTTGACAAAATGGGGTTTAGCATAGTTCTTTTGAACATACCAACAGTCCTTGACTGTATGCCCATTTTTCCCACAGTGGGAGCATGCAAAAGAATTTCTTCTATGAAAACCATTTTTACCCCAAGTAGATCTAAACCAGCACTCAACAGCCTTGTGCCCAGGCTTATTACAGTTGAAGCACACGATGTGCTGACTAGAATTGTGTTTAGATCCATATGGATCATAAAAGTGCATGGAAGACCTGGCATGTAGTTTATTATCTTCTTTCATGATAAAACATTCATTCATGAGATGACCATATTTCCCACAATAATAACATGAGGCATCGGGCTTCCTAGCAGCATGGTTTCTATCAAAAGAATTTCTAGAATGTAAAGTTCCACTAGCATGCTCATCCTTTAACATCAATCCACAATCCTCCATTATGTGACCTCCTTTCCCACAATAATAACATGAACCCTTTTTAATGTGAGTGTGTGAGAGATCATGTGAATTGTGTGCAGTTTTCTTTACAGCAACAGGAGCCCCTTTTTCCTTTTTCTGTGAATTTTCACCCTTTTTCTGTTTTGGAGTTTGTTCCACAGTTTTGGGTTTCACAATGGATTTTTGTGCAGTGAATTGAAAGACAGAAGGAGCAGAGGTTGTGTTCTGATTGGAAGCTTTAACAAAAATAGTGGATGTTTTATTCCCATTACTCCTTTTATTTGTCGGACTATAGCCCAGTCCTTTTCTCTCAAAGTTATCACTCTTTCCAAGAAGCTTATTCAGATTGTCCTTTCCTTTGACAAATTTTGATAGAGAATTTTTCAAATCTTTAATCTCAGAATTCAAATCAGCAATTTTAGCCTCATATTTGGACAAATCTGTTTCACAGGAAATGACTTGTTGATGCAAGGCATCATTCAGACACTTGAGTTTTTCAACTTCCTGTTTTAATTCTATTTCCTTGTCAGTTTTAGATAAGGACTTGTAAAGATCATCAATTTCTTGTTGAAGGGATGTGATAGTAAGCTCATATCCAGCTATTTTCTGTTCACTGCAACTGACATTTCCATTTAACATTAAGTTGATGGTTTTTAGACTCTCAATTTCTTGTTCAGCATTTATCAACCTATCAGAACTATCCACACTAACACACTTGCCTTTTTCAATTGTCATTAGCCTATTTGTCAACTGTATGTTTAGGTGTTTCAACTCATTGATTTCCTCTTTCAGTTTACTGTTCTGCTCTAGGATTTCATCATCAAACACCCATTTATCTGTTGAAGACTGACATTCATAAAACATTTCTCTTAGTTCTTCAGATTGAAATTTGTCAAGATTTTTCTGAATCTCTGAATTCATTGTTCTTTCAGCCTCCAATTTCTCAGAGATTAAACCATTTTCTTTTTCAAGGTTTATTGATTTATGTTCAAATTCTTTGGATTGGTTTTTGAGCTTTTCATTTTCAGATTTCAATTCTTTCAATTCAGAATTGATACACTCTAAATCTCTCACCAACCTTTCATTTTGAACAATATCGTTGTTGTGAGCCTGATCAACTAAGCTAAGCCTTTCCTTTAGTTCAGTAATTTCACACACAAACTCTTGACGCTCCTTTTTGTGTAGAGCAACTTGTTTCATAAGAGATTGTTTTTCAGATTTGAAATGATCTAAGTCTGAACTAACAGAATCACACTCTGTTATTTGTCTTCTGAATATTTCATTTTCAGTTTTCAGAGTTTCAAGTTTTTCACCTCCTAGATTTTCCAGCTTCTTTTTCAGACTTTTATATTTCTTCCCTAGTTTCTTACGGGATCTTAACAGATTTGCATAGGCATCTTCCCAATCGTCTAATGAAAAATTCTCGAAAGGGTTTACCTCCTCATCATCACGTTCTTCGGATTCATCTTGATCACTACCATGGTTGCTCTCGTCAGCCATCAGACCGTTGTCGACATTTCCCTTCTGAGCAAGCTTCAGCTCATCCATAATGTCCTTGGCAGACCTGCAATCATGAATACAAGACCATAAGGCTCTGTCAATAGCAGCTCTCATCAGGTTAAAGGCCTTCTGATTTTCTTCATATTTTGACTTGTGACTTTTAGTCCATTTGCACTTTTCCTTTGGCAATCTGTGGGGACCTTGTGAAATTAACTTCCACAGATCCGGATTAATCATTTTCACATAATTGTGAAGACTGCTAATCCATGAGTTAAAATCAGAGCCATTGAAAACCGGTGGAGAGCCCATTGAGTAAATCCGCAAACAGACTAATGCAGCAAAGGGTAGAAACAGATAAGCACAAGGGACACCAGGATCCTCTGCAGATCGTTGGATCTGAACAATCAGAGAACCGCTCTGATACCAATTGTTGGGTTCGATGCAGTATTCAGAGGGGGGGTGAATGAATATAACCCTTTAAAGACTTTCACCCAATTTAAAACTAGAATACTAACAAGACTTTCACTCAATATAAAATTTCGCCCAAACTAGAACTATGATGCTAACTAGACAGATTTACCAAATCTGAAAGCTAATCAACTATTCAGTTCTACCAGTTAGCAAACACATGGAGTGCCCCTATGCATTCATCTAGCGGAAGCACAAATGAACAAATCAAACCACAATGCACAAGGGGTTTTTAGGTGGTTCGGTCCTCCAGACCTACATCCACCCCACACTCAAATCGAGTGCTAGAAACAGCAGACTCAGTCTGCAACAAACGCTGCCAAACAGCTTGACCAGGGGAACAACCTCCCCTCTTCCTCCCAACCGGAGGGAACCACTAGTGAGACCAGTCACTAGCAAACCAGAGACACAAGGTCTCTCTTCCTCCAGACCTGGAGGGAACCCCTGGACTTGAATCCACAAGCCCAGAACCAGAGACAAGTCTCCCTTCCTCCAAACCGGAGGGAATCAACAAGTAGCACCCAGCTACTTGCAACCGGAGATAGCAATCTCCCTTCTCCTGAACAAACAGGAGGAACCCACAAGTGACTCCAGCCACTTGGAAACCAGAGACACACGGTCTCTCTTCCTCCACACACGGAGGGAACCACCGGGCTTGCTACTCACAAGCCCAGAGCCGGAGGAACAAGCCTCCCTTCCTCCAACCCGGAGGGGAACCTAGAGACCCAAGTCTCTCTTCCTCTGAACCCCAGAGGGAAGCACAACCGGAGATAAATCTCCCTTCCTCCAACCCGGAGGGAAACAACCGATGACACCCTGTCAAAGGCAACCAGAGACGCAAGTCTCTCTTCCTCCACACGGGAGGGTACCAACCACAAGTAGCACCCAGCTACTTGCAAACCGAAGACACAAAGTCTCCCTTCTCCTGAACCCACAGGAGGAACCCCGACCTCTCTACAGAGGATCGGAAATACAGTAAATGGATAAAAACAAAAACGAAACCAGCAACAGAAGGCTGAAAAGATAAAAACAAATGTGGCTCTCGCAGGAGCTGGCTGGCCTGGATTTGATCCACGGTACAGCAGGAACAGATCTTCTGTTGAAGCTTCTATCACTCTAGCTCTCTCTTCTTCTCTATTCTTCTTCCTCTTCCTTTCTTCACACTCTGCTATCTCGATCTCTTACTCAATCTCTCTTTCTTTCTCTTTCTCACTCTCTTTCCCTTCTTCTTTTCTTTTTCTTCTTTTCTGTCTGGATCGTGGCTCTCTGTATTGAGTTTTCTTCTCGCCAACTCGATCACTCTCCATCTGTGGACGAAGGCTCCTATATATAGCAGCAGCAGTAGGTGGATAGGGCACAAAACGCGTGTGCCTCCCACGTTTCCTGCCCTAATATTTCGGACCACGTGGAGGCTCCTCTGCATCTTGGATCACGTGCCAGATGCAGCCTTGTATCACGTACTGCTTCACGATTAGAGCACCTGTAAAACAGAGTATCGGATAAGTAATCAATTTAAGGAACACCTCTGTATAGATTATCAGAAGAACAGTACTTTAGAAGAAACTTGAACGAGGTTAAAACGAAACAACACGAAGTGACAAATAGCAACGACACGGAGACAACGCGAGGACACAATAGGGAAAACGACACGAAGTCAGTAAGGACTCGATGTACAACAGTAAGTAACACGAAGTAAGACCACACAGACATAAACGATAACACGAGAACAACACGGGGTGACAGCAGAAACCGACACGAAGTGTTTGCAAACAAAGTAAGACACAAGGTCTACGTAAAGCAACACGAAGTGTGGTTAAAGCGAGAACGACACGAAGTGAAGTTATAAAACAACACGAGGTAAAAAGAAGAACGACACGAGATACATGGAGACAAAACAGAAACCAACACGAAGTGTGGTTTCAACACAAGAAAGACACAAGGTCTAGGAAGAACAAAAACGACACGAAGACACAAAACGGAAAACGACACGAGGTGTAACAAACACGACACGAAGTTATGAAAACAACACGGAGACGAAGTCTGAAAAAATGACACGGGGTGAAGACAACACGAAGATGAAACACAGGTTTCGACACGGAGTGAAAACGACACAAAGACAAAACAGAATTGACATGGGTTGAAATCAACACGAAGTCAAAAACTGAAATCGACACGGAGTGAAAACGACTCGAAGAGAAAATTGCACGAACTTACGAACGACACGCGGACAACACAAACAGACTCGACTTGATTACGTAAGACCAATACGAAGACAGAACACTAAAACAACACGAAGACGTAGACACTGAACCAACACGAAGACAATCAAAATAAAAACAACATGAAGACAATAAAGCAAAAAACAACACGAAGACAAATGAGACAAGGGAAACGACACGAAGTCCAACCTCATACAAGCTTTCCTGTCACGCATGGAAATCAACACGAAGTGTTGTATGCTCATACAACACGAGATCTTTTCGTGTTAGTGAGGGGAAACAACACGAAAACTCAAGTACAGAAACAGCACGAAGATGATGTACAATCTGATGTACAGACATGAAGAACAGTCCAAGGTATAGACTTGCACGAGTAAGCTACAGTGCCAAAGTATAGACTTCACGCTGTACAGACTATATGACCAGTGCATGATTGTACTTGACAATGTAAACACTTAGCCTATGCAGACCAATGTACAGACTTTGGCGAAGCAAAAGGCTGTATAGACTTGGAGACCCAAAGCCATTGTATAGACTTTGTCTAAGACAAGGCATGAGCTGACGTTGTATATACTTAGCCAATGCAAACCAGTCCCATGTATAGACTTTAAGGAAATGCATGCTACAGTGCAATGTCTAGACTTGCGATGTGTTCGCCAAATGCACACTACAGTCCAATGTATGGACTTGGACGAATGATGCATGTGCAGTGAATAGACTTAGGGCATAAACCCCACGATGCACTGTATAGACTATGCACATAACATAAGTCTAACATAAACAATATATCAGTTGTACCAGTCACAGTCATGATGCAATCATCAAGGCACAATGTCATGAAAACACTATATCATTGCTATCATCAAAATACAATATCAATCATCAAAACCACAGCAATGAATGCTTTATGCATCAGTTTAACATGTAACAAGACTGAACATCAAATATGTTAATCTAAACTGAGCAGCAAGATGACTGAACATTTGATTAACTCACATCAACAACCAATCATCAAAGCCATCATTAAAACCATCATCAAAACCAAAACCACATGCATGGGCACAACATCTCATACCAGGCTCGGGGAGCCTGCTTCAATCCATAGAGGGCTTTATTCAACCTAAAAACCATGTTAGGCTGAACAGAGAAATTAAAACCTTGAGGTTGTTCAACATATACCTCTTCCTTCAATACCCCATTTAAGAATGCGCTTTTGACATCCATCTGCTGTAGCCGAATGTTCCTAGAGCATGCAAATGCAAGCAGAATTTGTATAGCTTCCATCCTAGCCACTGGGGCATAGGATTCATCAAAATCCACACCAAATTCCTGACTGTAGCCTTGAGCTACAAGTCTTGCTTTGTTTCTAGAAATAGCTCCATTCTCATCAACTTTATTCTTGAAAATCCATTTAGTGCCAATGACATGAGTGTTATCAGATCTGGGAACTAGTTCCCATACAATATTTTTCTCAAATTGATTTAATTCCTCACACATGGCGGATACCCAAGAATCATGTCTTAAGGCTTCTTCCACAGATTTGGGTTCCACCTGAGATACCAATGCAGCTAAGTCCTGTTCTTGGACAAATCTAAAATGACACCTTGTCCTAGGAGGATCATGCACATTGCCTATGACATTTTCACTAGGGTGGTCTTTGTGAAATATTATCTCACCTGAGGGTTCACCTACCTCAGCTGCTCCTTCTTGCTGTGAGTTTTCTGGTTGAGCAGCTGGCTGCATCTCTTCTTCTTCAATTCTCTCCAAGAAATCTCCCTCATTAGATGGCTCCCTGTCATCATTCATCACTTTGTTAGACAAATCATTTTCATCAAACACTACATGCGGTGTTTCTTCAACAGTTTGATCATCTTTATTGAAAACTCTGTAGGCCCTTGAGGTTTCTGAATATCCGAGAAAAATTCCAGGAGAGCTTCTAGCTTCAAATTTGTCCAAACCATTCTTACCATTATTGTGAATAAAACATTTGGAGCCAAAAATTTTAAAGTAAGAAATGTTTGGCTGCTTACCCTTGAGAAGTTCATAAGGAGTTTTCCTATGAGTAGGTCTTACCAAGGCTCGGTTTAGAATGTAGCATGCAGTATTCGCAGCTTCAGCCAAAAATCTCCCTGGAAGTCCACTCTCAATCAGTATAGTCCTGGCCATTTCAATGATTGACCTGTTTCTTCTCCCAACAATTCCGTTCTGCTCCGGTGTCCTGGGGGAAGAGAATTTGTGAGTCACTCCCTCTCTTGAGCAAAATTCAGAAAATGAAGAGTTCTCAAACTCTCCTCCATGGTCAGACTGAATTGTAATGATGTTATGTTCACCTTGCAATTTGATTTTATTGAAAAGTTCTTCAAAGTGAACAAAGGCATCATTTTTATTTGCTAAACAAAACAACCAAGAAAATCTAGTGAAGTCATCAACTATGACTAATCCATATCTCTTACCTGACAAACTTTGTATGCGAGTAGGACCAAAGAGATCCATGTGCAAGTGCTGCAGCGGTTTAGATGAAAGACTCTCAATTCTCAACTTAAAAACTGCACGAGTCTGTTTACCTTGTGCACAAGCATCACATAGCTTGGACCCTATCTGAAATCTTATTCGGGGCAAACCTCTAACTAGGTTATGCTTAGACAGTTTATTCATTGTAGACAAACTAGCATGGCCTAGACGCCTATGCCAGTCAAAAGCAACATGTTCAGAATTAGCAGACATACACAAGTGAGTTTCAGGATTATCATCCAGGTCTACGATGTATACATTGTTTACTCTATGACCTTTGAACATGACGTTATCAGAATTCAGCTCAAAAACAGTGCAGGAATTATGGTCAAAGAGTATCTTGTGTCCTTTGTCGCAGAGTTGACTTATACTCATCAAGTTGTGCCGAAGTCCTTCTACAAGATACACATCTTCAATGGAGTTAGTAGAGGACTTACCAACAGTACCAATTCTAATTATTCTTCCTCTGTTATTTCCATCGAATTTGACCAGGCCCCCAAACTTCATTTTCAGTTTGCTAAATTTGGACCGGTCTCCTGTCATGTGCCTGCTACAGCCGCTGTCAAGATACCACTTGTTATGCTCGGCTGCCAGGCTAACCTGTGAAAGTTCAGACAAAGTAATGTGGGACCCAATTCAAATTGGGTCCAAAGATAGTTTTCAATTTATCCAAATCACACTTAGGAACCCACATTTATTTTACTGTTCTTTTCAGAGATTTCATGTAGATTGATTCTTCCTTCTTGGCATTTCTCAGTGGGTGTTGAATGAGCCTATTCCTATTAAAATTATGCTGTTTCCGAGCAGAGAAATTATTGTTTGGCCTCTTAGAGGAAACACGTGTGTGCTGAGCATAATTCATGTAACCATTTTTATTCAAATGAAAATTGTGCTGAAGGTGATGCATGTTCGCATGCTTTCCTTGATAACTATCATGCTGAATTTTCTTAGCGAAACTGTTCACCTTTCTAGTGACATCAATAGGAATGGTCGTGTGAAAACCCTTGTTCCACAACTGTTGCACAGGAACAGTTCTAGTCTCAGGATTTCCTGACTTAGTCTGCTGACCAGTGGATTGAATAGATTTGCTGTTCGAAACCTTCAATGTAGAGACAGATTTGGAGCTGGATGGGGTTTCCAGTTTTTCTTTGCCCTTGGCGGGGTAGAACGTGACAGTTTTGAATTCAAAGGGTTTTTTACTTGTGGGATTGTATCCTAATCCCTCCCTATTGAAGTTTACCCTCGACCCCAGAAGGGCATCCAGATTGTTTCTCCCCTCTGTAAATTTTTCTAGCATTTTTCCTTTGTCCTCAATCTCCTTCTGAAGTTCATTACATTGGTCCTGGAGTTCCTGATTAACTTTTCTAACCGCCTCATATTTTTCTGCAATCAGTCTAAACTCCTTTTTACTCTCTTCAGTTTTACTCTTCAACTCATTCATCCTAGCTAGATTTTCCTCTCTTTCCATTCTAAACTTCTCGATCTCACTTCTAGCCTGATCTAGCTCAATGGCCATCTCCTTGGTTTTCATGTTGTCCGTAACAGCAATAGAGTGTTCCTCAGAAACTGAGTGAAACTTTCGTTTAAGCATTCTGTGCTCCTTGGTTAGAAAATTATATTTAGCTAACAGGTCGCCATAGGCGTCCTCCCAATCATCCAAAGTAAAATTCTCAAATAAGTTCGTTACCTCTTCCTCATGGTTGGCCATGAGGCAAGTCTTCTCTTCACCTTCACTGGACGAGGTGGCTTCTGGATCCTCCTCCTCGTCGCTCCATGTGCACAGCATGGCTTTCTTCTTCTTGTGCACCATCTTCTTCTGGTATCCGGGAGCCTTAGCTTGCAGCTCTGGACATTCACTTTTCATGTGACCAGGTTTCTGACAATGGTAGCATGTAACTTTTTTAACAAACCGGTTCTTCTCAAGTTCTCGTTCATGAGACTTCCTTGTAGCATTAAATCTCTTTCTCCTGTAGAATTTCCCTTTAGTTCTCAAGAACTTTCTGAATTGCCTGGTGAGCATGGCCTGCTCGCCCTTGTCCAGGTCTGAGAATCCGTCAGAGTCTTCGCTGCTACCACCACTGTTGCTGCTGCTGCTGCTCTTCTTAGTATGTCGTGAGACTTTCAGAGCAACATTCTTTCCCTTTCTGTCATGTCCATCATTCCCTTGTCTGAAGTTCATTTCGTGGGTCATGAGAGACCCAATCAGCTGGGTTACTGACATGGTGGATAAATCTCTTGATTCTTCTATGACGGTCACCTTAGTATCCCAGATGGGAGTTACGGACCTAAGGATCTTCCTGACAATGTCTTCTTGCTGAATCTCCTTTCCAAATCCTCTCAGACTATTGATGATCACAGACAATCTAGCATACATTTCTGTGATCGACTCCTCTGGCTTCATCTTAAACAACTCATACTGAGTTGTAAGCATATTGATCTTGGTAGCTTTCACTTGAGATGTGCCCTCATAAATTAACTGCAATTCATCCCACATTTTCTTTGCAGTCTTGCACGCTGAAATCCTCAAGTACTCTTCCGGGTGGACGGCGCACTGTATGATGCTAAGACCTGTCCAATTCAGTGCGGAGAGTTTAACCTGTTCCTTTGTCCATATGTCTTCGTTCGGTGGAAGTTGGTACGGACCATCTGTAATTACTCTCCAGAGCTTGTGGCTTTGAGCCTTGATGAAGACTTCCATCCTGTTCTTCCAAAAGAAATAGTTATTACCATCGAAGAAAGGGGGACGGGTGATTGACTGCCCTTCAGCAATGTAGCTGCGAGGACCAGCAGATCCGTTTTCCTGGCCGTTGGACCACATATTGGGAAATACCTGCTCTGATACCAAGTGATACAAGAAATATGAGGTGATCTAGAAGGGGAGGGGATGAATAGATCACTGTTTTCAACCGATTAAAAAATTACTGAAGAATAATTCAATTAAAACAAGCAATCTCGGAGTTGAACCCACAAACACGCAGTGCGGACAATAGCTCGAGTGGATAGAAGGCACACCACACAATCACCACAAATAATCACACGAGTACTCAGAGATTTTTAAGGTGGTTCGGTCAGACCTCCAGTCTGCCTACGTCCACCCCTCACTTCAAATCGAAGTGAGGCTTCCACTAGCACCTGCTAGCAAAGCAGACTCAGTCTGCAACAACGGCTGATTCACAGCTTCACAGGGAAACACCCTCCCCTCTTCCTCCACACCCGGAGGGAACCCTAAGGACGCCGAGTCCCTAGAAACAGGAAACAATTTCCTCTTCCTCCAACCGGAGGGAACACTAGTGATCTGCAGTCACTAGAACCAGAGACCAAGGTCTCTCTTCCTCTGAAGCCTAGAGGGAACACCTCTTCTACGAGAGGGAACAATACTGCAACCTCTGTTGCAAGTGAACCAGAAAGAACACGTCTCTCTCTTCCCCTGAACACCAGGAGGAAACACAGAGAACTCTCAATCAAGACAGAAAAATAGATAAAAATGAAAACAAGAAAGAAGGAATCCAAAACTCAGAAACTGGAAACAATGTAGCTCAAACTGAGCAGCAGACTTCGGATTTGATCCGTAAGTCAATACCCATCTTCTGATCACTCTTCTGCTCTCTCTTCTCTCTCAACTGGAACACTATAGTTTCTCAGGGAGGCTCTTTCTCTTCTGCTCTCACTCAAATTTTTTCACTGTAACCTCGGAGCTCCTCCTTTCGTAGATGATGAGGCAGTACATTTATAAGCGATCAGGAGGGTGCATGTAAGGCGTGTGCTTCCCGCGCTCGATCCAGAACCTTCTTGCCACGTGCCCTTATAGCATTGGTTCCTTTAGTATCAGATCACGTGCAGCCCAGACACCGGTGAATGTTCTTCCTCGGACCACCTTCTTCTTTTTGTTTTTTCTTTTTCTCCTGCAAAGAAATTAAGAACATTAAAACTCAGGGCTACAAAAACTAAAACTGCATGAGGTATGTGGTAGGAATACAAAATGCACTATTCTGAGAACGACACGAGATACACAAGATTACTACAGTACGTTATAAAGAGAGAATGACACGAGGTCAGAAGAAAACAGCACGAGGTAAAAAGAGAACGACACGAGATACTCACTAATAAAGCTAACACTACAAAGGAAACGACACGAAGTCAGATGAGAACAGCACGAGGTGAGAAGGAAAATAACACAGAATAAAAGCGGTACTAAGACACGCGATCAGAGGAAACCTGGACGAGGATAGAAAGAAGCAACACGAAGACATAAAAATAATCATTAAGACACAAACACAGAAGATAACACGAAGACATAAAACACGACTCGAATACAAGATTGCTCGAACTAACGAACGACTCGAAGTCGAGGACGACACGAAACGACACGTACTGAAACCAACTCGAAGACGAACACAGAAACTGACACGAAGTGTGGTCACAAAGCAAGAAAGACACTTGCAACGTACAGCCTTCATATGATGTGAGGCGATGTGAAGACTTTGCGTTCAACTGGATGTATAGACTTGGAACGGCTTCAAGGCAACGCAATCGAATGTATGGACTTTCACAAGGTATAGACTTGCCAAAGAACTGGACGATGTACAGACTTGAACAAGGCAAAGTCTGTACAGACTTGAGGGTTCACAACGTATATACTTTGGCAAGACAATGGATGTACATACTTGAAGTGAAGACCAATGTATAGACTTCAAAGTTCAGCGGCCAAAGAATAGACTTGGAAACTTAAACCAGTGTATGGACTTAGCTTCGAACATGCTACAGTGCATTTGTATGGACTTTGAAGACTGATGCATGACGCTAAGACAATGTGTAGACTTTGGCTTGGAACGAAGATAAAGATGAGGCTGTATAGACTTGGCCAGAACATAAGACTCGAAGACATAGGGGTGACACAAATGGAGCGACACGAGGTGGCACAGAAAGCAGCACGATGTACTACAGTGTACATCACGCGATGGAACAAATAACGACACGAAGACAACCAACAAACATAGTTGGAACAACACGGCGTACAAAAGGACAACACGAAGTGTGGAGGGATCAGTACAGACATGCAAGGTATTATCTCATGGCAGTTTTCCTATTAATCATGGAAATTTCAAATGCATAACATTACTCAAGATATCAGATTAAGGAAGACAATATTTAACATAGTGATGCTCATCATCAAAACACTAGGGAAGTCACAAAAATCCAACAATCTCCCCCTTTTTGATGATGGCAACACTATATTAAATAACAGAGATGAAGTGCAATGAGATTAAGTGAAGATAAGCTGTGAGGATAAGCAAAGTAGACACACAACACACTCGCCTCCTCTGACGACTCCCAAGAGCTCCCCCTGAACACAACATCTACTTTCCTCTGACTAGATAACTCAGGGCACTTATCTTTCGCTCCCCCTCAGCACTTATCTTTCGCTCCCCCTCAGCTCCCCCTCAGCAGCAAGACACTCTCCCCCTTTGACATCATCAAAACTAGGGGCAGGTCTGAAGATATCACGAAAAGAAACTTGCTGACAGTGGAGAGAAAACAATAGAGAGTATGGCTGATAAAGGAGAGTTATTGAGATGTTTAAGCAATTAAGAAAGCCATTAATTTTATGTGAGGATTTTGAGGATCAGTTAGTCAGACTGCGTGCAAAATGGTGAATGAAGATCCGCTCCATACACAGAACTAGTTTCTAAGCAAGTAAGGTACAAGATACCAGTATGGTCAGAGTAAGTCTTTACTTAGAGAGTATAAAGCAAGGAAGTCAGGAAAAACAAAGACCTGTGGTATTGAAAACAAACAAACCAAGACCTAAATGCCAAGTGAACAGAATCTGGATACCAAGAGGGAGAAAATTTTTCAAAGATGGTCAAGATCAAAGATAAATCTGTCAAGTACACCTTTGACATTAGGGAGACACCTTGTTTAGAGGCAGGAATCCCTAGTTACTTGGTGGCAAGACCACATTACCCCTTCTGACAAGAGGACAGAGATAGTATTCTAACTGGTGTTGACATTAAGGTGACGCCTTTACCAGAGGCCAGACACCCCAGTTACTAACCAGATATGTACCATTGCTCTGTATGATCAAGACAGCTAATTAAGCCTGATTTATACTGCCATCTCATGACATGGGATACTTTCACTTCATTGATGAAAGTCCCAGTTTCTCAATGAACAGTTAACAAGGTTGTTAAAACTTCTTTCATGAATTTTTCATTAAACTGCACTTGAAACCTTGTAAATTAGTCTTGATTCAGTTTGAGAACAATACACCAGCTCCAAAGTTTTTCAGACAAAAGCACTATATACCTCATTTTGGACTTAACTAGACTAAGTAGGTATGCTGTACTGGCTAGATCAGAAGTCAGTTACAGTGTAGGAAGATAGTCTTGAATTCAGATTTTGATCTCAGTGGGACTAACAGCTGAAATTCCAACAAGAAATTAGATGAACAGTCTTAACGGATAAAACATTCAAAAATTTCTTTTATCCACCTACTCAAACTGATTCTCTTATAAGGTCAGCAAAAGTCCGTTCAAAGTATGTTCAGATTTGGCCAAAAGAGCATGACACCAATTATTAATCTAGCTCCCCCTGAGACCTTGACACCAACTCAGACTTAACCAAGACATACCTCAAAACAACTCAAGGAAAAACAAAGTGATATCAATCAATACGAGTGAATCAGCAAACACTCATAATGAGGTTATTTTCAGCAACAGACAATGAGTATAGGTAAGCACAAGAGCACATGACAGATTATTCAGAGATCAATTATTCAATTATGAAATTCTAAAATACCTAATTCTCTGCGCAATGTGCTAAATTTTTTAGTATCCAGTGGCTTAGTGAAAAATATCTGCAATTTGTGAGTTAGTGCCAACATGGATCAACTCAAAGGTCTTCCTAGCTACTTCATCTCGAATAAAATGATGCCTGATTTCGATGTGTTTAGTTCGAGAATGAAGTACAGGATTCTTTGCAATATTTATTGCACTAGTATTATCACAAAAGATGGAAGTGCAACCTAGCTCAACTGAGTAATCCAGAAGCTGGTGTTTTATCCATATAACCTGTGTGCCACAGCTCCCTGCTACCACATACTCAGCTTCAGCAGTAGAAAGAGCCACAGAGTGTTGCTTCTTGGATCCCCAAGAGACTAGGCATCCTCCTAAAAATTCGCAGTGACCACTAGTACTTTTCCTGTCCAATTTACATCCTGCATAATCTGCATCTGTATATGCAATGAGATCTAAACTACATGATGCAGATACCAAAGACCTAAATCATGGGTAGCATATAAGTATCTAAAGATTCTTTTTACAGCTGCCAAATGCAATTCAGTAGGCCTAGACTGGTATCTGGCACACATCCCTACACTAAATTGAATGTCAGGCCTGGATGCTGTTAAGTAGAGGAGTGAACCGATCATACCTCTATATAATTTAGCATCCACCTCTTTACCTTTTTCGTCTGAATCCAGTGAGGAGTTGGTGCCCATGGGTGTTGAGATGGTCTTGAGGTTGGTCATCCCAAACCTCTTCAGCATCTCCAGGGTATACTTGGTTTGATTTATGAAACAACCATCCTCCATCTGTTTGACCTGCAGCCCAAGAAAATACTTTAGTTCGCCAACTAAACTCATTTCAAATTCATGAGACATAGATTCAGAAAATTCTTTACACAATTTTGAATTGTTAGATCCGAAGATGATATCATCAACATATACCTGGACCACTATTAAATCCTTTCCGAGATTTTTGGTGAAGAGGGTTTGGTCAACCTTACCTCGAGTGTAGCCCTTGCTCAAGAGGAATTCAGAAAGTCTCTCATACCAGGCTCGGGGAGCCTGCTTCAATCCATAGAGGGCTTTATTCAACCTAAAAACCATGTTAGGCTGAACAGAGAAATTAAAACCTGGAGGTTGTTCAACATATACCTCTTCCTTCAATACCCCATTTAAGAATGCGCTTTTGACATCCATCTGCTGCAGCCGAATGTTCCTAGAGCATGCAAATGCAAGCAGAATTCGTATAGCTTCCATCCTAGCCACTGGGGCATAGGATTCATCAAAATCCACACCAAATTCCTGACTGTAGCCTTGAGCTACAAGTCTTGCTTTGTTTCTAGAAATAGCTCCATTCTCATCAACTTTATTCTTGAAAATCCATTTAGTGCCAATGACATGAGTGTTATCAGGTCTGGGAACTAGTTCCCATACAATATTTTTCTCAAATTGATTTAATTCCTCACACATGGCGGATACCCAAGAATCATGTCTTAAGGCTTCTTCCACAGATTTGGGTTCCACCTGAGATACCAATGCAGCTAAGTCCTGTTCTTGGACAATTCTAAAATGAGACCTTGTCCTAGGAGGATCATGCACATTGCCTATGACATTTTCACTAGGGTGGTCTTTGTGAAATATTATCTCACCTGAGGGTTCACCTACCTCAGCTGCTCCTTCTTGCTGTGAGTTTTCTGGTTGAGCAGCTGGCTGCATCTCTTCTTCTTCAATTCTCTCCAAGAAATCTCCCTCATTAGATGGCTCCCTGTCATCATTCATCACTTTGTTAGAGAAATCATTTTCATCAAACACTACATGCGGTGTTTCTTCAACAAGTTGATCATCTTTATTGAAAACTCTGTAGGCCCTTGAGGTTTCTGAATATCCGAGAAAAATTCCAGGAGAGCTTCTAGCTTCAAATTTGTCCAAACCATTCTTACCATTATTGTGAATAAAACATTTGGAGCCAAAAACTTTAAAGTAAGAAATGTTTGGCTGCTTACCCTTGAGAAGTTCATAAGGAGTTTTCCTATGAGTAGGTCTTACCAAGGCTCGGTTTAGAATGTAGCATGCAGTATTCGCAGCTTCAGCCCAAAATCTCCTTGGAAGTCCACTCTCAATCAGCATAGTCCTGGCCATTTCAATGATTGACCTGTTTCTTCTCTCAACAATTCCGTTCTGCTCCGGTGTCCTGGGGAAGAGAATTTGTGAGTCACTCCCTCTCTTGAGCAAAATTCAGAAAATGAAGAGTTCTCAAACTCTCCTCCATGGTCAGACTGAATTGTAATGATGTTATGTTCACCTTGCAATTTGATTTTATTGAAAAGTTCTTCAAAGTGAACAAAGGCATCATTTTTATTTGCTAAACAAAACAACCAAGAAAATCTAGTGAAGTCATCAACTATGACTAATCCATATCTCTTACCTGACAAACTTTGTATGCGAGTAGGACCAAAGAGATCCATGTGCAAGTGCTGCAGCGGTTTAGATGAAAGACTCTCAGTTCTCAACTTAAAAACTGCACGAGTCTGTTTACCTTGTGCACAAGCATCACATAGCTTGGACCCTAACTGAAATCTTATTCGGGGCAAACCTCTAACTAGGTTATGCTTAGACAGTTTATTCATTGTAGACAAACTAGCATGGCCTAGACGCCTATGCCAGTCAAAAGCAACATGTTCAGAATTAGCAGACATACATAAGTGAGTTTCAGGATTATCATCCAGGTCTACGATGTATACATTGTTTACTCTATGACCTTTGAACATGACGTTATCAGAATTCAGCTCAAAAACAGTGCAGGAATTGTGGTCAAAGAGTATCTTGTGTCCTTTGTCGCAGAGTTGACTTATACTTATCAAGTTGTGCTGAATTCCTTCTACAAGATACACATCTTCAATGGAGTTAGTAGAGGACTTACCAACAGTACCAATTCCAATTATTCTTCCTCTGTTATTTCCACCGAATTTGACTAGGCCCCCAAACTTCATTTTCAGTTTGCTAAATTTGGACCGGTCTCCTGTCATGTGCCTGCTACAGCCGCTGTCAAGATACCACTTGTTATGCTCGGCTGCCAGGCTAACCTACGAAAGTTCAGACAAAGTAATGTGGGACCCAATTCAAATTGGGTCCAAAGAAAGTTTTCAATTTATCCAAATCACACTTAGGAACCCACATTTATTTTACTGTTCTTTTCAGAGATTTCATGTAGATTGATTCTTCCTTCTTGGCATTTCTCAGTGGGTGTTGAATGAGCCTATTCCTATTAAAATTATGCTGTTTCTGAGCAGAGAAATTGTTGTTTGGCCTCTTAGAGGAAACACGTGTGTGCTGAGCATAATTCATGTAACCATTTTTATTCAAATGAAAATTGTACTGAAGGTGATGCATGTTCGCATTCTTTCCTTGATAACTATCATGCTGAATTTTCTTAGCGAAACTGTTCACCTTTCTAGTGACATCAATAGGAATGGTCGTGTGAAAACCCTTGTTCCACAACTGTTGCACAGGAACAGTTCTAGTCTCAGGATTTCCTGACTTAGTCTGCTGACCAGTGGATTGAATAGATTTGCTGTTCGAAACCTTCAATGTAGAGACATATTTGGAGCTGGATGGGGTTTCCAGTTTTTCTTTGCCCTTGGCGGGGCAGAACGTGACAGTTTTGAATTCAAAGGGTTTTTTACTTGTGGGATTGTATCCTAATCCCTCCCTATTGAAGTTTACCCTCGACCCCAGAAGGGCATCCAGATTGTTTCTCCCCTCTGTAAATTTTTCTAGCATTTTTCCGTTGTCCTCAATCTCCTTCTGAAGTTCATTACATGGGTGCTGGAGTTCCTGATTAACTTTTCTAACCGCCTCATATTTTTCTGCAAGCAGTCTAAACTCCTTTTTACTCTCTTCAGTTTTACTCTTCAGCTCATTCATCCTAGCTAGATTTTCCTCTCTTTCCATTCTAAACTTCTCGATCTCACTTCTAGCCTGATCTAGCTCAATGGCCATCTCCTTGGTTTTCATGTTGTCCGTAACAGCAATAGAGTGTTCCTCAGAAACTGAGTGAAACTTTCGTTTAAGCATTCTGTGCTCCTTGGTTAGAAAATTATATTTAGCTAACAGGTCGCCATAGGCATCCTCCCAATCATCCAAAGTAAAATTCTCAAATAAGTTCGTTACCTCTTCCTCATGGTTGGCCATGAGGCAAGTCTTCTCTTCACCTTCACTGGACGAGGTGGCTTCTGGATCCTCCTCCTCGTCGCTCCATGTGCACAGCATGGCTTTCTTCTTCTTGTGCACCATCTTCTTCTGGTATCCGGGAGCCTTAGCTTGCAGCTCTGGACATTCACTTTTCATGTGACCAGGTTTCTGACAATGGTAGCATGTAACTTTTTTAACAAACCGGTTCTTCTCAAGTTCTCGTTCAGGAGACTTCCTTGTAGCATTAAATCTCTTTCTCCTGTAGAATTTCCCTTTAGTTCTCAAGAACTTTCTGAATTGCCTGGTGAGCATGGCCTGCTCGCCCTTGTCCAGGTCTGAGAATCCGTCAGAGTCTTCGCTGCTACCACCACTGTTGCTGCTGCTGCTGCTCTTCTTAGTATGTCGTGAGACTTTCAGAGCAACATTCTTTCCCTTTCTGTCATGTCCATCATTCCCTTGTCTGAAGTTCATTTCGTGGGTCATGAGAGACCCAATCAGCTGGGTTACTGACATGGTGGATAAATCTCTTGATTCCTCTATGACGGTCACCTTAGTATCCCAGATGGGAGTTACGGACCTAAGGATCTTCCTGACAATGTCTTCTTGCTGAATCTCCTTTCCAAATCCTCTCAGACTATTGATGATCACAGACAATCTAGCATACATTTCTGTGATCGACTCCTCTGGCTTCATCTTAAACAACTCATACTGAGTTGTAAGCATATTGATCTTGGTAGCTTTCACTTGAGATGTGCCCTCATAAATTAACTGCAATTCATCCCACATTTTCTTTGCAGTCTTGCACGCTGAAATCCTCAAGTACTCTTCCGGGTGGATGGCGCACTGTATGATGCTAAGACCTGTCCAATTCAGTGCGGAGAGTTTAACCTGTTCCTCTGTCCATATGTCTTCGTTCGGTGGAAGTTGGTACGGACCATCTGTAATTACTCTCCAGAGCTTGTGGCTTTGAGCCATGATGAAGACTTCCATCCTGTTCTTCCAAAAGAAATAGTTATTACCATCGAAGAAAGGGGGACGGGTGATTGACTACCCTTCAGCAATGTAGCTGCGAGGACCAGCAGATCCGTTTCCCTAGCCGTTGGACCACATATTGGGAAATACCTGCTCTGATACCAAGTGATACAAGAAATATGAAGTGATCTAGAAGGGGAGGGGATGAATAGATCACTGTTTTCAACCGATTAAAAAATTACTGAAGAATAATTCACTTAAAACAAGCAATCTCGGAGTTGAACCCACAAACACGCAGTGCGGACAATAGCTCGAGTGGATAGAAGGCACACCACACAATCACCACAAATAATCACACGAGTACTCAAAGGTTTTTAAGGTGGTTCGGTCAGACCTCCAGTCTGCCTACGTCCACCCCTCACTTCAAATCGAAGTGAGGCTTCCACTAGCACCTGCTAGCAAAGCAGGCTCAGTCTGCAACAACGGCTGATTCACAGCTTCACAGGGGAACACCCTCCCCTCTTCCTCCACACCCGGAGGGAACCCTAAGGACGCCAAGTCCCTAGAAACAGGAAACAATTTCCTCTTCCTCCAACCGGAGGGAACACTAGTGATCTGCAGTCACTAGAACCAGAGACCAAGGTCTCTCTTCCTCTGAAGCCTAGAGGGAACACCTCTTCTACGAGAGGGAACAATACTGCAACCTCTGTTGCAAGTGAACCAGAGAGAACACGTCTCTCTCTTCCCCTGAACACCAGGAGGAAACACAGAGAACTCTCAATCAAGACAAAAAAACAAATAAAAATGAAAACAAGAAAGAAGGAATCCAAAACTCAGAAACTGGAAACAATGTAGCTCAAACTGAGCAGCAGACTTCGGATTTGATCCGTAAGTCAATACCCATCTTCTGATCACTCTTCTGCTCTCTCTTCTCTCTCAACTGGAACACTCTAGTTTCTCAGGGAGGCTCTTTCTCTTCTGCTCTCACTCAAATTTTTTCACTGTAACCTCGGAGCTCCTCCTTTCGTAGATGATGAGGCAGTACATTTATAAGCGATCAGGAGGGTGCATGTAAGGCGTGTGCTTCCCGCGCTCGATCCAGAACCTTCTTGCCACGTGCCCTTATAGCATTGGTTCCTTTAGTATCGGATCACGTGCAACCCAGACACCGGTGAATGTTCTTCCTCGGACCACCTTCTTCTTTTTGTTTTTTCTTTTTCTCCTGCAAAGAAATTAAGAACATTAAAACTCAGGGCTACAAAAACTAAAACTGCATGAGGTATGTGGTAGGAATACGAAATGCACTATTCTGAGAACGACACGAGATACACAAGATTACTACAGTACGTTATAAAGAGAGAATGACACGAGATCAGAAGAAAATAGCACGAGGTAAAAAAAGAACGACACGAGATACTCACTAATAAAGCTAACACTACAAAGGAAACGACACGAAGTCAGATGAGAACAGCACGAGGTGAGAAGGAAAATAACACAGAATAAAAGCGGTAGTAAGACACGCGATCAGAGGAAACCTGGACGAGGATAGAAAGAAGCAACACGAAGACATAAAAACAATCATTAAGACACAAACACAGAAGATAACACGAAGACATAAAACACGACTCGAATACAAGATTGCTCGAACTAACGAACGACTCGAAGTCGAGGACGACACGAAACGACACGGACTGAAACCAACTCGAAGACGAACACAGAAACTGACACGAAGTGTGGTCACAACGCAAGAAAGACACTTGCAACGTACAGCCTTCATATGATGTGAGGCGATGTGAAGACTTTGCGTTCAACTGGATGTATAGACTTGGAACGGCTTCAAGGCAACGCAATCGAATGTATGGACTTTCACAAGGTATAGACTTGCCAAAGAACTGGACGATGTACAGACTTGAACAAGGCAAAGTCTGTACAGACTTGAGGGTTCACAACATATATACTTTGGCAAGACAATGGCTGTACATACTTGAAGTGAAGACCAATGTATAGACTTCAAAGTTCAGCGGCCAAAGAATAGACTTGGAAACTTAAACCAGTGTATGGACTTAGCTTCGAACATGCTACAGTGCATTTGTATGGACTTTGAAGACTGATGCATGACGCTAAGACAATGTGTAGACTTTGGCTTGGAACGAAGATAAAGATGAGGCTGTATAGACTTGGCCAGAACATAAGACTCGAAGACATAGGGGTGACACAGATGGAGCGACACGAGGTGGCACAGAAAGCAACACGAGGTACTGCAGTGTATAGCACGTGATGGAACAAATAACGACACGAAGACAACCAACAAATATAGTTGGAACAACACGACGTACAAAAGGACAACACGAAGTGTGGAGGGATCAGTACGGACATGCAAGGTATTATCTCATGGCAGTTTTCCTGTTAATCATGGAAATTTCAAATGCATAACATTACTCAAGATATCAGATTAAGGAAGACAATATTTATCATAGTGATGCTCATCATCAAAACACTAGGGAAGTCACAAAAATCCAACAAGGAGTAGTAACGGTCGTGCCCCAGGCCATTAGAGAGAGAGCTGCTGAGAGAGTCAAAGTGAAGGCCTGAAGAGATGTAATGGGCTAGAATGGACCGTTAAACGAATGTGACGGCCTGTACCTGGCGCGTCACAGCCTTGAACCTGCATAGTTGTGAGATTTCAGCTTTGTTCTTGATCCTGCGTTCTGCACATACTAAAACACGGAGCAAGTTAGATCTGTTCTTAGACTCAACCCCTTGCCTCGAAGCGAGTTAGATAATGACTGTTTCTTGATATTTTGTCAAGGGGTGGAGCCTTATGAAATAGGCGGGAAAAAACATAATAGAAATAATGCGATGCATGCGATGCATATGATGGTATTTTTGGATTTTGGAAAATATATTCGAATTTTTGTGTGTTTTGGAAATATTTGATGTTTTTGGATTTTTGAAATATGTTGTTTTTTTTTTGGATTTTTGAAATATATGATGTTTTTGGATTTTTGAAATATATATGATGTTTTTGGATTTTGAAATATATGTTGTTTTTGGATTTTGAAATATATGTTGTTTTTGGATTTTGAAAACCAGGGCTTTCCCTTAGCAACGCGAGCCCCCCGCATCGTATTGAGAGTCCCGAGGTTGGCGTGCAATGAGGTGACAACCCCTGACCAAGGCCCAGATTTTCATGATGGTGTTTCTACCACGGCCATACCTAGGGTACTAGTTTCAATCCTGAAAAAAGGAAAATAGAACACGGGGGTAAGCTTAGGCCAGACTTAGAAGTTTTTAGGACTTGAGTTCCTCTCCAGACAACCCATTAGAAATTTGGTCTATTGCGTCGGGGCTTTGTGTCCGTCATCAAACCTTAGTCCACTCTAGGCATGCGTGCGACCGGGCTCATTCGTCCCGCGGGGAACTATACTGCCACTTTTGTCATGCCTAGATTTCTTTTTCTTTCTTGCTTTTTGGAGCTTTGGAATCATATTCCATAGACCTTCGAGATGATACTTTTGATTTTTGTCGTAGAGATTAATCCTTTGCTTTCTTTTTCTTGCTCTCTTGCTTGTGGCGTTAGGTCATAATGGACTGCCCCTATTTGAGACCTCCTCTCGTCAAGGTGCCTGGATTGGTTGCCGCCTCCTTATTTACTTCTTGCCCCTGGATTCAGCCGAAGGAAGAAACGGACAGGGATGTAGACTTTCCCCCAAAGCATGGCCATGGAGAAACTGTGTCTTTTAAAGTGGAAATCCTGACCAGGGACGTCGTGTGGTGTGTGATTGCCTTTACTCGGGACCCTTTTTAGAGAAATAGGAGGAACATCTTGTTGCCCGGGGTGGCACTGATTAGACTCTAAGGAAAGAACCACTTAAGGTACAACCCATTCCACGGGTGAGAGAGCTCCTCACCTTCCGCATTTACTAAGCGGTAAGCATTCCCTGGATAAGCTTCTTTTACGACAAACGGCCCTTCCCAGTTAGGTTGCAATTTAGACCTAGGACCTGCAGACCGAATGAATTTGCGTTTCAAAATCATATCACCTGTTTGAAATTTACGTTCGATTACCTTCTTTTGAAAATAACACGAAACTCTCTTTTGATACACGGATACATGATCGGTCGCGTTCATCCTCTTCTCATCTAAGAGTTCCAACTGGACAAGCAACGCCTCTCGACGTTCATCGAGATTAAGTTCTTTATCGAGCTGCACTCTAAGGGAAGGGATCAAGATCTCATATGGGAGCACCGCCTCCATCCCGTAGGTAAGGGCATAGGGAGTTTGTCCCGTAGGAGTACGGACGAAGGTGCGGTAAGCCCACAGAGCTTCCACTAATCGTTCTGGCCAATCGGAAAACTTATGAGATTCACATGTTTTCTTTATGATTTTAAGAAGGGTTTTATTAATGGCCTCGGCTTGACCGTTGCCTTGAGGATAATATGGAGATGAATGATGCAATGCAATGTTGAACTTCTTACATAGGTCCTTAAGCTCTTGAGATACAAACTGGGGTCCGTTGTTGGTGATGCTGCTGCTTGGCACTCCGAACCGCGAGATGATATTCTTCATGATAAAGCGGCACACCGTTGAAGCTTTGATCTCTGTGTACGCCTCGGCTTCGGCCCATTTGGTGAAGTACTCAATGGCGGTAAGGATAAAGGATTTCTGCTTGGTCTAAGAATTAGGATCACCGAGCGGGCCGACAATGTCGAAAGCCCACATAGAGAATGGCCAAGGAGCAGAGAGAGGGTGGAGAGATGAAGCTGGAGCATGGATTTTATCAGCATGGAGTTGGCACTTAAGACACCTCCGGACATAGAGGGAGCAATCTTCCTGTAGAGTGGGCCAGTAGTAGCCCTGCCTAAGGATTTTCTTCGCTAGAGCATGGCCATTGACATGACCTCCACACTCACTAGAATGGGATGCTTCAGCCACTTTCCAAGCCTAATTATCATCAAAGCATCTCATGAGCATTCCATTAGTAGCGCGCCTGTATAGTTCTCCTGTAACAATAGTATACCTTGAGGCGGCTCTCCTTATTGACTTGCGCTGCTCGGCGTTTGCCCCTTCTGGGAATGACCCTTCTTTGCAAAATAACTCGATTTCATGATACCAAGGCAACTCTTCTTCGTCTAGAATCTCTTCTAACTCCATCAAAGATACTTCCTTGAGATCTTCCTTCTCAACCCTCGCCTCTACAGCCTTCCTAAGGTTGATGAACCAAGGGTCCTGAAGAGAGGGTGCGTCCAATCTCTGAATGATGATAGTCTCAGTGTTCCGACTGAGAGGAAAAGATAGAGAGGAAGCAAGAGATGCTAGAGCGTTGGCTAGAATGTTCTGAGAACGAGGAGTATGGATATAGATTAGCTTACGAAATTACCTAGCAAGAAGCGTGACCAAATCTTGATAGGGCTTGAGTTTGGGATCACGAGTACGGTAAGTGGATAGAACTTGCCGTAAGACAAGCTGAGAGTCTCCGATGATGTTCAAATAACGCGCACCTAGGAGATAGACGTGCTTCAGTCCAGCCAGGAGAGCTTCGTACTCAGCGATGTTGTTGGTAGCAGGAAATCGAAGTTGATAAGCAAAGGGAATAGTTACTCCTTCAGGAGTAAGTAGAACAGCGCTGATCCCTCGGCCTTGAGAATTAAGTGCACCATCGAAGTGCAGAGACCAGAAGGGATGATGAGAGAGAACTGAGAGATGCTCATCAGGGAAATCGTCCTGAATAGAATCAGTGTGAGGAATAGGAAGATGGGCAAGATGCTCAGCGATGGCGTATCCTTTGACCACCTTCTGAACGACAAATGTGATCTCGAATTGAGAGAGAAAGCTCTGCCAGCGAGCTAAGCTACTAGAAAGGATGGGCTTTTCTAAGAGATAGCGAATCAGGGTCCATTCTAGAGATCAACCTAACTGGGTGGGCAAGGAAATAGTGTTTAACCTTCTGAGCTACCCACACTAAGGCGGCACAAGTCTTCTCCATAGCAGTGTATCTGGACTCAGCTGGGTTAAACAACCGAGAGAGGTAATAAGCAGCCCGCTCTTTCCCTTCATCGTCTACTTGTGCTAATACCGCCCCTAGGGAGTCTTCAATAACCGAGATGTATAGGATTAGGGGTTTCCCAGGGACAGAAGGTTGCAAAACCGGGGGATTGGATAGATATTCCTTTAAGTCCTCGTAGGCCTTTTGACAATCTTCATTCCATTCAAACTTAACCCCCGCCTTAAGCAATTCATAAAATGGACGGCACCTTTGAGAATGTTAGGATATGAATCTTCTAATGAATTGCAATCGACCGATCAATCCTCGAAGTTCCGTAATGTTCTTAGGCAGAGGCATGTCCATGACGGCCTGTGCTTTGTTAGGATCAATCTGGATCCCCCGTTTGCTCACTATGAAACCTAACAGCTTCCCTGAAGAGACTCCGAATACACACTTCTTCGGATTCATCTTAAGCTTGTACTCCCTGGCTCTTTGCAGCACCTTAGCCAGAATAAAGGGGTGTTCTTCTTTGGTTCTTGACTTCACCAAAATGTCATCCACGTAAGCTTCGATATAGATATGCATCATGTCGTGGAAGATGGCCATCATCGCCCTTTGATAGGTGGCACCTGGCATTCTTCAGACCGAACGGCATAACCACATAACAATATGTGCCCCAGGGCGTGGTGAAGGAGGTTTTCTCTTGATCTTCTGGAGCGAGACGGATTTGATTGTATCCTGAGTAACCGTACATGAATGACAACGATTCGTACCCGGCGATACTATCGACCAAGACATCAATGTGAGGCAGCGGGAAATCATCCTTGGGACATGCTTTATTGAGATCCCTGAAATCGATGCAAATACGCACCTTGCCATCCTTCTTGATGACAGGGACTATGTTTGCCACCCACTGAGGATATAGAACAACTCTAATGAATCTGGCCTTATATAACTTGTCAACTTCTTCTTTAATCCTTAAGGCCATGTAGGGGTGAAATCTTCTTGACCGTTGTTTCACATGTGTTGCCCCTGGTTTAAGCACGAGTCGATGTTCAACTAAAGAGGGGTCAAGACCTGGCATGTCCTCATAAGACCAAGCGAAGGAATCGCTATACTCCCTTAGAACCTTGATCAAATCTTCTTCTACTTGTGGAGGGAGATTAGCAGCAATAATGATGGGCCTAGGGTCTTCCTCAGTTCCCAGATTGATTTCTTTCGTAGGTTCATCCACTGCTGACGACGGCTCGTCGAATTTCTTAAGTCCTTGTGCGTAAGTGTCATCTACGTCGCTGTCCTCATTAACCGGATCTTTTTCATCCAGGATTTCATAGACGCTGAGTTCGTCATCGCTCCACGCCCCTTCTATTTCTTCTTCCTCTTCAATCATAATTGCCATAGCAGCAAATTCTGGACATTTCAAAAGGGCATGACAATGCTGAGCTAGGTCTTGCAAGAACCTATCAGGAAAAGATTTGGTAGGACGCGCAAGCGGGCGCGGCTCAGAGGAGGAAGGGTTGGACGACCTAGAACAAGACCCGACTTCTTTAGACCTAACTAATTCTACTTCCCTAGACTCGATAGACCCTAATCCTAACCTAGGAGAAAGGAGACCTAGTGGAAGGGAAGGAGCAGGGGACTCGTGCCCTTGGGATGAGGATGGAGACAGGGTAGCATAATCTTCCACTAAAATCTCCGTTTCGAATTTGACATTTTTTTTTGGAGATCAGCAGAGACTACACAGCAAGATGGAGGAGGCGGGAGCTGCATAGGGAATAGCTCAGGGAAGATACAGTCAAAGAAGGGATCGGAAGATGAGAACCACATCTCGTGGAGTTGGGCGTTGGGAGGAGGAGGAGTGAATAGAGTGGATAGATCAATGGGCGGGCAATGCCCGCAAGCATAAGGAATAAATAGAATTTCGGGTGGATCAACGAAGGATGGATTTACCATGATAGGAGGAAGACGGGGTACGAAATCCCATTGCTGGAGGAGAGATTGAAAGCGGGAGGGAGACCAAAAAAAGACAATCGGCGAGCTCCCCTCCTCCCGTGGATCATCGACTGGCCGCTTCTTCGGCCTCCATTGCACGAGCCGAACCTCTTCTTCTTCTGGTAGTCTTCTTCATGAAACAACCCCTGAAGGGCTTGACCATAATCAAGCATATCATCTTCTGGCCTCTTCAGTGCTGGTGGTGGACTGGCAATCGGACATACTGTATTTCTCCCTGACGAAGCTGGCTGCAGAGCTAATGTGCCAGGCTGGAGAGGCCCTCGAACAAAGTGTTGACGGTAGTCCCAGGTGAGTGGCCCAGAATCACCCATCATAGATAATGCGGTTTCTCGATAGCCAAGACCTCTCTTGCCCATCTTTCTTCCCTTGGGTATGGGCTTGGTCATTCCTTGTAATTGTGCACCGAGGCCTCTCCCTGGTTGGTAGCCCAGTTTCAGTATAATGTTCCAGCCCTTTGAGTCTCGGATCTGGGGCTTCATCTTGATGTTAACTAGAGTAGTGATGGGCCTAGGAGGTGTATAAGCCCAAGGGAAGTTCAAATCCAGCACTGATATGATGGGTCGGCTGCTTGGCCAAAGTGTAGGAAGAATCTGTTCTAAAATGGCCTTAACCGATTGAACCGTGGACAAGCTCTTGACTTTGACGACCCTCCCTTGGAAAGGGAATTTGACGCACTGATGTGCGGTGGAGGGTACGGCACCGAGTGTATCAATCCATGGACGACCCAAGATCGCCTTAAACATGGGGTCAATGTCCAGCACATAGAACTCCACGGGCATAGTAAGGGGCCCGAGCTCCGCTTGAATAGTGACTACCCCGTGACATGCTCTCCTTGAGTTGTCATATGCTGCTATAGTGGTGGGGGTAGGTCGTAACAATTCTTCAGATATATTGCAAGCTCGGAGAGTACTGAGTGGGCATACATTAATTGAAGCCCCTGTGTCAACCAGTGCTGCCTCAATACTGACCTTATTTAGAATAATTGTAATGTAGAGCGGCATCTGCCGAGCTCCTGGAGGTGCTAGCTCGGTTTCTAAGAATGTAATTGTCGGCCCTTTAGAAATAGTTGCTAGTGCTGTTGGTAAGCTGTCAACTGCCATGTCCTCGCTGACCATCACCTTCTGTAGGAAATCCCTGAGAGCGTCCTGGTGCAGGGTGGACCTTTTGATAAGTTCCAGAACTGATATCTTGGCGGGCACTCGGTCCAGATGATGTAGCAAGTCATACTGAGTTCCTGGCAGAGGTTCGGCTTCTTCTTGCTCGGTTGTTGGCTGGGAAGACTGGGGATTGGAGGTAGTAGGGTAGTTCCGATGGAACAACTTCCTGCTTCTTAGGGCGCAACTTGCCGCGGCGTCGGGAGATAATATTATTGGCCTGGTAGGGTGGATGAGTGGAATAGACTGCGTAGGAGAGGTGATTTGGTGAGGGGTGACGTTGGGGTTAACAAGAGATGGTGGCCGGATGAGTGGCATGGGATGAGCGGAAGGTGGGGTGATGATGGGGGATGGTGCGGATGGTGCGGATGGTGGGAGGACGAGTGTAGGCAGGGTGACGGGCGGAGGATTGGATGAGGGGATGGTTATGACCATAGCAGGGGTAACTAATGGTGGGTATGATGGCGCTGTGGGTGGTGGTGGATTTGCTGGTGCGGGTGTGAATGGAAGGACAAGCGGAGAGTCGGTTGGGTGTGTAGGGAGGATAAATGAAGGAGTGAGGGGGTTGCGGTGGTTATGGTGGAGTGCCATTACTTGTGGTGCAGTACCATCATCATCAAAAGACCACTCGGTGTTAGGAGCCGGGGTTGGACTACATTGACTTGCGCCGGCGCCGGCGGCTGAGGTTGTGGAGCGGGCAGATGGTTTGGCATCGGATTTTGATGGATCCCCAGATCCCGAACCTGCTGTGGTTGCTGCTGTTGTGGCGGCTGCTGTGGCTGTGGTGCTTGATGATGCTACACTTGCTGCCTCTGTGGCTGCCTTCTCTTTTCTTTAATCTCAACAATGGCCCTGTGCATTTCGGCCCAATCTATCCTCTATCCTTCATGAAGATCATATACTAGGTCCCGGAATTGAAAACATCCTTCAATGGTATGTCCCGGTTGCCTGTGGAACATACAATACTTCGTCTGATCAACGGCCGGATTCCAGTTGGGCCGTTCCGGAGGAAGCTGTATAGCATTAACCGACATAAGAGCCGAGAAAATAGCCGTGAGGGTTTCTGGCAGTGGAGGATATTATGCCCTCTTGGGAGCCGGGCGCTTGTTGTTTGGGTTGTTGTTATAGCCGTCGGGTGGAGGGACGTTGTGGTATTGTGGGGGTGGTGGTGGTTGCTGTGGTGCGGCAAAGGTGTTTTGTGGAATGGTGAAGGTGGGCGGAGGGTTTTACGGAGTGATTTGGAAGTTCTGTGGAGCGGGATTTTGTGGAGTGCGGGGGTTTTGAGGGAAGCGGAAAGGTGCGTTTTGGAATGGAAAACCAACGGCTTGAACCTGCTCATTCGTTTGGACCCCTTCTGTAACCGGCCCTTGTGGCTTCTTATGGTACTTGGGCTTTTGGTTTTCAAACAGAGAATGGATAGGGGAGTCCTTGAACTGAGTCTGAATAAAGCGCGCCTGGCTATATAGTTGGTGCATGTTGGCTATGTCGTTCATTGCCAGGATGTTTTGGAAGGTTGGAGTAGCATTTGAAATAAGTAGCTTGACCTTCTTCCTCCGGAATATGGCCGGGCACTCTAGCGGCCATCTGCCTCCACCTATCTGCATAAGTGGCAAACTCCTCATCTGTTTTCATCTTTTCGGCCACCAGATCTGTAAAAGAATATTCCGGGCTGACCCGATCTTGAAACTGCTGAATAAACTTGTCTTTTACTATCTTAAAGCTCTCAACTTCTTCCAATGGCAGAGAATAAAACCATTCCAGTGCAACACCGTCCAATGATCGGTGGAATAAATACGCCATAAGGCGATCATCATATTGGAATTGGGCCGATTCATATAAGAAATCCCTCACGTGAATAAAGGGATTGCCGTTCCCGTCATATTTTTTATAATTGGGGAGCTCGGACTAGGGAGGGAACCGGATGTTCTGGAAAGTAGGAACAGGAACATCTGCCAAGGATTATGGGCCGAACCGTTTCTGGAGGAAGTCGAGATGTTGTTGCATGGTGGCCCATTTATCAAGTAATTCCTGCTCTCTGGATGGAGCAGGGGTAGCAAGAGATGATGCTTGAAGTTGAGGAGCAGAGGGGTGAATTGTAGTAGGAGGTGGGAGCCCATAAGAAGGAGCCGAAGGATAAGCGGCTGACGTAGGGGGCCCATAAGAAGGATATTGGGCCCGAGATTGACCCAGATTGGAGTGGGCTTGGACCACCCCTGACTGAGGGTGCAGAAAATCGGAGGGACCCAGTAGGACTTGTGGAACCAGTGGGCTAGACAAGTGATGATCCATCTGAGTGAAAGAAGGGATAGGAGATTTCCTTTTGTCAAAAGATTGCTGGGCCGAAGCAGAAGATTGGCCCGTCTCCATGCCGGTGAATGTGATGGTCCGGGGTTGGACCGGAGTGAGATTAATTGGAGTGGGCTGGATGAGAGGATTGGATTGACCCTGCATAATCGTGGGAGGGGAGATATTGGATCCTTGCATGGCCTGATAGACAGTTTGGAGTTGGGACGGATCCAATTGGGCCATCATCTGGAGAATGGAGCCCACAGAAGGAGTAGAGAAGGAAGGAGTAGCCTGACCACCTTCTATGGAGGTAGAGGACGGAAGAGGGGCCGTCCCCTATCCAGAAGAGAATGAGGTAACCCTATCAGGGTTTTCAAGAAGCCCTTGAGGAAGAGAATCCTCTTGGGAACGGGGAGGATTGAAAGAAGCCATGGTGGATTCGAAGAGCGGATTTGAGTAGAACTTGGAGAATGAGTTGACCCTAGGAGGTGCTTCCAACTGACGAAAATAACTCCACATGCAACGAACAACCTTAACAAGATGCAAACAACACAACACAAACACACAATGAGCAACCAAACTTAGATGATTTATCACAAAGATGTAAGTAGCAAGGGATAAAGACACTCAAAATCAACCAAGTTGTTTAATATGATGCTTCAAAATTCTTATGATTTCTCCTTTGGAACTTTAGTGGATGGATTAATATGAGCTCTCAACAATAGGTTCCTGACGGGAGATGGATGTAAAGCTTGGTTTGACTCTAAGTGTGACCACTCCTTCACTTATGCAACCCTAGACACGGGGTGGAAAAGGTACAACCGGCCCGGCGTCCGTGTGGGAATCCACAGCTCGTGGGGACTTATGGAGGTCCCTGGTGTGATTTCCTAGTCAGCCCCAAGGAATATGGAGACGAGAGGTCCGAACACCAAGGTGGGAAAATGCAATCTAATGTATGAAAGTATGAATGAACCTATGTGCACCGGAGTGCATGCAAAATCTAGCTTAGAATCTAACAAACAATTATGCACGCAATGATGTAAATATGTAGAACAATCAGGGAGGAACTCAGATATCACCCAAGCAAGGAAATCACAACAGAAACTGCGAAAAGTAATGCACCTCGGGATGCGTACCTGCCTGGAGTATAACGGTCTATAGACCCTGCGTCAGAAGATAATAACGGTCGAAGACCAGACCGCCAGAAGTAATATAACGCAGAGCACCAGGACCGTCGGATGAGCCAGAGAGCCAAAAAACAACCAGAAATAAAAGGGAAATCCGTGAAAAGCCTGCACACAGGATCAGGCGTATAACGGTGTAGACACGCCAAAATTGACGTTACTATGAGTACATCTCATATTGCCTTGTAATGTCCCAATTTGACCCCCAAATTAGTTCTATTTGAGTGGTTTTTCCCATTTTTTTTTAGATTTCTCCCTTTTTTCACCCTTTTCCTATTTTTTCCTATTTTTTTGGATTTTTTTGGATTTTATGGGCATTTTTTCTATTTTTTAGAAATAACGACTTGACTGGGGGCGTCTTTTAAATAACGACTTATACATGGACGTTTCTTAAAAAATTGACGACTACATTGAAGGGCGTCCATTCTTTCAAATTTCCATTTTTCTGGATTTTTCTAGGAATTTTTCGGAATTTTTCGGGAATTAACGACTTAGCATAAGGCGTTATTTTGAATAAAAAATCAAAAGAAAACGAATTCACGACGTACGTGAGGGCGTGTATTTCAAATTGAATATTTTATTATTATTTTTCAACCCCTTCCAGAGGTGATTTGGTGGCTTTCTGGGTGTCAGAAAAATTCGCAAAAATAGTCGTTGGAATCAGGGCGACGAGATGCACCTCCACCTAAAAAATAGGAAAATAATATTGAGAAATGAAAAATGGCCCTATTTCGAATTTTTTGAATTAACGTCCTTTGTTAAGGCGTGTTTTAATTAACGCCTTTGACTCAGGCGTTTTTCACAATTTTCAAATAAAGAAAGATATATTTCTAAAAATGATCCAGGTTTTAACGCCTTGGTTTTAGGCGTGTTTTTTAAAAGACGCCCTTTGGCAGGTCGTGAATTCTTGAATTGACGCCCTAGTCCAAGTCGTGTTTCAGTTTTGTGTTCCGAACGAGCGCAGCCTTTCTCCAGAGAGTCCCTACTTCGTTTGGGCTCTTGCCCAGTCTATTCCCCCCCTATTTGGACTCTTGCCCATTCTTCTCCTCCCCTATTTGGACTCTTCCCTTCTTATCTCCTTTTTCTATCTTATTAATAGAGATTTTTGGCCTCGGTTAATAGGTTAGCCGCCCATTTCTCCCTCCCCCGGTTCTTCTTCTTCTTCTTTGTTCTCTTCTTCTGCGGTTGTTTGTTTGTTTTTTTTGTTTTTTTTCTTCTTCTTTCTTCACAGGTTGCTGCTGCCGCTAGCTGAAGGAGGAACTCCTCTTATGCTTAATTTCGTCATCCCTTTTGAAGTGTTCTCCCCATCGAGCATTCAAAGCCAAAAGCAACAGGCTTCCTTTGTCCTTTATCTTCTTCTTTTATTATCATTGTTCATCTGCATGCATATTCATCCCTTTTGTTATTAAACTTCAACTCAACTACGTTGAGATCTCCCCTAAGTGCAACTCTTGCACTCTTTCCCCCTTATTCATATTTTACATGTTCATTTCACATTCATGCATTCATCATATCTCCCCATACTCTCTTTGCATAGGGGTTTAAGGGCAATCCCCTTAAGGTGTGTTCTTCACCATGATTTCATGCTCATCTTTATTTAGGATTTGATGCTACACTCACCACATATCTAATGCAATTTCTTTATTGGTGTTGTCTTTGTTGTTTGCAAGGGTAATCAAAGGAAGAACTCTCTTCATCGGCCGGCCGATCTTGAAGAGAAAAGGAATACTCACATCCCCCGCATCTTTTGAGGTATTTTTCGCGATCACCCTCCCTATTTGTTATTGATTATCTTTTGAGGCCTCGCGTCTCTGGCGATCACACAAACTCCCCTTGTGCACCTCGTGCATATTTTTCTCCACATTATTGATTATTGCTTATTCTTAATATTTTTCTTAAGTGGATTTTAATTAAGATCCACAAATTGGCGATCACGGTGGGACCCTTTGTGTTCTTCATCTATTACCCGTTTCCCCTTAGGCACCCGCGTGTGCCATCTCCCTTATTTGCACCCTCGGTGCGTCCCCCTTTTGTGCCCCTCGGGCACCCTCTATTGGTTTTGTCCTTTTCCCTAAGTGATTTGTCAATTTATTGATTTTTCTTTAAAATCTCCACTTATTTGAAATTTTGATGAGCATGCTTATATCTTATATTTGTTGATTGCCTGCGACTGTGAGTGGTTGTTACTGTTGGCCGTGGATTGAGAATTAACGCCTCTGTCGGAGGCGCCTTTTGATTTCACGCCCTAACCCAGGGCGTGTTGTTTGAAGTTAACGCCTTCTGACAGGGCGTTTGCTAGCTGTCTCCAATTATCTCTGCTTGCTTGGTGAATTCACGCCCATTGCAAGGGCGTCTTTATCTTTATTAGCGCCTCCCTTAAAGGCGTTTTCTTGGATTTGACGCCCGCTGGATAGGGCGTCCTTTTATTTATAGCGCCTCACACTAAGGCGTGTTTTACCCTACCCCTTGGCCCCTCACGTTGATTCACGACAGTCACACCGTCGTGTCCTTGTTTAGTAGCATCCCCTTCCAGGGCGTGTTTTTACTGTGGGTTTCCAGAACCCCCCCGGCTGTGGTTTTTCATGATATTTCATGCTCATCTTTGTTGATTGATCATATTATTGTGGTTGGCCTGTTTACCCTGTTTCATTCATATTTGCATTGGTTTGGGAGCCCCCTCCTCTTCATTAGGATCCACACACCCCCTTGGTGAAGGAACGACCCTCCATTGAGCATTCCGTCTCTTTGGATTGGAAATTCCTAAACCAAGCCTCCGTAAGTCCCCGCACCCGTGGATTCCCTCACGGACGCCGGGCTGGTTGTACCCTTTTGGAGTCCCGATATAGTTGGCCTAATACGTGGTGAGTGAGAGTTCCTAGTTGGCATTGGAGTTCAAATCTCATTTGAAACTAGGACTCTCCTTGTGTGAATCTTTCCAAACTTTATTAAAATCCTTAATTCACCAAGGATAAAACAATCAAAAATCACGGTAACCATTCCAACTTGTGTGCTTATTTGCATAATTATTGAGAATTTTTGATTATATAATGGCTTACCATGATAGAAACATGTTCAATTCAATTCATGAGGATGCACAACCTAGCACTTCATATCCTCAATTTCAACATGTTAATCAGCATTCTCACCATTCTTTCAAGGGACCACGTCCTTATTCTCATGGTCATACCCAACCCATGGGCAATGTCCATTCTCATGGTCCACCTACTCAATTTCAGGCCACTATTCCCTCGGGACCGTCTCCTCCCAATGACGAGAAGGTCTCTCGAATCATCCATGCATTAGATCATCTTACCCCTCAACAGATCCAAGCCCTTAAGGCTGCCGTTGAGGGTACATCTCATGCATCTCCCCCTCTTTCCAATTCTATACGGGTGGCCCATCACCTACCTCCTTCCAATTCTATTCGGGTGACCCATCACCCATCTCCCTCCAATTCTACACGGGTGGCCCATCACCCACCTCCTCCTTCCAATCATATTCGGGTAGCCCATTACCCATCTCCCCCTATTCATTCTACTCGGGTGGTCCGACACCCGCCTCTTTCTATTCCTCCTCCCTCACGGCCCCGAGGCCCATTTATTCATTGCAATCCGGCCCTTCCGGGTTCTTTTACGGGTCATACCGTCAACTCCCCTCCACGGCCTTTTTATGCGGCCCCTCCTCCTTCAAGGCCCTGCCAGCCCTCTATTGTTCAAGTCACACCCCTCCAACAATCTCTTTTTGATAAGATTACTTCCATGGAGGAACAATTAAAGAGGGTCACGGTTCCTCCTACTCCGGTCAATCCTCTCTATGCGGCTTTGGATGACATTACAAGAATGGAGAGAGAATGGAAGGATAGGATGGACGACTACGGCGTTGATATTCCAAGCGAGCAAGAACCGGCAATTGAAGAATCCGAGCCGGTGTATGATGATGAAGCTCCGCAGGCACCCCTTTCGAGTTTCCTTAACTTTCCACTTCCCCCACTTTCATTCGATGAACCCCTCGCTCAGGATGAAGCCACCATCCCCGATCCAACCCCTATTTCCGAGACTTCTTGGTGTTACGACGATGGGTCGATACTCCAATCACCCGCGCCGACGCATCTTCAGTCTTTCACCACTCCAAACACCGCTCGCCCCATTCGGCATTTCCTACGCACCAAACCTTCACCCATTAACCCTCCACCCATTACACCTCCTCCAGTTATACCATTAACCTCCGCAACACTGGCCTCCCCCAAGCCTTCCACTATTAAACCACCACCCGTTAAGCCATCTACCTCCACACCATCGGCCTCCATTAATTACACCATTAAACCTTCCCCAATTAGCCTCCCATTACCGCCACCTCGGTCTTCCATTATCCCTTTAAAACCCACTTTGCCTATTCCACCATTTAACCCTCCACCTTTACCTATGGCTAATCCTGAGCAGGACCCACCACTTTTTGCACTCGAGCTAACCCCGACCGCTTGCAAGCAAAGGGAGAAACTCGATATGTTTGAACCTCCGCCTCCACTTACGCCAACACTTTCCATTATACCTCCACCACTCACAAAGCCTCCCGCCTCCGCCTCACCTCCCTTTGTTACTCAGAAGGGGCGTGCTTCTGCAGCTACTCGCGCCAAGGATAAGCAAAAGGCGGGCAAGAAGACTTTGGCCACGACTGTGCCATTCAAGATTCAAGAATTTATTTACCGGATGCCAATCCGGGTTATTGTGCCGCGCATGATCGAAGAGGCCGAGTCACCGCCACTGCTCAACAGATGCCAAGTGTTAACGCCGTATGAAGGCCAGGCAGGGCACCCCTTGTTCAAACTTTCCAATCAAGAATTCATTATTCCTTACAAGGGGCGAATGCCCATTTTGCTCAACATTTCATATACACCACATTCAATGGGCAACATAATGCTTCCCGTTCCAACTCTACGACTCCCTCACTTTATTGATCTTCGCTTTCCAAAGGGGTTGTCATTTATTGAAGCTTCCTTTATTGGGCCAATCGGCCGTACATGTTCACTGCCATGGAGGGGCAGTTACCTTAATACTAAGGGGCCATCCCTTATTTGCTCCACTTTCTATTCATCCATCTCTATCACTTTTTCTTCATGGGCCATTCCCAGGGTTAGGAGGAGGATCACATCCTCTCGCCCTTCACATTCTTCATATTCTTTGCATTTCATACATTCATCGCATCCATCCCATTACATGCATTTGCACCTCCTGCTTCTCGGGTTTCCAAACCCGTATCTTCCTCACCTTCCGGCACCGCCGGATATTCCGCATTTCCCATCTTATTCATATTCATCCTTTTATCCACTCCCCTTGGGGCATCGCGTCCCCCTTCCTGCCATTTCCCTGGAACCACCAAGAATTTTATCCCTCCTCTTTGGGCATCTCGCCCTTTCTGATTCTATTTCTCCGGAACCTCCGGACCTTTCTCTCGGGCACGACGCCCCTTTCCATCTTCTCCTTCCTGATTTCATTCCTCCGGAACCTCCGGATTCTCCACCTGATTGTCTCCATCTTTTCCCCGGGCATCGCGCCCCTTTCTATTTGCTTCCTCCGGAACCTCCAGACTTTCCCCTCGGGCATCACGCCCCTTTTCATTCTCCTCCTCCAGAACCTCCGGACTTTTCCCTCGGGCACGACGCCCCTTTCCACCTTCTCCTTCCTGATTTTATTCCTCCGGAACCTCCGGATTCTCCGTCTTATTCTCTCTATCATCTCCCAGGGCATCGCGACCCTCCTGATTTCATTCCTCCGGAACCTCCGGACCTTCCATATTTCCTTCAATTCATCTTTTTGCTCCTCCGGGACTCCATATCTTTTATTCTCTTCTTTCTTTTTCATCATCTTTTTCCCTATTTCTCCCCAGGGCATCGCATCCCTTCTTTCAATATTCCTCCGGAGCCTCCGGATTCCTCCTATCATGATTCTCCTCCTCTGCCTCCGGACCCTCCGGATCCACCTCTTTCCATCTACCAATTTCTTCTTCTAATTCCTCCTGATTCTGGGTCTGACCCAACTTCTTCCACATCCACTACCTTGGGCATCTGCCCTTTCTCCCATTGCTTCAGAGGCTTTAGTCCTCACTCCACCTCCTAATTTTCCGCTTCTTCTGTAGACTGTTTCATGTGATCAGGGTCTCCACACCTTAGTGAGGGAGTTCTAGCCCTCGCCTCTTTTCCCTTTTCTCCTTATTCGTCTGAGTCTGGTCTTGGCACCACTCATTCTTGTTAAGCCACTCCCAAAATCCTTTGCTTCCAATCCTTTTGACTGCCAAAGAGGACAAATCCCATGATGATCAACATCGCCTCACGACAGCTGCTTCTACAAAGGTTGCAAGGTAACATATTTGCGTAAGTATGCATTTTTATGATATCATTTTCTCATTACTTCACACATGATTCTCAAAAGGAAGTGCTTCTTAACAAGATTAAGAATGGTGTTTTAAACCTTTATCTTAGGCTTTTAATTGAATCATTTTGAAAAAAGAGTCTTTAGACTTGCTTTGAAGCACTTTGGTTGATAAAGAACCCAGCATTGGGAATTCAACATTCTCTCCCCGCTTGTTTAAAAGTAACCCTCGGTTGGGCATTCCACACACTTCACGGCGTCCTTAGCCGGCTCCTTTGGTAAAACACCGTTGCTACCTTGGCCATGCCATGAGTATATCTAAAAGTCTTTTCTCTTCTTTACTCGGCCGAATGCAGGTGCAAGAGATTGACGGATGAGATGACCAACCTAGGTAATCCCCAATACGAGAGGAGTCTCAAATAGGGGCAGTCTTGACCCAAAATCAACATCAATATGAGTTTTCATATGAGCTTTCATGATATACATCTCGCCACAAGGGCTGTTATGAAAATCAAATCAATATTTTGATGCACAATTATGAATTATGGCATGTCAAGAGTGGCAAAGTCCCCGCAGGGAAAACCCTGGTTGTATGCATGTCAAGGGTCTGAAAATTAAAGGCACAAAGCCCCGGCACAACAGACTACCTCTTTGAGGGTTAAACCTTGGAAGGAATTCAAATCTTGATATCTCCCATCCTGCTTTAAGCTTATCTCCACTTATTCGTCTCTTCTTCCTCCAAGACCGAATGTTTCTTGGGTATGGCCTTGGTAGGGGCACCGTTAATTAATGGCGGTCGGTTATAGGACGCCACTTTCAACGCACGCCCGACTTTGGGTAATTTTTAGCAAAAAGGGAAGGAACGAGGACCCCTAGTCAGTGGTTCAATAAACACCCTTTGATGCTGCATTTGCGATGTCTAAGCCAAAATCCATAAAAATTTGAATATCTTTCCAAAAGTACACAAAAATTTGCATATTACAAAATTCATAAACATTTGAAAATTTTTGAAAACTCATAAAAATTTGCATATTTCAAAACTCCAAAAAAAAAATTTGCATTGTATTCTGATGGTGTTCTACAGGAACCATTTTTACAAGGACCAAGAGCACGGGATGAGTCCTTTCTCCAATCATTGCTATCAAGCCGTTGATTCTTCCCGATATTATCATGCCACCTTGGGCATTTTTTTAATTATTCATCTCCAGATCTTTCAATCAAATTCTATTGATTATTCTTCTGATTATCATCTTGAGATCATTCAATCAAATTCCTGCTAATTTTTCATCTGATTAATTTTGCCGCTGGGCATTCCTCAATCTTTCAACTCCAAACTTTGATTATGCCAAGTTGACATCCTCCTAATGAAACAACAGACAATGATGTTTTGCAATGCAATGCTATTCATGCTAAACATGCTTCGCTGTGATTCATGCTTGAATGCTATCCACACCAAGCTTTGAGTGCTTTGAGGTCTATACTGTAATTGCTTATTGATGCTTATTCATGCTATGCTTAAATGCCTTATTCATTGTTTGTTATCTTTTATATCTTGGCTGATGAATTTTTGAGCGCAGGATAAGAAGCTCTTGATCCCACCGACTGGGCATCATCATCAAAGCCCCGCGGTGCCCGCACCTCATCTCTCAGTTCCCCCATACTTATTGCTCCACCATCTCTCCCTGTATGCATTTTTACTATATGTTACATACGCTACTAGATTATATCAAGGACCTTGTGGCTTTGGTAAATCTGGGATTTGAGTTCCCCTTCATCAAAAACAATGATGATTCCAGAGGAGTCTTAGTCACACGGATAGGCCGTTGAGCCATCCAAGACTGGGGACGATGGTTCCCTTTTACGAGTTGGTGCGTGGATAAACGGGCTTCGGCTTAGTATCAGTTCGCGAAATTGGTTTCTTGACCCAGTCTTGGCAGTTTAACAATATTATCCTTGATTATTCTATATTTTCATTTGATTTATTTTTTCCCTTTAAACCCAGCATGCATTCATGTAGGAATTTGAAACAATTGTTGAAAAATCATTCTGATAAGCTGTTTTTTGTGGGTCAATTGATCTTGATCTTCAATGTGAGATATTCTATGCCGAATTGAGTCCTCAGTTCGTTTTGTCGCTGTTTTGGGTCATTTTCTCGAAAGCTCCTTGTTTGGATTTCTATCATCTTATTTTAATCCTTTTCCCTTTGATCCACCTTGGCTGCAGCACGTCCACTGGCTGGTAACCGCTCCTCAATGGTGAAACCTTCAGGTTTGTGACCTGGGGTACTTCCACCGCGCTGGAAGTTGATCATTTATTTTATCTCCTTCGTGCACCGCGTGCACACTCCCCATTTTATCCAAACATCGTTGATTTCATTGAATTTCCCGAGATTGCTTCATCTCGTGCTTTTGATTTCAGTTCTCATCAAGTGATGTCGATTGCGTGTCTCATCACACCTTGGCATCTACTTTTCAGTTTGCTCTGCTCCCTTGTAAAGCAGACGCCAAGGCGGGGCAGCTGTAGACACGCCAAAATTGACGTTACTATGAGTACATCTCATATTGCCTTGTAATGTCCCAATTTGACCCTCAAATTAGTTCTATTTGAGTGGTTTTTCCCATTTTTTTTTAGATTTCTCCCTTTTTTCACCCTTTTCCTATTTTTTCCTATTTTTTTGGATTTTTCTGGATTTTATGGGCATTTTTTTCTATTTTTTAGAAATAACGACTTGACTGGGGGCGTCTTTTAAATAACGACTTATACATGGGCGTTTCTTAAAAAATTGACGACTACATTGAAGGGCGTCCATTCTTTCAAATTTACATTTTTCTGGATTTTTCTGGGAATTTTTCAGAATTTTTTGGGAATTAACGACTTAGCATAAGGCGTTATTTTGAATAAAAAATCAAAAGAAAACGAATTCACGACGTACGTGAGGGCGTGTATTTCAAATTGAATATTTTATTATTATTTTTCAACCTCTTCCAGAGGCGATTTGGTGGCCTTCTGGGTGTCAGAAAAATTCGCAAAAATAGTCGTTGGAATCAGGGCGACGAGATGCACCTCCACCTAAAAAATGGGAAAATAATATTGAGAAATGAAAAATGGCCCTATTTCGAATTTTTTGAATTAACGTCCTTTGTTAAGGCGTGTTTTAATTAACGCCTTTGACTCAGGCGTTTTTCACAATTTTCAAATAAAGAAAGATATATTTCTAAAAATGATCCAGGTTTTAACGCCTTGGTTTTAGGCGTGTTTTTTAAAAGACGCCCTTTGGCAGGTCGTGAATTCTTGAATTGACGCCCTGGTCCAAGTCGTGTTTCAGTTTTGTGTTCCGAACGAGCGCAGCCTTTCTCCAGAGAGTCCCTGCTTCGTTTGGGCTCTTGCCCAGTCTATTCCCCCCCTATTTGGACTCTTGCCCATTCTTCTCCTCCCCTATTTGGACTCTTCCCTTCTTATCTCCTTTTTCTATCTTATTAATAGAGATTTTTGGCCTCGGTTAATAGGTTAGCCGCCCATTTCTCCCTCCCCCGGTTCTTCTTCTTCTTCTTTGTTCTCTTCTTCTGCGGTTGTTTGTTTGTTTTTTTTATTTTTTTTCTTCTTCTTTCTTCACAGGTTGCTGCTGCCGCTAGCTGAAGGAGGAACTCCTCTTATGCTTAATTTTGTCATCCCTTTTGAAGTGTTCTCCCCATCGAGCATTCAAAGCCAAAAGCAACAGGCTTCCTTTGTCCTTTATCTTCTTCTTTTATTATCATTGTTCATCTGCATGCATATTCATCCCTTTTGTTATTAAACTTCAACTCAACTACGTTGAGATCTCCCCTAAGTGCAACTCTTGCACTCTTTCCCCCTTATTCATATTTTACATGTTCATTTCACATTCATGCATTCATCATATCTCCCCATACCCTCTTTGCATAGGGGTTTAAGGGCAATCCCCTTAAGGTGTGTTCTTCACCATGATTTCATGCTCATCTTTATTTAGGATTTGATGCTACACTCACCACATATCTAATGCAATTTCTTTATTGGTGTTGTCTTTGTTGTTTGCAAGGGTAATCAAAGGAAGAACTCTCTTCATCGGCCGGCCGATCTTGAAGAGAAAAGGAATACTCACATCCCCCACATCTTTTGAGGTATTTTTCGCGATCACCCTCCCTATTTGTTATTGATTATCTTTTGAGGCCTCGCGTCTCTGGCGATCACACAAACTCCCCTTGTGCACCTCGTGCATATTTTTCTCCACATTATTGATTATTGCTTATTCTTAATATTTTTCTTAAGTGGATTTTAATTAAGATCCACAAACGGTCCAATACCCCTGCGTCAGAGTGGAGTAACGCAGGGATAGAGGGCCGTCAGAACACCCAGAGGACCAGAAATAAGATGAAGTAAGAAGGAGATCCGAGGACAATCAAACAAGGGAATGATGGTAGGTTTAAACAGAGATCAAGACACGATTGGCACAAGTTGTCCCACCGTGATCGCCAAAAAATTATTTGTTGATTTGTTTTGCTTCTCTTCTTCTTTTTGTTTTATGTGCAATAAAGATGATAGGCGAAAATCAAAGATCTCAATCAACCCAAGGACATGCGAACCATGAACCTAGGCAACCAGAACAAGCTCTAGCATGGGCATGCTATCTCAATCATCAAACTTAACTAAGGGAGTAAAGAAAACACACGCCGGGGCGCGGAGCAAAAGCAAATAAAAACACACCGCAAGGGTGGAGCAAGCAAAGAGGATAAGAGATATGAGATGGAGAGAAAGCTAATGCCCAATACTAAGAAAGAACGTGATCGCCACCAAAGTAGAAACAAGCCAGAGACTTGAAAATACCTTGGAAATAGGTGGATGAAGCACCCGCCCACGGGAGAGAGAAAATCAGGGAAATTTGCAGATCAATGAAATGTAACGGTCGAAAGCCCACGCGTCACTAAGAAGTGACGGTCGCTCGATGAACCGCTATATGAATCTGACGTGCCTGCACAAGACCGTCAAATAACCTGCAGTAATAGCTTGTGGATTCTTTTAACTCCAACTTCTCCAGCCGGCCAGAAGACTTGGGCCTTGTGTGGTGAACCTGTAAACCTGCCAAAGAACGTGAAAACACAAGAGAACAAACCTAGATTAGCCCTTTAAACAATATAGCATCAATTCTTCAATAAACTTAATAGCATGCAAAAGGAAAGGAAAGTACCGGGGAGGTTTTGATTTTTTAACCTCTCAGGGCGTTTTAAAAAGATAGGAGGATGTTTAGATGATGAAAAACCAGATGCAAAACGTGGAGAAAGAAGAGGGACAATGCTTTTGATGAAAGGGAGATGAGGAAGAACACAATATTTAATGATGAACTTTGAAAACCAATGGAACGAATACTCCCTTCACCGTGAAGCAGATGAACGTGAAAGACAATTCTCCTTGGTCAGATGTGACTCCAGAATGCGGCAGCACTTCGACGCGAACTCTAGATCTTCCTCCTTCGGGCCATGAAGTTAAGGGTGCTATTTATAGACCCTCAAACTCTCCGGTCGAGCATAGGATAATCCAGCAAGATAAGAGGATAACTCTTAGCAAATCCCTGAAGATAATATCACAAAGAGTCCATAGAAACAAACAGAAGGTTCTGAGGATCAGTTTTGGAAGAGAAATCAACAATTCAAGCTCTTATCTCGACCACGGAGTAGCATAGAAAAGGCCTGAACTGCCAGGACTCTCTATTGGATGTAACGGCTGGTCGACAGACCGCTACATGAAAATAACGCGCCAGGGAACGTCCGTTACATTCAACCTTATCTCAAAAGAGATAAGATCAATAGGAAGAAGATCAAACAAGTTGAACTCTCGAAGGAAAGCAACGGCCAAGGCTGAACGCGTTGGAAGAAATAACGGCTGCACGACAGACCGTTATATTCAACGGATAAGCAAGAGGATAAGCTTTAGAACAAAGGCCTCAAACTTTAGGACTCTTCAATAAGTAATAGCCCAGGGATCATGAGTTATATGGAAGTAACGCCCCCAGTGAGGACCGTTATTAACAATGATGATAAAAAAAGGTGCAAAGCTTGCTAAGCTTATCGAATAAAAGGCCACAATAAACCACACTCCAACCAAGGAGAAGACCCAAGAAACAGGCTTCAAACTGATCAAGGAGACTCGATGAAGAGTGAACAACTCGGAGCATCATATGGATAAACAAGGAGACGACCCAACTTATTGGTCATAAAACGGGTGTCAACATACGTGAAGAATGTGGAGTTATTCATCTTTCCATCTTCTTTCTTGCTGCACGGAGGCTTGAAGGCCGTTGCCTTTCTTCACCGTTGCTGCTACTACTGCTGTTGCCTTCAGCCGCTGGAGCAAGAAGAGCAAGCTGCTGCATCTTCTTCCTTCTAAACCGGTTGCTCTGTTGAAAACAGAGTATCGTTCGTGGTTATTCTCTTCATATTTTCTTCACGGTAGGTTTTCTCAAGACTTAGCAAAATCCTATAATTACTAAGTGAAAACAAGCATATAGGTCTGAAGGAGTTACAGATTTTGTTTCCAGAATGAATTTTCTCCATTTACTGCATGAATGAAACTAACGACCTAAGATAGGGCGTCATTTAAAATCAACGACCGTGCAAACAGTCGTCGTTTCCTAGATAGTTAATAATTATACAATGTTTAAAATTTAATAGCTATGAACTCCTACATGTACACTAATGCATGACCGTGTCCATAAATTTCTGCTATTTTTTCTCTATCTGTTCATGTCATTTGTTTCCTGATCAGACATATTTTATGAACCTTGTGTCTGTGATTGTACCTGCCCGGTGCAAATTAGTTGACAAAGAATTAGCGACCCTGATTAGATCGTTATTAGAATGGACGCCCCTGCATCTAGGCGTCAAATTCGTGATAAATAATAGAAATGGAAACGTACATAAATTCCTGGACATGATAATTGACGACGTATACACTGCCCTTTTATTTGACATATGACGCCCCTGACTAGGGCGCCTTTTTATGAAATGAAGACTTAATGCAAGTCGTCAATTACTTAATATCTGAAAATTGGAAATTTTTACAGATGATCATATCAACGATAAACGACTGAGTGAACAGTCGTCATTTACTGAACTAACGACCCAGACAAGGGCGTCAATTCATAAAATGAGGACTCAAGCTCAGGCGTCAATTGACTGATAGTTCTGATTTTTTTTATTTTCTATGTTTTTCATTAACCCTTTGACAATGGGTTATGTGTGTTGGCACTATATTCCATTCCGTGAATATAGTCACATGTTTCACGTCGTTTCATAGTTACCCACTATTTCTCGGTGATAGATGAACCCTCCATGGGACTTTCCGTTCCTTTGGACCGGTGACTTTATCATAGAGACCTCCGTAAGACTTCGTTAGCCTTTGATTCCCTCAAGGCAGTCGAGCAGGTTGTACCCTTAAACACCTATGACACTACTTGATTGCCATGTCACTCTAAAGAAACATGGTATATCGGCCCTCATGATATGCTATTTTGATGTCATGATAATACTATTTAAATAATGGAATGGGAAACCATACCATTAATACTCCTTAAGAATGATGTGTCATACTTGTGGACACTAATTCTATCTACCTTATCATGTATAAGAACGAGCGACCATGGTTATAGGAGTGCTTATTCTTAATGTCTTGGCACCCCATTTAGGGAGCCGATTCCACCTAGTTTCATACGAATCGTGGTTATACCGTTACTATCCTGGTATGTCCTTACGCATCATGCTCAATCCTTGAAATTTTATTCCACATAATCTACCTTAAAGTTCATACAAGCTTGAATCCTTTGAAATTCTATATTGGCTATAACTATAGTGGATGTCGAAAATACATGATCAATGCCTGCGCATATAGGGCCCGATCTGGTCCTGGGAGGAGCACCCGAAAGTACTAGTGCCCATGGGAGTTGTAATGATCACGGTATAGCATTATACCGAAGTGCATGACTAGCTTGATAGACATTCCACAAATCTCATACTTGACTTGATTTGACTTGACATGACGTGACTTGTGTGACCCGAAAAGGGTATTATTTGCTTGCTTATAACATGATGGTCAATTCTTGACATGATCGCATGACCTGATAACTATACGTGCTTGAGTATCTTGCTATTTTAACATGAGTTTTTTTTAAGACTTGCTAGTTCACTCGATATCACTTGATATACATTCTCTACTCTCTTGTAATTCAATCTCTCTATTGTCGTTTCTTACGAGCATGCATAGCTTATTACATTTCATGTAACCTGTAAATTACTTAAAGCAAGTTACTTCTTGAGATATAATCCCTACTGAGCGTTCGCTCACCTAGTGTTTTCCCCTATTTTTCAGGTAAGTCCGATAACGAGGCCCAAACGGATGGGGATGACAATGAGTGAGGAGATAGAGCCACTCCAACCGTCGATTAGTCTTGTCTTTTCTATTTCTTGAGTCCATTATGTTACTTTTCCTTTATTTGAGTCGTAGCACTTTCTTTAAGTAAGTTGTAATAAAGTACTTTGAAGGTTTGATGAAATAAAGGATTGGATTATTATTACTTTGCGCACTCTGTCTTTGTGTTGAATACACTAACGCTCTGATTGATATGATTGATATAAACTCGTCACGCATCTCCGGGTTCCTTCCGTGCTCGGGGCGTGACAATTTTTGTGGTATCAGAGCCTAGGTTATTCAATTCCTAGGAAACCCAAGTCCAAGGATAGGTTTAAAACCTTTAACCGGTGAGATTGGGTAGAACCAAGGGTTAAGTTAACTTAGAATCAAAACCTTTGAACATAATCACATATTAATATAGTTATTGTAATTGTAGAACAATGGCTACCGAACGTGCCTAGTGGCGCAACATGCAACACACTCTGCAAGGCATGACGCAGGCACTTCAACAGGTGGCACAAGGAGGTGCACATCGTGGAGCAAGAAATCTCCACCAAAGCTTCAAGAACATGAACCCTCCTAAGTTCATGGGATCCACTGATCCGGATGACGCCGAGCACTGGATCCGGGAGACCGAACGTATCTTTCGGGTTATGCAATGCACGGACCAAGAGAAGGTCTTGTTAGCAACGTTTCAATTGGAGGGGGATGTCCGCTGCTGGTGGGAGTCGGTAGAAGCCACATTAGATCAAGGACAAGTTACTTGGGAGGAGTTTGCTGAACATTTCAACAATAAATATTTTTCGGACCGAGTCCAGGAGAAGAAGGCCGCCGAGTTCGCCGCACTTAAACAACGATCTTTGTCGGTGGCTGAGTATGAGGCACAATTTTCCAGGTTGTCTCGATATGCTAAACATCTAGTTAGTATCGAGAAGATGAAAGCTAGGAGATTCCTAAATGGGCTCAGACCCCAATATATCACACAGTTGGCGCCGATGGACATACAGGTCTATTCGGAGATGGTACGCCGAGCTCAGTTACTAGAAGATGGCACGGAGCTATCTGATAGGATCCGTGGGAATGATAAGAAGGAACAGGTCACTAGTTCAGGTTCCTTCAAACCCAATTTCAAGAAGAGGCCGAGTAATGGAGGTACTCCCTCCCAAGAGCAAAAGTTCAAGAAGACCAAGCCTTTCTCCATCACCACTACACCTTCTAAGGTGGTATGTAAGCATTGTGATAAGGCCGGGCACAAGGCCGAAGAATGTTGGAGAAAATTAGGAGCTTGTCTCCGTTGTGGGAGCCGTGATCATCGGATTCCCGACTGTCCCCTGCTCAATGATCTAGCCGGCGACGGGAAGCGGCCGGCGACAAAGAATGCACGCCTCCAAGCTATCAAGGAGACCAAACAAGACGAAGGCGGACTGGTAGAAGGTACACTACAAGTTTGTTCCAAGTCTGCATATGTCTTATTTGATACTGGTGCATCGTACTCTTTTATCTCCAAGAAGTTTGCTGATCCATTACCTATGGAACCAGAGTGGATAAAATTAGTTATTTCAACTCCCCTAGGCAATGAAGCCGATATTGTTCACCATTACCAAAACTGTGAAGTCTTGGTAGAAGAAAGAAATCTCCCTATCGACCTAATATGCCTAGACATGAAGGACTATGATATCATATTAGGAGCCGATTGGTTATCCAAATACCAGGCAGCTGTTGATTGCCATAACAGCAAAGTTACTTTCAAGGAATTCCCAGAAATGATTTATACTAGCCCTAAGAATCAGAGCAAGTCACCTCTTATTTCGGCTCTCCGAGCTAGCAATCTAATAAGGAAAGGATGTGTATCTTTCCTTGCGTTTGTCACTATTAAGGAGATTAAGGAGACTAAGCTAGAAGACATCCCAGTTGTGCAAGAATTTCCGGACGTGTTTCCAGAAGATTTGCTTGGATTACCTCCACAACGAGAAGTGGCCTTCACCATCGATTTAATCCCCGGTGCTGGTCCAGTTTCTAAGGCACCTTATAGGATGTTCCCTGCCGAACTCAAGGAGCTGAAGGAGCAATTGATGGAACTTCTTAAGATGGGTTTTATCAGACCAAGCACTTCCCCGTGGGGAGCACCTGTGCTATTTGTAAAGAAGAAGGATGGATCCATGAGGTTATGCATCGACTATCGACAGTTGAATCATCTCACTATTAAGAACAAGTATCCACTGCCGAGAATCGATGAACTATTTGATCAAATATCTGGATCCAAGTACTTCTCGAAGATTGATCTCAGATCGGGGTATCACCAACTGAGGATCAAAGATGAGGACATTTATAATACCGCGTTCAGAAGCAGGTATGGGCACTAAGAATTTATTGTTATGCCTTTTGGACTAACAAATGCCCCTGCTGCCTTTATGCAGTTGATGAATAGTATATTCAGGCCTCATCTAGATCAGTTCGTGGTAGTTTTCATTGATGATATACTAATTTATTCAAGGACCAAGGAAGAGCATGAGGAGTATTTACGGATTGCATTACAGATATTGAGGATGAATCAGCTTTATGCAAAGCTCAGTAAATGTGAATTCTGGCTAGAAGAAGTATCTTTCTTGGGACACGTTATATCAAAAGATGGTTTATCCGTAGATCCATCAAAGGTTGAAGCTGTAAGGAATTGGGAAAGACCGACCAATGCTAGCGAGATCCGTAGTTTCTTGGGTCTTGCGGGCTATTACCGGTGATTCATCAAAGATTTCTCCAAGATCGCCGTACCACTCACTAAGCTAACTCACAAGGAGATCCATTATGAATTGAGCGAGGAATGTGAAAGAAGCTTCCAAGCCCTCAAAGATCACCTAACTACTGCCCCGGTTTTACCTTTACCAACTGAAGGTGAGAAATTTGAGGTGTACACCGATGCATCTGGCATTGGTCTTGGATGTGTCTTGATGCAACAAGGGAGAGTTATAGCTTACTCTTCCCGACAGTTGAAGAAGCACGAAGAAAACTACCCAGTCCATGACTTAGAATTGGCTGCAGTAGTGTTTGCGCTAAAGATATGGAGACATTATCTATATGGAGTGCAGTTTACTGTATACTCAGACCATAAAAGTCTCAAGTATCTCTTTTCTCAGAAGGAATTAAATATGAGGTAAAGACGTTGGCTAGAATATCTCAAGGACTTCGACTTCACTATACAATATCATCCTGGAAAGGGTAATCCTGTAGCCGATGCCCTCAGTCGAAAGCCGAGAGCACTATTAGCCAATTGTATGATTCAGTAGTGGAAGTTGCTAGAACAATTCTCTAAACTTAATATAAGCATAGACAAGGACAGTAGGTGTGTCACATTATCCCATATGAGCATACAGCCAGACTTGCTATCCGAAATACAAGGACTTCAAGATAGTGACCCCGTACTAGTGGAAATCAAGGGCAAAATGGAAGAACAACCTGATTTCAAGATAGCCTCGAATGGAAGATTGATGTTCAGGAATAGAACATGTATACCGGATTGTCTAGAGCTAAAGAAGAAAATCTTAGATGAAGCTCATAGATCAAGGGACACGATTCATCCAGGGTCTACCAAAATATACCAAGATTTGAAAATGACCTTCTGGTGGTCCAATATGAAAAGAGAAGTAGCAGACTTAGTGTCTCGCTGTCTCACTTGCCAAAAGGTCAAGGCAGAACACCAAAAGCCTGTCGGTAAGCTACATCCTCTAGATATTCCCAAGTGGAAGTGGGAGGATATCGGTATGGACTTCATTATGGGTCTGTCCAAATCTAAAGGAGGACATGATGGAATATGGGTTATCATCGATCATTTGACTAAGTCGGCACATTTCTTGCCAATCAAGAGCCGATGGTCAGTAGATGTTCTTGCTACATTATACATCAAGGAGATAGTCAGACTTCATGGCATTCCTGTCTCAATCGTGTCTGACCGAGACCCTCGTTTTACTTCTCACTTTTGGAAGGGTTTACAACATTCGTTGGGGACGAGGCTTAACTTTAGTACTACTTTTTATCCACAAACGGATGGTCAGACTGAAAGAGCCAACACTACCAAAAAAAGCGGGATTTCAGACGGATATTTCAGACTGATATTTTCCGTCTTAATATCCGTCTGTATTTGTGACGGATTAGTTTCTGTCACAAATTCCATCTCTATTAACGACAGACTACATTCGCTCTGAAGATCCGTCTATAATTATAGACGGAATATATTCCGTCTTTATATCCGTCATAAATTTAGGACGGATATTCAGACGGAAGTAATCCGTCTGAAATTTCAGACGGAAATAAGTTCCGTCCAAATTTCCGTCTCAAAATTCCCCCTTTCCCGCCACCGTCGGCCCCTCCCTCCCACCCCTTCCACCCGACCCCATTTCCACCCCCCCCACTCTCCCTCTCACTCTCTCCTTCTCCTCTGCCCTCTGCTTCCGGTCGTCGCCGCCGGAGCCGCCGGAGCCGCAAAGTCGTCAGAAGCCACCGTCGCCATCCTCGCCATCCTCAACGTCGACGTCCTTGCTATCGTGCCCACCGCCATTCGTGTTAGCTCGCAGCCGTGCCCACCTTCCTCGCCGAAGCTCAGACGATCGCCGCCGGTATGTCCCCCCTCACCCTCTGTCTTTTTTTTAACCTGCATTTGTTCTCGCTGGGGGTGTGGGAGGGGTGTCGATGGGGAAGGGGAGAGGAGGGGCGTCGTTCCCGTGGCGGCGGCTGGCGGCGAGGGGAGGGGGGTCGGTTGGGGAGGGCAGTTGGGAAGGGGATGGGGGTTCCCATGGCGGCCGGGGGTGAGGGGATGGGGGTTTGGGAAGGGGAGGGGGGCCGGCGATGAGGGGACGGGTGTTTTGGAAGGGGAGGGGGTTCCTGCGGTGGCCGGCAGCGAGGGGACGGGGGGGTCGGTTGGGGAGAATACTCAGATGGGGAGGGGGGTTTCATATAGTGTGGGGGGTGGGGGTGGCTTACTCTGGTGAGAAGGGGGTAGGGTGGGGCAGGGTTACTCTGGTGGGTGAGGGGGGCTCACAGTGTGAGGGTGGGGGGGGCTAACTTCAGCGGGGAGGGGGGTAGGGTGTGGGGGCTACTCCAGTGGGGAGGGGGTCAAACAGGGTTGGTGGGGGGCTTACTCCCACCGGGAGGAGGCAGCATAGATGTGGGGTGTGTGGGGGGCTTACTCATGCAGGGAGGGGGGCTGCAACTACAAGGTGGGGTGATGGAGGGGGATTTACCTTGGTGGGGACTGGGGAGGGGGGGTTGTAGTGGCAGGGTGGGGTGGTGGAGGGGGCTTAACTCCGACGGGGATAGGGAGCATACGGTGGGGTGAGTGTGGGGGCATATTTCGGTGGGAGGTTGGGGAGGGTGTTACAAATTATTTTTATTTTATTTTATTTTATTTTATTTTAGTTAGGTATATGTTAATTTTTTCTCAATGTCTGGTTAAAATTAATCATGGTTAGATTCTCGGGCAATAACGAATAATTACGACAATGACATTTTTGCACAATTAGGGTTTATAGAGTAGGGCTGTCAATGGGGCAGGCCGATCCGACAGGCCCTCGGGTTTGGCTTGATTTCGGGCCGGGCCACAAGATTTTTTTCGGCCCGCGGGTTTTTAGTCGGACCTAAAAGCCCGGCCCGACTAGACCCGCGGGTCGGGCTCGAGCTTTGAGTTTGACCCGCGGGCCGGCCTGGCCCGTTCTCTATTTTTATTCCCACTTTAAAATTTAAAAATTATTTAATTAAAATTATGTTATTTTACTTACTTAGAAAATTTAAAACTCTCTTTTCACATAAATTATGTAATTAATATCAATTTGTTAATTAATTTAGTGAGATTATAAACTTTATATTATTAAATATATTAATTTTTATTTTTTTTATTTTTCTATTTACGTTGTCGGGCCGAGCCAAGCCTTAGTCGGGCTTTATATTTTTTAAATAATATCGGGCCCAGCCCGAGCTCGAGCTTAATATTAACAAGTCGGGCTCGGGCCGGGTCAACTTAAGCTCAGCCCAGGCCCGGCCCATTGACAGCCCTTAATACAGAGTGATATAACTATTAATGTATTTTCACGAGTAATTTTTTTTTTACAAATTCACGTCTAATAATAATTTTCATGCAAAAAACCCGCGGTAAGTGGCCTCGCTCTCCCTCTCTCTCTCCCGATCATGTTCCCCTCCCTCAATCCCTCTCCCTCTCCCCTGTCCGGCTCCCTCACTCCCTCTCCCTCTCCCCTCTCGCGCTCCCTCACTCCCTCTGGCCGCCCTCCCCCACCCCCTCCACTGCCCTCTCTTCCCCTGTCCGTGGCCCCTCTCCCCCTCTCATTATGATGCTGTTCTTGTAAAATCTAGTTTGAACATTAGGTGGATGTATTTTAATTTGTAGAATCTATCTAAAAACTCGTTGGAGTGAGATATCGCAAATTCTGAAAATAGACTCAGTTTGAACATGTCTTATTCTCCTCCAAAAATCTATCAGGGCGCATAAGTCAAGATCTTAATACTACATTTGATTAAAATGATAGAGATGTCAGATATTTTAATGAGTAGAATTTTAAAACTCATCCCCACAAATCCAGCCAAACTCCACGTAACGGAGTCATAGATAATTTGGACCCGTGGCCTAAGTGACCGTCTCACTCCCTGCCCAAATTGGCCACTGTGAACAATTTCACATCACTTGGGATCTCCCTGGGCAGCTTCTTCCTGATTAATTTGGACTGAATTAGACTGGGGAGACTCGTCGGACCCACGGAGACTGATTTGGACTGAACAACCATGGGTTTAGTTTAACGATACACAGGTTATTTTTTAAAAAAAATTTAAATCGCTTGTGTGAAATGCTACACATGTTCCTAGTCTTGCCCCGGACAGAACTTGATGATAGCTGTATTTTTCCTTTCCCGGGCATGTGACATTCTAAACGCAATAAATAGCCAGAGTTTACAAGAACACCATCAAAGAACCTTCATTCAATCAACAATCATTAATTTTTAGTTCAGATGGTATGCAGGAAAGTGAAGTTCCAACTTCTGATCCGAGAAACAATGTCCTTTTTGGAGTTGACATTGATAACCCTCTTGGGATACCAATGCCTAGTGATCCTTTACTAGCAAAAAATATAAGCTCTGGCAAAGACTATCAGACTGATCTCACTTCAAACAGCATTATTTCCAATTCCAGTGGCTCCAAGGAAACTCAAGCAGAATTCTCAACATCAATTGTTTCTCAATCTTTTGGGGTTCCAGATGTGGCATTTAATTCTAGTGACTCCACTAATGATAGCAGCTTTTTGATTGGCAGATCAATAGATATCACTCGGTCTTCGGGCAATGATGAGTTGAAGTAGGATCTTGCTCGACTGTTCAGCATACAGAGGAGAGGGGGGAGCTCTGTGGGAGGGGGGTGGAGCTTGGTGGGACGGGGAGCTCCGTGGGAGGGGGGAGCGGCATCCGAGAGGGTTCCAGTGGGGGGGAGCTCAGTGGGAGGGGGGAGGGGCATCCGAGAGGGTTCCAGTGGGGGGGGGGGAGCTCTGTGGGAGGGGGGTGGGAGGGGGGGGGAGCTCTGTGGGACGGGGCGCTCGGTGGGAGGGGGGAGGGGCATCCGAGAGGGTTCCAGTGGGGGGGAGCTCAGTGGGAGCAGGAGGGCGGGTGGGAGGAGGGGGAGCTTTGTGGGAGGGGCATCCGTACATGCTCCACTGAGGTTGAAAGTGATCCCATTTGAACCTTGTCTTATGATGATAAGAAGATATAGAGAAATGGAATGACCACATATCTTAAGTAGTACATATATACAAAGATGTGGATAAATGCAAAGAAATCAGAATTCTCTATAGCAATAGGTAAATACCCAAAAAATTCGTTTTGTGATTTAAAACTTTGTGGATTTTAATTGCATGTAAATATAATTTTAAATCTGATTTTAATAGAAATTTGATGTTAATTTAGCTCAAAAATGTAGATTGTTTTGCTTCGATGTTATTCATTTGAAATTTTTTGTAATTTGGGTGTTATTTAATTTGATATGTGCATAATGATAATTGCGTTGTTATTTAATTTTATGTTATATAAATGCATGGGGTATTCCCTGTGAGTTGAGGTGCGTGGGTGCGACCTAACATTACACGCACCTCAGGAGAGCGCGTTAAAACCGTGTCAATGTGCCTTCCCGTTCAAGACTTTGGGTTTGATATGTATGTTCTCATTTATTTATGAGAATGTATATATCTACCTCAAAGTCTTGAATTGTCCCGTTTGGACAGTCTGTGAATGTTTGATCGCACTTAGGCAGTCATTTACTATATATGTTTGTATGGTTTGTTGAGAATTTCGGTTGCGTCTCCTCACTCTTCTCTGATATACCATTATTGATTTTGAGTGTTTTCTTAACCACTTACTTGTAAGTGTTTAAGAAAATTTCAAAATCAATAAATATATTTGGTATATCGGAGAAGTGTGGGGAGATGATGCCGAAATTTTTAGCAAATCGTGCAGCACATATAGTAAGTGATTGTGCGATCAAACCTTCATGGATGGGTTAAAAAGTGATAATCTAATCAATATTCCTCTTCCAACTGCAAATGGTCTATGATGAACGATGTGAGGAAAGAGTCGGGTGTAATATTATGAGTAATGATTTGAAAGTTAGGATGTGTATTGTCATTTATTGGGTGCAGGCAAAATGTCGACAGATCGTTCATGGATGTATCGTAAAATGTCGACATAAAATTCTTGCAAGTCTCAGTGGCCTCCCACATGTTGTGCATACGCCAACCCCACCACCTCCCGCTGCAGGTATGTATATTTTAATTATATGTTCGCAGTATATGTATCACTCCACATGACAATAAATTCTTGCAGGTCTCAGTGGCCTCCCACATGTTGTGCATACGCCAACCCCACCACCTCCCGCTGCAGGTATGTATATTTTAATTATATGTTCGCAGTATATGTATCACTCCACATGACAATAAATTCTTGCAGGTCTCAGTGGCCTCCCACATGTTGTGCATACGCCAACCCCACCACCTCCCGCTGCAGGTATGTATATTTTAATTATATATTCGCAGTATATGTATCACTCCACATGACAATAAATTCTTGCAGGTCTCAGTGCCCTCCCACCACCTCCCACTTGTACAGGGCCCACCCCCACCAGTCAGCCCCTTGACGATGTCGGCAGTTGTCACGAGGGAGGCACGACCCATGATAGACGTCGCCCGTGTTGGGTATTCGGGTAAATCTATAAGGTTATATTACATTAATTAGCCCTCAACTGTGTAATATGAATATTTTAACATTTGCAATTGCAGTATGAAATTTGAACCCCACGGCGCTGTCCATCATTCCACCGAACTCATGTTGGCACATGTGCCCGGGGCAGCTTCCACTTTCAGAGATTTTTCGATGTCCGTCCGCGATTCATTGTACAACATGTTCTTAGTAAGTAATTACGTCATTTAATTCAAGTATTTCCCAAAGTCTATTTACAACTTTATACTAAGTGTGAAAAGCAATTGATTTACAGCGGTCTTTTCAATTCACATGTGGACATGACGCGGCGAGATGTCGTCGTGCCTGGGAGTCTACTATGCTCTCAAGTTACAAGAGAAAATACATGAGGCCCGAGCACACGCTAAAAAATTGAGTGGGGGGAGTGAAGACCGACAATTGTGGAAGGCGCATCGCCCTCTATGGATGAGGCAGGAGGATTGGGAGATATCTTGTGACCATTTTGCCGACCCCAAGTGGATAGAAAAGTCCGAAAAAGCCAAAGCAAACAGGGCGTCAAAACCAGGTTCAAATTTGCATACGAGTGGGTCCATCTCTTATGCGGCTCATAAACAAAAATTGGTAAGTAATATACCAATTTATCTTCTTACAATTTATCCCAATATTTGACTTTTTTTACTATGAATTGTATAACAGGCTGTGGAGCTTAATCGACCTCCGTCGTTCCTCGAGGTGTTCGACAGAACACACAAAAAGAAGGGGACTAATGATTTTGTGAGTGACACAGCTAAGTCAGCAGCGGTAAGTTTATCTACATATGTAACTTGTACCGTTCATTTAAATCGGCATGTAATTCATATGAAATTGACTAGTTATTTTATTCAATTTGTAGGAAACATATAGCAAAGCAGTGACAGAGAAGTACGGGGAGGGAGACACGCAGCAGCCGGAGTTCGATCCGGTGGAGTGGGTGGCAGCAGCTAGCGTACCGAAGAAAGGCCGAAAATATGGTTTTGGGGAGAGCCTAGACGCAAGCGCGGTGACATCAGCGTGTGCGAGTTCTAGCAATACTTCTTCCAGTGGCAGTGCCTTCACTATACCTTCCGTTGCCCCCAGCGCTTCTGCCAGCGACATGATGGACATGGTCCGATCGCAGATTTCTGATATGCAGCGGCAGCAGCAGCATTTCCAGCAAGAGATCTCTAGCCAAGTGTCAGTATTCTTGCAGGCAATTAGTGGCCTCCTCTCCCAGAGCGGAATGGTCCCTCAGAAATCAACCACCACCACAGCACAGCCCGCACAGGTGAGTCTCTAGCCAAGTTTTTATTTTGATGGAATTACTCAATTATGTTCATTATTAATTTTAAAACTCATTTACTTCAGAATAATTGAGAAAATCCGGGGGTCTAAAATTTGAAATACCGGTCGGACGGCCGTGCCAATCATTCCAACGCGACCGGGGAGATGAAAGTGACTTGACAGAACTGACGGAATCCAAATCGGATGCCCAGTTTGATCTCGGCGCTAAAAGTTCAGTTTTAAAATACACTTAGTTTAAATGAACTACCAGGTCGGGTCCGGGGGTCTAAAATTGGAAATACCGGTCGGACGGCCATGCCGATCATTCCAACGCGACAGGGGAGATGAAAGTGACTTGTCAGAACTGACGGCATCCAAATCGGATGCCCGGTTTGAGCTCGGCGCTCAAAGTTTAGTTTTAAAATACACTTAGTTTAAATGAACTACCAGGTCGGGTCCGGGGGTCTAAAATTGGAAATACAAGTCGGACGGCCATGCCGATCATTCCAACGCGACCGGGGAGATGAAAGTGACTTGTCAGAACTGACGAAATCCAAATCGGATGTCCGGTTTGAGCTCGGCGCTAAAAGTTCAGTTTTAAAATACACTTAGTTTAAATGAACTACCAGGTCGGGTCCGGGGGTCTAAAATTGGAAATACCGGTCGGACGGCCGTGCCGATCATTCCAACGCGACCGGGGAGATGAAAGTGACTTGTCAGAACTGACGGAATCTAAATCGGATGTCCGGTTTGAGCTCGGCACTCAAAGTTCAGTTTTAAAATAAACTTAGCTTAAATGAACTCCCAGGTCAGGTCCGGGGGTCAAAAACTTGAAATACAAGTCGGACGGCCGTGCCGATCATTCCAACACAACCGGGGAGATGAAAGTGACTTGTCAGAACTGGCGGAATCTAAATCGGATGTCCGGTTTGAGCTCGGCGCTAAAAGTTCAGTTTTAAAATACACTTAGTTTAAATGAACTACCAGGTCGGGTCCGAGGGTCTAAAATTGGAAATGCAAGTCGGACGGCCGTGCCGAACATTCCAACACAGCCGGGGAGATGAAAGTGACTTGTCAGAACTGGCGGAATCCAAATCGGATGTCCGGTTTGAGCTCGGCGCTCAAAGTTCAGTTTTAAAATACACTTAGTTTAAATGAACTACCAGGTCGGGTCCGGGGGTCTAAAATTGGAAATACCGGTCGGACGGCCGTGCCGATCATTCCAACGCGACCGGGGAGATGAAAGTGACTTGTCAGAACTGACGGAATCTAAATCGGATGTCCGGTTTGAGCTCGGCACTCAAAGTTCAGTTTTAAAATAAACTTAGCTTAAATGAACTCCCAGGTCAGGTCCGAGGGTCAAAAACTTGAAATACAAGTCGGACGGCCGTGCCGATCATTCCAACACAACCGGGGAGATGAAAGTGACTTGTCAGAACTGGCGGAATCTAAATCGGATGTTCGGTTTGAGCTCGGCGCTAAAAGTTCAGTTTTAAAATACACTTAGTTTAAATGAACTACCAGGTCGGGTCCGAGGGTCTAAAATTGGAAATACAAGTCGGACGGCCGTGCCGATCATTCCAACGCGACCGGGGAGATGAAAGTGACTTGTCAGAACTGACGGAATCCAAATCGGATGTCCGGTTTGAGCTCGGCGCTAAAAGTTCAGTTTTAAAATACACTTAGTTTAAATGAACTACCAGGTCGGGTCCGGGGGTCTAAAATTGGAAATACCGATCGGACGGCCATGCCGATCATTCCAACGCGACCGGGGAGATGAAAGTGACTTGTCAGAACTGACGGAATCCAAATCGGATGCCCGGTTTGAGCTCGGCGCTCAAAGTTTAGTTTTAAAATACACTTAGTTTAAATGAACTACCAGGTCGGGTCCGGGGGTCTAAAATTGGAAATACAAGTCGGACGGCCATGCCGATCATTCCAACGCGACCGGGGAGATGAAAGTGACTTGTCAGAACTGACGAAATCCAAATCGGATGTCCGGTTTGAGCTCGGCGCTAAAAGTTCAGTTTTAAAATACACTTAGTTTAAATGAACTACCAGGTCGGGTCCGGGGGTCTAAAATTGGAAATACCGGTCGGACGGCCGTGCCGATCATTCCAACGCGACCGGGGAGATGAAAGTGACTTGTCAGAACTGACGGAATCCAAATCGGATGCCCGGTTTGAGCTCGGCGCTCAAAGTTCAGTTTTAAAATACACTTAGTTTAAATGAACTACCAGGTCGGGTCCGGGGGTCTAAAATTGGAAATACAAGTCGGACGGCCGTGCCGATCATTCCAACGCGACCGGGGAGATGAAAGTGACTTGTCAGAACTGACGGAATCTAAATCGGATGTCCGGTTTGAGCTCGGCGCTAAAAGTTCAGTTTTAAAATACACTTATTTAAATGAACTACCAGGTCGGGTCCGGGGGTCTAAAATTGGAAATACCGGTCGGACGGCCGTGCCGATCATTCCAACGCGACCGGGGAGATGAAAGTGACTTGTCAGAACTGACGGAATCCAAATCGGATGCCCGGTTTGAGCTCGGCGCTCAAAGTTCAGTTTTAAAATACACTTAGTTTAAATGAACTACCAGGTCGGGTCCGGGGGTCTAAAATTGGAAATACAAGTCGGACGGCCGTGCCGATCATTCCAACGCGACCGGGGAGATGAAAGTGACTTGTCAGAACTGACGGAATCCAAATCGGATGCCCGGTTTGAGCTCGGCACTCAAAGTTTAGTTTTAAAATAAACTTAGCTTAAATGAACTCCCAGGTCAGGTCCGGGGGTCAAAAACTTGAAATACAAGTCGGACGGCCGTGCCGATCATTCCAACACAACCGGGGAGATGAAAGTGACTTGGCAGAACTGGCGGAATCTAAATCGGATGTCCGGTTTGAGCTCGGCGCTAAAAGTTTAGTTTTAAAATACACTTAGTTTAAATGAACTACCAGGTCGGGTCCGAGGGTCTAAAATTGGAAATACAAGTCGGACGGCCGTGCCGATCATTCCAACACAGCCGGGGAGATGAAAGTGACTTGTCAGAACTGGCGGAATCCAAATCGGATGTCCGGTTTGAGCTCGGCGCTAAAAGTTCAGTTTTAAAATAAACTTAGCTTAAATGAACTCCCAGGTCAGGTCCGGGGGTCAAAAACTTGAAATACAAGTCGGACGGCCGTGCCGATCATTCCAACACAACCGGGGAGATGAAAGTGACTTGTCAGAACTGACGGAATCCAAATCGGATGCCCGGTTTGAGCTCGGCGCTAAAAGTTCAGTTTTAAAATACACTTAGTTTAAATGAACTACCAGGTCGGGTCCGGGGGTCTAAAATTGGAAATACCAGTCGGACGGCCGTGCCGATCATTCCAACGCGACCGGGGAGATGAAAGTGACTTGTCAGAACTGACGGAATCTAAATCGGATGTCCGGTTTGAGCTCGGCGCTAAAAGTTCAGTTTTAAAATACACTTAGTTTAAATGAACTACCAGGTCGGGTCCGAGGGTCTAAAATTGGAAATACAAGTCGGACGGCCGTGCCGATCATTCCAACACAGCCGGGGAGATGAAAGTGACTTGTCAGAACTGGCGGAATCCAAATCGGATGTCCGGTTTGAGCTCGGCGCTAAAAGTTCAGTTTTAAAATAAACTTAGCTTAAATGAACTCCCAGGTCAGGTCCGGGGGTCAAAAACTTGAAATACAAGTCGGACGGCCGTGCCGATCATTCCAACGCGACCGGGGAGATGAAAGTGACTTGTCAGAACTGACGGAATCTAAATCGGATGTCCGGTTTGAGCTCGGCACTCAAAGTTCAGTTTTAAAATAAACTTAGCTTAAATGAACTCCCAGGTCAGGTCCGGGGGTCAAAAACTTGAAATACAAGTCGGACGGCCGTGCCGATCATTCCAACACAACCGGGGAGATGAAAGTGACTTGTCAGAACTGACGGAATCCAAATCGGATGCCCGGTTTGAGCTCGGCGCTAAAAGTTCAGTTTTAAAATACACTTAGTTTAAATGAACTACCAGGTCGGGTCCGGGGGTCTAAAATTGGAAATGCCGGTCGGACGGCCGTGCCGATCATTCCAACGCGACCGGGGAGATGAAAGTGACTTGTCAGAACTGACGGAATCTAAATCGGATGTCCGGTTTGAGCTCGGCGCTCAAAGTTCAGTTTTAAAATACACTTAGTTTAAATGAACTACCAGGTCGGGTCCGGGGGTCTAAAATTGGAAATACAAGTCGGACGGCCGTGCCGATCATTCCAACGCGACCGGGGAGATGAAAGTGACTTGTCAGAACTGACGGAATCCAAATCGGATGTCCGGTTTGAGCTCGGCGCTCAAAGCTCAGTTTTAAAATACACTTAGTTTAAATGAACTACCAGGTCGGGTCCGGGGGTCTAAAATTGGAAATACCGGTCGGACGGCCGTGCCGATCATTCCAACGCGACCGGGGAGATGAAAGTGACTTGTCAGAACTGACGGAATCCAAATCGGATGTCCGGTTTGAGCTCGGCACTCAAAGTTCAGTTTTAAAATAAACTTAGCTTAAATGAACTCCCAGGTCAGGTCCGGGGGTCTAAATATTGTTTCAAGCTAGTAGTTGATCTATAAAATCTGCAGTTATCAATTTGATATGTTTGATTTATATTTATGCTCATTTCTTCGCACTAATTTTTTTATCTATGAATGAATGTTATTATTTTTTTAATGTAGGGGGATCCTTCTGCGGGCAGCGACAGAGGAGATGAGCAGGGCAGTGACGATATGGATGATGAGGATATTGACGATGTACCAGATATTTCTTGATGTTTAATGATATTTGTTTTATGTTATTCAGACGGATCAGCAGGGTTAATGTGTTTTTCTTTGTATTTATTTTGTCAGCATGGTGTTGAATTTTTTTATTGGTGGTGTTTATTTATTTGAACATCTATGTTATGTTGAGATTTTTTCGGTGGTGTTTATTTATTTGGGTATGTTGATGTTGAGTTTTTTTTTGTGGTTAGTTCCAATAATTTTTTTTAACAGGTTTATTAGATAAATAAACTTAAATTTTTAAAAAAATATATTTTTTTTCAGACGGATTTATAATCCGTCTGAAATGACGTTTGTAATAGAGACGGTAATTTCAGACGGAATTCATATCCGTCGTGAATTGCGTTTTAAACCCCGACGGATTTAGGACGAACAACATATGGAACCGTCGTTGGAAGTTACGACGACAAAGTAATCCGTCGTAATATCCGGCAGAAATAGAGACGGATTTCAGACAATATTTCAGACGGATTACGGACGGTATTTACAACGGATAATAAATCCGTCTTAAAAACCGTATGAAATACAGACGGAAATTTCAGACTGATAATTACATACGGAAATTTTATCGTGTGAGATTTAGACGGAATTTATGACCGAAATTATTTGTGTCTTAATTTCAGACGGAATTTCAGACCGAAAAGTTAACTGTCACAAATTTGTGACTAAGAATTTCAGACGGTCGAGTTCGGTCTTAAATCCGTCGGAAATCCGTTACAAATATGTGTTGCGACGGATTTTCAGACGGATTTGAGACGGATAACGTCCGTCTGAAATCCCGCTTTTTCTGGTTGTGCAATCAGGTGGTAGAAGATATGCTCAGAGCTTGTATTATTGATTTCGGTGGAAGTTGGCATGATCACTTGCCTTTGGTCGAGTTTGCATACAACAACAGCTACCAGGCAAGTATACAAATGGCACCTTTCGAAGCCTTATACGGAAGAAGTTGCCGATCACCCTTGTGCTGGGATGAAGTTGGCGAGAAACAACTATTAGGCCCAAACATGGTAAGGGATACCACTGAAAAGATTCAGATGATTAGAGAGAGACTCCAAGTAGCTCAGTATAGACAGAAGGCTTATGCTGACACAAGAAGAAGAGATCTCGAATTCCAAGTTGGAGATCACGTATTTCTCAAGATATCACCTGGACGTGGAATAAGGAGATTTGGTGTTAAGGGCCAGCTTACGCCAAGGTTTATCAGACCTTTTGAGGTATTAGAAAGAGTGGGCGAGGTGGCATACCGCGTCGCTTTACCTCCTCAATTGTCCGATGTTCATAACGTATTCCACATATCCATGTTGAAGAAGTATGTGCACGATCCATCACATATCATCGATCATGGAGACCAAGTGATTCAAAAGGATCTCACATATGAGCAAAAGCCCATGAAGATCCTCGATCGTGAGGTACGCACCTTAAGGAACAAGAGTATCCCCATCGTTAAGGTACAATGGAATAAATGCTCATCATATAAAGTAACATGGGAGACCGAGGAGTCTATGATCGAGGAAATGATTTCCAGACTTATTTTAAAAGGTATGTACTCTACACTCTCCACATACATATGCAATTGAATTTGGGGACCAAATTCTTCTAAGTGGGAGAGGGTGTAGCAACCCTGGTAAATGAAAAAGGGATAAAATGATAAATCTACTAGAAAGATTAAACTAATGATAAAGTTCTAACACATATAAATACTTAAAACATATGATAAGCAGGTCATAAGAGAATAACGCCTCCGATCAAGGCACTATTTAGTTGAAGACTGGCATGAAGGCGCTAATTAAAGAATTGACGCCCCCATGACAGGCGTTATATAAAGAATTGAAGACTGTGTGTACGGGCGTCATTTTAAAATAACGCCCCAACCCTGGGCGTCATTTACAAACAGAACCGATGGTGTTTGGTTCGAACAGGGATGTTAACTTGTAAGTTATTATTAGGAAAGATCCATACGTGGATATCTAATTTTAAAAAGGATTCTATGAAGGAAATTTTAATCCTAATCAAACTCCTAAACCCCGTCGAGGTTCTTATTCTATAAATACCACCCTTAGAACTCCTTGTTATTAGCTTCGTCAAAACCACGAATTTCTTCCTCCCTGCAAGCCAAAGCGTGAAGAAGCCTCCCTTCTTTTCCTGTTGATGAAGGAGTTGTTGCTGCTAGCCTTTCTTCTATCACCAGAAGCAGAAGAACAAGCTGCTTCTTCTTCCGAAGGTTGCTCCTGCCGTAGTGTACATGAAGAACATGAAGTTATTCATCTTTCCATCTTCATCCTTGCTGCACGGAGGCTTGAAGCCGTTGCCTTTCTTCACCGTTGCTGCTACTACTGCTGTTGCCTTCAGCCGCTGGAGCAAGAGGAGCAAGCTGTTGCATCTTCTTCCTTCTAAACCGGTTGCTCTGTTGAAAATAGAGTATCGTTCATGGTTATTCTCTTCATATTTTCTTCACGGTAGGTTTTCTCAAGACTTAGCAAAATCCTATAATTACTAAGTGAAAACATGCATATAGGTCTGAAGGAGTTACAGATTTCGTTTCCAGAATGAATTTTCTCCGTTTACTGCATGAATGAAACTGACGACCCAAGATAAGGCGTCATTTAAAATCAACGACCGTGCAAACAGTCGTCGTTTCCTAGATAGTTAATAATTATACAATGTTTAAAATTTAATAACTATGAACTCCTACATGTACACTAATGCATGACTGTGTCCATAAATTTCTGCTATTTTTTCTCTATCTGTTCATGTCATTTGTTTCCTGATCAGACATATTTTATGAACCTTGTGTCTGTGATTGTACCTGCCCGGTGCAAATCAGTTGACAAAGAATTAGCGACCCTGATTAGATCGTTATTAGAATGGACGCCCCTGCATCTAGGCGTCAAATTCGTGATAAATAATAGAAATGGAAACGTACATAAATTCCTGGACATGATAATTGACGACGTATACACTGCCCTTTTATTTGACATATGACGCCCCTGACTAGGGCGCCTTTTTATGAAATGAAGACTTAATGCAAGTCGTCAATTACTTAATATCTAAAAATTGGAAATTTTTACAGATGATAGTATCAACGGTAAACGACTGAGTGAACAATCGTCATTTACTGAACTGACGACCCAGACAAGGGCGTCAATTCATAAAATGAGGACTCAAGCTCAGGCATCAATTGACTGATAGTTCTGATTTTTTTTTTTATTTTCCGTGTTTTTCAGTAACCCTTTGACAATGGGTTATGTGTGTTGGCACGATATTCCATTCCGTGAATATAGTCTCATGTTTCACGTCATTTCACGGTTACCCACTATTTCTCGGTGATAGATGAACCCTCCATGGGACTTTCCGTTCCTTTGGACCGGTGACTTTATCATAGAGACCTCCGTAAGACTTCGCTAGCCTTGGATTCCCTCAAGGCAGCCGAGCAGGTTGTACCCTTAAAAACCTATGACACTACTTGATTGCCATGTCACTCTAAAGAAACATGGTATATCGGCCCTCATGATATGCTGTTTTGATGTCATGAGAATACTATTTAAATAATGGAATGGGAAACCATACCATTAATACTCCTTAAGAATGATGTGTCATACTTGTGGACACTAATTTTATCTACCTTATCATGTATAAGAACATGCGACCATGGTTATAGGAGCGCTTATTCTTAATGTCTCGGCACCCCAATTAGGGAGCCGATTCCACCTAGTTTCATACAAATCGTGGTTATACCGTTACTATCATGGTACGTCCTTACGCATCATGCTCAATCCTTGAAATTTTATTCCACATAATCTACCTTAAAGTTCATACAAGCTTGAATCCGTTGAAATTCTATATTGGCTATAACTATAGTGGATGTCGAAAATACATGATCAATGCCTGCGCATATAGGGCCCGATCTGGTCCTGGGAGGAGCACCCGAAAGTACTAGTACCCATGGGAGTTGTAATGATCACGGTATGGCATTGTACCGAAGTGCATGACTAGCTTGATAGATATTCCATAAATCTCGTACTTGATTTTATTTGACTTGACATGACGTGACTTGCGTGACCCGAAAAGGGTATTATTTGCTTGCTTATAACATGATGGCCAATTCTTGACATGATCGCATGACCTGATAACTATACGTGCTTGAGTATCTTGCTATCTTAACATGAGTTTTTTTTTAAGACTGGCTAGTTCACTCGCTATCACTTGATATACATTCTCTACTCTCTTGTAATTCAATCTCTCTATTGTCGTTTCTTGCGAGCATGCATAGCTTATTCCATTTCATGTAACCTATAAATTACTTAAAGCAAGTTACTTCTTGAGATATAATCCCTACTGAGCGTTCGCTCACCTAGTGTTTTCCCTTATTTTTCAGGTAAGTCCGATAACGATGCCCAAATGGATGGGGATGCCAATGAGTGAGGAGGTAGAGCCACTCCAAGCATCGATTAGTCTTATCTTTTCTATTTCTTGAGTCCATTATGTTACTTTTCCTTTATTTGAGTCGTAGCACTTTCTTTAAGTAAGTTGTAATAAAGTACTTTGAAGGTTTGATGAAATAAAGGATTGGATTATTATTACTTTGCGCACTCTATCTTTGTGTCGAATACACTAACGCTCTGATTGATATGATTGATATAAACTCGTCACGCATCTCCGGGTTCCTTCCGTGCTCGGGGCGTGACAGTAAGGACCCATACTAATCATGAAATTACAAGCCTTAACATGTTCTGACCACTAACATAACGGGAATACAAGGTAAGGACTTAAGATACAAAAGACACGACTAGCTGATGGTTCAACGATCGGTGATTCTAGCACTCATCACTTGGTCTCATTCCCATCCGGGTGGTGGTCGCCATCCAAGTTACCTGAAAAATGTTAGAATGAACTGGATGAGCGAATCACTCAGTAAGAATTACATCTCAAGTTCTAACAATCTTTAAGTAAATTACATATTTCGTGCAATGCAAGTAAACTTTGCATGATAGACGGTCAAAATATCAAGAATGTTATAGAATGAATATTGCACGAATTCAAGTAGTAATATGGTGCTAGCAAGTGGTTGCACAATTTATCAACTATCAAGAATATGTAATTGGAATTCAAGCATGTAAGAATATCAAGTACGTGTAACTGGAATTCAAGCATGAAAGAATATCAAGTACGTGTAACTAGAATTGGCTATTTCATTCAAGCAAGTACTTTGCCCTTTTTCGGGCCATGCAAGTCAAGTCAAGCAAGCAAGAGAGTGAGTGGAATGTCAAAAGTCTAGCAAGTAAGTACTCCGGTGCAATGCTTAAACACCGTGGTCAATCAACTCCCATAGACACAAGTACTTTTGGGTGCTCCTCCCAGGATCAGACCGGGCCCTATACGCACAACATTGAGTCATGTATTTGTTCAACATCCACGCTCATTTATAGCCAATATAGAAATCCAATGAATTTTACATTTATAGAAAATATAAGGTAGACTTTTTTGAATGGAATTCAAGGACATATTTTTTTCTGTAAGGATAAACTATGATTAAAACCACGTAAAACACGGGATGAGTCGGCAATCTAAGTGGTATGATTAAAACCACGCAAAACACGGGAAGAGTCGACAATATGAGTGGAATTGGCGCCCTTCGGGCTCCCATTATATTCAGAATTGGCACCCTCACGTAAGGAAATGGCGCCCAGAGGGGTGCCATTTTTGAAATGGCACCGAGGGGACTGCCATTTATTAACTAAATGGCGCCCAGAGGGCTGCCACTATTTCCAGAATGGGCGCCCTGCACAGGGGGCGCCCATTCCCTGTAAAAATCTGGGAATGAAACAACCATTTCAGTAAATGGCGCCCAGAGGGTTGCCATTATTCAGGTAATGGGCGCCTGATCTAGGGGCGCCCATTCAAGTTTATATATATATATATATATATATTCCTTTTTGTTTGCCCTAAAGAAATGGCGCCCCTCTGTAGTGTCACCATTTAATTGGCGACTCTGTAGAGGGTCTTTAATTCTGTAAATGGCACCCTAGTCAAGGGCGCCCATTCTTCCGGGTCATCCACGCACCGGACAGGTGCATTCTGAGGCACAGGTTACTATTCATGATTTCTAAAGTTCTCGGAATCGAGAAATAAGGACATGGATAGATAGAGAAAAATATCAAGATCATAGAATCATACTCATGCAAGAATTTTATGGTTTAGTTTCATAGATATAAAATTTCCAACATGGTGATTATTATCTACAGGAAATTGAATTAATGACTGCCTGAGGGTCTTCAATTAATGGGTGCCCATGACTGGGTCGCCCATTCAGGAATGGGCGCCCAGGAGTTGGCCGCCCATTACCTAAAGGCACTAATTTTTGCTTCCGTAAAACATGCTATATATTAGACCTAAACGTGCTATATTTTAGACCGTAAAACTAGTGTAACAGGATAGATTTGATTTCCGTAAAACCAGTGTAACAGACTATGTATAAAACCGATGTAACATGCTACAGTTGATCTACTTAAAACACGTGTAACATGCTATATAATATAATATGGAACGGGCTGTATGACATGGCAGATGGAATATGAAACGGGTTGTATAACATGGCAGATGGAATATACTAGCACTACTCATGCATGTTATGTTACCCTATATTATCTACGGGTTGCGCTAGATCCTGAGAACACCTACCTATTTGGTGTGGTTAACGAGGTATAATAGTAGAGAAAGAATAAGAAATCCAAGCCCTTCATGTTCAGCAAGCTTCCAGTACGCCTCTATATATAGTAGGAAGAAGACCCTTCACTTCTTCTTCATGTTCGTGAGACGAGAAAAGATTCTCTTCTGCAGAATAGCAGCAGCATGACAGAAACGGCCTTCGAACGTTCGATGGATGGAATAAATTATAGGGAAGGAACAATTATAGGGTTACAGGTTCTACCAGAGAGGGGTACATTGCCAGCGAACATAACTTATTCGTGTTTCAACTTCTCTAGAAGATTGTCCTTTTGTGTCTGTGGGAATTGGCACCCTGGTAAGGGGCGACCATTAGTCTACGCCCTTGTACAGGGGCGCTTATCAAGGAAAATGGCGCCCTGGACAGGGGCGCCCATCTCCGGCTTCTGACAAGTCATGGAAAAGGCTGAACCCTTCACGTGGGGTGAATGGTGGGGCCTGCCAAGAGAATTAGCGCCTTGGCATAGGGGCACTCATTGCATAATTGGCGCCCTGGTAAGGGGCGCCCATTCCCTTTGTTTTGGAAAAATGAAAACCCCTATACGTGCTATCCATGTGTGGGTATTTAAGTGATGTTGGGCCTCTGAAATGTAGGTATATTTATATAGTGACACTCATAAGGTATAGTTCTTTTTATAAGGCCTTCATGTAGAGTTTATTTATTTAGGAAAAAGTTCAATTTCTCTAGCATTTTTATCGAGGGTGCTGCACCCTCCCCCACTTAAAAGAATTTGATCCCCAAATTCAACTGCATGTGAGATGACGAGGAGGGTGCGGAGTACTTACGAACTAGAATAGCTCCGAAAATCTCCTTCTCATTGACTCCTCAGATTCCCATGTGGCTTCTTATTCCAAGCATCGATTCCATTAGATTTTGACCATAGGGATCGTCTTGTTTCTCAGAACCCGGGCTTCTTGGTCGAGGATCTTCATCGGCTTTTGCTCGTAGGTCAGGTCCTTTTATATCACCAAATCAGTGTGGTTAATGACATGGAAAGGATCATGCACATACTTCTTCAGCATAGCAATATGGAATACATTGTGCACTTCTGATAGTTGTGGAGGCAAAGCAATGCGATAAGTCACCTCGCCCACTCTTTTCAACACTTCAAATGGACCAATAAACCTTGGTGTAAGCTTACCCTTAACACCGAATCTTCTAATACCTCGGCCGGGAGAGACCTTGAGAAAAACATGGTGTCCAACTTAAAATTCCAGATCTCTTCTTCTATTGTCAGCATAAGATGTTTGCATGGATTGTGCTATCTTTAGCCTTTCTCGAATGAGGTGTATCTTCTCGGTTAAATCTCTTACCATCCCTGGGCCTAGAATTTGTTTTTCACCGACTTCATCCCAGCATATTGAAGATCAGCAACTCTTGCCATAATGTGCTGCAAAAGGTGCCATTTGGATACTGGCTTGATAGCTGTTGTTATATGCAAATTCGGCTAGGGGTAAGTTGTCATGCCAGCTTCCACCGAAATCTATAATACATGCCCTTAACATGTCTTCAACAACTTGGTTTGTCCTCTCGGTTTGACCATCTGTCTGGGGATGGAAAGCTGTGCTGAAGTTGAGTTTCATCCCCAGAGAGTGTTGTAGACTCTTCCAGAAATGGGAAGTAAAGCGTGGGTCTCGGTCGGATACGATCGACACAGGGACTCCATGCAATCTAACCATCTCTTTGATATATAAAGCAGCAAGGATATCAACTGACCATCGGCTCTTGATGGGTAAGAAATGAGCCGATTTAGTTAAACGGTCGATGATTACCCAAATTCCATCATGTCCGCCCCTAGACTTGGGCAAGCCCATGATAAAATCTACGCCGATGTCTTCCCACTTCCACTTGGTAATATCTAGCGGATGTAGTTTTCCAGTGGGTTTCTAATATTCCGCCTTTACTTGTTGACATGTCAGACAGCGAGACACAAAGTCTGCTACCTCCCATTTCATATTAGGCCACCAGAAAGTCTGTTTCAAGTCTTGATACATCTTAGTGGCTCCAAGGTGGATTGTGTACCTCGATCGGTGAGCTTCTTCAAAAACCTTCTTCTTCAGCTCAAGACTGTCGGGTACACATTTCCGTTCATGGAATAGCTATCTACCATCGGGTGCCAGCTTGAAATCGAGTCTTTCATCTAGCTTGTCCTTTATTTCCACCAGTGCAAGATCTTCTTCTGGTGGCTTTTTACTTTCAGGAAGCAGATTTGAATGTAGACTCTTGTGGGATAGAATAATACACCCGTTCTTCTCATCTGTACTGATATTGAGTTTAGAAAATATCTCCAGCAACTTCCATTCTTGAATCATGCAGTTGGCCATTAATGCTCTCGGCTTTTGACTAAGGGCATCAGCTACGGAATTACCTTTACCAGGATGGTATTGTACGGTGAATTCAAAATCCTTGAGATATTCGAGCCAACGCCTCTGCTGCATGTTTAGCTCCTTTTAGGAGAATAAATATTTGAGACTTTTGTGATCAGAGTATATTGTGAATTGTTCTCCGTAGAGATAGTGTCTCAAGATCTTTATGTCAAATACGACCGCGGCTAGCTCTAAATCATGCACCGGGTACTTCTCTTCATGCTTCTTCAATTGCTGGGAAGAGTATGCAATGACTCTTCCATCTTGCATTAATGCACACCCAAGGCCAATACCAGAAGCATCAGTATATACCTCGTACTTTTCTCCTTCCGTTGGTAATGATAAGAATGGGGCAGTAGTCAAGACATCCTTCAAAGCTTGGAAGCTCTTCTCACAGTCTTCATTCCACTCGTAAGGCACTTCCTTTCGAGTCAATCTGGTGTGAGGAAGAGAGGTTTTGGAGAAATCCTTGATGAAACGCTGGTGGTAACCAGTTAGACCCAAGAAGCTTCGAATCTCCATTGCACTCGTTGGTTGTTCCCACTTCTACACAGCCTCGACCTTTGAAGGGTCGACAGAAATTCCATCCTTCGAGACGATATGGCCCAAGAAGGATACTTCCTCGAGCCAGAACTGACATTTGCTTAATTTGGCATACGATTTGTTTTCTCTTAATATTTGCAATGCCTTCATCAGATGTTCTTCATGGTCTTCTTCAGACTTTGAATAGATCAGAATATCATCAATAAAGGCCACAATAAATTGGTCTAAGTGAGGCCTAAATATGTTGTTCATTAACTGCATAAAGGCTGCATGAGCATTTGTTAGTCCGAAAGGCATAGCAGTAAATTCGTAATGCCCATACCTGCTTCGGAATGCAGTTTTATGAATGTCTTCCTCCTTGATTCTTAGTTGATGATAACCAGATCGGAGATCAATCTTGGAGAAGTATTTAGCTCCAGATAATTGATCGAACATCTCATCAATTCTCGGCAGTGGGTACTTGTTCTTGATTGTAAGGTGATTTAGCTGCCAATAATCAATGCATAGTCTCATCGATCCGTCCTTCTTTTTGACGAATAGCACGGGTGCTCCCCATGGGGAAGTACTTGGCCTGATGAAACCCTTTTTCAGTAACTCCATTAGCTGCTCTTTTAGTGCTTTCAACTCTGCGGGGGACATTCTGTAAGGTGCCTTAGAAATAGGACCAACACCAGGGACAAGGTCGATTGTGAACGACACTTCCCTTTCCAGGGGTAAGCCGGGCAATTCTTCTAGGAAGACGTCGGGAAAATCCCGAACTATACGGAGGTCTTCAAGTTTAGATTCCTCGACTTCCGTAGCAGTCACAAATGTTATGAAAGCCACGCATCCTTTACTTATGAGTTTACTAGCTCGGAGAGCTGAGATAAGAGGTGATCTATTTCGAGGGCTAATGTAGACCAACTCGGGGTAATCCACAAAAGTTATCTTGCCGTTCCGGCAATCTACTGTAGCTTGGTGAATGGATAACTAGTCAGCACATAGTATGACATCATACCCTTTCATATCTAGGCATATCAGGTTGACAAGTAGATTATTTCCCTTAACCATAACCTTACAATTTGGGTAGTGATGTGTGATGTTAGATTCGTTCTCGAGAGGTGTAGATATGATTAAGTCTAACTATTCAGGCTCCTTAGAAAATGAAGCAGCAAATTTCTCAAAAATAAAAGAATGAGTTGCTCCGGTGTCAAGTAAAACTTGAGCAGTCTTAGAACAAATAGTTAGTGTACCTTCTACGATTCCACCTTCTGTTGATTCTGCCTCTTGGAGAGCTTGCAGATGACCTTCCTTCTTTGCCAGACGCTTCTCATCCTTAGTGGCTTGCTCATTCATCAATGGGCAATCAAGGATTCGATGATCTCTGCTTCCACATCGGAGACATGCTCCCAACTTCCTCTAGCATTCCTCGGCCTTGTGGCCGGCCTTATCACAGTATGTACAGACTTTCTGAGAAGGTGTAGTGGTGGAGAATGGCTTGTCATTCTTCTGAAATTTCTTTCCTTGGAGGACTCCCCTCCATTGAAGAACCGCTTCTTGTTGAAGGATGGTTTGAAATATCCCGGGCCTATGACGGGTTCCTTCTTGTCTCTTCCTCGAATCTTCTCAGATTATTCGGTGGCGTCTTCTAGCAATTGGGCACGCCGAACCACTTCCTAATAGACTTGGATGTCCATCGGTGCAAGTTGTGTAATGTAGTGGGGCCGAAGCCCGTTGAGAAACCGTCTAGCCTTCATCTTTTCGGTGCACACCAAGTGAGGTGCATACCTAGACAGTCTTGAGAACTGAACCTCACACTTGGCAACTTTCAGTGCCCGTTGTTTCAATGCGGCAAATTATGAGGCCTTTTTCTCCTAAATGCGGTCAGAAAAATATTTGTCGTTGAAATGTTTAACAAACTCATCCCACGTGACATAGTCACCGGGCAATGTCGCTTCCACATATTCCCACCAACACCGAGCGTCCCGCTCTAGTTGGAATGTGGCAAGTAAAACCTTCTCTTTATCCGTGCATTGCATGACATGGAAGATCCTTCCGAGTTCCTTCAACCAATTCTCAGCATCCTTGGGGTCGGACGAGCCCGTGAATCTTGGTGGGTTCATGTTGCGGAAACCCCTATGGAGATCGCCAGCTCCACGGTTAGCTCCGCCCTGTGCCACTTGTTGTAGCGCCTGGGTAAGGCCTTGCACGGTGCATTGCATCTCGCGCCATTGGGCTCTTTCAGCGGCCAGAATCCTACAAGAAAATGTAAGTGAGTATAATAAGTATAAGATTGATTATAAGATCAAACGTCATTATAGGACTTAATAAAACTTAACCCATGGCTTTATCCATCTCACTAGATATAAGGAGTAAACCTATCCTTGGACTTAATTTTCCTAGGAAATTGAAATCCTAGGCTCTGATACCATGTAAACTATCATGCCCCGAGCATGGAAGATACCCGGGACGCGGCGAGTTTATATAGATCCAATCAATCAGAGTAATAAAAAATTTTTTTGACAAAAGACAGAGTGCGCAAAAGACAAGAATAATACTAACCAAATTTAAATGTCCACAATATGCCAATATTCCAACATAACCATAATGGTAAGGACCCATACTAATCATGAAATTACATGCTTTAACATGTTCTGACCACTAACATAACGGGAATACAAGGTAAGGACTTAAGATACAAAAGACACGACTAGCTGATGGTTCAACGATCGGTGATTCTAGAACTCATCACTCGGTCTCATTCCCATCCGGGTGGCGGTCGCTATCCAAGCTACCTGAAAAATGTTAGAATGAACAGGATGAGCGAATCGCTCAGTAGGAATTACATCTCAAGTTCTGACAATCTTTAAGTAAATTACATATTTCATGCAATGCAAGTAAACTATGCATGATGGCTTTTTTTAACAGTACTTTATTGGAAAGGGAGAGATGAGCTCTGGCGATCCTGGAGCCAGGAACTCGGCTCTGCATGGCTTGCAACCCCTTCTTCCACCTTGCTCACAGCATTCTTCCCAAGCCCTCCCTGCTTTACTACCAAAGTCACCATCCGCTTTGGAAGGGAGAGGACGTCGTCGAACTCGTTCGCACTCCAGAGTGCCTGCTCCGGTCTCATCCCAACCACAGTCTTGGACCAGCCTTTTCAAGACTCCTGCGCCGGTCAATGATCAAGATCAACTCCAGTTGGAATTCCTCGAGCCTTCATCCATTGATTCTAGGAGCGTAGCTGTTTGTGAAGCAGGGGATTCTGCAGAGCTGGAGGAGGTTTGGTCGAACTCCCTTGTTGGTTATGTGGTGGGACTTTCATCATCATTTCTACAACTTCAAGCTTTCATTAGAAATAGATGGAGTCCCAATGGCTTCCAGCTTTTCATGCTGGAACATGGTTTCTTCATTTGCAAATTCGATTTAGAGGAGGACTTGAATCGTATCCTGGAGACTTTCTGGACTGTAAAAGGTCATCCTATGATCCTGCTGTGAATCATGGAAAATAATCCACTTTTAAGACAAAAAATAATAAGCATAAGCAATAAGAAGAATAATGAAAAAGGGAGTAAAAGAGCACGTGGTGCTACCAAGGAGAGTGATCGCCAGAAGGGTTACCTCAATAAGGAGAAAAGATGATCGCGAATACCTGGTGATAATAGGATGCGGGATGGATGTGGGTTCCTTCCTCCACCTTCTATCGGCCAGCCGATGAAGGGGGTCTTCCTCTTTGATTACCCTTAAACAAAGAACAAACAAGTAAAAGGAAAAGGAGATCAGCCAAACATGAGTGTAGTATCAATCCCAAGATGAAAGATGGTGATGAAAGAAGAGCATAAAGCGTGCACCTTTTGTTTGTTTTAAAACCCCTAGAGGATTAGGGAGAGGAGAGATGCAATAAAAACTAATGCAAGGAAGAGGCTATACGATGATGAGATGAACAGACAATAATGGAGAGAAGAAAAGATCCCTGCTGTTCCTGTAAACAGTAAAGGGAAGAAACTTTGCTTCGGATGTGGCAGCAGGAGGAAGCAGAAGAGAAATCAATCTCTCAATCTCAATCGCCAGCACCCGTAAACCTCTGTGACAACCACAGCTCTGCTTCTAACCTCACGCGAGATCAACCAGGGGACTCTTTTATAGGGTAGAAAACACAGATAAACACAGATTTGGGAAGATAAGAATAGGCAGGGGTTGTTAACGGCAAGGACTCTAGTTCCCAGATCGAGCAAGGTGACCAAGAAAGGCAGGGAACTCTTCAGGAAAGGCGAGTTTAAGCAGGACACGAAAGGGTGAGACACGACCTACCGAAGGGCGTCAATTCAGAATTGACGACCTGCTCAAGGGCGTTAATTCAAAACACGACCAGGATCAAGGCGTCACTTCCTGGATTCAATTTTGGTAATAAAAGCCTTCTTTATTTGGAAATTGCGAAAAGACGCCTGAAGCAAAGGCGTTAAACAAAAACACGCCCTAGGGAAGGACGTTAATCATTGATTTCAATCAGGGTGGGACTCGTAAAACACCAGGAATTGACGCTCGTACCTGTGGTCGTCCTTTCTTAAGAACACGCCCCAGATTAGGACGCTATTTAAAACACGCCCCTCTTCAAGTCGTGAATCTCCAAAAAAAACCCAAGAATAAATCACAAAAATACACAAAAAAAGAAAAACTTTATATTATAGAAATATTGAAGTTCACTTTGGGGCGTTAACATGGTGACATGAGATTTGATCAACATATCGTCAATTTTGGCGTGTCTACAGCTGCCCCGCCTTGGCGTCTGCTTTGCAAGGGAGTGAGACGGAATGAAGGTGAAAGTGAAACGAAGTGGAATGAAATGGAGCGAACTGATAAGTAGATGCCAAGGTGTGATGTGACACGCCTCAGACACTAAGCATTGGAAATCTTTCCAAGATTCAAAGTGGAACAAACTCCGGGTGAGTCCAAGAAAGCATCGATTTGCTGGATAAAGGAGACTAAACTAAGCAAATAAAATGTGCGCGTGGGCACGACAGGGAGACACCATTGGAGAGCGGTTACCAGCCAATGTGGACGTGCTACAACCAAGGTGGATTTGCAGAAAAATAAAGGGAATCGAGATGAAGATCCAGCAAAGGAACAGTTTCAAGGAACTAGCCTGAGCGGCTTCAGAGAGAATAAAGTACTCAATTTGGAGTGGAATATCTCATGTCAACTCAATCAAGAGCGAGTGACCTTCATTATTGCCATAATATGAAGATTTTCAGCACGAAGCTCAAAGTCCTACATGATGCATGCTGGGCTAAAAGAAAAAGATAAAACAAACTAAAAATATAAAATAATCAAGGATAATATTGCTAAGCCATCTAGATTTGGTCAAGAGTCCAGATCTCTAAGCTGACACTAAGCCGAAGCCCGTTTGTCCGCGCATCAACTCAGAAAGTGGAACCATCGCCCAAACCTTTAATGACTCAACGTCCTATCCGTGTGATCAAGATTCTCCTGGAATTATCACCATTTTTGATGAAGGGGAACTCAAATTCCAGGTTCATCAGAACCACAAGGTCCTTGATATGCTATAATAGCGTAGATACCATATAGTAACAATGCTCACAAGAAAGGAAATACAAGAAATAGAATGATGTTACTTCCACGAGTGACCCATGCCCCTCGAACCTGCAATCTTCTGCACTTGAAAAACTCATTAGTTCTCTCAAAGCAAAGCAAAATATGATCATAAGTGCCTAACCAAAAATAACTCCAATTAAAAGATAGCACTTAAGTTCATCAAAGCATATGGAGAATCCAAATATGCAAGTTAACAAAATAACGACTGGAGTTCATGGCGTCAACATATGAAAGACGACTGACATCAAGGCGTCAAAGATATGAAAAACGCCCTTCATCAAGGCGTTAATTTCAGAAAAGGCGCCTTATTCAAAGGCGTTAATTTTCCTATTTTCAGCATTAGGTTGACAAAGCTATTAGGGCACTGGGTCCTACATGGTCATCATTGAGGATTCATCGACCTTTCTTGATTAATCAAAAGGGGGTCGAAGTGCCAGTGGTTAAACTTATACACAAGATCTCGCCCGGTGCAATCTCCTAGGTCAGTCTCGACCATTCTGCTGGTTTATGACTTACCACCAAGAAAGAGATGGAAGAAAATATAAGGAATCCCATAAGGAATTCTGAAAAGCTCAAGGTAAAACTACCTCCCCCACCCTATGCCTGTTGGGGTTCGGTCTTTGGCATAGGGAAATTTTATTACCTTTTACCTCTTTTATATTGCATGCATATGCCCAAGGTTTTCCTTGCGGGGACTTTGCCCTCTTGTCATGCTTTTCTTTCATGATTTGACTTTCACTTCGGAACTGATTTGCATTGATGAAAATAAACCTAATTATAGTTGGGCTTTAGTGGCATTTTGTTCCCTTTTGGGCCCTGACTTCCACCTACTAGGGCGGCGGATAGGCTTGGCGAGTCTACCCCGAGACCTTCCTTCCTCCCTTATGGGCCGAAGAGGAAAAGAATGGGTATTGTCTTCACCTTTAGTCAGGTTTTCACTTTCCATCGGATTTTGCACCGCTTGAGTTCAAGGGTAAGCGTGTAGTGTGTGTGGGTGTCGACCCCATTTTGAGTTAACAAAACTGATGAATGAATACTGGATTTTAACCTTTCAGGCCTTGCGTCCTTACAACCACGGCAATCATTTTGAAAATTTTTATTCTTTTTGGAGAATTTTTTTTTTTGGATTTTGGAAATTTTCTATTTTTTTTTGGATAGATTTTGAAAATTTCTATTTTTTTTGTTGGATTTTGGAAAATTTCTATTTTTTTTTGTTGGATTTTGAATTAGGGATATTATTTCTTAAGGTACAGACCATTCCAAGGATGAGTTAGCTCTTGCCCTTCAGCATTAATCAGTTTATAAGCATTGCCAGGATAAACATCTTTTATGACGAATGGTCCTTCCCAGTTTGGTTGGAGTTTTGAACGGGGCCCACCAGGTTTTACGAAGATTCTCTTGATTACCATCTCACCGACTTTGAATTTTCTCTGAATTACTTTCTTTTGATAAAAACGTGACAGCCTGTTTTGATAAACGCGCGCATGCTCAGCGGCGACCAGACGCTTCTCATCTAGGAGTTCCAACTGGGCAAGGAGTGAATCACGACGCTCATCAATAGAGAGTTCCTTGTCCAATTGTACTCGCAGAGATGGAATGAGAATCTCATAAGGGACTACCGCCTCCATTCCATAAGTAAGGGCGAAAGGGGTTTACCCAGTAGGGGTACGAATGGAAGTGCGATAGGCCCAGAGAGCTTCAACCAGCTTGTCTGGCCAATCTGAAAATTTATTAGCCTCACACGTCTTTTTAACGATTTTGATTAAAGTTTTATTAGTGGCCTCTGCCTGGCCATTGCCCTGCGGATAATAGGGAGAAGAATGATGCAATGCAATGTTATACCTGTTGCAGAGATCCTTGAGCTCTTGAGAGATGAACTGAGGTCCATTGTCGGTGACGATGGTATTCGGGATGCCGAACCTTGTGATGATGTTCTTCATTATGAACTTGCAGACAGTTGATGCTTTGATCTCCACTAATGCTTCCGCTTCCGCCCACTTGGTGAAGTATTCGTTGCCGTCAGGATGAATGACTTTTGCTTGGTCAGGAGGTTCGAATCACCAAGAGGTCCAATGATCTCAAAAGCCCACATGGAGAAAGGCCATGGGGAGGACATAGGATGGAGTGAAGAAGCAGGAGAATGAATTTTGTCGGCGTGCAGTTGGCACTTAACACACCTTCGAACATAAATGGAGCAATCCTCTTCTAGAGTTGGCCAATAGAAACCTAGCCTAAGGATCTTCTTAGCTAGCATCTGGCTGTTCACATGACCACCACACACTCCTGAATGTGCCTCTTCCACAACTTTCCAAGATTCATCGTCGTCGAGGCATCTTAATAACATACCTGTGAGCCCTCTTCTATAGAGCACACCTCCAACCAAAACATAACATTGAGCCACTCTTCTAATTGCTTTCCTTTCTTCTGCTGTGGCCTCTTCGGGATAGGATTGATCATTGCAATATCTGGCAATCTCATAATACCAAGGTTTCTCTTCATCAGCCAACTCTTCTTGCCAATCCAATAGCATGACCTCTTTGCCTTTAAGAGCTTCACTCCGCCTGCTTTCTCGAGCACCTTATCCCTAATATCGAGGAATGCACGATCCTTAATAGCTGGAGTGTCACGCTGATGAATGAGAGGAACATGAAAATCACGCTCAGGAGGGAAGACTAGAGCAGAGGCCAAAGAAGCAAGAGCGTCGGCTAGGATGTTCTGGCTTCGAGGAACATGAACGAAGATCAACTTGGTGAAGAGTTTGGCATAAGCCGAAGCAAGCTCTGGTAGGGCTTGAGCTTAGGATTGATAGTGCGGCACTTGACAAGCACCTGGCGCAGAACGAGCTGACTATCACCAACAATTCGTAATTGGGTAACACCCACTACCAAAAAAAGTGGGATTTCAGACGGATATTTCAGACGGATATTTTTCTGTCTTAAAATCCGTCTGTATTTGTGACGGATTAGTTTCCGTCATAAATTCTGTTGTTATTAAGGACATACTAGACTCCCTCTGAAGATCCGTCTATAATTATAGACGGAATATATTCCATCTTTATATATGTCGCAAATTTGGGACGGATCCGTCTGAAATTGCAGACGGAAATAATCCGTCTGAAATTGCAGACGGAAATAAGTTCCGTTCGTATTTCCATCGGAAAATTCCGCCTTTCCCGCCCCTCCCTCCCACCTCTTCCACCCGGCCCCATTTCCACCCCCCCACTCTCCCTCTCACTCTCTCCTTCCTCTGCCCTCTGCTTGTGGTCGTCGCCGCAGGAGCCGTCTTCGCCGCCGGAGCCGCCGTCCTCGCCGTCGCCGGAGGCCCCGCCATCCTCGCCGTCACCGGAGACCCCGCCGTCCTCGTCGTCGCCGCCATTCGCCAACCTTCCTCCCTCTCACGGTCGTGGTCGCCGTCGCCGCCATCATCCTCTTCCCACGGTCGCCGTCGCCGCCGGCCGGTAAGTGGCCTCCCTCTCCCTCTCTCTCTCCCGATCATGTTCCCCTCCCTCAATCCCTCTCCCTCTCCCCTGTCCGGCTCCCTCACTCCCTCTCCCTCTCCCCTCTCGCGCTCCCTCACTCCCTCTGGCCGCCCTCCCCCACCCCCTCCACTGCCCTCTCTTCCCCTGTCCGTGGCCCCTCTCCCCCTCGCATTATGATGCTGTTCTTGTAAACTCTAGTTTGAACATTAGGTGGATGTATTTTAATTTGTAGAATCTATCTAAAAACTCGTTGGAGTGAGATATCGCAAATTCCGAAAATAGACTCAGTTTGAACATGTCTTATTCTCCTCCAAAAATCTATCAGGGCGCATAAGTCAAGATCTTAATACTACATTTGATTAAAATGATAGAGATGTCAGATATTTTAATGAGTAGAATTTTAAAACTCATCCCCACAAATCCAACCAAACTCCACCTAACGGAGTCATAGATAATTTGGACCCGTGGCCTAAGTGACCGTCTCACTCCCTGCCCAAATTGGCCACTGTGAACAATTTCACATCACTTGGGATCTCCCTGGGTAGCTTCTTCCTGATTAATTTGGACTGAATTAGACTGGGGAGACTCGTCAGACCCACGGAGACTGATTTGGACTGAACAACCATGGGTTTAGTTTAACGATACACAGGTTATTTTAAAAAAAAAAATAAATCGCTTGTGTGAAATGCTACACATGTTCCTAGTCTTGCCCCGGACGGAACTTGATGATAGCTGCATTTTTCCTTTCCCGGGCATGTGGCATTCTAAACGCAATAAATAGCCAGAGTTTATAAGAACACCATCAAAGAACCTTCATTCAATAAACAATCATTAATTTTTAGTTCAGATGGTATGCAGGAAAGTGAAGTTCCAACTTCTGATCCGAGAAACAATGTCCTTTTTGGAGTTGACACTGATAACCCTCTTGGGATACCAATGCATAGTGATCCTTTACTAGCAAAAAACATTAGCTCTAGCAAAGACTATCAGACTAATCTCACTTCAAACAATATTATTTCCAATTCCAGTGGCTCCAAGGAAACTCAAGCAGAATTCTCAACATCAATTGTTTCTCAATCTTTTGGTGTTCCAGATGTGGCATTTAATTCTAGTGACTCCACTAATGATAGCAGCCTTTTGATTGGTAGATCAATAGATATCACTCGGTCTTCGGGCAATGATGAGTTGAAGCAGGATCTTGCTCGACTGTTCAGCATACAGAGGAGAGGGGGGAGCTCTGTGGGAGGGGGGTGGAGCTTGGTGGGATGGGGAGCTCGGTGGGAGGGGGGAGGGGCATCCGAGAGGGTTCCAGTGGGGGGGGAGCTCAGTGGGAGGAGGAGGGCGGGTGGGAGGGGGGGAGGAGGGGGAGCTTTGTGGGAGGGGGGTGTCATGTCTCGAGTGGCTCGACAGGCCGAGTCGCAGACCGTTGAACCAGCTCGGAAGCTATAACTCAGTTCTGAGCGGGGTTAGTTAAATTAGATATCCCTGTTGCATTTTATTAGTTAGTGGCTGATGGATTAGTTGTTAGTTAGTGGCTGATGGATTAGCTGGAGTCATGTCTAATCGGATGCAATCTTTGGAGTCCAACTTCGAGAAATTTGAATCCCAAAATTCTCTATCTGCTGTGGCTGATATTCCTGGTTCTTTTCGCCATAAGTTGCATGAGTTCCCTAAATTTGATGGGAGTTCTGACCCAGCTGAATGGCGATTCAAAGCTAATCGCTATTTTTACTGTAATAATGTTCCGGATACGCAACGAGTTACTATAGCATCTTATTATTTGGATGGAGAGGTCTTACAGTGGTTTTGGCATTTCTCTAGCTCTAAAGAATCTATTTCTTGGCATGAGTTTTTAGCTGGGTTAGAGTCACGGTTTGGTGCAGTTTCTTCTGTGGATTCTCATGGGCAACTGAGTAAACTCAGACAAGTGGGTACAGTAGCTGCGTATCAATGGCAATTTGAGACCATGTGCAATAGAATAACTGGACTTTCTGAGAAGCATTTGCTGGGTGTTTTTCTGAGTGGTTTACGAGAGGATCTTGCCTGTGAAGTTCGCTCCTTCATGCCCCATTCCTTATCACATGCTATGGAGTTGGCAAGAATTCAAGAACAAATGTTTACTGCCAGACGCCGAGCTTCACCACACTTTATCTTTTCAGCACCTCAGACACTGAAACCTTTTACTCCAAACTCTCAGCCAGCATTCTCCCCTAAAGGAGTAAACCCACCAGTTAAAAAGTTATCTACACAACAGTTGCAGGAACGAAAGGCTAAAGGCCTATGTTATAATTGTGATGATAAATGGCTTCCAGGCCACACATGCCAACCTCATAAACTTTTTTTACTGCATCTTATTCCGGATGATAGTGATTTTGCTCCTTCAGATAGTGTGGATCCGGAACCCTTCATTGAATTCTCTCCTGACATACAACCCTCTCTGTCAGCTCAATATGTTACTCACTTAGCATCACCGGGCACATTGAAAGTATTAGGGAAAATGGGTACCATGTCTCTCCTGGTTTTGATTGACAATGGGAGCACCCATAATTTTTTGGACCCCCATGTTGTAAAGAAGTTGGGATTATCTGTGACAAACTTTGATTCCCACCCTGTCAAAATAGCTGCAGGTCTCCAAATCTCTTCACAGGGTTGGTGTCCTGGAGTTAACCTTAAGATGCCTGGCATGTAATTTACTTTAGACTTTTTAATTCTTCCTCTTGGCAGTGTTGATGTGGTCTTGGGGAATACTTGGCTCTAGTTACTTGGAGATATAACCCTAAACGTTTCTCAAATGTCCATGAAGTTTTCCTTGAATGGTCAGGATTTCATATTACAAGGGCTTCCTAACCCTTCCACAAGTATTATTTCTGCTAAAACAATATCTGCTGACCTTCCTAAATCCCGAAGCATCTATTTTTTACACTTGTTTTCCTTGGAAGCTTCGGATATTTCATCTACTTCTTGTGGGTTTACTAGGACTTCTTATTCTCAAGACATTTCCAGCATTCTAGAACAGTATTCAGCAGTTTTTTCTGAACCTCATGGCTTACCCCCATCCAGACCTTATGACCATCGGATTCAACTACTAGATGAAACAAAGCCAGTTTGTCAACCTTCTTATAGACATTCACCTCTACAGAAGACAGTTATTGAGCATCAAGTCAAGGACCTACTCTCCCTCTCTCATGTGCAATCAAGCACATGCCCTTTTTCTGCTCCAGTGTTATTAGTTCAGAAAAGGGATGGCTCATGGAGAATGTGTGTAGACTACCGAGCTCTGAATCAAAACACTGTTAAAGACAAATATCCCATACCCTTAGTAGACGATTTGTTGGATGAATTACATGGGTCCAAGTACTTTTCCAAGCTGGATTTGAGATCGGGTTATCATCAAATTAGAATGCATCCTGATGATGTTTACAAAACTGCCTTTAGAACACATGAGGGACACTATGAGTTTTTAGTCCTACCATTTGGGCTTACAAAAATGCACCCTCTACCTTTCAGAACTTGATGAATGACATATTCAAAGGCTGTATGAGGAAGTCTGTCTTGGTTTTCTTTGATGATATCTTAGTTTACAATGTTGACTGGGACCTCCATTTAGTGCACTTGCGATAGGTTCTGCAGATCCTAGCAGACAATCAATTGTATGCTAAAATGTCTAAATGTGTGTTTGGGGTCAGAGAAATTGAGTATCTTGGCCACATTATTTCAGAAAAAGGGGTTGCTATGGACATGTCTAAACTACAAGCCATTTCTACTTGGCCTGTACCCCGGTCTGTGAGGGCTTTGAGAGGATTCTTAGGGCTTACAGGATACTACAGAAAATTTATTAAAAACTATGGTCTTATTGCTGCACCTCTGACCAGTCTTCTTAAGAAGGACAGTTATAGTTGGAGCCCATCTTCTCATCAAGCCTTCTTATAGCTTAAAGAGGCTATGTCAACTGCCCCAGTTCTTGCCTTGCCTGATTTTTCAGAAACTTTTGTAGTCGAGTGTGATGCTAGTGGAACTGGCATGGGAGCAATTCTCATGCAAAAAGGCCATCCTACCATTCTTGAGGCCGTAGATGCTCCACTGAGGTTGAAAGTGATCCCATTTGAACCTTGTCTTATGATGATAAGAAGATATAGAGAAATGGAATGACCACATATCTTAAGTAGTACATATATACAAAGATGTGGATAAATGCAAAGAAATCAGAATTCTCTATAGCAATAGGTAAATACCCAAAAAATTCGTTTTGTGATTTAAAACTTTGTGGATTTTAATTGCATGTACATATAATTTTAAATCTGATTTTAATAGAAATTTGATGTTAATTTGACTCAAAAATGTAGATTGTTTAGCTTCGATGTTCTTCATTTGAAAATTTTTGTAATTTGGGTGTTATTTAATTTGATATGTGCATAATGATAATTATGTTGTTATTTAATTTTATGTTATATAAATGCATGGGGTATTCCCTGTGAGTTGAGGTGCGTGGGTGCGACCTAACATTACACGCACCTCAGGAGAGCGCGTTAAAACCGTGTCAATGTGCCTTCCCGTTCAAGACTTTGGGATTGATGTGTATGTTCTCATTTATTTATGAGAATGTATATATCTACCTCAAAGTCTTGAATTGTCCCGTTTGGACAGTCTGTGAATGTTTGATCGCACTTAGGCAGTCATTTACTATATATGTTTGTATGGTTTGTTGAGAATTTCGGTTGCGTCTCCTCACTCTTCTCTGATATACCATTATTAATTTTGAGTGTTTTCTTAACCACTTACTTGTAAGTGTTTAATAAAATTTCAAAATCAATAAATATATTTGGTATATCGGAGAAGTGTGGGGAGATGATGCCGAAATTTTTAGCAAATCGTGCAGCACATATAGTAAGTGATTGTGCGATCAAACCTTCATGGATGGGTTAAAAAGTGATAATCTAATCAATATTCCTCTTCCAACTGTAAATGGTCTATGATGAACGATGTGAGGAAAGGGTCGGGTGTAATATTATGAGTAATGATTTGAAAGTTAGGATGTGTATTGTCATTTATTGGGTGCAGGCAAAATGTCGACAGATCGTTCATGGATGTATCGTAGAATAGTTGACCGGGTGGTGTCAGATGACTTTAAGCTTGGGGTTGAGAGTTTCATTCAATTTGCATTGGGGAATCCAAATGCAGCAATAGATCGCGACGGTCACATTCGATGCCCTTGTTCAAGTTGTAGAAACTTGAGGTGGTGTTCAACATGGGATGTGCAACATCATTTGTACACGAAAGGGTTCGTGGATGGTTATACGAATTGGACGTATCATGGTGAGCAATTCTTGAGGTATGAGCCCGACAATATTGCAGGCACAAGTGGGTACGTGGATATGGTTGTAGATGCTGCTGGTCCTAGTTTTAATATTCACGATGAAGCGCCGAATAAGACAACCGGAAGATTTTATGAACTACTTAGGGATGCTGATGAGCCGCTGTGGGATGGTTGTGAAAATCACACTCGATTGTCTGCAGTGTCACAGTTGTTGAACTTGAAATATGAATTTCACATCAGTGAGACTTGTTTTGACCGTCTCCTCCTCTTGATCAAGAGTATGTTGCCTCGAGACGAGAAGTTGCCAGAAACTTTTTACCGTGCAAAAAAGATGGTCAATGACTTAGGACTTGGATATGTGAAAATAGATGCATGTCCGAATCATTGTATGTTATATTACAAAGATGATGCAGATAAGATATCATGTTCCATTTGTGGCCATGACAGATTCAAACCTAAGGGGGGGGGTCAATTCAAAGGCAAAAGATGTACCTTACAAGGCGTTGCGATACTTCTCTCTTGTGCCTAGGCTGCAGTGACTGTATATGTCCTCAAAGACGGCTCGACATATGACATGGCACACCGAAAGAGTACGTCGTGCCGATGATATAATCAGTCATCCTGCCGATGGTGAAGCTTGGACTCACTTTAGTCGTACTCATCTTGCCTTTTCAAGGGAGTCACGTAATGTTCGATTGGGTTTATGCACAGATGGCTTTAATCCATTCGGTGGTTCAGTGGCAGCTTATTCTTGTTGGCCAGTGTTCATGACACCGTACAACCTTCCGCCGCACATGTGCATGAAGCGAGAAAATCTATTTTTGTCCCTAGTAATTCCTGGTCCAAAAAGTCCCGAAAAAAATTTGGACATATATCTCAGGCCGTTGATTGATGAGCTCAAATTTTTATGGACTGATGGAGTTGTTACTTATGATGCATATAGGAAGAAAAATTTTATTATGAAGGCTGCACTGATGTGGACAATAAGTGACTTCCCTGCATATGGAATGCTATCTGGTTGGAGCACACATGGGAGGCTAGCATGTCCTTACTGTATGGAAGATACCAAATCATTTGTATTGAAACATGGGGGGAAAAGCTGCTGGTTTGATTGCCATCGGCTATTGCTACCAAGTGACCATCCTTTTCGAAGGCAAAAAGACTCATTTAAAAAAAATACTGTTGAAATGGATGAAGCTGACTTGCAACGGGTGTCGGGTCTACATATGGCGTCACGGGTGCACAATTTACCAGATGTAGTTCAATTGTCTGGTAGCACACGGCAACTCCCTAATTTTGGAAAGGATCACAACTGGGTCAAGAAAAGCATTTTTTGGGAATTACCTTATTCGTCAACTCTTCTTGTACGACACAATCTGGATGTCATGCATACCGAGAAGAATTTTTTTGATAATGTGTTCAATACGATCATGAATGTTAAAGGGAAAACAAAGGACAACGCCAAAGCACGTATGGATTTAAAGATGCTTTGTAGACGTCCAGAACTGGAACTACAAAGTGTCAATGGCAAAACTGTGCAACCTAAAGCAACTTATGTGCTTCATGATACACAGATCAAGGAAGTATGTCAGTGGTTGAAACAGCTGAGATTCCCGGATGGATATGCATCCAACATAGCCCGTTGTGTGAATGTTAATGAGGGGAAAATATATGGTATGAAAAGTCACGACTGTCATGTGTTCATGGAGAGGCTACTGCCCATTGCATTTCATGATTTGTTGCCAAAGCAGATATGGGGAGCACTAGCTGAGATGAGTCAATTTTTCAAGATTTTATGTGCATCTGAACTCAGACTTCGGGATGTACAAACTATCGAACAAGAAGTTGTCACAACCATTTGCAAGCTAGAGAAGATATTTCCTCCGGCATTCTTTGATTCGATGGAGCACCTGGTCGTTCATTTGCCATATGAGGCTATCGTCGGAGGTCCAGTACAATTTCGATGGATGTATCCATTTGAGAGGTATGTGACAATTTTTGTTAACTTATAAGTCGTCCATAGCCGCTACATATTGTTGCCATCTGACTTGTTGTTGTAGGTGCATGCATGAATTAAAAATGAAAGTTCGCAACAAGGCACAGGTGGAGGGTTCGATTGCTGAGGCATACATTCTTGAAGAAATTTCAAACATCTGTTCTATGTACTTTGAGCCAGAGATTCAAACTCGTCGTACTCGACCTCCACGTAATGATGATGGGGGAGTGGATGAATCGTCCGATCGGCTCTCCATATTTAAACATCCTGGACGTGCGTTCGGACGTTGCTTGACTCGCACACTCGAAGATAGAGAGTTGCACGCCGCTGAGATATATATTCTTTTGAATTGCCTCGAGATTGAACCTTATGTTGAGTAAGATCTTATTTCACATTTCCAGCAACTCCATAAGTCTATACATCCTCAAAGTCTATACAACATTGACTTCACAAAGTCTATACATTAGCTTCCTCAAAGTCTATACATTGGCTTCCTCAAAGTCTATACATTCACTTCCTCAATGTCTATACATTGGCTTCCTCAAAGTCTATACATTGGCTTCCTCAAAGTCTATACAACATTGACTTCACAAAGTCTATACATTGGCTTCCTCAAAGTCTATACATCCTCAATGTCTATACATTGGCTTCCTCAAAGTCTATACATTCACTTCCTCAAAGTCTATACATTGGCTTCCTCAAAGTCTATACAACATTGACTTCACAAAGTCTATACATTGGCTTCCTCAAAGTCTATACATCCTCAAAGTCTATACATTAGCTTCCTCAAAGTCTATACAACATTGACTTCACAAAGTCTATACATTGGCTTCCTCAAAGTCTATACATTGGCTTCCTCAAAGTCTATACTTCCTCAAAGTCTATACATTGGCTTCCTCAAAGTCTATACATTGGCTTCCTCAAAGTCTATACAACATTAACTTCACAAAGTCTATACATTGGCTTCCTCAAAGTCTATACATCCTCAAAGTCTATACATTGGCTTCCTCAAAGTCTATACATCCTCAAAGTCTATACATTGGCTTCCTCAAAGTCTATACATTGGCTTCCTCAAAGTCTATACAACATTGACTTCACAAAGTCTATACATTGGGTTTATCAAATTTTTTTAATCATTTTTTTACGGGGTGCTACATTTATATTGCAGACAATTTGATTCAGAATTAGCTGAAAAATGTCCAAATATCCAGGATGTGGAGATTGAAAAAGAACGCGAGAAGTTTTTTTCCAAATGGCTAAGAAACCGAGTTAGTGTGAACTCTGAATATATATGTTTGTATTTACGTATGTTGAGGTAATTGTTATTATTTTAACTACTCTAATTTGAATATATGTTGAACAAGGTCTCATTACTGATCAAAGAGTACAACAGATAAGTTATGGCCCCTCGAACCAGACACGTGCCTATCCGGGATATATTGTGAATGGATACAAATTTCATACAAGGGATTATGGGCGAAATAAGTCTACGATGAACAGCGGCGTATGTGTGAAGGGAAGTTTATACAATGAAATGGAATTGGACTACTATGGTATTCTTGAAGAAGTCTTAGAACTTCAGTATTTGGGACAAGACAATCATGTATACATATTTAAGTGTCAATGGTTTGATCCTAATTCTGTTCTACATGACACAAATTATGGGATTGTCAATGTCAAGCATAGGTCTAAACTTAAGACCTATGAACCGTTCATTTTAGCCGCACAAGCCCAGCAAGTGTACTATTCAAGCTATCCATCATCCAAGAATAGAGATTGGTGGGCAGTTTGCAGGGTTAATTCAAAACTCTTTCCCACTTATGAGTTAACTATGAGTGGAGATGTCTCAGAGGTTGCTCGTGCTGAATATTATCAATCAGACGAAGTTGGCGTTGTCGGTTCCTCTAGGTTTAATCTGGACGAATCTGATGAGCCACTGTCATTACGTACGCGAGATGGAGTGGAAGAAGTCGATCCGACGGAGCTAAATGTTGATGTTAGAGGGGAGGAAGAATCAGATGAAGACGAAGATTTTGAATCTCATGAGACTACTATGGATGACGAAGATGATGAAGTTGAGCTAGATATATCAACATGAAGGAGGCATGTTTTGATAATTTAGTAAGAAGATTCTTACTTTTAAGCATAATTTTAAATAACATTTGTCTAGCCTTATATAATTGTGGATTAATATGTATTAATTATTTTGTTATTAATAAGGAAATGGTGCGAGGAGGTCGTACTAGGGGTGGGAGGAGATCTAGCAGTGAGAGGGGCACTACTCCCTCCTCGCTACCATCTTCTTCAGACACATGTATATTTGATCAATAAGTTAGCTATATAAATATTTTAATTATTTACAAACTTAAAAGAATTTATTTATAGGTGCAAGTGTCGGCTCACCACCACTTGTACATACGCCACCACCTCCCGCTACAGGTATGTATATTTTAATTTAAATTCTTGAACATTTGTTCTACTTATGAAAATAAGTTCTTGCAGGTCTCAGTGGCCTCCCACCTGTTGTGCATACGCCACTCCCACCACCTCCCGCTGCAGGTATGTATATTTTAATTATATGTTCGTAATATTTGTATCACTCCACATGACAATAAATTCTTGCAGGTCTCAGTGGCAAAAAGACTCGAGGATCATGTATGTATATTTTAATTTAAATTCTTCAATATTTGTTCTACTTATGACAATAAATTCTTGCAGGTCTCAGTGGCCTCCCACCTGTTGTGCATACGCCACCCCCACCACCTCCCGCTGCAGGTATGTATATTTTAATTATATGTTCGCATTATATGTATCACTCCACATGACAATAAATTCTTGCAGGTCTCAGTGGCCTCCCACCTGTTGTGCATACGCCACCCCCACCACCTCCCGCTGCAGGTATGTATATTTTAATTATATGTTCGCAGTATATGTATCACTCCACATGACAATAAATTCTTGCAGGTCTCAGTGGCCTCCCACCTGTTGTGCATACGCCACCCCCACCACCTCCCGCTGCAGGTATGTATATTTTAATTATATGTTCGCAGTATATGTATCACTCCACATGACAATAAATTCTTGCAGGTCTCAGTGGCCTCCCACCTGTTGTGCATACGCCACCCCCACCACCTCCCGCTGCAGGTATGTATATTTTAATTATATGTTCGCAGTATATGTATCACTCCACATGACAATAAATTCTTGCAGGTCTCAGTGCCCTCCCACCTGTTGTGCATACGCCACCCCCACCACCTCCCGCTGCAGGTATGTATATTTTAATTATATGTTTGCAGTATATGTATCACTCCACATGACAATAAATTCCTGCAGGTCTCAGTGCCCTCCCACCACCTCCCACTTGTACAGGGCCCACCCCCACCAGTCAGCCCCTTGACGATGCCGGCAGTTGTCACGAGGGAGGCACGACCCATGATAGACGTCGCCCGTGTTGGGTATCCGGGTAAATCTATAAGGTTATATTACATTAATTAGCCCTCAACTGTCTAATATGAATATTTTGACATTTGCAATTGCAGTATGAAATTTGAACCCCACAGCGCTGTCCATCATTCCACCGAACTCATGTTGGCACATGTGCCCGGGGCAGCTTCCACTTTCAGAGATTTTTCGATGTCCGTCCGCGATTCATTGTACAACATGTTCTTAGTAAGTAATTATATCATTTAATTCAAGTATTTCCCAAAGTTAATTTACAACTTTATACTAAGTGTGAAAAGCAATTGATTTACAGCGGTCTTTTCAATTCACATGTGGACATGACGCGGCGAGATGTCGTCGTGCCTGGGAGTCTACTATGCTCTCAAGTTACAAGAGGAAAATACATGAGGCCCGAGCACACGCTAAAAAATTGAGTGGGGGGAGTGAAGACCGACAATTGTGGAAGGCGCATCGCCCTCTATGGATGAGGCAGGAGGATTGGGAGATATCTTGTGACCATTTTGCCGACCCCAAGTGGATAGAAAAGTCCGAAAAAGCCAAAGCAAACAGGGCGTCAAAACCAGGTTCAAATTTGCATACGAGTGGGTCCATCTCTTATGCGGCTCATAAACAAAAATTGGTAAGTAATATACCAATTTATCTTCTTACAATTTATCCCAATATTTAACTTTTTTTACTATGAATTGTATAACAGGCTGTGGAGCTTAATCGACCTCGTCGTTCCTCGAGGTGTTCGACAGAACACACAAAAAGAAGGGGACTAATGATTTTGTGAGTGACACAGCTAAGTCAGCAGCGGTAAGTTTATCTACATATGTAACTTGTACCGTTCATTTAAATCGGCATGTAATTCATATGAAATTGACTAGTTATTTTATTCAATTTGTAGGAAACATATAGCAAAGTAGTGATAGAGAAGTACGGGGAGGGAGACACGCAACAGCCGGAGTTCGATCCGGTGGAGTGGGTGGCAGCAGCTGGCGTACCGAACAAAGGCCGACTATATGGTTTTGGGGAGAGCCTAGACGCAAGCGCGGTGACATCAGCGTGTGCGAGTTCTAGCTATACTTCTTCCAGTGGCAGTGCCTTCACTATACCTTCCGTTGCCCCCAGCGCTTCTGCCAGCGACATGATGGACATGGTCCGATCGCAGATTTCTGATATGCAGCGGCAGCAGCAGCATTTCCAGCAAGAGATCTCTAGCCAAGTGTCAGTATTCTTGCAGGCAATCAGTGGCCTCCTCTCCCAGAGCGGAATGGTCCCTCAGCAATCCACCACCACCACAGCACAGCCCGCACAGGTGAGTGTTTACTATGTTTTTATTTTGATGGAATTACTCAATTATGTTCATTATTAATATTAAAACTCATTTACTTTAGAAGAATTGAGAAAATCCGGGGGCTGGGGGTCTAAAACTTGAAATACCGACCGGATGGCCGTGCCGATCGTTCCAACACGATCGGGGAGATGAAAGTGACTTGGCAGAACTGACGGAATCCAAATCGGATGCCCGGTTTGAGCTCGGCGCTCAAAGTTCATTTCTAAAATACACTTGGTTCAAATGAACTGCCAGGTCGGGGCCGGGGGTCTAAAACTTGAAATACCGGCCGGATGCCCGTGCCGATCGTTCCAACACGACCGGGGAGATGAAAGTGACTTGTCAGAACTGACGGAATCCAAATCGGATGCCCGGTTTGAGCTCGGCGCTCAAACTTCATTTCTAAAATACACTTGGTTCAAATGAACTGCCAGGTCGGGGCCGGGGGTCTAAAACTTGAAATACCGGCCGGATGCCATGCCGATCATTCAACACGACCGGGGAGATGAAAGTGACTTGTCAGAACTGACGGAATCTAAATCGGATGCCCGGTTTGAGCTCGGCGCTCAAACTTCATTTCTAAAATACACTTGGTTCAAATGAACTGCCAGGTCGGGGCCGGGGGTCTAAAACTTGAAATACCGGCCGGATGCCCGTGCCGATCATTCCAACACGACCGGGGAGATGAAAGTGACTTGTCAGAACTGACGGAATCCAAATCGGATGCCCGGTTTGAGCTCGGCGCTCAAACTTCATTTCTAAAATACACTTGGTTCAAATGAACTGCCAGGTCGGGGCCGGGGGTCTAAAACTTGAAATACCGCCGGATGCCCGTGCCGATCATTCCAACACGACCGGGGAGATGAAAGTGACTTGTCAGAACTGACGAATCCAAATCGGATGCCCGGTTTGAGCTCGGCGCTCAAACTTCATTTCTAAAATACACTTGGTTCAAATGAACTGCCAGGTCGGGGCCGGGGGTCTAAAACTTGAAATACCGGCCGGATGCCCGTGCCGATCGTTCCAACACGACCGGGGAGATGAAAGTGACTTGTCAGAACTGACGGAATCCAAATCGGATGCCCGGTTTGAGCTCGGCGCTCAAACTTCATTTCTAAAATACACTTGGTTCAAATGAACTGCCAGGTCGGGGCCGGGGGTCTAAAACTTGAAATACCGGCCGGATGCCCATGCCGATCATTCCAACACGACCGGGGAGATGAAAGTGACTTGTCAGAACTGACGGAATCCAAATCGGATGCCCGGTTTGAGCTCGGCGCTCAAACTTCATTTCTAAAATACACTTGGTTCAAATGAACTGCCAGGTCGGGGCCGGGGGTCTAAAACTTGAAATACCGGCCGGATGCCCATGCCGATCATTCCAACACGACCGGGGAGATGAAAGTGACTTGTCAGAACTGACGGAATCCAAATCGGATGCCCGGTTTGAGCTCGGCGCTCAAACTTCATTTCTAAAATACACTTGGTTCAAATGAACTGCCAGGTCGGGGCCGGGGGTCTAAAACTTGAAATACCGGCGGATGCCGTGCCGATCATTCCAACACGACCGGGGAGATGAAAGTGACTTGTCAGAACTGACGGAATCCAAATCGGATGCCCGGTTTGAGCTCGGCGCTCAAACTTCATTTCTAAAATACACTTGGTTCAAATGAACTGCCAGGTCGGGGCCGGGGGTCTAAAACTTGAAATACCGGCCGGATGCCCGTGCCGATCATTCCAACACGACCGGGGAGATGAAAGTGACTTGTCAGAACTGACGGAATCCAAATCGGATGCCCGGTTTGAGCTCGGCGCTCAAACTTCATTTCTAAAATACACTTGGTTCAAATGAACTGCCAGGTCGGGGCCGGGGGTCTAAAACTTGAAATACCGGCCGGATGCCCATGCCGATCGTTCCAACACGACCGGGGAGATGAAAGTGACTTGTCAGAACTGACGGAATCCAAATCGGATGCCCGGTTTGAGCTCGGCGCTCAAACTTCATTTCTAAAATACACTTGGTTCAAATGAACTGCCAGGTCGGGGCCGGGGGTCTAAAACTTGAAATACCGGCCGGATGCCCATGCCGATCATTCCAACACGACCGGGGAGATGAAAGTGACTTGTCAGAACTGACGGAATCCAAATCGGATGCCCGGTTTGAGCTCGGCGCTCAAACTTCATTTCTAAAATACACTTGGTTCAAATGAACTGCCAGGTCGGGGCCGGGGGTCTAAAACTTGAAATACCGGCCGGATGCCCATGCCGATCATTCCAACACGACCGGGGAGATGAAAGTGACTTGTCAGAACTGACGGAATCCAAATCGGATGCCCGGTTTGAGCTCGGCGCTCAAACTTCATTTCTAAAATACACTTGGTTCAAATGAACTGCCAGGTCGGGGCCGGGGGTCTAAAACTTGAAATACCGGCCGGATGCCTGTGCCGATCTTTCCAACACGACCGGGGAGATGAAAGTGACTTGTCAGAACTGACGGAATCCAAATCGGATGCCCGGTTTGAGCTCGGCGCTCAAACTTCATTTCTAAAATACACTTGGTTCAAATGAACTGCCAGGTCGGGGCCGGGGGTCTAAAACTTGAAATACCGGCCGGATGCCCGTGCCGATCATTCCAACACGACCGGGGAGATGAAAGTGACTTGTCAGAACTGACGGAATCCAAATCGGATGCCCGGTTTGAGCTCGGCGCTCAAACTTCATTTCTAAAATACACTTGGTTCAAATGAACTGCCAGGTCGGGGCCGGGGGTCTAAAACTTGAAATACCGGCCGGATGCCCGTGCCGATCATTCCAACACGACCGGGAGATGAAAGTGACTTGTTAGAACTGACGGAATCCAAATCGGATGCCCGGTTTGAGCTCGGCGCTCAAACTTCATTTCTAAAATACACTTGGTTCAAATGAACTGCCAGGTCGGGGCCGGGGGTCTAAAACTTGAAATACCGGCCGGATGCCCGTGCCGATCATTCCAACACGACCGGGGAGATGAAAGTGACTTGTCAGAACTGACGGAATCCAAATCGGATGCCCGGTTTGAGCTCGGCGCTCAAACTTCATTTCTAAAATACACTTGGTTCAAATGAACTGCCAGGTCGGGGCCGGGGGTCTAAAACTTGAAATACCGGCCGGATGCCGTGCCGATCATTCCAACACGACCGGGGAGATGAAAGTGACTTGTCAGAACTGACGGAATCCAAATCGGATGCCCGGTTTGAGCTCGGCGCTCAAACTTCATTTCTAAAATACACTTGGTTCAAATGAACTGCCAGGTCGGGGCCGGGGGTCTAAAACTTGAAATACCGGCCGGATGCCAGTGCCGATCGTTCCAACACGACCGGGGAGATGAAAGTGACTTGTCAGAACTGACGGAATCCAAATCGGATGCCCGGTTTGAGCTCGGCGCTCAAACTTCATTTCTAAAATACACTTGGTTCAAATGAACTGCCAGGTCGGGGCCGGGGGTCTAAAACTTGAAATACCGGCCGGATGCCCGTGCCGATCATTCCAACACGACCGGGGAGATGAAAGTGACTTGTCAGAACTGACGGAATCCAAATCGGATGCCCGGTTTGAGCTCGGCGCTCAAACTTCATTTCTAAAATACACTTGGTTCAAATGAACTGCCAGGTCGGGGCCGGGGGTCTAAAACTTGAAATACCGGCCGGATGCCCGTGCCGATCATTCCAACACGACCGGGGAGATGAAAGTGACTTGTCAGAACTGACGGAATCCAAATCGGATGCCCGGTTTGAGCTCGGCGCTCAAACTTCATTTCTAAAATACACTTGGTTCAAATGAACTGCCAGGTCGGGGCCGGGGGTCTAAAACTTGAAATACCGGCCGGATGCCCGTGCCGATCTTTCCAACACGACCGGGGAGATGAAAGTGACTTGTCAGAACTGACGGAATCCAAATCGGATGCCCGGTTTGAGCTCGGCGCTCAAACTTCATTTCTAAAATACACTTGGTTCAAATGAACTGCCAGGTCGGGGCCGGGGGTCTAAAACTTGAAATACCGGCCGGATGCCCGTGCCGATCATTCCAACACGACCGGGGAGATGAAAGTGACTTGTCAGAACTGACGGAATCCAAATCGGATGCCCGGTTTGAGCTCGGCGCTCAAAGTTCATTTCTAAAATACACTTGGTTCAAATGAACTGCCAGGTCGGGGCCGGGGGTCTAAAACTTGAAATACCGGCCGGATGCCCGTGCCGATCATTCCAACACGACCGGGGAGATGAAAGTGACTTGTCAGAACTGACGGAATCCAAATCGGATGCCCGGTTTGAGCTCGGCGCTCAAACTTCATTTCTAAAATACACTTGGTTCAAATGAACTGCCAGGTCGGGGCCGGGGGTCTAAAACTTGAAATACCGGCCGGATGCCCATGCCGATCATTCCAACACGACCGGGGAGATGAAAGTGACTTGTCAGAACTGACGGAATCCAAATCGGATGCCCGGTTTGAGCTCGGCGCTCAAACTTCATTTCTAAAATACACTTGGTTCAAATGAACTGCCAGGTCGGGGCCGGGGGTCTAAAACTTGAAATACCGGCCGGATGCCCGTGCCGATCATTCCAACACGACCGGGGAGATGAAAGTGACTTGTCAGAACTGACGGAATCCAAATCGGATGCCCGGTTTGAGCTCGGCGCTCAAACTTCATTTCTAAAATACACTTGGTTCAAATGAACTGCCAGGTCGGGGCCGGGGGTCTAAAACTTGAAATACCGGCCGGATGCCCGTGCCGATCGTTCCAACACGACCGGGGAGATGAAAGTGACTTGTCAGAACTGACGGAATCCAAATCGGATGCCCGGTTTGAGCTCGGCGCTCAAACTTCATTTCTAAAATACACTTGGTTCAAATGAACTGCCAGGTCGGGGCCGGGGGTCTAAAACTTGAAATACCGGCCGGATGCCCGTGCCGATCGTTCCAACACGACCGGGGAGATGAAAGTGACTTGTCAGAACTGACGGAATCCAAATCGGATGCCCGGTTTGAGCTCGGCGCTCAAACTTCATTTCTAAAATACACTTGGTTCAAATGAACTGCCAGGTCGGGGCCGGGGGTCTAAAACTTGAAATACCGGCCGGATGCCCGTGCCGATCGTTCCAACACGACCGGGGAGATGAAAGTGACTTGTCAGAACTGACGGAATCAAAATTCATTTCTAAAATACACTTAGTTTAAATACTGTTTCAGGCTAGTGGTTGATTTATAAAATATGTAGTTATCAATTTGATATGTTTGCTTTCAATTTATGCTAATTTCTTCGCACTAATTTTTTTATCCATGAATGAATGTTATTATTTTTTTAATATAGGCGGATCCTTCTGCGGGCGGCGATAGAGGAGATGAGCAGGGCGGTGAGGATACAGACGATGAGGATATGGAGATGTACCGGATATTTCTTGATATTCAGACGGATCAGTAGGGTTAATGTCTTTTTTTTGTGGTATTTATTTGATCAGAATTTTATTTTTCGGTGGTGTTTATTTGATTAGCAGGTTCCCAATATTTTTTTTCAACATGTAGAATTTCTTGATGTTTATTTATGATTAAACAGGTTTTGTAAAATAATTTAAGATTTATAAAAAAAAACGTAGATTTCAGACGGATTTTTAGACGGGATGTGCGACGAATATTGTCCGTCTATTATCCGTCGTAAAATCCGTTTGGAATATAGACGGATTTCAAACCACATTTCGGACAGGAGATGAGTTGAATTTCAGACGGTTATTTTATCCGTCGTAATATCCGTTTGAAATAGCGACGGATTTCGGACGAGTTTTCATACGGTACATGATTTCAGACTAAGAGTTGGGCTTCATTTTAAGACGGTAACTATATTCCGTCGTAATAGCCGTCTGAAATTTCAGACGGATTTTCAAACGGAAAATATGTCCGTCGTAAATTTCAGACTGAAAATTTCAAATTTCAGATGGAAATGTCTCGTATGAAAGTCAGACGGAATTTGTGACTGATTAAATTCTGTCTTATTTTCAGACGGAATTTCTGACGGAAACATAAACTGTCACAAATTTGTGACTAAGAATTTCAGACAGTCGGTTTCAGTCTTAAATATGTCGCAAATCCGTCACAAACGTGGTTGGTGACGGATTTTCAGATGGATTTCAGACGGATACGGGCCGTCTGAAATCCCGCTTTTTCTGGTAGTGACCATATCTATGAGCGGTTTGAAGACCGGCCAAAAGAGCCTCATACTCAGCCATGTTGTTTGTGACAAGGAAAGTAAGCTGAGCAGCAAATGGGATGGTGACCCCTTCTGGTGTTATAAGAACCATGCCGATCCCTCTTCCTTCGGAATTTAGAGCTCCATCAAAATGTAACGTCCACATAGGATCGTGGGGTTGATTAATGGACATTAGTTCTTCATCTGGAAACTCTGAATTGACAGGATCAAATCGAGGGAGAGGGTGGTGAGCAAGATGTTCGACAATGGCGTAACCTTTGATAGCTTTCTGTTGAATGTAAGTGATGTCGAACTGTGAAAGGAAACTTTGCCAGCGTGCTAATCGATCAGTGAGAACATATTTTTCAAGAAGGAATTTAATCGGATTCATGCGAGCAATGAGGTGAACCTCGTGAGCTAAGAAATAATGTTTTAATTTCTGAACTACCCAGACTAAAGCAGCGCAAGTCTTCTCCATGGCTGAGTACCTCTGCTCACAAGGGTTGAGAAGTTTAGACAAATAGTATGCTGCCCTCTCCTTCCCTTCTTCGTCCACTTGAGCTAGGACAGCACCTACGGAGTCATCCGGGACAGAAACATAGAGGATAAGCGGTTTGCCTGGAATTGGAGGCCTCAGGACAGGAGGATTGGCCAGATAATCCTTCAATCCGTCAAAGGCTGCCTGACACTTGTCATCCCAATTGAACTTGACCCCCGGCTTAGTAAGCTCGTAAAACGGCCTACATCTTTGTGAATGCTGGGAGATGAAGCGGCGAATAAATTGCAACCTCCCGATTAATCCTCGAACTTCCTTCAAATTCTTGGGAGGAGGCATGTCTCTGATGGCCTTCGCCTTATTGGGATCAACTTCAATTCCCCTTTTGCTAACAATAAATCCAAGCAATTTCCCTGATGAAACGCCAAATACACACTTCTTGGGGTTCATTTTCAATTGATATTCTCGTGATCTTTGCAAGACCTTAGCTAGAACCCCAGGATGCTCAATCCTTGTCCTTGATTTTACTACCAGGTCATCCACATACACCTCAATATAAATATGGATCATATCATGAAAAATTGCCATCATTGCCCTCTGATAGGTGGCTCCAGCATTCTTGAGTCCAAAAGGCATGACCACATAGCAGTAAGTACCCCATGGCGTAGTGAATGATGTTTTCTCTTGGTCTTCTTCAGCCAGGCGAATTTGATTATAACCCGAAAAACCATCCATGAAGGAGAGAGTCTCAAATCCTACCGTATTATCAATCAGAACATCAATATGAGAGAGGGGAAAGTCATCTTTAGGACACGCACGGTTGAGGTCCCGAAAGTCTATACAAATCTGAACCTTTCCATCTTTCTTCGTGACTGGGACGATGTTAGCCACCCAGTTAGGATAGAGGACAACTCTAACAAATCTAGCCTTATGAAGCTTGTCGACCTCTTCTTTCATCTTTAGAGCCATGTTAGGGTGGAAACGTCTCAACCGTTGTTTGATCGGGACAGATCCTGGCTTAAGTGTAAGCCGATGTTCAACGAGCGCAGGGTCTAATCCAGGCATATCTTCATAACTCCACGCAAACGTGTCCTTGTATTCTTGAAGCACCAAAATAAGCGCCTCCTCTTCAGAGGGCAGTAAATTCTTGCTGATGAGGACAATCCTAGGGTCTTTTTCCGTACCCAAATTTATTTCTTTGGTAGGCTCTTCTACTGAGGCTGATGGTTCATCAAATCTCCTCATACCACTGGCAAAGGCATCAGCCTCGTCCTCATATTCTTCATAACTTTCATCCCCCTCTTCAATAGGGTCTTCATCATTCATGATTTCATAGACACCAAAACCCTCATAAGAAACATTAGTATCCTCATATTCCAACTCTGGCAGGATAATCGGATTCTCCACGAATTTGGGAAAAGCTAAACAAGCCTGGCATCTTCTGGCTAACTCCAACAGAAACCTACGGGGAATCTGCTTACCCTTGGATTTCTTATGAAAATCTACCCCATGAATTTTATTAGAAGAAGAAGAACAACTAGCTTGATTGAAGGAAGGAGGTGAAAAAGTGGATACAGAAGGAGGTACAGAAGGAGACCCCTCACCAGAGGGGGAGAAAAGATTTATCAATGAGTCACGGAAGAGTGGCCCCTGGGTCGGGACACACTCGGAAAAGAGGTAAGAAGTCTCCTCAACGGAGATGGAGGATTGAAGAGTTGGAATTTTGGCATTTTTTTTTCGTTTTTATCTTTATCTTCATTTTTATTTTCCTTTTCTAGAAGAAAGCAATGTGAAGGGAGAATAGTAGGAGGAGTGGAGATTGAAAGTTTGGAGAAAGATTGAACCAGAGATGACCCGTGCGGGGGTGTGATGGAGAGTTTGGAGAATTGCTCGAGGAGCAAGGGAGGAATCGGGAGAGAAACTTGTAATGAATATGAAGAAAAGCTGATCATAATTGGCGGCGGTCTCGGCACGCGAGAGAACAATTGAGAATGTAGAGAAGCTAGAAGAGACGGATGCATGGAAGTGAGGGAAAAGAGGCCGGCCCACAGCCTGTCTATTGTAAAACCTTCTTCATATGGAACATCTGGCTCTCCAGTGTCAGTGTAGTCACTCAGCAACTGCCTCTTATCTGTAATCACAGCCGACTTTTCAATCAATTCATGTATTAGTGGCGGCCATTCCGGATCAGTCGGCATAAAGAGACGGCTCAAGGCAATAGTAATATCATACATATCGAACCATCTGTACCAATCACACTCTGGATCATCCATCTTCCTTCTCTTATCAGGCCTTAGGGACTCCAGGGCTTTATAAGTGGCCAATGGTGCAATATGGCGAGCAAACTATCTCGCATGAACATCTTGACAATCTAGAATGGAGGTGATTATTGTAGTCTGCTCATGATTCTGAACGCCACCTGCGACAAAATGTGTCTTCAATGTCCAAGTAAGCGGCTGGCGATCTATCTTCAAGGTGGATGTCGTAACTGCCCATGGTTCATCTTCATTTTTGCTCGGCCCTTTGTATCCTAGGCCGCCTCGTGTAATCAATTTCTGAGGCTTAATAGGCCTAGTCCTGCCTTGACAACTGGCACCCAGACCTTTGTCGTTTTGATACCCCATTTTCATTAGAATTTTCCAGCCAGGGGTGTTTATCATGCTTTTCTTCTTCTTCCCCTTGGCAGGCAAGGGTGTCATAGCAATTGTCGTGACTGTCTCGGGCGACATTGGCCGTGGGTGAGGGAGGTCTAGCATTGATAGCAACGGCTTGTTGGCAGGCCAAATAGAAGGGACTGATGAAGCCAAGTGTATATCTTCCTCTGGCAGAATTGGCATACTGGTAACTTTGATAATGCGGCCCTTGTGTGGAAACTTGAGGCACTGATGATTTGTAGAGGGCACTGCATCGAGCTGTTGAATGTAGGGGCGGCCCAGAATGCCATTAAATGTTGGATCCATGTCCAGAATATGAAAATCTTCTGTGATTGTAGCCGGACCCAAACTGACTTTTAATGTGATCATGCCTAGAGGAGGCTTCTTGGTATTGTCATATGATGTGACTGTTATGGTAGATGGCCGAATTAGATTTTCAGGAATGCCGCACATCTTCAAAGTGCTTGGCGGCAATACATTGATAGATGCCCCAGTGTCCACCAGACATTGTTTCACCGCCACCTTATTAATATCAACCGTGATGCACAGAGCATATTTCCTTGCTGAGAGTGGTGCCAGTTCATGCTCATGAAAAGTAATCACCGGCTGACTGCTAGCGGACGTTAATACTGTGGTTATCTGCTCGACAGGGATGTCCTCATTGACCATAACTTTCTGCAGATATTCTTTCAGGGCCATCTGATGAGTGGTTGACCTTTTGATCAGTTCTAAAATGGAAATTCTTGCTGGAGTTCGGTCAAGATGCTTTAACAAATCATACTGAGTGCCGGGCACGGACTCTTGCTCTTGTTCTTATTCATTAGGCCCCTGCACGGGCTCTTGCTCTCTTTGGGGAAAGATGCGCTGGAACATCCGTCCACTGGGGAGCGGTGCCATGTTTTGCCGCGCCTCTGTCGGGGCAAGTAAAGGAGGAGGGTTGGAAGAAGAGGAGGGTGTATTAGCGTTAAGAAGTGGTGGAGGGGTGTTTGAAGAAGGAGACCCCGTAGGGGGTGTTGGTGAGGAGTTCAATAGGAGGCGTAGGAGTAAGGAGGGGTGCCCGAGTGTGGGGAGAGTTAATAGGTGGAATGAGGAGAGATCTGGGTATAAAAGATGGGGGAGCTGATGGTGGGGGGATCCTTGCCGGTGAAGGAGTAGTGGTGGTGGATGTTGGTGATGGGCGGATAAGGAGTGGTCTAGACGGTGAAGGTGAAGGGTTGGTGATGGATGGCGGAGTTTGCTGCGTGGTAGGCTGCGGAGGCGGTAAGCGGGTAAGGAGAGATCGGGTTGGCAAGGATGGAGAATTTGTGGGAGCAGGTGGATTAACGGGGCGTAGAAGAGCCCGGCTCAATTGGGGAGTAGAAGAAGAAGGAAGCGTGCCCAAAAGGCGCGGAGGTTGATTTGGATTATGATTAAATGCCCCGACAGAGGCGTTTTCTTCATGCCATCCCTGTCCTCTCTCCACCTCACGGAGAGACGTGACAGGGTTCACGTGCTGATTTGGCGGGTGCTCTGGCAATGGATTGTGGACAATCCCCATATCCTGCTGAGGTGCAGGAGCTTACTGTTGCGGCTGTGGAGCTGGTTGATGTGGCTGCTAAGCCTGCTGTTGCCGAGGAGGCTTTCTTTCTTTCATAGCGGCGATAAACTGTCTCATCTCATCCCAATTAATGCCACCCTGGTCATTTAAATCATAAATGTAATCCTTGAAGTGGAAGCAACGATCAATGTTATGACCAGGGGAGCGGTGAAAGACACAGTAGCGGGACGTGTCAACATTAGCGGGCCACGCTGCCCTTTCCTTTGGTAGCATGAGCAAGTTGGCGGCCATTAAGGCATTGAAAATATCCGGGAGACTCTCTGGCAGTGGAGGATAGTGGGCCCTTTTGGGGCCTAGTAATCTCCTTTGCTGTTGTTGTTGCGGTCCATAGTTAGTGGGTGGCGGCACTTGGTGGTATTATGGCGGAGCTGGAGGACCTGCGTGGGGTGCTTGGTTTTGTGGAGGAGCAAGGGAAGGTTGAAGAGTAAATTGGCGTTGTGGGGGTGAATTAAAGAGGGTGCCTTGTGATGGAGGTGGCGGGGGTCGTGGGTTAGATTGGCGAAAAGGTGTGGGGTTGCCGACCGCGCCAACCTGCTCATTGATGACGGTGCCCTCAGTCGTGGGCCCGCTATTGTTGACATTTGTATTTTTCTTGAACAACTTTGGCTTTGGTTCAAACATGCCCATGATGGGCGAATCTTTCATTTGGGTCTGAATATAACGAGCTCTTTCATAGAGCTCCTCCATAGTTGTCAATCTGTTCATGGCTAATATGTGCCGGAACTGAGGGGTTGCATTGGATATAATCATCTTAACCTGTTCCGGTTCAGACAACGTATCTTTCAACTTTTCAGCCATTGATCGCCACCTATCAGCAAATATTATGAAGTCCTCCTCGGGCTTCATTTTCTCTGCAACCAAGTCTGTAACTGAAAGGGAGGGTCCAACCCGGTCCCTGTACTTCTGCAAGAATTTCCTTTGAACCACATCAAAATTGCTGGCATCTGCGGGTTCCAGGGAATAAAACCACTCGAGGGCTGGCCCCTCTAAGATCTTCTAAACAAATAATCCAAAGAGGCTTTATTATCTTGCCAAAAGGAGGTCTCGTACATGAAATCCTTCAAATGAATGAAAGGATTGCCAGTTCCATTATATCGTCAAAAATTCGGCATCTCAGAAGGCGGCAGATGGAAAACTGGCAGTGTAGGGAGAGAGATCTCCGGGGCATTCTTGGCTGTAGTAACTTTCTTAAGTTGCTCTTCCATGCTGGCCAACTTTTGGAGCAATAGAACATTGGTATCGGACTCGACCGGGGCCGGATTTTGAATGAAAGAATTCGGTATAGGCGTCCGTAGAATTCGGGGAGGTTGGAGAAACTGAGGCCTAACCGCTGAGTAGCTTGCTTGTTGGGCCGGCATGGCCGCACGAGGCGTTGGTGGACAAGAGGGGGGTTTGTGCAAGACCGCCTGGTCATTGGTGAGGTGATGGCCACTCTCGGCCGGAGGGGGATTGGAGGATGAAGAGGGAACGAACTTCCCTTTCAAAGCGGCCTGAACTGCCTGCCGCTGGGAGTCATCTAATTGAGATAGAGCATTAATCAAATCAGTAACATTGAAAGATGGGGAGGGGTTCCCCGAAGTGTTGGAGGGTAAAGCCTGAGAAGAGGGCACAACCTCTTGAGTAGTGGTATCAACCACATGAACTTGAGGATAATGAGAATGAGGAGGAGGGTAATTCCCCTCATGATAGATAGAATCTTGGGGAACCTCATATGATTGACCAAAAACGTTCTCTTCTACATCATCATAGGAATACCCGTAGCTTGCCATGTTGATAATCTTACCTGAACGGAGTTGCATGCTTAAAAAGAGAGAAAGCTTTATGAAGGAATTATCACACAATCAATCACCCAATCGAAACAAGCTTAAGCAAATCAACCCAACCAAGTTTATGCAATCAAGTTGAGATGAACGCAAGATTTTAGTGCTATGTTTAAGATTAGAGTGAGTTAAATTGCAGAAAAGTTCACTCCTCTTTGCAAAGTGAAACCTAGTTTAGATCCAAGTGTAGTCTCCGGGTTAACTAGGTTCTCTCTCTTTTCTCACCAACGATAGGTTCTCTAAACTCCGGATACTTCAAGGGTACAACCAGCCCAGCGTCCGTGAGGGAATCCAGGGGTGTGGGGACTTACGGAGGTCTTGGAAAAGGGATTTCCGGTCCAAAGAGACGGAATGCTCAATGGAGGGTTGTCCCGATTCCAAGAGAAGTGTGTGGAATCCTAGTGTAGAGAGAGGAGGTCTCTCAACCAAATGCCACAAAATGCAGTATAAGATAAGCCAATCACAACAATATAATCAAATAATCAATGTAATTATGAATCCAGCATGAATAGACAGAAACAGCAAAGCTCTGTAAACACACAGGAAAGAGGCGACGTAGCGGCAGTCGCTATCAATAAAAGAGACGACAACGTAGCTTGCGTGAATCACTGGGAGAGGCTCACAGATAATGAAAAAAACCGCGCCTTGATGTGGGGCGCTAAATATGATAAAGACACCTCTGCCAGAGGGCGTCAAATGTGAGTGGTGCGCACGATCGACAAAAAATGCGCCTTTTTGCGAGGCGCTACCAACTAAAAAGACGCCCGAGGGGAGGGCAAAAATTCACAGAAGCAGCAGATATGATGAAAGACGCCTTCGTGGAAGACGTTAAATAGAAAACAGATGCCCTGGATGAAGGCGTTAAATAAAAAGGCGCCTTTGTGAAAGGCGTTAATTCAACAACAGCAATAGATTAATCACAAGCTGGCTGATCCCGGGGAGTGTGCAGTGTGCACAGTGGAGGGTGCCCGTAGGGCACAAGGGAGGGGTACCGTGGGTACCAAAGGGAAAGGGCACGCGTGGGTGCCGAAGGGGAAAGGGCACACGTGGGTGCCAAAAGGAGATGGTAATCAAAATAAAAATAGTGGAGGTCCCACCGTGATCGCCAATTTGTGAATCATGGAAAATAATCCACTTTTAAGACAAAAAATAATAAGCATAAGCAATAAGAAGAATAATGAAAAAGGGAGTAAAAGAGCACGTGGTGCTACCAAGGAGAGTGATCGCGAGAGGGGTTACCTCAATAAGGAGAAAAGATGATCGTGAATACCTGGTGATAATAGGATGCGGGATGGATGTGGGTTCCTTCCTCCACCTTCTATCGGCCGGCCGATGAAGGGGGTCTTCCTCTTTGATTACCCTTAAACAAAGAACAAACAAGTAAAAGGAAAAGGAGATCAGCCAAATATGAGTGTAGTATCAATCCCAAGATGAAAGATGGTGATGAAAGAAGAGCATAAAGCGTGCACCTTTTGTTTGTTTTAAAACCCCTAGAGGATTAGGGAGAGGAGAGATGCAATAAAAACTAATGCAAGGAAGAGGCTATACGATGATGAGATGAACATGCAATAATGGAGAGAAGAAAAGATCCCTGCTGTTCCTGTAAACAGTAAAGGGAAGAAACTTTGCTTCGGATGTGGCAGCAGGAGGAAGCAGAAGAGAAATCAATCTCTCAATCTCAATCGCCAGCACCCGTAAACCTCTGTGACAACAACAGCTCTACTTCTAACCTCGCGCGAGATCAACCAGGGGACTCTTTTATAGGGTAGAAAACACAGATAAACACAGATTTGGGAAGATAAGAATAGGCAGTGGTCGTTAACGGCAAGGACTCTAGTTCCCAGATCGAGCAAGGTGACCAAAAAAGGTAGGGAACTCTTCAGGAAAGGCGAGTTTAAGCAGGACACGAAAGGGTGAGACACGACCTACCGAAGGGCGTCAATTCAGAATTGACGACCTGCTCAAGGGCGTTAATTCAAAACACGACCAGGATCAAGGCGTCACTTCCTGGATTCAATTTTGGTAATAAAAGCCTTCTTTATTTGGAAATTGCGAAAAGACGCCTGAAGCAAAGGCGTTAAACAAAAACACGCCCTAGGGAAGGATGTTAATCATTGATTTCAATCAGGTGGGACTCGTAAAACACCAGGAATTGACGCCAGTACCTGTGGTCGTCCTTTCTTAAGAACACGCCCCAGATTAGGACGCTATTTAAAACACGCCCCTCTTCAAGTCGTGAATCACCAAAAAAACCCAAGAATAAATCACAAAAATACACAAAAAAAAGAAAAACTTTATATTATAGAAATATTGAAGTTCACTTTGGGGCGTTAACATGGTGACATGAGATTTGATCAACATAGCGTCAACTTTGGCGTGTCTACACCTGCGTAGGTGGTCCTCGGATATTTCTTTTGAAGTTGACAGTCTTCAAACCATTCCCCTTTGGATTTCTTTGCATGGTGTTCCCCTGCATTTATGGACAAAGAAATTCTTTAGACGTATGTGTAGTGTCATTGGGACACCTCTTCATATAGATAAGCTCACGGCATCAAGGCAACGTCTATCCTTTGCCAGAGCATGTGTTATGGTTTCTGCAACCAGTGATCTTCCTGAAGAAGTCTACTTCCAAGATCTTCAAGGAAGGACTCGGAAAGTTTACGTATCCTATACATGGAAGCCTAAAGCATGTTCTGTCTGTAACTCATTTGGTCATTCAGAGGGACTATGCTCTACAAAACAACCTCCAGTTGAGAATGTTCTTAAGCACAAGCATAAGTTTGATAGATAGAAGGTGTTCCATAAGTCACAACATCCAGTTAACATTGATGCTTCAGGCAATAAAGAGCTCAATCCAGTTCAGGTCAGTCATAGTGAAACAATGGACGTTGGGTCCAATGGTACTCAAGTTAATGATGTGCAAACTGGTGGCAAACATCCTCTCCCAAAGAGATACCATTCTCAGCAGATTGTCAATTCAATCTCTACAAGGAATAAATTCTCGGTTCTGGATTCTATAACAGAGTTGCATAACTCAACTCAAGCCAATCTTCAAGTTGTTCAGAATGAAAATGATGGTTCGAGGTCCAATTGCAATGTTGATTCTACTCAGCTTCCTCCAGATTATGTGTATTCAGAGCAAGGGCATCCACCCGTTATTCCTTCTGCAGATAAGTCTTTTTTTTTGGAAGGGCATTCGAAATTCAAACCTTCGGCTAATTCGGGTGACTCAAAGTTGGAAAGAGCAGACTTCCTGAGTCTTCAGGAAGTTGTTGAGATGAAGTCGGGGGAAGATTCTCTTTTGCCTTCTGATTCTAATCACTTACTGCCTAATGTGAAGGGTAAAGGAAAGGCATGAAATCAGACTGGAATTTCAAAATCAAGGAGATCTTCCCGCCTGTCATCTTAATATACTTTAACAGGAAACAAGATTATTAATGTTTTTTTTGATGAAGTTCATTTGCTGGAATGTCAGAGGATTAAACAAACCAAAGAGACGAGCTCAGCTAAAGCTCATCATCTCTCATTCAAAGTGTGACATTGCTGTCTTTGTAGAAACTAAAATTCACTCGAGAAACTCAGCAAGATTTAAACAAAACATATGGGCTGATGCAGTTCTTACTCATAATCTTCATGACAGAGGCAGGATATGGGTTCTTAGTAACCCTACGAAGTTCACAATGAGTGTGATCAAGTTCACTGATCAGTTCCTTCATTTATCTGTCTTTGATTCAGCAAAGGGAATTAAGTTCTACTTGACTGCTGTGTATGCTTCCAACCTCCTTTCTCAGCGAAAGATTCTTTGGAATGACATATCTGATCTATCCACCTACTGCAATGGTTTACCTTGGATGGTGATTGGAGATTTCAACTCTATCCAGTATCCAAATGAAAAAATGGGTGGTAATCCTGTTCCCTTAGCCATTCTTCAAGAATTTGATAACATGATTGTTTTTTCTAACCTGGAAGATATTAAAACAATTGGCAATTCCTTTTTTTGGAGTAACTGCTCAATGCCCCCAAATAGGATTGCGGCAAGATTGGACAGATGTCTTATCAATGATAATTGGTTGAACTCTTTCCCTGATTCTTTTGTTGAACTCTCTCCTCAGATATTTTCAGATCATATGATGCTTTCGGTTTATTCTGAGAAAGAGGTGAAAACAGGTAAAAAACCTTTCAAATTTTTTCATATGTGGACTCAACACCCCAGGTTTCTAGATATTGTGAAGGAAGTTTGGAGGGGGAACTTCAGAGGTACCTCCCAATTTATCCTTTGGTCCAAACTCAAAAGGCTTAAAGAAGTGCTCAGATAATGGAATTCGAGCTACTTTGGTGATGTCATAGGTAACATTCAAAAGACTAAAAGGGAACTTCATGATGTGCAGATTAAGCTTTCTTCAGATCCTATGAATTATAATCTGGTCTGTCAAGAGAAGATGCTCAAACAACAACTTTCCAAAGATATCCAAATTGAGGAGTCCTTTGCTAGGTAGAAATCAAGACAGAGTTGGCTAGCCTTGGGAAATTCTAATACCAATTTTTTTTATGTAGCTTTGAAGAGTAGGAGAATGGTCAACTGCATCAAGAAGTGTCGACTAGCAGATGGGAGCTTTACTTCAAATCCTGATGAGATTAGCAGTAATGCAATTCAATTTTTTTCCAAGCTTCTTAATCAATCTTCTTGTAATAATGAAGATTGGAATTTTGTTCCTAAAACTAAGCTGTCAGAGGAGGAAGCTGGACTTCTTAGTGCACCCATCTCGGATGAAGAGATTAAACAAGCCATCTTCCAAGCTCCTAAACATAAAAGCCCGGGCCCAGACGGATTTCTTGCTGAATTTTTTCAGACTGCTTGGAGTATTATTGGTGAGGATGTGGTATCTGCTATAAGGCATTTTTTCTCCACTTGTAGCCTTTTAAAGCAATTCAATTGCACTTTTATATCTCTCATTCCTAAGACAAATGGAGCAGACTCTTTTGAGCAATTTAGGCCCATTTCTCTTTGTAACTTTGTCTACAAAACAATCTCTAAGGTCATCTCTAATAGAGTTAAGGTTGTCCTTCCGAAGCTCATCAGCAGGAACCAATCTGCATTTAGTAAGGGAAAGAGTATACACCATAATGTCCTCCTTGCCAATGATATAGTTAGAGACTTGCATTCTAAGTCTAAAGGAAACCTTATTTGTCTGAAGGTTGATCTTAAGAAGGCTTTTGACTCAGTAAACAGAAGGTATCTCTATTATCTGATGAGCAGAATGGGTTTTCCTATAGCTTGTATCAACTGGATTTCAACTTGCTTAGAAGGGCCGGCCTTTTCTGTTTTGTTAAATGGTTCTCCTCATGGATTTTTCAATAGCACTAATGGGATTAGGCAAGGAGACCCTTTATCTCCTTACTTATTCACCATTGTTATGGAAGGGCTCACTTCTATGCTGGATGACAAGGTTTCAAATTGAGATATTAAATGCCTCATGGCTGGAAACTTGAAGATTTCTCATGTCCTCTTTGCTGATGATCTGATTCTGTTTTTGAAGAATGACACTCAGACAATTAACCAAGTGGGTCTTCTACTTCACCAATTTGCTAAGATGTCAGGGCTTAATCTGAATCTAGATAAAAGTAAGGCATATTTAGGGGCCTATATTCAGAATCATCATGCTATTATTAATAAACTGGGAGTTAGTCAAGGTGCTCTTCCTGTTCCTTACCTTGGATTGCCTTTAATCTCCAAAGCTATCAACAAGAATAACTGTCTCCCTATTATTGAGAAGATCAAGAGAAGAATTGATTCCTGGAAAAACAGATTGCTTTCAAGAGCTGGTAGGTTGGAATTGGTGAAATCAGTCTTATCCTCACATTCTAATTATTGGGCAGCAGCTTTCTCTCTGCCTGCTGGATTAACTGATGAGATTGATAAATTATTAAGGAACTTCTACTGGTCGGGACATTCCTCAAAATCACCCTCACATATGGTCTCCTGGAATCAAATCTGCAAACCAAAATCTGAGGGAGGACTTGGCCTTAAAAATCTGAAAGAATGGAATAGAGCTAGTTCCTGCATGTTGTTGTGGGAGATTCTTCAGAAAAAAGACTCTCTTTGGTTCGAATGGGTTAAGAACAAGTATCTTCATAAGAAAAATATCTGGGACTTCCAATTGAAGTCTTATTACTCTTCAGCATGGAAGGGGATCCTGCATGCAAGAAGCCTAATCAGGGATCACATCACATTTGAAATTTCTAATGGCCGAGATACTAATCTGTGGTCTGATCCTTGGATTAATGGATGCAGTATCAATGAACTTTATGGTGATTACATCAGAGAAGATCTTAATCTTCCCAAATATGCTAAAGTGGAGAGTCTTATTTCTGGAAATAATTGGTGTCTTCCTGCTGCTCAGTCCAATGAAATGCTGGAACTGTGGGACAGAATTAAATCCATCCCAATCTGCAACAGTGGCCGTGATGTTATCAAATGGACTCATTCTGTGCATGTTCTCAAGACCAGCAATATATGCGATGTAACAAGGGAAAAGGGCCAAACTATGCTGATTCATGAGTGGATATGGAAGAACCCTACTACTCAGATGGCATCACACTGCACTTGGCAAGCTGCTCTCCTTAAATTTGCCAACTGCAGATATTCTTCAGTCCAAGGGTTTTTGTCTGCCAAGCATATGTGTCTTTTGTAGGAATGCAAGTGAAACACAAGAACATCTCTTTTTTGAATGCCCTTATTCAAATTGGATTTGGACAAGCATTCTGCTTCGGTTTGATCTCCATAGGGATCCTCTAACAGGTATCCATCAAGAAATTCTGAAGTTACAGCAGGAATTCAAAGGACTCACTCCTTTGGTCAAGCTAATTAGAATCCTTCTTCGATTCACCATTTGGAAGATTTGGAGGGAAAGATGTTTAAGGATTTTTGAAGACATAGCTACCACATCAAGAATAAAGTTGTTCTTAGAAATTATTGAGGACTCGAGAAGCTGTTTAGAATTCTTTGGGCTAAATAGCCTATCTATGAGACAGAAAGAAATTTTCAGGAAGTTTAACTTTTTAGTTTAATCAACCTTAAGAGTCCACAGTCTGTGTGGTCCGAAGGTTATAACTCATGCTAGCTAGTCTAGCAATTTCCTGATGTACAGTTTTTTACTGATTTAATGCATGATAGGTGGTCAAAATATCAAGAATGTTATACAATGAATATTGCACGAATTCAAGTAGTAATATGGTGCTAGCAAGTGGTTGCACAATTTATCAAGTATCGAGAATATGTAATTGGAATTCAAGCATGTAAGAATATCAAGTACGTGTAACTGGAATTCAAGCATGTAAGAATATCAAGTACGTGTAACTGGAATTGGCTATTTTATTCAAGCAAGTACTTTGCCCTTTTTTGACCTTATACAGGCCATGCCCAAATGTGCACAGACTTTGAATTATAGATGTGCACAGACCCAAAACATGCATAGACCTATATGTGCACATACGTGAGGATGTGCACAGACCTTGAATTCCAGATGTGCACATACCCAAAACATGCATAAACCTATATGTGCACAGACTTGAGGATGTGCACAAACCTTGAATTCTAAATGTTCATAGACCCTAAAATGGACTGCACCAAATGTGCATCGACCTTACTATGGGCTACACCAAATGTGCACCGACCTTACTACGGACTATACCAAATGTGCATCGACCTTACTATGGGCTGCACCAAATGTGCATCGACCTTACTATGGACTGTACCAATTGTGCATCGACCGTACTATGGACTGCACCAAATGTGCACCGACCTTACTATGGACTGTACCGAATGTGCATCGACCTTATACTGGCCTAACCCAAATGTGCATCGACCTTATATAGGCCATTACCAAATGTGCATCGACCTTATACAAGCCCAACCCAAATGTGCATCGACCTTATACAGGCCATTCTCAAATGTACATCGACCTTATACAGGCCTAACCCAAATGTGCATCGACCTTATACAGGCCAACTCAAATGTTCATCGACCTTATACAGGTCATTCCCAAAGGTTCATCGACCTTATACAGGCCCATCCCAAATGTGCATCGACCTTATACAGGCCATTCCCAAATGTGCATCGACCTTATACAAGCCCAACCCAAATGTGCATCGACCATATACAGGCCATTCCCAAATGTAACATTATATAGGCCCAACCCAAATGTGCATCGCCCTTATACAGGCCATTCCCAAATGTGCATTGACCTTATATAGGCCTAACCCAATTTTGCATCGACCTTATACAGGCCATTCCCAAATGTTCATCGACCTTATACATGCCATTCCCAAATGTGCATCGACCTTATACAGGCCACTCCCAAAATGTGCATCGACCTTATATAGGCCCAACCCAAATGTGCATTGACTTTATACAGGCCATTCCCAAATGTGCATCGATCTTATACAGGCCCAACCCAAGTGTGCATCAACCTGATACATGCCCAACCCAAATGTGCATCGACCTTATATAGGCCATTCCCAAATGTACATCGACCTTATACAGGCCTAACCCAAATGTGCATCAACCTTATATAGGCCATTCCCAAATGTACATCGACCTTATACAGGCCTAACCCAAATGTGCATCGACCTTATACAGGCCATTCCCCAGTGTGCATCGACCTTATACAGGTCATTCCCAAATGTGCATCGACCTTATACAGGCCCAACCCAAATGTGCATCGACCTTATACAGGCCATTCCCAAATGTGCATCCACCTTATACAAGCCATTCCCAAATGTGCATCCACCTTATACAGGACATTCCCAAATGTGCATCGACCTTATACAGGCCCAACCCAAATGTGCATCGACCTTATACAGACCATTCCCAAATGTGCATCATCCTTATACTGACCTATCCCCCAGGTGCATTGACCTTATACTGACCTATCCCTTAGGTGCATTGCCTTTCCCAGGGACTACATTTCGATAGAGGCTTAGAGGAAACTCACAAAAGCCTAAAACTTGATGGAAAAATATAGAAAATTAACATAGTGGTCGATCCCAAATACCCTTAGTCCCTCTTTAAGACATAGAAAATATTTTGAAATCATTCTAATGCATTGTTGGCCCCTAAAATTTGAAGTTAGGTGCCTACCTTGAAATGTTAACTGACGATCCAAGAATGATATCCACGCCCCAGATTCACCTAAGCTTCACCTTTCGATCCGGGGATGAGATGCACACCCCATATCCTCCCAAGTCTTTGCCCGTCATCCTAGGAACTACAGGTCCGCCCTCCTACGTAGAGCCAAGGTCCCTCACCTCTCCTTCTTACACAAGAGTAGGGAGATGCCTAAGGCACGGACTAAGTCGTCCGTGGAAGAATCTGTTCTTGCTTCTAGTGGGCTTATTTCTCCCGTCACAAAACTTGTGACTCTCTCTCGACGTGTGGTTCTCTTGACACGTGACTTTATTGACGTGGTTCTTCGGGTGGTTTGCGTTCTCCTGACACCGAGGTTTTCACCCGTAGTCGATGTGGAGTACAAAACGACGAGGTCGTGTATGTATCAGTTGATGCGGCGATGTCAGACGAAGGATCGACGGCACTCCGAAAGGACGAACGGAACGGGATAACTACTACCTCTCACAGCTCAGTCTCATACCAGGCGGTCTCTCACCGGGCAATCTCTCTATTCTCACAAGGGAGATGGAGGGAAGGAGAAGCAACAAGGGGCAAAGCACCTTACGTGGATTTTCTTTCATGCAATCTTTCATATGAAAAGCCTTACACTAGCCCCCTTTATATACGAAAGGCCATATCCCACTGGGACAATCATACCCCTAAATATTTCAGCTAATGACATCCATATCCTAGCCTAATAAAATAAACTACAGCAACCAACTTTTAACTTGGCCAAATAAAATATAAAATAATAGAATAGTTGCCCTAATAAAACAAAAGTAAATAATACATGTAGCAATACATGTATTATACACACAATACAAAATAAAATACATACTCAATACACATAAATAAATACTCAGGACGCCGAGTCTTCAAGAAGCCGAGTCTCCGAGCCACAAGCTCGGTGGTGTCGGGGAGGTGAGGCATCGGCTGCGTGTGACTTGTCCGGTGGTGTCCCCACCAACCCTCTTGGGGCGGCTGGACCTCGACTCCATCGAGTAAGGTGGACCACCGCTCTGGTAGTGCTCCAGCAGATCTGGATCGAGGCGCTAAAGATCTTCCCGGCTGATCCAGGAATCATCAGATGGTGGACGGTCCCGCCAACAGATAAGGTAGCACTGGTACACCCTACTCCGTGTAGCTGTCACCTGCTCATCCAGTATCCTCTCAATTTGCTCACGCGGTGCTCTCGAGGCTGTGGGACGCACAGAGGTGGGCTCACTCTCAATGGGGGGAGAAGGCTCGAAAGGGTCACTAGGAATCGCTGTGGGTTCCTTGTAGGCCACTAGGTCTGCCACATTAAAGGTAGAGCTAATCCCATATTCGGGAGGTAAGTCCACAACAAAAGCAATCTTCCGCAGTATTGGGAAGGGACCATTACTAAAGGCTTGCAACTTTTTAACGGCTCCCGAGGGGAGTCGTTCGGGTCGAACCCATACCCTAACCAAGTCACCTTCTTGAAATTCATGGTGATGCCTATGCGAATCAGCCAATCATTTGGAAGTCTCATTATTGAGACTAATTTGCTTGCTAATTGACTCATGCAGATTTTTAACATGTTGTGCAAACTCTTTGGCTGACTTGGACGTTCTAGACTCGAGGGGAAGGGGAATGAGATCCACAGGTTTCCTAGGTTTGTATCCATGCACGACCTCAAATAGACTCATACCTATGGACCTATTGATAGAGCTATTGTATGCAAATTCGGCTCTGGGTAAAAGAAGAACCCAAGTGTTAGAATGATCCCCTACAAGACACCTCAATAGATTCCTAAACTCCTATTAACGACCTCTGTTTGCCCATCGATTTGTGAGTGATAGGCAGTGGAGAATTTGAGTTTAGTGCCAACTAGGTGCCAAAGTGTCTTCCAAAAGTAATTAGTGAATCGGACATCTCGGTCAGACACTATGGTTTGGGGGAGACCATACAGACGCACGACTTCATCAAAGAACAGGTGGGCTACTCTAGATGCATCAGATGTTTTTGAACATGTAATGAAATGGGCCATCTTAGAGAACCAATCAACTATCACGAAGATGGAGTCATGTTTGTGAGCAGTACTGTCATGCCCCGAGCGTGAAAGATACCCGGGACGCGGCGAGTATATATAGATCCAATCAATCAGAGCAATAAAATTTTTTTTGACAAAAGACAGAGTGCACAAAAGACAAGAATAATACTAACCAAATGTAAATGTCCACAATATGCCAATATTCCAACATAACCATAATGGTAAGGACCCATACTAATCATGAAATTACAAGCCTTAACATGTTCTTACCACTAACATAACGGGAATACAAGGTAAGGACTTAAGATACAAAAGACACGACTAGCTGATGGTTCAACGATCGGGGATTCTAGCACTCATCCCTCGGTCTCATTCCCATCCGGGTGATGGTCGCTATCCAAGCTACCTGAAAAATGTTAGAATGAACTGGATGAGCGAATCGCTCAGTAGGAATTACATCTCAAGTTCTAACAATCTTTAAGTAAATTACATATTTCATGCAATGCAAGTAAACTATGCATGATAGACGGTCAAAATATCAAGAATGTTATACAATGAATATTGCACAAATTCAAGTAGTAATATGGTGCTAGCAAGTGGTTGCACAATTTATCAAGTATGGAGAATATGTAATTGGAATTCAAGCATGTAAGAATATCAAGTACGTGTAACTGGAAGTCAAGCATGTAAGAATATCAAGTACGTGTAACTGGAATTGGCTATTTCATTCAAGCAACTATTTTGCCCTTTTTCGGGCCACGCAAGCCAAGTCAAGCAAGCAAGAGAGTGAGTGGAATGTCTAAAGTCTAGAAAGTAAGTACTCCAGTGCAATACTTAAACACCATGGTTAATCAACTCCCATGGGCACAAGTACTTTTAGGTGCTCCTCCCAAGACCAGACCGGGCCTTATACGCACAACATTGGGTCATTTATTTTTTCGACATCCACTCTCATTTATAGCCAATATAGAATTCCAAAGAATTTAACATTTGTAGGAAATATAAGGTAGATTCCATTGAAACCCCGCAAAACACGGGATGAGTCGGCAATCTGGGTGGAATTGGCGCCCTTCGGGCTGCCATTATATTCAGAATTGGTGCCCTCAGAGAGGGGCGCCCCTTCTGGGACATGACAAGCTCTGAAAATCAGGAGAGCAACAGTTAAGGAAATGGCACCCAGAGGGGTGCCATTATTTAAATGGCGCCCAGGGGACTGCCATTTATTAACTAAATAGTGCCCAGAGGGTTGCCACTATTTCTAGAATGGGTGCCCTGCACAGGGGGCGCCCATTCCCTGTAAAAATATGGGAATGAAACAACCATTTCAGTAAATGGTGCCCAGAGGGCTGCCATTATTCAGATAATGGGCACTTGATCAAGGGGCGCCCATTCAAGTTTATATAAATATATATATATATTCCTTTTTGTTTGCCCTAAAGAAATGGCGCCCCTCTATAGTGTCACCATTTAATTGGCGACTCTGTAGAGGGTCTTTAATTCTGTAAATGGTGCTCTAGTCAGGGGCGCCCATTCGTCTGGGTCATCCACGCACCGGGCAGGTGCGTTCTGAGGCACAAGTTACTATTCATGATTTCTAAAGTTCTCGGAATCAAGAAATAAGGACATGGATAGATAGAGAAAAATATCAGGATCACAGAATCATACTCATGCATGAATTTTATGGTTTAGTTTCATAGATATAAAATTTCTAACATGGTGGTTATTAATTACAGAAAATTGAATTAACGACTATCAGAGGGGTCTTCAATTAATGGGCGCCCATGACTGGGTCGCCCATTCAGGAATGGGCGCCCTGGAGCTGGTCACCCATTACCTAAAGGCACTAATTTCCGCTTCCGTAAAACATGCTATATATTAGACCTAAACGTGCTATATTTTAGATCGTAAAACTAGTGTAATAGGATAGATTTGATTTCCGTAAAACCAGTGTAACAGACTATGTAAAAAACTGGTGTAATAGGCTATAGTTGATCTACTTAAAACCCATGTAACATGCTATATAATATAATATGGAACTGGCTGTATAACATGGCAGATGGAATATGGAACGGGTTGTATAACATGGAAGATGGAATATACTAGCACTACTCATGCATGTTATGTTACCCTATATTAGCTACAGGTTGGGCTAGATCTTGAGAACACCTACCTTTTTGGTGTGGTTAACGAGGTATAATATCAGAGAAAGAATAAGAGGTCCAAGCCCTTCACGTTCTACAAGCTTCCAATACACCTCTACAGTAGGAATAAGACCGTTTACTTCTTCTTCACATTCGTAAGAAGAGAAAAGATGCTCTTCTGCAGAACAGCAGCAGCACGACAGAAATGGCCTTCGAACGCTCGATGGAGGGAATAAATTATAGAGAAGGAACAATTATAGGGTTTCAAGAGAGGTGTACATTGCCAGCGAACATAACATGTTCGTGTTTCAACTTCTCTAGAAGATAGTCCTTTTTTGTTTATGGGAATTCTCACCCTGGTAAGGGGCACGCATTAGTCTGCGCCCTTGTACAGGGGCGCTTATCAAAGGAAATGGCGCCTTGGACAGGGGCGCCCTTTTCTAGCTTCTGACAAGTCATGGAAAATGCTGAACCCTTCACATGGGGTGAATGGTGGGGCCTGCCAAGAGAATTAGCGCCCTTGAATAGGGGCGCTCATTGAATAATTGGCGCCCGGGTAAGGGGCGCCCATTCTCTTTGTTTTGGAAAAATGAAAACCCCTATACGTGCTATCCATGTGTGGGTATTTAAGTGATGTTGGGCCTCTGAAATGAGGTATATTTATATAGTGGCCCTCATAAGTTTTAGTTCTTTTTATAAGGCCTTCATGTAGAGTTTATTTATTTAGAAAAAAGTTCAATCTCTCTATCATTTTTATCCGGGGTGCTACACCCTCCCCCACTTAAAAGAATTTGGTCCCCAAATTCAACTGCGTATGAGGAGACATGGAGGGTGCGGAGTACTTACAGACTAGAATAGCTCTGAAAATCTCCTTATGATTGACTCCTCAGTTTCCCATGTGGCTTCTTGTTCCAAGCATCGATTCCATTGGATTTTGACCATAGGGATCATCTTGTTTCTCAGAACCCGGGCTTCTCGGTCTAGGATCTTCATCATCTTTTGCTCATAGGTCAGGTCCTTTTGTATCACCAAATCAGTGTGCTTAATGACATGGAAATGATCATGCACATACTTCTTCAGCATAGAAATATGGAATACATTGTGCACTTCTGGTAGTTGTGGAGGCAAAGTAATGCGATAAGCCACCTCGCCCACTCTTTTCAACATTTCAAATGGACTAATAAACCTTGGTGTAAGCTTGCCCTTAACATCGAATCTTCTAATACCTCGGCCGGGAGAGACCTAGAAAACTATGGTCTCCAACTTCAAATTTCAGATCTCTTCTTCTATTATTAGCATAAGATTTTTACCTAGACTGTGCTATCTTTAGCCTTTCTCGAATGAGGTGTATCTTCTCGGTTGAATCTCTTACCATATCTAGGCCTAGAATTTATTTTTCACCTACTTCATTCCAGCATATTGGAGATCGACAATTCCTTCCATAAAGTGCCTCCAAAAGGTGCCATTTGGATATTGGCTTGATAGCTATTGTTATATGCAAATTCGACTAGGGGTAAGTGGTCATGCCAGCTTCCGCCGAAATCTATAATACATGCCCTTAACATGTCTTCAACAACTTGGTTTGTCCTCTCGGTTTGACCATCTGTCTGGGGATGGAAAGCTGTGCTGAAGTTGAGTTTCGTCCCCAGAGAGTGTTGTAGGCTCTTCCAGAAATGGGAAGTAAAGCGTGGGTCTCGATCGGATACGATCGACACAGGGACTCCATGCAATCTAACCATCTCTTTGATATAAAAAGCAGCAAGGATATCAATTGACCATCAGCTCTTGATGGGCAAGGAATGAGTCGATTTAGTTAAACGGTCGATGATTACCTAAATTCCATCATATCCACCCCTAGACTTGGGCAAGCCCATGATAAAATCCATGCCGATGTCTTCCCACTTCCACTTGGGAATATCTAGCGGATGCAATTTTCCAGCGGGTTTCTAATGTTCTACATTTACTTGTTGGCATGTCAGATAGCTAGACACGATGTCTGCTACCTCCTGTTTCACATTAGGCCACCAGAAAGTCTGTTTCAAGTCTTGGTACATCTTAGTGGCTCTAGGGGGGATCATGTATCTCGATCAGTGAGCTTCCTCAAGAACCTTCTTCTTTAGATCAGGACAATCGGATGCACATGACCATTCATGAAATAGCAATCTTCCATCGGGTGCTAGCTTGAAATCGAGTCTTTCGTCTAGCTTGTCCTTTATTTCCACCATTGTAGGATCTTCTTCTTGTAGCTTCTTAATTTCAGGAAGCAGATCTGAATGTTGTTAGAATGCAGGGCACGAATCCAGAGGGGGGGGTGAATAGATTCCCGTTAAAACAATTGTGGAATTAAACTTTTACTACATTCAATGTGATCTAAGAAGACACCTGAGCCCTCTTACTCAAAAATTGCTCTCTTAAAACATGTATCAAACACATGGTGTGTAAACAGACTCCACACTAAACAGCAAGCTGAATTAGAATTAAAAGTGTAGTCACTGTTTAGTTTAACACTCAGCAAGCTCAGACTAATGTAGGCTGACTAGGTGCAAGTGAGCAAAGACAGCCTAAGAGAGTGTTTTAATTAGACGCTCAAACAGACATTTAGCACATGAAGTACGGGTCATTGAAGGTCTAGCTGCAAACTGAAAGGATGAAGTACAGTATGACCATATAGCAAACATAAACCAATCAGCCACTTAATCGGAAGAATCAGCGAGAGGGGGAAAGAGATAAGGAACAATCACATGAATCAATCACACGACTCGCAGGATTTAATAGGCTAAGAGAGTGTTTCTATTAGACACTTATACAAACACTCAGCGCATGAAGAGCATATCAATGAAGGGCTGGCTGCCAACTAAAAGTGATGTGGTTCAGACTGACCAATAGCGAACATAAAGCAAATAACCACGCAGTCAGTAGATCCTGTGAAGAAGGTAGAGGAAATGGACAAACGCACTATCAAACCACTGCACACTGAATTTTTAGGTGGTTCGACAAGACACCAGTCCTCCTACATCCACCCCTCACTCCAAACCAGAGTGAGGCTTCCCTAACGAAGTAGACGCAGACTCAGTCTGCTACAAATGCTGCCTAACAGCTTGACCCAGAGGAACACTCTCCTCTCTTCTTCTGATCGAATCAGAAGGAAACTTGAGTAACACCATGTTACTCCAAAACTGGAGGACCAATCCTCCCTTCCTCCAAACCGGAGGGGAACCATAGATAAATCTCCCTTGTTCTGCTACCGCAAAAGGGACCTGAACAGCAACCCACTACTCACCATGACCCAGAGGATCAGATCCTCTCTTCCTCTGAATCCACAGAGGGAAACCGTGAGTGACACCAAGTCACTCACAACCGGAGACCCAAGTCTCCCTTCTCTTGAACACATAGGAGGAAACCTGATCCCAAACTAGGGAATCGGGAACCACAAGATGAATGGAGAAAACAAACAAACGAAGGATAAAACAAAAAACAGAAGGAAACTGTAGCTCCAAGGAACAGATGGACTCTGGATCTGATCCACGAGTTGAAATACTGGCAGATTTCCAATTGAAGCTTTGGCTGCTCTCTTTCTTCTCTACTCTTCACTCTCAGCTCTCTTTTCTTCTTCTTCTGCTGGCTCTCTTTTTTTTCTTCTTCTGCTGGCTCTCTTCTGTCTTCTCTCAGACAGCCACACTTTCTTCTGCACACCCCTTTTTCTTCCTTTCTTATGCCTCCCCTCTTCTTCGAAGGATGAGGGTCTATTTATACAAAATAGAGTATCAGAACCCATATGAATAAAATGATTTGGTGCCCTTTAATTTCTATTAGACCACGTGGCAAAAGGTGGAAGAATATTTCTGATAAGGAATCCTTGGATCACGTGCCTATTACCGCTCAGCTGGGTTCACGTGCCACTCGCCTACTATAGTAATGATTGGTTGAAGCCCAATACGTGTCTGCCTCAAGTGACACCGTTGCCCCCTATTCACTCAGGCATTTCTTCAAACACTTTTCCTTTTCCTTTAATGACCTCAGATCCCAGTAGCTGCACCGATCTTGGTGAACATCTCAATAAGTGCATTGAGTTGATTATGCTTCACCACTATATGTGCTTCGACCTTGTCAAATGGAGCTTTGATCTTCTGCTTCAAGCTACCCCATAGATACACTGACCTTCAAGATCAAAGAATGCTGATGTGCATCGACTTGTGGGTCTTGTAGTGTTGATGTGCATCGACCTTTTCGGCATCAAACACTTCATCTGCATGACTAGGAAGGGCACATGCATCGACCTTGTAACACAACACTCAAAGAATGTGCTCAGACCTAGAAGCATGCGCAGAGCTTCTACATGCACAAAGGAAATGTGCATCGACCTTCTTTCTTCGTTGCCAGGATATGCTTCGACCTTTGTCCCATGCAGACAAAAATGTGCACCGACCTTCTTTCTTCATTGCCAGGATATGCTTCGACCTTTGTCCCGTGCAGACAAAAATGTGCACCGACCTTCCTTCGCTGAGGAACCAAAGGTGCATCGACCTTGTTCTGGGTTGGAAGGATGTGCATCGACCTTCTTCGCTGATGGACCAAAGGCGCACTGACCTTGTTTGCTGAATGAGTCAAAGTGCACCAACCTTGTAAGCCAAATGCCAAAAGATGCACTGACCTTGTAAGCACATGTGCATCGACCTTCATCAGTCCCCAGTTAACTAGCATCGACCTTCATTGGTCCTCAGCTAACTAGCATCGACCTGCATTGGACATATGCACAGACCTTTCTCATAAACAACTAAGGTAGGATCGACCATAGTTTCTCTGACACTGAACAAGCATCGACCTTAGTTCTTCTGGCAACAAGACTAGCGTCGACCATAGTTGCTCTGGCACCAAACAACCATCGACCTTTGTTCGCTTAGAGAGCAAAACTAGCATCGACCTTTGTTCATACTACTGAAATGTGCATTGACTTGTACAGTAACTCAGGTAGACTTCTACATGCACCAGTGAGCATGTGCATCGACCTTAAGTTGCTACCCTTGTCATACAAGCATCGACCTGGGCTTTGTGATGAACTTGTTGACTGTGCATTGATCTTGTTGACCATGGACTTTTCTCGATGACTATGCATTGACCTCATTGACCATGTTGACTGTGTGTTGACTTTTGATTTTAACAAGCTTTCAATCTGTACTTTGTGCACCTTGAACACCTCAACAGTACAAGCAGAGTCATGAGAGCATATGCATGATTCTTTATCAACAAACCACATTGATTGATCATATACATGACTAGAGTTTTTGACAGCATCAAAACACAGGGACACAACAAATGTAGACTCATGTGGGAAAGAATAATAAACATGTTCTTCTCATCTGTACTGATATTGAGTTCAGAGAATTTCTCCAGCAACTTCCAATCTTGAATCATGCAGTTGGCCATTAATGCTCTCGGCTTTCGACTAAGGGCATCAGCTACGGAATTACCTTTACGAGGATGGTATTGTATGGTGAAGTCGAAATCCTTGAGATATTCGAGCCAACGCCTCTGTCGCATGTTCAGCTCCTTTTGGGAGAATAAATATTTGAGGCTTTCATAATCGGAGTATATTGTGAATTATTCTCCATAGAGATAGTGTCTCCAGATCTTTAAGGCAAATACCACCACGGCTAGCTCTAAATCATGCACCGAGTAGTTCTCTTCATGCTTCTTCAATTGCCGGGAAGAGTATGCAATGACTCTTCCATCTTGCATTAATATACACCCGAGGCCAATACCAGAAGCATCGGTATATACCTCGTACTTTTCTCCTTTCATTGGTAATGATAAGACTAGGGCAGTAGTCAAGACATCCTTCAAAGCTTGGAAGCTCTTCTCGCAGCCTTCATTCCACTCGTAAGGCACTTCCTTTCGAGCCAATCTGGTGAGAGGAATAGAGATTTTGGAGAAATCCTTGATGAAAAGCCGGTAGTAACCAGCTAGACCCAAGAAGCTTCGAATCTCTATTGCACCCGTTGGTTGTTCCCAGTTCTTCATAGCCTCGACCATTGAAGGGTAGACAGAAATTCCATCCTTCGAGACGATATGGCCCAAGAAGGATACTTCCTCGAGCGAGAACTGACATTTGCTTAATTTGGCATACAATTTGTTTTCTCTCAATATTTGCAATGCCTTCATCAGATGTTCTTCATGGTCTTCTTCAGACTTTGAATAGATCAAAATATCATCAATAAAGACCACAATAAATTGGTCTAAGTGAGGCTTGAATATGTTGTTCATTAACCGCATAAAGGCTGCAGGAGCATTTGTTAGTCCGAAAGGCATAATAGTAAATTCGTAATGCCCATACCTGCTTCGGAATGCAGTTTTATGAATGCCTTCCTCCTTGATTCTTAGTTAATGATAACCATACTAGAGATCAATCTTGGAGAAGTATTTAGCTCCAGATAATTGATCGAACAGCTCATCAATTCTCGACAGCGGGTACTTGTTCTTGATTGTAAGGTGATTTAGCTGCCGATAATCAATGCATAGTCTCATCGATCCGTCCTTCTTTTTGACGAATAGCACGGGTGCTCCCCATGGGGAAGTACTTGGCCTGATGAAACCCTTTTTCAATAACTCCATTAGCTGCTCTTTTAGCTCTTTCAGCTCTACGGGGGATATTCTATAAGGTGCCTTAGAAACAGGACTAGCACCAGGGACAAGGTCGATTGTGAACGACACTTCCCTTTCCAGGGGTAAGCCGGGCAATTCTTCTAGGAAGACGTCGGGAAAATCCCGAACTATACGGAGGTCTTCAAGTTTAGATTCCTCGACTTCCGTAGCAGTCACAAATGCTATGAAAGCCACACATCCTTTACTTATGAGTTTACTAGCTCGGAGAGCTGAGATAAGAGGTGATCTATTTCGAGGGCTAATGTAGACCAACTCGGGGTAATCCACAAAAGTTATCTTGCCGTTCCGGCAATCTACTGTAGCTTGGTGAGTGGATAACTAGTCAGCACATAGTATGACATCATACCCTTTCATATCTAGGCATATCAGGTTGACAAGTAGATTATTTCCCTTAACCATAACCTTGCAATTTGGGTAGTGATGTGTGATGTTAGATTCGTTCCCGAGAGGTGTAGATATGATTAAGTCTAACTATTCAGGCTCCTTAGAAAATGAAGCAGCAAATTTCTCAAAAATAAAAGAATGAGTTGCTCCGGTATCAAGTAAAACTTGAGCAGTCTTAGAACAAATAGTTAGTGTACCTTCAACGATTCCACCTTCTGTTGGTTTTGCCTCTTGGAGAGCTTGCAGACGACCTTGCTTCTTTGCCGGACGCTTCTCATCCTTAGTGGCTTGCTCATTCATCAATGGGCAATCAGGGATTCGATGATCTCTGCTTCCACATCGGAGACATGCTCCCAACTTCCTCCAGCATTCCTCGGCCTTGTGGCCGGCCTTATCACAGTATGTACAGACTTTCTGAGAAGGTATAGTGGTGGAGAATGGCTTGTCATTCTTCTGAAATTTCTTTCCCTTGGATGACTCCCCTCCATTGAAGAACCACTTCTTGTTGAAGGATGGTTTGAAATATCCCGGGCCTGTGACGGGTTCCTTCTTGTCCCTTCCTCGAATCTTCTCAGATTATTCGGTGGCGTCTTCTAGCAATTGGGCACGCCGAACCACTTCCGAATAGACTTGGATGTCCATCGGTGCAAGTTGTGTAATGTAGTGGGGCCGAAGCCCGTTGAGAAACCGTCTAGCCTTCATCTTTTTGGTGCACACCAAGTGAGGTGCATACCTAGACAGTCTTGAGAACTGAACCTCACACTTGGCAACTTTCAATGCCCGCTGTTTCAATGCGGCAAATTATGAGGCCTTTTTCTCCTAAATGCGGTCAGAAAAATATTTGTTGTTGGAATGTTCAACAAACTCATCCCACGTGACATAGTCACCGGGCAATGTCGCTTCCACAGATTCCCACCAACATCGAGCATCCCGCTCTAGTTGGAATGTGACAAGTAAAACCTTCTCTTCATCCGTGCATTGCATGACACAGAAGATCCTTCCGATTTCCTTCAACCAATTCTCAGCATCCTTGGGGTCGGACGAGCCCGTGAATCTTGGTGGGTTCATGTTGCGGAAACCCCTATGGAGATCGCCAGCTCCACGGTTAGCTCCGCCCTATGCCACTTGTTGTAGCGCCTGGGTAAGGCCTTGCACGGTGCATTGCATCTCACGCCATTCGGCTCTTTCAGCGGCCAGAATCCTTCAAGAAAATGTAATAAGTATAATAAGTATAAGATTGATTGTAAGGTGATTTAGCTACCGATAATCAATCAACAGTCTCATCGATCCGTCCTTCTTTTTGACGAATAGCACGGGTGCTCCCCATGGGGAAGTACTTGGCCTGATGAAACCCTTTTTCAATAACTCCATTAGCTGCTCTTTTAGCTCTTTCAGCTCTACGGGTGATATTCTGTAAGGTGACTTAGAAACAGGACTAGCACCAGGGACAAGGTCGATTGTGAACGACACTTCCGTTTCGAGGGGTAAGCCGGGCAATTCTTCTAGGAAGATGTCGGGAAAATCCTGAACTATACAGAGGTCTTCAAGTTTAGATTCCTCGACTTCCGTAGCAGTCACAAATGCTATGAAAGCCACGCATCCTTTATTTATGAGTTTACTAGCTCGGAGAGCTGAGATAAGAGGTGATCTATTCCGAGGGCTAATCTAGACCAACTCGGAGTAATCCACAAAAGTTATCTTACTGTTCCGGCAATCTACTGTAGCTTGGTGAGTAGATAACCAGTCAGCACCTAATATGACATCATACCCTTTCATATCTAGGCATATCAGGTTGACAGGTAGATTATTTCCCTTAATCATAACCTTGCAGGTTGGGCAGTGACGTGTGATGTCAGATTCGTTCCAGATAGGTGTAGATATGATTAAGTCTAACTATTCATGCTCCTTAGAAAATGAAGTAGCAAATTTCTCGAAAATAAAAGAATGAGTTGCTCCGGTATCAAATAAAACTTGAGCAGTCTTAGAACAAACAGTTAGTGTACCTTCTAGGATTCCACCTTCTGTTGGTTCTGCCTCTTGGAGAGCTTGCAGATGGCCTTGCTTCTTTGCCGGATGCTTCTCATCCTTAGTGGCTTGCTCATTCATCAATGGGCAATCAGGGATTCAATGATCTCTGCTTCCACATCATAGACAGGCTCCCAACTTCCTCCAGCATTCCTCCCGCCTTGTGGCCGGCCTTATCACAGTATGTACAGACTTCCTGAGAAGTTGTGGTGGTGCAGAATGGCTTGTCATTCTTCTAAAATTTCTTTCCCTTAATGGACTCCCCTCCATTGAAGAACCGCTTCTTATTGAAGGATGGTTTGAAATATCTGGTGGCATCTTCTAGCCATTGGGCACGCCGAACCACTTCCGAATAGACTTGGATGTCCATCGGTGCAAGTTGTGTAATGTAGTGGGGCCGAAGCCCGTTGAGGAACCGTCTAGCCTTCATCTTTTCGGTGCACACCAAGTGAGGTGCATACCTAGACAGTGTTGACAACTGAACCTCACACTTGGCCACTTTCAGTGCCCGTTGTTTCAATGCGGCAAATTATGCGGCCTTTTTCTCCTAAATGCGGTCAAGAAAATAATTTGTCGTTGAAATGTTCAACAAACTCATCCCACGTGACATAGTCACCGGGCATTGTAGCTTCCACAGATTCCCACCAACATCGAGCTTCCCGCTCCAGTTGGAATGTGGCCAGTAAAACCTTCTTTTCATCCATGCATTGCATGACACAGAAGATCCTTCTGATTTCCTTCAACTTATTCTCAACATCCCCGGGGTCGGACGAGCCCGTGAATCTTGGTGGGTTTATCTTGTGGAAACCCCTATGGAGATCGCCAACTCCAAAGTTAGCTCCGCCCTGCGCCACTTGCTGTAGCGCCTGGGTAAGGCCTTGCACGGTGCGTTGCATCTCCCGCCATTGGGCTCTTTCAGCGGCCATAATCCTACAAGAAATTGTAAGTAAGTATAATAAGTATCAAGTTGATTATAAGATCGAACGTCATTATAGGACTTAATAGAACTTAACCCATGGCTGTATCCATCTCACTGGGTATAAGGAGTAAACCTATCCTTGGACTTATTTTTCCTAGGAAATTAAAATCCAAGGCTCTGATACCACGTAAACTGTCACGCCCCAAGCGTGGAAGATACCCGGGATGCGGCGAGTTTATATAGATCCAATCAATCAGAGCAATAAAATTTTTTTTGGGCAAAAGATAGAGTGCGCAAAAGACAAGATTAATACTAACCAAATTTAAATGTCCACAATATTCCAATATTCCAACATAACCATAATGGTAAGGACCCATACTAATCATGAAATTACAAGCCTTAACATGTTCTGACCACTAACATAACGGGAATACAAGGTAAGGACTTAAGATACAAATAACACGACTAGCTGATGGTTCAACGATCGGTGATTCTAGAACTCATCACTCGGTCTCATTCCTATCCGAGTGGTGGTCGCTATCCAAGTTACCTGAAAAATGTTGGAATGAACTGGATGAGCAAATCGCTTAGTAGGAATTACATCTCAAGTTCTAACAATCTTTAAGTAAATTACATATTTCATGCGATGCAAGTAAACTATGCATGAAAGACGGTCAAAATATCAAGAATGTTATAGAATGAATATTGCACTAATTGAAGTAGCAATATGGTGCTAGCAAGTGGTTGCACAATTTATCAACTATCGAGAATATGTAATTGGAATTCAAGCATGTAAGAATATCAAGTACGTGTAACTGGAAGTCAAGCATGTAAGAATATCAAGTATGTGTAACTGGAATTGGCTATTTCATTCAAGCAAGTACTTTGCCTTTTTCGGGCCACGCAAGTCAAGTCAAGCAAGCAAGAGAGTGAGTGGAATGTCTAAAGTCTAGCAAGCAAGTACTCCGGTGCAATGCTTAAATACCGTGGTCAATCAACTCCATGGGCACAAGTACTTTTGGGTGCTCCTCTCAGGACCAGATCGGGCCCTATACGCACAACATTGAGTCATGTATTTGTTCGACATCCAATTGGAATTCTAACATGGTGGTTATTAATTACAGGAAATTGAATTAACGACTATCCGAGGGGTCTTCAATTAATGGGCGCACATGACTGGGTCGCCCATTCAGGAATGGGCGCCCAGGAGCTGGTCGCCCATTACCTAAAGGCACTAATTTCCGCTTCCGTAAAACATGCTGTATATTAGACCTAAACGTGCTATATTTTAGACCGTAAAACTAGTGTAATAGGATAGATTTGATTTCCGTAAAACCAGTGTAACAGACTATGTATAAAACTGGTGTAACAGGATATAGTTGATCTGCTTAAAACCCCTGTAACATGCTATATAATATAATATGGAACGGGCTGTATATCATGGCAGATGGAATATCGAACGGGTTGTATAACATGGCAGATGGAATATGCTAGCACTACTCATGCATGTTATGTTACCCTATATTAGCTATGGGTTGGGCTATATCTTGTGAACACCTACCTTTTTGGTGCGGTTAACGAGGTATAATAGTAGAGAAAGAATAATAAATCCAAGCCCTTCACGTTTAGCAAGCTTCCAGTATGCCTCTGCAGCAGGAAGAAGACCCTTCACTTCTTCTTCACGTTCGTGAGAAGAGAAAAGATTCTCTTCTGCAGAACAACAGCAGCACGATAGAAACGGCCTTCGAATGTTCGATGGATGGAATAAATTATAGGGAAGGAACAATTATAGGGTTACAGGTTCTGCCAGAGATGGGTACATTGCCAGCGAACATAACATGTTCGTGTTTCAACTTCTCTAGAAGATAGTCCTTTTTTGTCTATGGGAATTGGCACCCTGGTAAGGGGCGCCCATTAATCTGGGCCCTTGTACAGGGGCGCTTATCAAAGGAAATGGCGCCCTGGACAAGGGCGCCAATTTTCGGCTTCTGACAACTCATGGAAAAGGCTGAACCCTTCACGTGGTGTGAATGGTGGGGCCTGCCAAGAGAATTAGCACCCTGGCATAGGGGCACTCATTGCATAATTGGCGCCCTAGTAAGGGGTGCCCATTCCCTTTGTTTTGGAAAAATGAAAACCCCTATACGTGCTATCCATGTGTGGGTATTTAAGTGATGTTGGGCCTCTGGAATGTAGGTATATTTATATAGTGGCCCTCATAAGGTATAGTTCTTTTTATAAGGCCTTCATGTATAGTTTATTTATTTAGGAAAAAGTTCAATTTCTCTAGCATTTTTATTCGGGGTGTTACAAGTCCGAGGTAAACCAAGGATGAAATCCATGCTCACATCAACCCACGGTCTATCAGGAATGGGGAGAGGAGTGTGGAGACCAGTGTTTTGTTTGACCTGTTTGGCCATAGTGCATGTCCGACACTGGGCTACAATGTTGGCCACATCTTTCTTCAGGCCAGGCCAGTAAAAATGCTCCTCCACAGAATGGATGGCCTTGTTTCATCCAAAATGACCAGCAAGACCTCTAGCATGCATTTCCCATATCAGGAAGTCCCATACAGAAGTCTTCAGGACACAGAATTGCTATCCTCGAAAAAGAAAACCATCTTGGAGTAGATAGTCAGCAAATGCGGTCGAGGATCTAGTGGACAAGGCAGAGTAGGCAGGGCCAAAGTTTGGACACTCTCCATAGAGTTCCTTCATGCGGTGAAATTCGATGACCTCTACTCGAACAGTGGAAAGAAGGGAGACCCTTCAACTTAAGGCGTCGGCCACCTTATTCTCTTTTCCTTCTTTATGTTTTAGGACAAAGGTGAAGGACTTGAGGAATTCTACCCACCGACCATGCCTAGGGTTTAAGCCCTTCTGAGAGCTAAGGAATTTTAAAGTATCCTGGTCCGAGTATAAGACAAACTCTTGAGGTAAGAGGTAATATCTCCAGTGTTTGAGAGCTTGGACCACGACATAGAACTCCTTATCGTAGCTGGAGTAATGAAGCTTTGCATCAGAAAGCTTCTCACTAAAGTAAGCCACAGGGTGGCTTTCCTGGCTAAGCACTCCTCCTATACATATGCCAGATGCATCATAGGATATTTCAAAGACTTTGGAAAAGTCTGGCAAGCGGAGGATAGGGGCTTTGGTCATCAGCTTTTTATGACAAGAAAAGCCTGGGAGGCGGCTTTAGTCCACTCAAAATTCTCCTTACAGATGCAATCTGAAGAGGCGACATCTCGCGCTGGATCCTGAGCGGGCTGTGGATCACCAGAAGATGAATCTGCAAGAGAGGGAAACGTGTCAGAGGGCCCAGGGGATCTCCCTGGGGCAAAACCCTCCGATGGCTAAGTCAGTAGAGCGATGGTGGAAGCAATAATGGGGGGAGGAGAGAGCTGATGCGCGAGAATCCTCTCCACCAAAGGGTGAAGCGAATCGTGCTCAGGAGCTTAGGGTGTGTGAATGCCTTGTTCATCTTACCTTCTTCCGGAGGGTATCCCTTGCTTAAATAGTGGGCCGCCTTCAGGAGTCCTGTAAGCTGAGGGGTTCCCGGCGGGAGTTACATCTTTTACGGGGGCTTTCATGGCCTGATCGTGGGAACGTTATCCCCTTGGAGTCCGGCGGCTCCCCTGACTCTCCCGCTGGCGGGGGACTCTGAACGGCTGCACATGTGGATAATCAACCGGCCTTACCGAGCCTCGGGGATGCTAGCTCATGTCCGAGCGATAGGCATGGCCCGGCGAGGGTGGGGTCGGATAGGTCGGCTGGAGCCTATCTCTCTCGAACGGGGAGAGGGCTTTAGGCCGGACCTTCCTTGGGACCTGACCGTTGTCTCGGGCCCTCGAGCCTAGAAGGCCGCCGGAGAGAGTTAGTTCCTCGAGTCTTATTTATTGGGCTTTTCTCCCTAAGTGGGCCCTGTGGGCTATCACTTGGGCGGGCTCGCCTGGTTGGACCTTGTGGGTCTTGTTGGGCTGCCTTTGTGGTGGGCTGCGGAAATCCCCCTCTCCACTTGTCCCCCTCCTACTCCCGAGCCAAGGAGGCTCGGATGAGTAGTTTTTAGAGGCTTTGGACTGGCGTGGCTCAGGTGGGTGGAATTCCGTTGGGGTTATGGAGCTGCTTATAGCGGTCACCGAGGCCCGTAATGATGATCCTGACGGATTCGAAACGAAGGGGCCCCCCTTTTTCTCGGAGCACGGAACGGCGCGCCGCCACCCTCAGGGGTTTTTAGGGGGCGCTATTCATCGTTCTAGGCTTCCAGGGTTTTGGGCTTTCCTTGCTTCTTGATGCGCCGTGAGAGCACAGCGAGACGCGGAGCCTTGCGGCGGCGTTCGAGGAGTTGGCGAAGATAACCGCAGAGGCGGTCCGGCAACTTCCTTCTCCCCCGGAGTCTTCGAGCTCGTACGAGGGATCTCCTCCTGACTCGATGGTGGATCAGAGTCCGGAGCTTGTGCCGGTGAGGCGGGAACCCATCCCCAACTGTAGTGAGTTGGGGGAAGCGGAGGTGCGGAGGCTGGAGCATCATTTCCGCCTGCCTCTCAGATACAACTTTGTTGCCGCCACTCCGTACGAGACGAGTCTGGATGATCATGACGAGCACATTTGCACCTTCCTTCTGGCTTGGAAGAGTGGATTTCGGCTCCCTTTCGATCCTTTCGTGCTGCAACTTCTTAATTTTTTCCTGTTGGCGCCTATTCAGTTGGTAGCCAATTCATATTTGCTGCTCTCGGCCTTCCGGATTCTTTGTCATCAACACGATATTTTTCCTTCCTTGGACCTCTTCCATTTCTTCTTTGAGTTGAAAGCGCACCCGTTGGCGGGGAAAGGCTTCTACTTCATCCAGGCGCGGAGGAATAGGAGCTGCATCTCGCTTGCGGCGAAGGACTCCTCGCACAAGGGGTGGAAGACCCAATTCTTCTGGGTGAAGGCGGTGGCGACGGACGAGATCTGGAGATGCCGGACCTCGCCCAACTTTCACCCGAATCTGCCCCCTCGCCAGGAGGAGTTCCCTCCCCACGTGGAGCAGCAGGCTGCCCGTCTGCTGGAGAACCGTCAATCGACCGAGGAGCTGGTGACGCCGGAGAACATCGAACGGTATCTTCTCTCGCGGTTGACGTCGACATGTACAGCTCTTGAGGCTCTTTTTCGGGGGTGGTAGCTCTTTTCCTCCTCCTGACCGGGGCTTCTTCTTGTTGCAGACGTGAGGCGGGAGCCTCTGGAGGAGGCGGCCGAGGTCATCGATCTGGGAGATGACTCGGCAGCCGATGAGCCTGATGCCCCGGTGGGTCGCGTCCATGCCCGAGATAAGGGCAAGGGGGCGGCCCCCGAGGGGACTTCTCGATCGACCGGCCTGAAGCGCAAGGATCCCCTAGCGGGGAAGTTGCGGGAGGCCGCGAAGGCCAGGAAAAGGGCCAAGAAAGCCGGCTTTCCTACCGCCGTCGGGGGCGATTCTGGCTCAGCGGCGCTCCCCCCTCGGGGGCAGGATGGGGCCGACCCCTCCGGGCTGGCTCTCCCATCCGCCGGGCGAGAGGGGGCCGAGGAGACCAGGGGCCCCGCAGAGGGAGGTGATGGGTCGGCTCTCCCCTCTGTGGGGGCAGAGGGGGCCGGTGCCGGTGTGGTCGGCACTGGGACCGAGGGATTGGTCGGCGCGGATGGGGGTTCACCCGCGAGGGCGTCGCAACCCCAAGTGCCGGCAGTTTCTGGTGCGGTTGATCCCGCGGCGCCGGTCGAGGGTGGGGGTTCGCCCGGGGAGGCGTCGCAACCCCAACCGACCGTGGTGCGCGGGGCGGTCAGCTTCGCTGCCCGAACAAGGTCTTCTGGCGGGGTGCCCAAGGTGGAGCAGTCCCCTTTGCCGGAACCTCTGGTCAGGCTCGGTATCTCGGGCGACTTGTACCGGCTCTGCCGGTCGATCGCCGAGAGGACGAGGGGGGGAGAAAGGCGCAGCACTCCCGCCGGGGTCCTTGATGTCCTGATGGAGGGCGGCCTGGTCATAGCTCAGACAGCGGCCGTGATGGCGGAGGCGCACGCCCGGACGGAGGCGGAACGGTCGAGGCTCGCCTGGACCCTTGGTGGATGCGAGGGAAAACTATCCTGGCTCGAGGGGGAGCATGAGGGGCTCCGGCGGGAGTTCCTCTCATTCAGGGAGTTGGCGCGGTCAAGCCGACGGGAAGCCGAGGCGCTGGCCGAGCAGCTAGCAAGGGCCCAAGAATCGCTCGAGAGGAAGAGCAAACGTCTAGAAGACGAGCGTCAACGTCACATTGAGCTGGATGGCCTCTGGGAGCGTGAGCGTGCCGAGCTGCAGTGGTGAGGACACACGGCGCTATCCTCGACGGAGCACCCGGCACACCGCTACCTCCTTGTGGCTCGGCGACGGCGGCACCTTCTAGTTATCTTTTCATCATCATGTTTAGGCCATGTTGGGCCTCAGTCTGGACTTGCTCAGGCCTTGTGGGCCTTGTCTTTTGGTCCCTGCGTGGACATCTTCTTGTTTAGGCACTTATTGGGCCATATAGTGGCCAATTGGGTTGCTTTGTGGGGTAATGGATCGTGTTATGGGGTCAGGGGCTTATTGGGGCTTGAAGCCCACTTAAAAGAGGCCCATTAGGGTTTAGGGGGCGGCCCCCTCCCCATCTAGAGGAGGAGGAGGCAGCCGCCCCCCCCCCCCTTCCTAGTTCTACTAGGGAAGGTGGGGGGCGCTCCCCTCTCCTTTCCCCTTTTCCCCTCTCCTCCTTTCCCCAACTCCACCCCTTCCTTATCCCACTTAGATTCCTTTCCTATTTTCTAAGCTTGCTGAAATATGGGCCGCCTTTCTCTCCTTGGAGCTGGGCGCACCCCTCCCCTTCTAGTTAGATTAGGGTTTTCCCATCCCCTATAAGTAGTTCTCACCTTGTACCGATTACAGTTTACACATGATTTTGAATACAAGTGAGTATTGTGCAAAGCTTTTTGCGCCCTTCTCTCTCTCTCTCTTTCTTCTCCTGCGACGGGAGAACGGCGGGGTGTGACGCCTCAGCCCTCGGTGGACTCCGGGGTTCCCTCTTATCCTCATCTTCTTCCTCAACGGTTCGTGTTCGTGATTCCAGATTTCTGCCCCGACTTGTAGCAGAGCTCGTGCCCCCTTCCTGGACGAGTTTTGCCACGACCTATTTTCTGGAGATACGTCTGCGGATCAGCTTCGCGTCGGCGCCCATTTTGCATCAATCGGAGATCGGCACTGCCCGTACCGATTTTCTCCGCCGACCTGCGCCAGCACCACTTTCTCTGATCGCCCAGCGGGGAGGCCCTGATTGCGAATTTTCCCCAGGCCTCCACGCTGCGTCTTTTGCCCTGGTTTCTTCAGGGTTCGTAGATCTCCGAGTCAACTTTCCAACGCCGCCGACGGCGTCGCGTTTCGACATCGTCACCGTCCGTGGCGGTCGATCTCGTGGGGTTGCGCCAGCGCGTCTGCCCAGTCCGCCCAGCGAACCAGCCCCGACTTTCAGCGACTCCTGCGGCTCGCACCGGCGTCGTCTGCCAGCGCCATTTGGCCGAGGGCGATCTCTGCCAGTCAGCTTTCACCCCCAACCGGCCCGGACTTGTTCGGGCACCAGAAGGCCGATTTCCAGATTTTACCGTCGGCGAGCGCAGTTCTGCGCCCACAGAACCTGATCTGACTTTCAGCAGCGCCCACGGTCACCACCGGCGGATCCAGCGCGCCCCCTTTGGCCGGAGCGTTCCTCCAACAGTCAGCGACGCGTCCTCTCTGACGGTGCCTCAAACGGGCGTCGTATCAGCCCGTGAGACCCCCCCTCCGCCCAGGCGCGCGCGACACCGGTTTCTGCAGCGTTGCACCCGAACCTCCTCGTGGCCGACCCGTCACCGAGTGCAGCCCGTCAACCCGTGTCCGGCAGCCCCGAACGTATTGGTTGTAGCCTTTTACCTCCCTGCGAGGAGTGGGCCGTTATTGGGTTGTATTTTATTGACCTCTGGTGTATCGGGGTTGTTGGTTCACGGCCGGGGTTCCTTCCCCACGCCTAGGCGTGGAGGTACGCGCTCCGACTCCCCTCCTTTTGCTTGCTCTTTTAGTATGTGATTGATTATGCCGCGTGAGAGAGGGTAGGTGCCTAGCCACTTATTGCCATCACCGCGGATCGTGAGTGAGAGCATCCATCCCTAGCACTAGTCGAGCACCGAGCTAGGACTCGACTCCCCTTGTCTTTGGAGGTCGACTATACGCCTAGACACGTGCGCTTCCCTCCTTGGGACGGCCAAGGTCGGAGTTTCTGTTGAGAGACGTCCCTCATTCTGTGGGATATCACGGTGGTCAGCCACTTGGCGACCCTTGAGCGTGCTACTGCCGGCCTCAGTTAGAGTCTTTTGTGAGTCTTAGTCCGTGTCGGTCCCCGTCCCGCGTCAAATTTGGTATCAGAGCTTAGGGAACCAGTTTGTTCTAACAAATTGGGGTCTTAGGTCTTTTGAGTCTTTAGGTTGTCTAGGGTGCATTGAGTCTCTTAGTTCATCTAGGTAACCAACCATTGCATTGTCATTTTAGGCTTGTGTCTAGTTAGAGTTTTTATCCTTGTCTCGTTGAGTCTTGCATGTCCAGCTCCCCGCCAGCCCCATGGTGGTTCCTCGTGCCCACTTGTCAGATTGGTCATCCCTGTTGGCCCGATTCGACGCTCTTATGGCACGACCCGTGGGTGTCGGCCCTACCACTCAGTCGTCGGGAGACCCGATCCCTATACCGATGACCGAGTCGTTTCAGCGCCCTGTCATGTCCGTGGCCATCCTACCTAATGGGTTGCATACGGAGATCGACTTCATCAGTAAGGTTTCATATAATTGTGTCTCACAGGATATTGTTGAGTCTCTCTCTAAGACTGGGGAGATTGTTCTCCGTGATGGTTTAGCTTTTATCGAGTTTCAACGGTGGTTTGGCCCCGTTAAATATTTCGATGGCGCTTGGTGCAAGATCAGCACACTTGCTGGTCCATGCATCATTTTAGGGCGAACTTGGTTGGAGGAAAGAAGTGCGACCATCGACCTGGATAGGAGGACCTGCACCTTACACCCATCTCACCTTCCCGGTGAGTTTGTCTTCCATGACGGCGTTACGCCGACCACCTCCATGTCATCACCTGGGTTTGTTCCAGTGAGTTACGAGGCTGAACAGGAGTTGATTGAGGAGTACCTAACTGAGGTTGAGGAGTTAGGGAGTGATCCCCTCCACATCATAGAGGACTCCGTTTCCCCTCCCGAGAGAGAGGCTTCACCCTTAGACCCTCATATAGAGACATTCTTACCTTCCGAGGGTGAACTGGTCATTGGTGAGTCTTTAGCTAGCTGGCTAAGGGAGGGTCCACTTCTAGATGTCTCCATTCCTCGCTATACACCCATGGGACCAGCCCTCCCAATAATACCCCTTAACTCCTTTCACACCACTTTTCGGTCCTTCTGCTTTCTTGAAAATGTGAAGGACTTCCTTAGGAGTTTAGATTATCAATGGGAGTTGACTTATATGTTGACCTTAGGGTCTGACCAACCCTATAGTCATAACTTTACACTCCCTGCTTTGGGGTCTATTACCTCGGTCTACACCATAGGACATATCACATCCGAGGTCCTTTTATTATTTCCCATACCCGTGGAGGTTGATTTTGTCCCCGCTTATGGTTTCACGGTCCCGAGGGAGGAACCTAGCCTTCCTTGCCTTCCTTATGAGCCTCTTGCCCCATACATGAGAGTGCCTGAAGGTGATTATCTGCACCTGGGCGAATGTCGCACATGGGCAAGTATAGTGAAGGGACCTGTCGGGAGGGGTCATCATTTCTTTGACCCTTTCGATCCCCTCCCTAGTGAGCCTCTCGGCCCATATTATTTTCCCCACCTTATCGAGGGGGTCCACTATCATACACCACCTAGGCCTTCTAGTCAACACCTCACCGTGCAGGCATCCAGATGCCCGAGCTTAGGAGGCCAGGGACACATGTCTCTTCCCCATGTTTCACCATGTCCATCGTCATATAGGGGAGATGTCATGAGTAAACTTGGGATTATTCATCCTTCTGAGTCTACCATATGTCATAGGACACATGTGCCTGCTAGGTTCTACTTTGGTTGTCCAGGCCCTCCCCATGTTGTCAAGTCAGGTAGACGTCATAGGCATGTTAGATCCATGTTTGGATGTCCAGGACCACCACTGCATTCACATAGGTATGAGTCAACACAGCTAGTTCGGAGTCTGCATCATCACCACCTCGAGGCCAGCAACGCACGTTATAAGGATCTAGCTGATGCGCACAGACGCACACGTGAGTTCCGCGAGGGAGAGTACGTCATGGTCCGGGTTAGACCGGAACGGTTTCCTTCAGGAGCCGTAAAGAAGCTCCAAGACCGCGGTGCAGGACCATTCAGAGTGTTGAGGCGTATTGGGTCGAACGCGTATGAGATCGAGCTTCCAGACGACTACGGGATCAGTTCGACGTTCAATGTCTCTGATCTGGTAGCTTATCGGGATCCCGCGGTGATACCCAGTGAGTTATTTGGGCCTGACCCTCCTGTTGTGAGTGATACACCTACTGAGAGTCCACCTCCTCCAGCCCCATTACAAAAACGCGAGCATATAGATTGCATACTGGATGAGCAGGTGACTACTACCAGGAGCGGAGCCTACCAACGCTTCTTAGTGCGTTGGAGAGGGCGCCCCGAGTCGGACAACACCTGGATTACACGTGGAGAGCTGGAGCGGATCGATCCGGACCTGCTGGAGCGGTACCTCAGCGACCGTGACCCTTACTCGACGGGGTCGAGTTCTTCCCACCCGGGGAGAATTGGTGAGGACACACGGCGCTATCCTCGACGGAGCACCCGGCACACCGCTACCTCCTTGTGGCTCGGCGACGGCGGCACCTTCTAGTTATCTTTTCATCATCATGTTTAGGCCATGTTGGGCCTCAGTCTGGACTTGCTCAGGCCTTGTGGGCCTTGTCTTTTGGTCCCTGCGTGGACATCTTCTTGTTTAGGCACTTATTGGGCCATATAGTGGCCAGTTGGGTTGCTTTGTGGGGTAATGGATCGTGTTATGGGGTCAGGGGCTTATTGGGGCTTGAAGCCCACTTAAAAGAGGCCCATTAGGGTTTAGGGGGCGGCCCCCTCCCCATCTAGAGGAGGAGGAGGCAGCCGCCCCCCCCCCTTCCTAGTTCTACTAGGGAAGGTGGGGGGCGCTCCCCTCTCCTTTCCCCTTTTCCCCTCTCCTCCTTTCCCCAACTCCACCCCTTCCTTATCCCACTTAGATTCCTTTCCTATTTTCTAAGCTTGCTGAAATATGGGCCGCCTTTCTCTCCTTGGAGCTGGGCGCACCCCTCCCCTTCTAGTTAGATTAGGGTTTTCCCATCCCCTATAAGTAGTTCTCACCTTGTACCGATTACAGTTTACACATGATTTTGAATACAAGTGAGTATTGTGCAAAGCTTTTTGCGCCCTTCTCTCTCTCTCTCTTTCTTCTCCTGCGACGGGAGAACGGCGGGGTGTGACGCCTCAGCCCTCGGTGGACTCCGGGGTTCCCTCTTATCCTCATCTTCTTCCTCAACGGTTCATGTTCGTGATTCCAGATTTCTGCCCCGACTTGTAGCAGAGCTCGTGCCCCCTTCCTGGACGAGTTTTGCCACGACCTATTTTCTGGAGATACGTCTGCGGATCAGCTTCGCGTCGGCGCCCATTTTGCATCAATCGGAGATCGGCACTGCCCGTACCGATTTTCTCCGCCGACCTGCGCCAGCACCACTTTCTCTGATCGCCCAGCGGGGAGGCCCTGATTGCGAATTTTCCCCAGGCCTCCACGCTGCGTCTTTTGCCCTGGTTTCTTCAGGGTTCGTAGATCTCCGAGTCAACTTTCCAACGCCGCCGACGGCGTCCCGTTTCGACATCGTCACCGTCCGTGGCGGTCGATCTCGTGGGGTTGCGCCAGCGCGTCTGCCCAGTCCGCCCAGCGAACCAGCCCCGACTTTCAGCGACTCCTGCGGCTCGCACCGGCGTCGTCTGCCAGCGCCATTTCGCCGAGGGCGATCTCTGCCAGTCACCTTTCACCCCCAACCGGCCCGGACTTGTTCGGGCACCAGAAGGCCGATTTCCAGATTTTACCGTCGGCGAGCGCAGTTCTGCGCCCACAGAACCTGATCTGACTTTCAGCAGCGCCCACGGTCACCACCGGCGGATCCAGCGCGCCCCCTTTGGCCGGAGCGTTCCTCCAACAGTCAGCGACGCGTCCTCTCTGACGGTGCCTCAAACGGGCGTCGTATCAGCCCGTGAGACCCCCCCTCCGCCCAGGCGCGCGCGACACCGGTTTCTGCAGCGTTGCACCCGAACCTCCTCGTGGCCGACCCGTCACCGAGTGCAGCCCGTCAACCCGTGTCCGGCAGCCCCGAACGTATTGGTTGTAGCCTTTTACCTCCCTGCGAGGAGTGGGCCGTTATTGGGTTGTATTTTATTGACCTCTGGTGTATCGGGGTTGTTGGTTCACGGCCGGGGTTCCTTCCCCACGCCTAGGCGTGGAGGTACGCGCTCCGACTCCCCTCCTTTTGCTTGCTCTTTTAGTATGTGATTGATTATGCCGCGTGAGAGAGGGTAGGTGCCTAGCCACTTATTGCCATCACCGCGGATCGTGAGTGAGAGCATCCATCCCTAGCACTAGTCGAGCACCGAGCTAGGACTCGACTCCCCTTGTCTTTGGAGGTCGACTATACGCCTAGACACGTGCGCTTCCCTCCTTGGGACGGCCAAGGTCGGAGTTTCTGTTGAGAGACGTCCCTCATTCTGTGGGATATCACGGTGGTCAGCCACTTGGCGACCCTTGAGCGTGCTACTGCCGGCCTCAGTTAGAGTCTTTTGTGAGTCTTAGTCCGTGTCGGTCCCCGTCCCGCGTCATGCAGGATCGGGCGGAGGACGCGGAGCGCCTTCGCGCTGAGGCCGAGGCGGACCGAGCCCGGGCGGAGGGTCGGACGATCGAAGCCAAGCGGAGGATGACCGAGCTAGAGGAGCGTCTGGCGAGGGCAGAAGAGCATGCGGCCGAGGCGGAGCGGGCTCGGGACGGGCAGGTCAAGGCGGAGGTGATCGAGCGCTACAAAGGCTCGGAAGCTTACTCGGCCGACCTGATTGAAGCTGCCCTACCCTACTACGAGGTAGCGCTCCGACGGGGTGCTCGAAAGGGATTCAGGTAGGGCTATCGCCGGGCGATGAGCTATGCCAATGAGCACCTTGCCGGGGGTGATTTTCCTTACAGCCAGAGTTATGACTCGGATGAGTCAGTTTCCAGCTCCTCATCTTCGGCCGGGGAAGAACCGGAGGAGTCACCTCCAGCGGGGTCACCAACTCCGGAGGCTCCAGGAGGGCTCACGACCGGGACAGTTCTCGCACAGGCGAGGTCAGTGTCCGGGCCGGCCGTCACCGAAGGTACAGGGGGTGACGCGTCCCCTACTGCTGTTCCCGAGCTTCAAAGTGGGCCCGAGGCCTGATGTATTTTACTTTATTTTGCCCCTTCCCCTTTTTGTCTGTCTTTCCTTCTGTAAGAGGATTTCTTTATGGGAGGCAATAAAGGACTTACTTCGTTTGATCGTTATCTTTGCCGTGATTTGGCTGGCGTATCGGGGGCAGTTGGAAGGTGCCGATATTTTCTGCACCGTTTTCGCATGCCGATTCGGGAGACTTCTGGCGGGCCGTCCTTTCATTCCACCATGCTTTGAAAGTCGAGGCGCTTCGCGAATCCCGCTAGGGCGGGGGCCGAGGAATTGGAGGTGACCTTCCAGGGGAGGTCCTGTAGCGTGTTTTTGAGGGGGGAGTCATTTAAGGCGCGTGGCCTCCCTTGGCCTATAAAAAGGACCGAAGGGTGCTCCTTCCCTTTTAACACTTAGGACTCTCGTCGGCGGTCTGCTCTTGTTCCCTCATTTTCGCTCTGCGTTGTGCCGCCGCGATCGGAGCATGGAGGACCCTTCAGAAGATGACGCCGCAGACGATGGGGAGCGGCCGGTTCCAGATGTCCTGGAATATCGATCGGGTCCCACAGTCGCCGCGCGTGCATGAGACGGGTCCGACGGTCGCCGCGCGGATCTGGAGAGGGCTTCGACGTGCGGGGGCACGCCGTTTGCCTCCTCTTGGCTCCGGCGAGGCTTCCGGGCCGACGCCGAGATGGAGGGCGGACGGGGGAGTTAGGGATGCCGGCCGCCATTCCCCTCCGTGGGAGGGGAGGAGGCGGCTCCAGTTCCTTCCTCACCCCTGTCCGCAGCCTCCTTCTCTCTCTTTTGTTCTTCATTTCTTTCACTCTTCGGGGGCTGCTTGCTTTCTGTTCGCCTCCAAAGAGTTGGTAGATTGGTGAAGAGGAGACCTTCACGACGCTCCTTTTTTCCAGGTTGTTGCCAACTTGGAAGGTAGCCTTCCTCACGTGAAAGGTGGCCTTCTCCTTGTTGTCCCTCTGTCACCTTTGTCACGGTCCACCCGAGCCAACTGGGTCGACCATCTCTTGTCCGAGCCAGTTTCTACGCGAGGCAGAGTCAGTGGCCGGATGCAAGAAGGTCAAGACCGGGTCGGCCGGGCGATGGCCGTTTGCCGCAGTGCTAGAAGGATTTTTGCTTTTCACTATGTAATGTACTGGCAGTTGCCTTTCTGATGTACCAACAGTTATCTTGAAAAAAAGGGGGTTTTATTTTACCCGATTTGTCGATACAGTTTTCAGAAATAAAATCTACGTAGTGTGGTTGCGTTCCATGTCCGGGGAATGGGTTCCCCTTCCATTGTGGCTAACCTGTACGCACCTTTCCCGAGAGCCTCGATCACTCGGTAGGGGCCTTCCCAGTTGGGGGATAGCTTGCCCGCCGCCTCCAGTGGTCGAGAGGCTTCGGTCTTCCTGAGGACGAAGTCCCCTGGTTGGAATTGTCTGCCTCGGACCTTGGTGTTGTAGTACCGAGTAAGGCGGCGCTGGTATTCCGTAGCTCGGACGTTCGCGATCTCTCGGAGTCCGTCTGCCAGGTCGAGGTTCTCGAGCAACTTCTACTCGTTTGCCTCGGGCGAAAAGCTGATCACTCGGAGAGACGGATTGGCGATCTCTAACGGAACGATGGCTTCGGTGCCATATACCAGCTGAAAGGGGGTCTCACCGGTTGCCGTCCTGGGGGTCGTTCGGTGCGACCATAGTACTCTAGGCAGTTCCTCGAGCCAGCTACCCTTAGCCTTGCCGAGTCTGATTTTTATGCCCTTCAAGATGGTCTTGTTGGCATTTTCAACCAGCCCGTTGGCCTGAGGGTGGGTGACCGAAGTGAAATGGTTGCGGATATTTAGGTCGGCGCATCTGTCTCGGAAGTACCGAGAGTCGAATTGTCGCCCGTTATCGCTCACTATCACTCGGGGGATGCCAAAGCGACAGATGATCGATTTCCATACGAAACCCCAGACGACTATCTCGGTGATCCTTGCTGTTGCTTCAGCCTCGACCCACTTGGTGAAGTAGTCGATGGCGACGATGATAAACTTCTTCTGGGATTGAGCCATTGGGAATGGCCCAAGGATGTCGATCCCCACCGAGCGAAAGGGTAGGGCTCGGTAAGGGTGATGAGTTCCGTGGCCGGCTGATGGACCAAATGGTCGAACCGCTGGCAACGGTCGCAATGTTGTGCGTAAGCCGTGCAGTCGCGCTATAGGGTCGGCCACCAGTACCCCTGCCTTAGCAGGATTCTGGCCAGCGACCGACCTCCTGAATGTGCTCCGCACAGGCCTTGATGAATCTCTTCAACAGCTTGGCTTGCTTCGTCGGGACCGAGACACTTCAGAAGGGGCCCGGAGAACGATCTTCGGTAGAGAGCGCCGAGCTTGGTACTTCATTCGGCGGGCTTCCCGAGGGTCGGAGGGCTCCCGGGAGTCCCGTAGCCAGGACAGGTAGGGGGAGCGCCAGTCGCCGGGAGTGGCCGAGTCAATGGCGAGGAGCTCCGAGTCTATGCTCGGGCGCTCTAGCTCTTCTAGGAGGACCGATCGTGTACCTTCCGAGTCTAGGGAGGAGGCCAGTCGGGAGAGGGCGTCCGCCCGAGAGTTTTGCTCCCGAGCTATTCGGACTACCTCGAACTCCTCGAACTGCTGGGCCAGGCTCCGGACCAACTGTAGGTATTTGATCATAGGTACCTCCCGAGCTTCGTACTCGCCATTGACCTGGCTTGCAACTAGCTGGGAGTCGGTGTGGATCTTGACTCGCTCGGCCCCCAACCGTCGGGCCATGCGGGCTCCCGAGATAAGGGCCTCGTACTCGGAAGCATTGTTGGACGCCAGAAAGTTGAACTTTAGGGCGTATTGCAACTACTGACCGAGTTGGACGATCCATCGACGAACAGCTCCCAGGTTGGCCCGGTTGCCGTCGGAGGCCTGTCCTCGACCGGAACGGTGCTCTCGGCGATGAAGTCGGCGAGTGCTTGTCCTTTGATAGCTGATCGCGGCCGGTACGAGATGTCGTAGGCCCCGAGCATGATGGCCCATTTGACGAGTCGCCCCGAGGCTTCGGGATGTGCCAGAATCTTCTTCAGTGGCTCGCTGGTTAGCACGGTGATGGGATGCCCCTGGAAGTAGGGTCGGAGGCGCTTTGCGGAGGTAACCAACGCTAGCACGAGTTTCTCGGTTGCGGGGTACCTCCGCTCGGCCTCGTTGAGCACCTTGCTAGTGTAGTAGACCATCCTCTCGACTCCCGAGTCATTTCTGACTAGGACCGAGCTGACCGTTGATGGCGTCGCCGAGAGATAGAGCAACAAGACCTCGCCCGGGACGGGCTTGGAAAGCACCGGGGGTGAAGCCAGGAACTCTTTGAGCTCGGCGAACGCTGTTTGGCATTCCCCATCCCATGCGAATGTAGCAGATGCTATCTTGGGCCCCCTCATCAGCTTGAAGAAGGGCAAGCATCGTTCGGCCGCACGGGACAGGAAACGACTGAGAGCAGCGACACGCCCCGTCAGACGCTGGACGTCTTTAATGCACGTGGGCGGGCGCATGTCCAGGATGGCCTGGACCTTGTCGGGGTTGGCTTCGATCCCTCGCTGAGTGACCAGGAAACCCAGGAACTTCCCGGATCTTACTCCAAAGGCGCACTTGGAGGGTTGAGCTTCATGCAGTACTTCAGAAGGGTGCCGAAAGTCTCGGCGAGGTCGGTGAAGTGGTCTTGGGCCCTCGGGGTCTTGACGAGCATGTCGTCGATGTAGGCCTCGACGTTCTGACCTAACTGCCCCTCGAACATATGGTTGACCAGTCGCTGGTATGTGGCTCCAGCATTCTTCAATCCGAAGGGCATCCGGGTGTAGCAGTACACGCCGTAGTCGGTGATGAAGGCGGTCCTCTCGACATCTTCAGGGTTCATTCGGATCTGATGATAACCCGAATAGGCATCCAGAAAACTGAGTATCTCGTTGCCCGAGGTTGAGTCAACCAATTGGTCGATGCTCGGTAGCGGATAGCAGTCCTTGGGGGTGGCCTTGTTCAGATCGGTGAAGTCTACGCACATTCGCCACTTGCCTGTAGTCTTCGGCACCAGGACGACGTTGGCTAGCCACGTTGGGTACAGGACCGGTCTGAAAAGACCAGTCTCTTGTCCCTTGGTGACCTGCGCCTTGATGATCGCCTGTTTCTCGGGCGCATGCTTCCTTCTCCGCTGCTGTACGGGTCTCACGGTGGTATTGAGGTTGAGCTTGTGCGTCACAGTCTCCTCTGGTATACCAGGGAGTTGATCATCGGACCAAGCAAAGACCCGAACGTACTCAGAAAGAAACTCCTTGTATTGCTGTTGTTCCTTTGGTGGTAGGTCGGCGCCGATCCTTACTCCTAGGGCCGAGTCGTCGTTCAGGAATACCGTTAATAACTCGCCACCGGGCTCGGTGGTCACGGCTCTTCCTTCGACTCCCCTGGGGCCCTTATCCTTCCCGTCCGGCCTTGAGGCTTCCACTGAGATGTTGTAGCACCTTCTAGCCGTGGCCTGGTTACCTCGGACTTCCCCCAACCCGTTTTTGGTGGGAAACTTCATTTTTTGGTGATAGGTAGATGGTACGGCCTTTATTCGGCTGAGAGTTTTTCGGCCGAAAATGGCATTGTACGCTATCATACCTTTAATCACTATGAAGTCCACTATGACCGTAATGGTTTTGGGTGGGGTGCCGATAGTGACCAGCAGGCTTAGGGCTCTCTCGGGGTCGGTGGCCAGGCCATTAAACCCGCAAAGGGGCGTTCGGATCGGGCGGAGCTTGGACGGGTCTTCCCCCATCTTGAGAAAACAGTCATAAGATAATACATCGGGGGCGCTCCCATTATCAACCAAAATCCTGTCTACATTACAGTGATTTATCGTGGCTGAGATAACGAGGGCGTCGTCATGCGGGGTGCTCAGCCCTTCCAGGTCTTGGTCGGAGAAGACTATGACCTGGGGCTCCATCGGCGGGCCTCTGGAGGGCTCTAAGGCTCGGCTGGCTCGCTCGGCATGACGTTTCCTTCCTCGGCTGGTGTCGCCGCCCGATGCCGCTCCTCCGGAGATGACGTTGATGTGAACCCCTCGGGGGGCGTTGTCGATCTCCTCTGCGGTGTCTCGGTCTTCTTTGTGCCCGATCGTGAACCGGGCTAGGTGCCCCAGATGGATGAGGCGCTCGATCTCGTCCTAGAGCTGATGGCAATCTCCGGTGTGGTGCACGTGGTCGCCGTGGAACAGGCAATGCTTGTCCCGCTTGCGGTTCTTCGACCTCATTGGCTCGGGCTGGCGGAGAAGTCCCGAGCCTTTGATGTCTTCATAGATCTCGTAGACTGGCGCGGTCAAGGGGGTGTACCGCTCGTACTTTCTTTTGCGCTCTCCTTCTCGATCGCGCTTCTTACCCGAGCCAGGGTTTGGCTCGGAGGTCCGCTTCTTGTCCCCCTCCCGACCCGAGCCAATTGCGTCTCGGCAGGCGCTGAGTACTTCTTCGCACTCGGCGTGGCGCAGTGCCAGAGTCACTAGCTCGGCAAGGGTCGAGGGAGGGTGGAGGACAAGCTCGCGGCGGAGATTCTCGTCCCGGGTGCCCCCGGTCAGTGCGGTTGTGGCTGAGGCCACATCCAGGCGGGGGATCGTAAGGGCTTCCGACTTAAATCGGTGGACGTAAGTCCGGAGCATCTCCCCTTGCGCCTGTTTGAGAGCCAGGAGCCCCGCTACTGACCTTGGGGGGGCGCTACCGGCAAAACTCTCCTTGAAAATTCGCCCGAACTGCCTGAAGTCTCGGATGGACCCAGGGGCGAGGGCCCGGAACCATGCCTGAGCACCTTGGACCAGGGTGGCCACGAAGGCTCGGCATTTGATGGGATCCGGCGTTCCATGAAGGGTCACCAGGGAGTCGAAGCTATCGTAGTGGTCGGCTGGGTCGCCCTGGCCTTCGTAGAGCTTGAAGGTCAGAATGGAGGCTCTGGGAGAGACCTCTGCCTTCAAGATGTACTCGGAGAAAGGGGATTTCTCCTCGTCCTCCGGGAGAGAGGTCTTCTGCAGGGCGCGGAGGGCGCGCTCTTGCTCTGCGAACCGTCTCTCGAAATCTCGCAGCCGGAGGGACAGCTCTGGCTGCAGTCGCACCGTGGGGCTGGGGGGGGCGTCTTGGCGGTCTCCCGGGGCACTAGTGCCCGGGCGCGGCGGCCTCGCCCCCTGCTTCCCTTTCCTCGGCGTGGAGGAAGCCTCTTGCTCCGCAGGCGGAGCATGCGAGGGTCCTCCGACATCGTTGCGGAGGAGCTGTCGACCGCGGAGGGTGAAGCGGCCTCCGGCGGTGTGCTGCGTCGTACTCCTTCGAGGGGGACTTCCTGACGGGGCACGGGACCTTGCGTCCCTAGCCGCCTGGGCCCTCATGAGCTCCACGAGGACGTCCATCTTTTCTTTGAGGGCCTGGAAGGCGTTGGCGCCACCGTCGAGGGGTGCCCCTGTCTCCGCCGGGGGGGGGGGGGGGTGGTGGCCTGTTGGTGGGGATGCTGGCGTTGGAGGGGGGGCTCTGTGAGACCCTAGAGGGGGCGCCTCCCGCCGCCGCCACAACCTTACCAGCCCCACCGGTGGATCTCATCCCTGAGCTTTTTCTCACCATCTTGGCTCTTCGTTCGTTTCCCACAGACGGCGCCAGATGAAGAGGCGAGATCTCGCGCTGGATCCTGAGCGGGCTGTAAATCACCAGAAGATGAATCTGCAAGAGAGGGAAACGTGTCAGAGGGCCCAGGGGATCTCCCTGGGGCAAAACCCTCCGATGGCTAAGTCAGTAGAGCGATGGTGGAAGCAATAATGGGGGGAGGAGAGAGCTGATGCACGAGAATCCTCTCCACCAAAGGGTGAAGCGAATCGTGCTCAGGAGCTTAGGGTGTGTGAATGCCTTGTTCATCTTACCTTCTTCCGGAGGGTATCCCTTGCTTAAATAGTGCGCCGCCTTCAGGAGTCCTGTAAGCTGAGGGGTTCTCGGCGGGAGTTACGTCTTTTACGGGGGCTTTCATGGCCTGATCGTGGGAACGTTATCCCCTTGGAGTCCGGCGGCTCCCCTGACTCTCCCGCTGGCGGGGGACTCTGAATGGCTGCACATGTGGATAATCAACCGGCCTTACCGAGCCTCGGGGATGCTAGCTCATGTCCGAGCGATAGGCATGGCCCGGCGAGGGTGGGGTCGGATAGGTCGGCTGGAGCCTATCTCTCTCGGACGGGGAGAGGGCTTTAGGCCGGACCTTCCTTGGGACCTGACCGTTGTCTCGGGCCCTCCGATCCTAGAAGGCCGCCGGGGAGAGTTAGTTCCTCGAGTCTTATTTATTGGGCTTTTCTCCCTAAGTGGGCCCTGTGGGCTATCACTCGGGCGGACTCGCCTGGTTGGACCTTGTGGGTCTTGTTGGGCTGCCTTTGTGGTGGGCTGCGGAAATCCCCCTCTCCACAATCCGTAATGGGTGCCATAATGGTGCTAAAGCTCTTAATGAAGTGTCTGTAGAAAGTGGCCAACCCATGGAAACTACGAACGTCATGGACATTATGGGGCTTTGACCAGTCGACTAAGGCTTGGACCTTGGATTGGTCCACAGACACTCCTTGACTCGAAACCACAAATCCGAGGAAGGTGATCCAGTCTGTCATGAATTCTCACTTCTTGAGGTTGGCATACAGGGTTTCTCTCCTCAAAGTCTCGCAGACTTCCACTAAATGCTCGATGTGGTCCTGAGGGTTGTGGCTATAGATGAGAATGTCATCGAAGTAGATGACAACAAAGCGACCGATGAGAGGGCGGAGGACTTCCGTCATAAGCCTCATGAAGGTGCTGGGGGCATTGGATAGCCTAAATGGCATGTCGAGCCACTCATACATACCTTCTTTTATTTTGAAGGCTGTCTTCCACTCATCCCCTAGTCGGATTCGGACCTGGTGGTAGCCATTTTTCAAGTCAATCTTGGAAAAGATGGTGGCCTCACTCATCATGTCAAGCATGTTATCAAGACGGGGAATGGGACATCTATACTTGACAGTGATTTTGTTGATGCCGCGGCTGTCAACACACATCCGCTAGGTGCCATCTTTCTTTTGTGTGAGCAAGGCAGGGACAGCACATGGGCTCTTGCTCACCCTGAGGAAACCCTTTTGAATAAGGTCCTCGACAATTCTTTGGAGCTCAGCATGCTCCTTGGGGTTCAGTCGGTAATCGGGAAGGTTGGGTAAGGTGGACCCGGGGACAAGGTCAATGGCGTGTTGTACATCACGTATGGGAGGGAGTCGTGAGGGCAAGTCTTCAGAGAAGATGTCTTGGAAGTCCTGTAGGATTGCTTGGACTTCAGGTGGGACTGAGATTTGGGACTCCTCGGGTGTGATGGTGATGACAACAGCCCAGACAGGGACACCCTCAACAACCTCTCTGTTTAGCTCTCGGACACTGATGAAGTTAAGACGCCTAACTAGGTCATGACCAACCTTAGGGGCCTTGGGAATGGGTGTGATAAGTGCAGGAGAAGAGGGAATGACAAGTTTCCCTTCATTGGGAGTTCGGGGACTCTCCTGAACTTTAGGGGTTCCAGTGGGGGTGGAGGTGGATCTCCTTCCCGGGGTCACCTTTGGGGGTGCTGGGTACAACTGAATCTTCTTCCTGTTGTGGGAGAAGGAACACCGATTGGATCAACCAAATGTAGTAAGGTCTACATCATAGATCCATGGTCGTCCTAGGATGATGCTATCAACCTTCCTAGGCACTACATTGCATAAGATCTATCCTTGGTGGGACTGGAATTAGATGGGAATGACACATGTAGTGGTGACTGGGATAGAAGCGTCGTCAACCCAAGCCACGTTGTATGGTGTTGGGTCCCGTAGTGCAGTAATGCGGATCTAGAGGGGGGTAAATATATCCCTTGATTGAAATTTAAGACCGATTAAAACTCAACCCCACATGGCACAAGCTTAACAAACACTTATATATGAAGAAGTTCATATAGCCGGTAGATAGACAAATTGAACTAAACGGTGTCTATGAGTGAATCTAAAATCGATGAGAATCACAATGATCAAACCAACCTGTGAATGGAGGTAGGAGATATGGAACAATCACACAAACATTCACATAGACATGATTATTTTTTAGGTAGTTCGGGACCACGACGGGCTCCCTACGTCGACCCCTCACCAAACTCGGTGAGGCTTCACTACCACGCTACGAATGTAGCAACCACGGGGATGAACCCCACAAGCACACACACACACACGCTGCTTCCATAGCAATCCACACACGAGGCCTTGCATCAAGACGCTACCACGCAGCACACACACACACGAACTCGGGGAACTCACCCCGCATTGAATCCTCACACGGAGACGTAGCTCCGTACACACACACAAATATGTCGAGTTTAGGAAAATGGAAACGTAAGTTCAATACATGCTCAGCACAGCGATTGATCATATAGCAACAACAAGGAAGGATTTAAAAGAAATTTTGATTTATCTCCTATGGATGAAGGCCCTGGATAGTTCTTCCTTGAAGCTTTCATGGTGGAAGGTCAATGTAGCAGGCTTCCACCAAGGTCGGACTCCCTCTTCTTCACTTCCTCTTCTTTTCTCTCGTCCCCTTGCTGAACCAGCTGTAGGTATCACTTCAAGATGCTGGATAACGGCTTCTTCCTGCCTTGAATCATCTTCAGCATGCCAGGTGAGGAGGAAGAGGTGCTGTCGTCGTGCTCTCCCTGCAAAATGCCTAAAATCGGATAAGATTGTAAACCCTTTCTCCCACTCATTTGAAATAACCCTATCTCAATCCTTATATAGCCCAATGAATGAAGGACCACGTGAAGGGGATATTCTCCCTTGGACCAATCACAAAGGGGCACAAAAAGAAGGGAAACCTATTTAGGCGAACACCCCGCACGAACCGGCGAGAAATCCGGTTGCCGGAAAGTGTCGACTCCTTGAGTCGACACTCGCGGCGGGGCATGACTGGAATACCATCCAGCAGAGCATAGCATAGAAAGTGTCGACTCTTAGAGTCGACACTTTCTACCTATAGCGCTTAGAAACGCCCAGACAGAAAGGGTGAGAATACATGTCGACTCAGTGAGTCGACATTTGTTCTCTGAGCATCTGAGAATCGCCTAGACAGAATGGGTGAAAATAAATGTCGACTCTCAGAGTCGACATTTCTTTTTAGCCCTTCTGAAAAACTACAGGCCGAGCAATGAAACAGGCCACACACAGGACAAAGTGTCGACTCCTTGAGTCGACACTTGTGCCTGGAAAAATCAAAACTAAAGAAAGGCTCAAGGGGATTTAGCAATTATCATGAGACTAAAAGGACCATATCATGTGTAGAAAAAATTAAACAAAACTTACCCCATTCCACAGGCTCAACAACAATAATTAAGCACAGAGGTTACCTTTTGCATTAGTGTATCCTTTAGAACACCATCCCAATTCAGCTGAATATTGGGAGTCAGTTCACCCAGATAATGTAGAACAATGCAACAAGGGCATCATTGATAGTTCAAAAACCACATTTGTGTGATGAAGCCCAATCAGAATTGGCTTCCAATTTGGTCTTCTTCAAAGATGGCCATTAAATGTCCCTGTCACCTATACACAATGGAATGATTAGTCTTGCACTCATTCAAACCATAAGAATGAAAATGCAGCTCAACAAATCCATTGGGTTCCAAAATGTGTCCCTGCAATTCACATGTTAAGGAAAGCATGTCACCCATGTGTTCATGTGAATCACCAATCAACATATTAATTGAGTTCAACAAATGCGACTTGAACTCCATCTTTCCTGAGATTAGTCGTGCAAAAGTATCTATCTTCATGTTAGTCTAGTTTAGTAAGGAGGCATCAATCAACCATTCAACAAGGCCAATGCCTGACAAATCCCACAAGCTGCTCATACATCTATTTACATGAAACATCTTCACATTGTATTTGATCATCATCAAAATTTCTTAAAGCGAAGTTACGCACGGGGTTCAACAATCTCCCCCTTTTTGATGATGACAAAATACTATGTGCATTGAAGCAATAAAGACTAAAAGAAGGGTTGCTTTGATTCATCAAAAATGTGTTTCATAGCATTTCAAGCCACAAGATGCATTCCAAGCAACAAATCATATCTATGCATTCCCATTCCACAAACAACAACCACAAGGCATATCCACAAAGCATATGTGATTTTTGAATTGAAATTGAACCACAAAAATTTCTGACATAAAACATTCAACAAGATGAATAACTAAAGTTCATTCCTGACATAACAAGACGAACAACTAAACACATAACACTTTCCCCCTTTGGCATCAACAAAAAGGAGAAAAGGGGGAAATAGAGTTAAGCACAAGTGCTACATGCTGGAGGCGACTAAAATGGAGTAGCCATGGAGGATTAAGGGGAAGCTAGGGGACGGTGAAGGAAATCTACTAAGTCATCAATCTTGGAGCATTGAATCCCCAAGGTAGAGTGCAACGAGTCAATGGAATTGGCCATATCAGCAAACTTCTGGAGATAAGTTTCGTGGTACAGCTTCAAATCAGAAACATCCTTAGTAAGACCGTCCACTGTCTCCTTGACCTTGTTGAGTTCACCTCCTAAAGCGTCAATCTTTGTGTGCAAAGTCGTGTCGTCAACTTGAGCAGGTTGAGTAACTTGAGTTCTTCTAACAGGTTCTTTTCGTTCATCATCTTCACTATGATCAGATTCCACTGCAGTGGCTTTCCCTTTGTGAGACCGAAGTGTGCGGACTAGACGTCTGTTTTGAAGCTCATACCCCATGTTGTTACAGATTGAGGGAATTGTGTAAATATCTGCATCTCTGATAGTGTGACTAATTTGCTTGTCTAGATTGATGTGAAGATATTGAAATATAGGTGTTAAGGCAGCACCATATGGAAGATTCCTATTCTTTGACTTCCGACAGTTTGTGATGTAATCCATGATGAAAGCAGGAAAATTTACTTGATCGCTACTCATTATATAGACAAATAAGAATTTCTGTCTATCCGTTACTTGTTCTCTTCCTCCTGATATGGGCAATAAGATTGTGGTCATCATGTGATGTAGAATCCTTTGGAGAGGTGGAAAATTATTGGCATTAAGTTTGCTTGAACTACCCTCCACCATTTCTTCACCAGTCATAGCTCCATAAGCTTCTTCCTCAGTAAACATGGCTTCACTATAGATACACCCAGTGTCATACGGCATTTCCAAGGCTTTTCCAATTAATTGTATAGTGAGAGGAATGGGTTGCCCATTAATTTCAGTGTACAGCTCATCATTTTTTACAACCATATTGCCATAAAACTGATGTACCAAGGAATGATAAACTTTCTGATGTTCTGACATAAAGGAAATCAAATTCGATTGCATTCTAAGAAGCTTAACCAATTTAGGCAACACAGTCTCAATACTTTGGAAATCAACAGGTCGTGCACGAAGTAACTTTCTTTCTACTAGCATAACACTCTCAGATGTTGACTTCTTTTTCTGAGCATGAGCTTGCTTGTCCTTGCGCCGGAGCTCCTTTAGTATGAGGGCTTCTTCTCTTTCCTTCAAAGATGTATTCTTTGGTGCCATTCGGACAAGCCTCATACTTGTAGCAGATGGAGGATGAAGCTCGGAGGTCTATTGAACATGTAGTGCCCCAAAATTTATATAAATAATTTCTGGATTATTTTAAGAATTTTTTGGAATTTATTAGGAATTTATAAAGCATAAATGAACTAATATTGGGATTAAAGGCCCAATTATTTTAAATAATTAATCCAGCTTTGATAAGTAAAACCCAAAAGAGTTAAGGACCAACCCCATTAAGTTTGGCCCATATTCTAGAAGGTTAATTAATTTATCCTCGGAATATAAGGATAAATACCCCTTTACAAGATAATTATGGGGATAAAACAATAAAAGAGTTCTATTAAGTTTGAATTCTGTGCACAATAGCTGTAGCGGTCTATCGTGCGACCGTCACAGGGCTCTGACGCACCAAGAGTCGACCATTACACTCTGTCAGTTCCGTGAAAGGAAGAACAAGCAGAAAGATTGGATCTTTGTGATCCTATCTGCTAGAGACCTAATTGGGAGAACATGTAAGGTTACTAAGGACTCTTAGGGATCAGGTTTTGGCTAACTAAGGACTCTAGAATCGACCTTGGAGAGGGGGATTTCTGTAGCCCAATTAAGAGTAGCCAAACTAGGTCCATGAAACCCTAGCCAAATCCTATAAATAGTATCCAGTTTTGGACTGAGCGACCCTTACTTTGGCTTGCCTGGGATCAAGGTAAAGACATGGTATTTGGGGTAAGTTCTTTAGAAGATTTTGTTTATAATACCTAGGACTAACAGCTCCCAAATTTTTGTGCTAGGAGATCAACTACACAAGGAGCTAGAACCTTTCAAAGTTGATGGTTCAACCATAGCGACCCAGGAATCTGAGGAGAAGTCCGCAGAAGATCAGGAGATTAGAACACCTAAACGAGGTATTTAGAGTTTGATCCTTTAGAACTTTTTATTCCCCTTAGTTTCATCTTCTTACCCTCCAAATTTCACATCTTTAGGTCAAGGGATTACAGAGTTAGATCGACATGAAGTTGCTGAAAACTCACAAGAAGGGAAGAACTAGGGTGTATCTTGCAATCCCGAATTGGAAGTTGAAAGCCCAGGAAAGAGGTAGGTTATCTCATGAATGGCAAGAACATCATGATAGGAGTAAAAGCCCTCTGGTTTTGTTTGATTTTTTACACTATAGACCATGAATTTCATGTTTTAGTTTGGTCTATGCATACATGCATATCTTTAGCCTAAATTAAAGATAAAAGATATTCTCTTGTTAATTCATTGTAAACCATGCATCTAGATGGCCTATCCTTCGTTTTGTCATGACTAGAGTAGTTATTTGTTTTGATTCTTCATGCATGAGATGTTTTAAACCTTAGTTCTTTTTACTGTCTGCAGTGCTCTGACGGATTATAATTAGACCGTCAGATTACTGTAACGGCCTTACGATAAACCGTCAGACCGCTTGTCACACGTAAGTTTATCTGTAATCTGTGACGGACCAGAATCAGAGCGTCACAACCCTCTGACGGCTCCACGATAAACCGCCACATCACTGTGACGCGCCTGTCTTAGACCGCCAGAGTGCTGTGTTCTGTCAAACCGAGACAGAATCGAAAACAGTCAATATTAGCTTATAAATAAAGCCTAGATAGCTAAGTTTTGACCTGTTTTCATTACTTTGAGTTTATTATTGATTCATGATTGGAGGTGCATGTCTAAAGCACTTTGAGTTATTTTAAGCATATGTTAATTTCATTTGCTAAACTCTATAGTTTTGTATTAAAACCATGATTTTAAATGTTATATTGACGGATTTTATCATGGTTTCACATCGTTACACATTCTTTCTTATTTTCCTTAAGTACGTGGCGTATACTCCGGTATGTGTCCACTAGTTACACTTTTGCACTATAAGAACACATTATTGAACTTGAGGACCTCTCTATTGGATATTCCTTCCAATGGACTAGGAAATCTTGTTTCAAGGCCTCCGTAATTCTCCGCGAGCCTGGGATTCCCACTAGGACGCCGAGTTGGTTGCACCATTAAAGCCCAGTTGTCTAGAAAAGTAGTACCGAAGTTTTGGAATTCTGTCAATGTAACGGCCTATTACTCGACCGTCAGGCACATGTAACGGTCCAGTATACAACCATCACATTACTTAGTCCAATTTATTCTTTCTGGATTCAGCCCATTCTAACGGTCCAATACTAGACCGTCACGTTCATGTAACGGCCCAGTTATAGACCGCTAAGTCCAGTTAACCCAAGGGTTTGACCCAAGGGTTAATATGTCTATATGATCCTAGAAAAGACTATTGAATTTCTAGGACATGTCACTTTTATTAAAATGAATTAATAAAATTATGAAAGTTAGGGAATGTACCGTTATGCTGCCGATTTATTTCCATGGCGGAACCTAGTTTTAATATGTTTATTGAAATTTCTTGTTTCAAATATAAGCATTCTTATAATTGATTACTTTATCATGAATTTATTGTTGAAATTGAACATTCTTGGCCACATTGTTTACATGCGTGGAAGTAGCTTGATTTATACTTGAAGATGCGGATCGAGCACTGATTATGTTCAAGGGCTCTATGCTAGTCCCCTCAACTGATTGTCGGAAACATACTATTATAAATCATGGGGTATGATGCTACTGGCGTCGCATTGCGCTAGGAGTACTTTCTTTATAAATAAGTGAAAATCCACGACATCACGATATCACGGAAATCATGATAATCACGAAATTATCCACAAAGTGATATTCCACAGAAATTCACGAAGTACTTGCTATTAAGCGAAGAGTACTTACTTGCTTGTTACTTGACTTTCTAGTACATTCTTGTTCATGAAAGGCCATTATTACATTCTTGTTTGATTTTACTTGATCAAATTCACGTTCTCATATCTCAAACTTGATAATATCTTGTTACTTTGGGTTAATCGCATTCGTATGATTTTACCTTATTCTTTAGAGCTAAAGACATTAATTACTTTAATAGTGCCTTCATGTTGATGCGAAGATACCTACTGGGCAAGTGTGCTCATTACCTATTTCTAATCTTTTCAGGAGATGGAAGTGATTCGAATTCGGATTCGAGTTATACAAGTAGCGGGTCCGAGAGCGAATGAAAGTCATATCAAAATGAGAGTGAATACTTAGGAAAGTCAAATCTTGTTTAGATCGAGTCTTTGTAATTTCCTTTTTCTTGAGTCTGATGGATTAAAGAAGGTTGAAAAGTTATTGTATTTGAATATTTTGATCTAATGAAATAAAGCTGGAATTTGAGTAAATTATTGTGCAATTGCATTTTTTATGTGTGATTGTCTTGCGCTCTGATCGTTCTTGCTTGCAAGGGACTTACCATGTCGGCTGTTCACGTTCCTCGAGCTAGTCTTCTGCTGTAATAAAGGCTCGGGGCGTGACAATTAAGTTGGTATCAGAGCACTAAGTCTCAGGACTTAGGGAAAAGAGACACGTCATAGGATAAGTCCAAGGCTTAAGGACCCCTACCTATGAACTAAGGAAGAAGTTTCCTCACCCATGTAAGAATTGGGTAGAGCCCGGATAAGATAGTTGAATAGTTTTGAGATTAATCTCTTTCTAATTCCATGAGAATTAACAATTTGTTATTTCTCTCAGGTATCTCATTATTACAATGGCTCATAGCGTAGATTGGGGTGGCATGCAATAAACGGCTGCCGGCCTTACTCAGGCATTACAAACTATGGCCCAGGCAGGGGCAGGGGCAAGGGCTGGTGACTTGCATCGCAATTTTCAGAGATTAAACCATCCGCGTTTCTACGGTTCTTCTAATCCAAATGAGGCAGAAAACTTGATAGATGAAATGAATCGTATCTTCGACGTTATCTAGTGTACAGATCAAGAAAAAGTGTCTTGCAACCTTTCAACTTAATAAAGATGCACGCACATGGTGGAAGTCGGTTCCGGTGCCTCCGACCGATGCACCTCATATATGGGATGGTTTTCTCACTCTATTCCGTGCTAAGTACTTTTTTGAGCATGTTAAAGAAAGAAAGGCTATGGAGTTCACCTCCCTTCGTCAGGGAATGATGACAGTCGCGGAGTATTTCTCCAAGATAGACCTCAGATCAGGTTATCATCAGCTTAGAATTAAAGAAGAAGACATTTATAAATCAGCTTTTCGAAGTCGTTATAGCCACTATGAATTCATGGTAATGCCGTTCGGGTTAACAAATGCCCCAACAATATTTATGCAACTTATGAACAATATTTTCCAGCCATATCTGGACCAATTCATCGTCGTCTTCATTGATGACATCCTGGTATATTCCAAGACAAAAGAGGAACATGAAGAACATCTGAGGATAGCTTTGCAAACACTTAGAGAACATAAACTTTATGCCAAGCTTAACAAGTGGGAGTTCTGGCCCAATGAAGTTTCATTCCTAGGCCACATTATTTCAAAAGAAGGTATCGTTGTGGATCCTTCTAAAGTAGAAGCTGTCAGATTCTGGAGCCGGCCAACGACTGTATCAGAAGTAAGGAGATGTCTGGGTCTAGCTGGTTATTATAGGAGGTTCATTAAGGACTTCTCAAAAATTGTTGTTCCCTCAACTAGACTCACAAGAAAAGAAAATCCTTTTGTCTGATCAGAGGAATGTGAAGAGAGGTTTCAAACTCTTAAGAACCATCTTACTACAGCTCATATTCTATCACTACCAGTGGAAGGTGGTGGATTCGAAGTATATACGGATGCGTCTGGTATTGGCTTAGGGTGCATCCTCATGCAAAATGAAAAGGTAATCTGTTATTCTTCAAGACAATTGAAACGTCACAAGGAAAATTATCCCGTGCATGATTTAGAACTAGCAGCCGTTATTTTCACCTTAAAGAACTGGCGTCATTATCTCTATGGAGAGAAGTTCACGGTCTACTCGGACCACAAAAGCTTGAAATACTTATTCTCTCAAAAGGAGCTAAGTATGAGGCAGAGGAGATGGTTAGAATATCTCAAAGACTTTGATTTTTCTATTCAATATCATCTTGGCAAGGCCAATGCTATAGCCGATGCACTCAACAGGAAGCCAATAGGAAGATTGTCAAGTCTTATGGTTAGTATGACTAACCTTATTCCACAGTTTGCACATCTAAATTTGAGTATTGATATGAAGAAAGAAGATTATTTCATAGATAATATTCAAGCTCAACCTACATTGATAGAAGATATGGTCAAGCTGCAAAATGATGATCCCCTATTATTGGAGATTAAAGCCAACATAGAACAGAGGCCAGATTTTTCTCTTTCCAATGACGGAAGATTGCTATTTAAGAGCCGAGTATGTGTACCGGATCATGAGGATACGAAGAAACTGGTCCTAGAAGAAGCACATAAGTCCAAGTACACCATTCATCCTTGTAGTACCAAAATGTATCAAGATCTCAAAAGAAATTTCTGGTGGCCCAATATGAAGAGAGAAATAGCCGATTTCGTGTCCCGCTGTCTCACTTGTCAACAAGTGAAGGCAGAGCATTTAAGACCCGCAGGTAAATTACATCCCTTAGATATTCTAGCATGGAAGTGTGAAAGTATAGGAATGGATTTTATTATGGGTTTACCTAAGACCAGGGGCGGACATGATGGTATCTGGGTGATCATAGACCGATTGACTAAATATGCACGTTTTCTACCAATAAAAAGTCGATGGTCTATGGATATTCTAGCAGCATTATATATAAAAGAAATTGTTAAACATCATTGTGTCTCTATCACTATCATATCTGATAGAGATCCTAGATTCACATCATAGTTCTGGAAGGGTCTACAACATTCACTAGGGACTAAATTGAATTTTAGCACAGCATTTCATCCACAAACTAATGGTCAGACTGAAAGAACAAATCAAGTAGTAGAAGAGATGCTCAGGGATTGTGCTATTGATTTTGGAGGAAGTTGGCATGATCACTTGCCTTTGGTAGAATTTGCATATAACAACAGTTATCAGGCCAGCATACAGATGGCACCCTTTGAAGCTTTATATGGAAAAAGCTGTAGATCACCAATATGTTGGAATGAAATAGAGGAAAGGCAATTTCCAGGCCCCGACATTATCAGAGATTCTTCAGAGAAAATTAAGCTCATTCGAGAAAGATTACAGATGGCACAAGATAGGCAAAAATCTTATGCAGACAATCGAAGGCGCGACTTAGAGTTTCAGGTAGGAGATCATGTGTATCTGAAGGTTTCTCCGGGTCGTGGTATTCGAAGATTTGGCATCAAAGGCAAGCTAACTCCAATGTTCATTAACCCATTTGAAATTCTCGAAAGGGTCGGTGAAGTGGCTTATAGATTGGCTTTACCTCCACAATTAGCAGGAGTTCATGACATATTTCACGTCTCTATGCTGAAAAAGTATGTATATGATCCTTACCATGTTATCACTTACGATAATTTGGAGATTCAGAAGGATATGACGTATGAGCAAACACCAATAAAGATTCTAGAATGGGAAGTGCATCAACTATGGAATAAAGCTATTCCTATGGTCAAGATTAAATGGAAGAAATCATGGCCATTTGAAGCAACTTGGGAAAACATAAGAAGCCATGCAGAAAAGATTCCCGAAATTATTCAACTATAAGTACACTCTCCATATAATCCATGTATTGAATTTGGGGACCAAATTCTTCTAAGCGGGGGAGGGTGTAGTGCCCCAAAATTTATATAAATAATTTCTGGATTATTTTAAGATTTTTTTGGAATTTATTAGGAATTTATAAAGCATAAATGAACTAATATTGGGATTAAAGGCCCAATTATTTTAAATAATTAATCCAACTTTGATAAGTAAAACCCAGAAGAGTTAAGGACCAAGCCCATTAAGTTTAGCCCATATTCTAGAAGGTTAATTAATTTATCCTCGGAATATAAGGATAAATACCCTTTTATAAGATAATTATGGGGATAAAACAATAAAAGAGTTCTATTAAGTTTGAATTCTACGCACAATAGCTGTAGCGGTCTATCGTGCAACCGTCACAGGGCTCTGACGCACCAAGAGTCGACCGTTACACTCTGTCAGTTCCGTGAAAGGAAGAACAAGCAGAAAGATTGGATCTTTGGGATCCTATCTGCTAGAGACCTAATTGGGAGAACATGTAAGGTTACTAAGGACTCTTAGGGATCAGGTTTTGGCTAACTAAGGACTCTAGAATCGACCTAATCCATGAAACCCTAGCCAAATCCTATAAATAGTACCCAATTTTGGACTGAGCGACCCTTACTTTGGCTTGCGTGGGATCAAGCTAAAGACAAGGTATTTGGGGTAGGTTCTTTAGAAGATTTTGTTTGTAATACCTAGGACTAACAGCTCCCAAATTTTTGTGCTAGGAGATCGACTACACAAGGAGCTAGAACCTTGCAAAGTTGTTGGTTCAACCATAGCGACCCAGGAATCTGAGCAGAAGTCCGTTCAAGATCAGGAGATTAGAACACCTAAACGAGGTATTTAGAGTTTGATCCTTTAGAACTTTTTGTTCCCCTTAGTTTCATCTTCTTACCCTCCAAATTTCACATCTTTAGGTCAAGGGATTACGGAGTTAGAGCGACGTGAAGTTATTGAAAACTCACAGGAAGGGAAGAACTAGGGCGTATCTTGCAATCCCGAATTGGAAGTTGAAAGCCCAGGAAAGGGGTAGGTTATCTCATGAGTGGCAAGAACATCATGATAGGAGTAAAAGCCCTCTTGTTTTGTTTGATTTCTTGCACTATAGACCATGAATTTCATGTTTTAGTTTGGTCTATGCATACATGCATATCTTTAGCCTAAATTAAAGATAAAAGATATTCTCTTGTTAATTCATTGTAAACCATGCATCTAGATGGCCTATCCTTCGTTTTGTCATGACTAGAGTAGTTATTTGTTTTGATTCTTCTTGCATGAGATGTTTTAAACCTTAGTTCTTTTTATTGTCAGTAGTGCTCTGACGAATTATAATTAGACCGTCAGATTGCTGTAACGGCCTTACGATAAACCGTCAGACCTCTTGTCACACTTAAGTTTCTCTATAATCTCTAAAGGACCAGAATCAGAGCGTCACAACCCTCTGACGACTCCACGATAAACCGCCACATCACTGTGACGCGCCTGTCTTAGACCGCTAGAGTGCTGTGTTATGTCAACCCGAGACAGAATCGAAAACCGTCAATATTAGCTTATAAATAAAGCCTAGATAGCTAAGTTTTGACCTGTTTTCATGACTTTGAGTTTATTATTGATTCATGATTGGAGGTGCATGTCTAAAGCACTTTGAGTTATTTTAAGCATATGGTAATTTCATTTGCTAAACTCTATAGTTTTGTATTAAAACCATGAATTTAAATGTTATATTGACGGAGTTTATCATGGTTTCACATCGTTACACATTCTTTCTTATTTTCCTTAAGTACGTGGCATATACTCCGATATGTGTCCACTAGTTACACTTTTGCACTATAAGAACACATTCTTGAACTTGAGGACCTCTCTATTGGATATTCCTTCCAATGGACTAGGAAATCTTGTTTCAAGGCTTCCGTAATTCTCCGCAAGCCTAGGATTCCCACTAGGACATTGAGTTGGTTGTACCATTAAAGCCCAATTGTCTAGAAAAGCACTATCGAAGTTTTGGAATTCTGTCAATGTAACGGCCTATTACTCGACCGTCAGTCACATATAACGGTCTAGTATACAACCGTCACATTCCTGAGTCCAATTTATTCTTTCTGGATTCAGCCCATTCTAACGGTCTAATACTAGACCGTCACGTTCATGTAACGGCCCAGTTATAGAACGCTAAGTCCAGTTAACCCAAGGGTTAATGTGTCTATATGATCCTAGAAAGGACTATTGAATTTCTAGGACATGTCACTTATATTAAAATGAATTAATAAAATTATGAAAGTTAAGGAATGTACCGTTATGCTGCCGATTTATTTCCATGGCGTAACCTAGTTTTAATATGTTTATTGAAATTCCTTGTTTCAAATAGAAGCATTCTTATAATTGATTACTTTATCATGAATTTATTGTTGAAATTGAACATTCTTGGCCACATTGTTTACATGCGTGGAAGTAGCTTGATTTATACTTGAAGATGCGGATCGAGCACTGATTGTGTTCAAGGGCTCTATGCTAGTCCCCTCGGTTGATTGTCGGAAACATACTAATATAAACCATGGGGTCTGATGCTACTGGCGTCGCATTGCGCTGGGAGTACTTTCTTTATAAATAAGTGAAAATCCATGACATCACGATATCACGATAATCACGGAATTATCCACAAAGTGATATTCCACAGAAATTCACGAAGTACTTGCTATTAAGCGAAGAGAACTTACTTGCTTGTTACTTGACTTTCTAGTACATTCTTGTTCATGAAAGGCCATTATTACATACTTGTTTGATTTTACTTGATCAAATTCACGTTCTCATATCTCAAACTTGATAATATCTTGTTACTTTGGGTTAATCACATTAGTATGATTTTACCTTATTCTTTAGAGCTAAAGACATTAATTACTTTAATAGTGCCTTCATGTTGATGCGAAGATACCTACTGGGCAAGTGTGCTCATTACCTATTTCCAATCTTTTCAAGAAATGGAAGTGATTCGGATTCGGATTCGAGTTATACAAGTAGCGGGTCTGAGAGCGAATGAAAGTCATATCAAAATGAGAGTGAAGACTTAGGAAAGTCAAATCTTGTTTAGATCGAGTCTTTGTAATTTCCTTTTTCTTGAGTCTGATGGATTAAAGAAGGTTGAAAAGTTATTGTATTTGAATATTTTGATATGATGAAATAAAGCTGGACTTTTGAGTAAATTATTGTGCAATTGTATTTTTATGTGTGATTGTCTTGCGCTCTGATCGTTCTTGCTTGCAAGAGGCTTACCATGCCGGCTGTTCACGTTCCTCGAGCTAATCTTCCGCTGTAATAAAGGCTTGGGGTGTGACAGAACCGTTGGAGGCCTACCTTGGAGAGATCTGGTCTCCACACACCACGCACTACTCCAGACGGTGAAGGCTCGAAGGAAAACACCTTGGGAGCTTAGAGAAGAAGGAGACCCGCAGGTGCCACACTGCCGCAGGGATTCCATGATTTGGGGCTGGTGGAGATGAGGGCTTGCAATGAGGTGTTTTAGGGTAGAATAAGGGCGGCACAGGGTTAATGAGAGACGCACGGAGTCAAATAGAGCGGCTGGGGCCGTATAAGTGGAAACGGGAGAGAACCCAGCGGACCGATTTGCGAACCGAAATGCAATCAGAAAGTGTCGACTCTTCGAGTCGACACTATTCCGCACCTCTTCTGTCCCATAAAGCAAATGAAGACCCAGGAACAAAAGTCGACTCCTTGAGTCAACTTTTCCCTGTAATATGAAATTTTCAATAGAAATGAAAAGAAATGAGGGCCACGGTTTAAGGTATGAAACCCCATTGATTTGGATTGAGATTGATGAGTATATGGGTTAATCAAATGGGGGATTGATGAAAGACCTAAGGGATTTCAATCAACCGGAATAAGCTATCCGACTTAATCCAACAGGCAGACATCATTTCAATGCTCCAGCAGAGCTCATTATTTAAGGTGAGTTGATATCATGAAAGCACAAGTGTTGGTTCATTAGACCAACAGGGAGTACAAGCACCGCACATGAAGGTTTAATCAAGCAAGTCCCTTTTATGCAATTCAAGCACTCAAGCAGTTAAGCAAGCATAATTAGATATATAAGCAAACATATAAGTCCCTTAGGGACAGGTTAAGGAAGAGTGCAATTGATTTGAGCATAATGTCCTTGAACAATATTAAGAAGGTCATGCTTACAAAAAGATGGTACTACATAAACCATGAAAGTTGACTGATTCACAAAGTACATTCACACAATCCAACCCGAAGTGAATATGTGAACGATGAGAAATGAATTTCAAGACAATATGGATTATCAGATTTTCAAAAGAGCACTAATAAGAACCTTTCCTCCCTACATTTACATTCACAGTGCTCGACTTTTGGTAGCTTCGCACAGTCCCATAATTTTTTTTAATTTAAAAATAATTAAGTTGACTAACCTTTTGACACGAGTCATGTCCTTTGTTTCAGGGACATTTCCCGGTTACTCAGTTTCGTCATTTATTGGCAATGTGGATATTTATCACTTTTCGATCCAAGTTTCCTCCTTTATTTCAGGGGAGATTCCCGGCTACTCGGTTCCAATACCACTTATTGAGATTTTTGGTGGGACTGACAGCCTTTTCCTCACGAAACACGCGATTTTGACGTAGGGATTCAAGTGACCTTAAGAGTGTTGAGTGGAATAACTGAAATCCTTATTGAATAGAGTCATTTGTCTCAAAAGTACATATAGTTTGAGTGATTGTGCTGATAGTATAAGATGAATTAGTCTAATCATAGATATGTCTCCCCCTTAGTGTATGCATAGTTATAAGCAAAACCTCCCCCTTAATATGTGCCATGTAACAAACATGCCTTGATCAATGCAATTTTATTTAGCAAAGGAGTAAGATCATTGAAGGAATCAAAAACTGAAGGGTGTATATTATATACACTCAAACATGCACTGAGATGAAGTTTTTCAAGTAGGTTGATTACCGATACGTGGCGGAGGTGGAGGTCCAAAGGCCCTACTCACGTATAAAGAAAGTTTCCAGGTTGATGTAATCCACTTTTCCACTAACGTCATTTTATATACCGGTTAATCATGGCATTCAGGCACACAAGTATGTGAAATATGTGCAAGTGTGTACATGTAAATGGAAGATGATTGAAACTTATTCTTATTAACAAGTATGCTAAGATTTGTATGATATGTGCAAGAGGTTAAGTGTGTATGCTGTGTGTACAAAATTTTAACTGTTATTCACAAAAAGAAGCAAGAGTGAATATAGAAGATTCTATGAACGGTTGCAAAACTTTGATTGTTATTCACACAAGGAAGCAAGAGTGAAAGTCATTACCACACAAGCTTTTCATTTTTCTTGCCTTGAAGGGTCTTTATTTATCAACAATTTCTTCCACCTCAAGGCACCCCTGCAAAGCAAATCTCTCATTTGGAAGTTTTGGGTACCCAAGCCATCTTGGGCCCCGGGGGGTTAGTTGCACCTCTAGTGGGTGCTTTCTACACTCTCTTGGCATTCATGTCATCAATATGCATTAAAGAGCAATCACTCATAACATGTCCAAATCGACCACAATAATGACAATGTGCATGTTGACTCATCTTCTTTGCATGGACATAAACAATAGACTTTTATGTATAGACAAAAGGTCTAACATTCTGTGCATGAGATTTGTTTTTCCCTTTTAACAACCAACAATTTTTCTACATGTGACCCAGTTTTCCATAGTGAACAAATTCAATGTTCTTTTTCTGAGCAGTGTGGAATTTCATAGCATGCTTTCTACGGGCATTTAAATCATCTTCTCTCATCAAACTACAATCATGCATCAAGTGTCCATGCTTACTACAGTAGTGACATGTCATATTAGTTTGCTTTGAAGCATGGTAATTCATATGAGATTTCTTGGCATGCATATTAGACTTGGGTTTGTCTGCAGAACAAGTATTTGAAGTATCAGAGGAGCAGGAGGCATGCACAAATGAAGTTTTTGTTTTTAAACTAAAAACTTCCTTTTTACTAAGATTATACCCTAGTCCTTCCCGTTGGAAATTCACTTTAGCCCCAATATTTTGCTTAAATTCTCTTCCCCGCTTACAAATCTAGCCAGAGACTTGTTGAAATCAGAAATTTCAGATTCAAGTGAAGCAATGTGAAGTTCATAAGAGACAATCTCATTTTCACAGGAAATGACTTTTTCATTCAATGTGACATTGATGGTTTTGTGGGTTTCTATTTCCTGTTTTAATAGACTCACAATTGTTTTAGCTTTTTATTTTCAGATTTTAACAGCTCATTTTCTTCCATGATGCACTTGCTATCAACTTCAGAATCAAGTAATTTCTTAAACAATTTTTCATCGTCAGACATAGAATCTAACTTGTTTCTGAGACTTATTTCAGTTTTCTCAAGCAAAGGGATTTTACACACTAAGAGTTCATTCTCATTCTCTAGATTTTTGATTTTTGAATTTAAAGCAATGTGTTTTTCATAAAGAATATCATCATGCATATTTTCATTAAGTTTCTTCTTCAGTGTTTTATTTTCAGACTTGATCTTCTTGTATCTACTTGACAACTCCTCATAGGCATCAACTAAATCTCCAAATGACATTTCTTCTTCATCAGAGTTGGAGTTTACCTCTTCAGCATTTTCATCACTGTGTTGATCAACTTTGCCAGCCATTAGACCTTTTTGTCCTTCCTTCTCTTGAGCTTTGATCAATCGGTCCCTGAGCTCTTTTGCCATTCTGCAAGAAGAGACGAAAGTGAACATATTAACATTCACATAGGCTTTCAACAGGCTCAAGATAGTAGCATTCTCATGGTTCTTCAATCTATCTCGGTTGGACCACTTGGTCTCATCCAAAGGCAATATGTAAGGACCATCATGAATTAATTTCCAAAGATTGGGATTAACAGAGTTTATAGTCCTACATAATTTACCCAACCAAGAATTAAAATCATCGCCATCAAAAACAGGTAAGTAGCTCATCGAAACATTATCTACAGAAGAGTTCATGATTGACAACGCACTAGGATCACTCTGAAGATCGTTAGATCTTGTGACAGTAAAGCCAAGCTTTGATACCAATTGTTGGGTCTGATAGGTTCAGTGCGGTGGATTCAGAGGGGGGGGTGAATGAATCCCACTCTTAAAAAAATTTCGCTCAAAAAATATTGCGGAATTAAAACTCAGATGGCTTAATGAATTGAGCAAATATGTAGCGCGCCTAAAACATTCATCTAGCGGAAGCAAAGGAAAGCAATCAACCCACTGCACAGATGATTTTTTAGGTGGTTTGGTCCACAGACCTACGTCCACCCCTCACTCCAAACCGGAGTGAGGCTTCAACTAGCAACAGCTAGAACCGCAGACTCAGTCTGCAAACAAATGCTGCCTAACAGCTTGACCAAGGGAACAACCTCCCCTCTTCCTCCAGACCGGAGGGAAACCACTAGTGACTACCCGTCACTAGCAACTAGAGACCGAGGTCTCTCTTCCTCCACCCGGGAGGAACCCACAAGCGACACCAGTCACTTGCAACCAGAGACACAAGTCTCCCTTCTCCTGAGTCCACAGGAGGAACCCGACCTCCAACCAGAGGATCGGAAGAACAAGGTGATCAGTTAAAAGGAAAACAAGAAATGATAAAAAACACAGCGACTACAAGCTGTAAACAATGAAGCACAAAGGTGGCTCTCAATGGAGCTGACTGGCCTGGATTTGATCCACGGTCCAGCAGGAACAGATCTTCAAGCAGCTTCCCTTCTTCTCCTCTAACTCTCTATCTCTCTTCTTCTCTACTGTATTTCTCTTCTTCTCACGATGTTATCTCTTTTCTTCTCTCAATCTCCTTCTCTATTCTTCTTCTTCTTTGGCTGGCTAACCTTCTCTTTTTCTTTTGGGGACCTTTCCTCTAGTACCAGCAGCAGCCTTCGAAGGGGTAAAGAGGCTCTTTATAGGAACAGGGCCTTCGTGTGGATCAAGCAGCAGTAGTCTACTGAAATTCCACTGGTCCACGTGTCAGGGAATAGAAATTTCTTTTCCTAGGATCACGTGCCAATCGTTTGCCCCTTTATCCATGAGCCATTCTCCTGTCAAATAGTCAGAAGGAATTATTAGCTTAAGACTGAAAACTTGTACAGACTTCACTATGCAACTTTATACAGACTGCAACGAAGCACTTGAGAACCAATGCAATGAATGTATAGAGTTGCTTAACTAACACATGAAACAAGTCTGTATAGACTTGCTTGGCTGACCCACTGACAACACAGCACATGCATGAACAAGCCACACAAATTGTACAGACTTATGTATGCATGAGACAATGTATAGTGGTGTGTTCGTGCAACACAAAGGCTGTACAGACTTTGATAGCGTGTATAGACTTTGATGCCCAAATGCAATGTATGGACTTGTGTGTGCAGGGCAGACAATGTATAGACTTGCAACCTAGACAATGTACAAACTTGCAGTGCGTGCAGGGCAGACAGTGTATAGACTTACAATGCGTGCAGACGCTGAATGAGACGGTCGGATGTACAGACTTGCTATGTGTAATGCAGAATGCACTTAAACAAAGTATGCACAATGAGGAGGTATAGACTTTGATTTATGCATGCACAAACTTGTATGAAGAACATGCTGCACAGACTTCAGACTCAGTTGTGAACTGAGCTAAAGAATGTATAGACTTGCTCAGCTATCAGCTAATGGATGTACAGACTTAATCGAATGAACCACAAGCTGCGATGTGTAGACTTGATACACTAAATGCATTGTGCACATGAGAAAGTATGTACAATGAATATGGATGCACTGACTTGCCACTAGCTGTACAGACTTGCAACCTATGTAGAGACTTGTGTGTTGCAACAAACGATGCACAGCCATAGCTCATGAATGTATAGACTTTGTGAGCAAGAGGCAAGGCTGACGGATGTATAGACTTGCTAAAACGATGCACATCCATTGAGGAATGTACAGACTTTGAACGTGTTTATGCATGAATGCATCCTGTATAGACTTGATGAATGATGTATAGACTTTGAATGCAAACATAGGCTGTACAGACTTGAGAAATGATGCATGAACAATGTGGCGATGTATAGACTTAATGTATGCATTTAAAACGGGCTGTACAAACTTGAAGTAATGCATGCAGCACTGACTTAACATGAGACGCTAAGTGAGACGATGCAGGATGTACAGACTTGAAGAAATGCATGCAGCACATGATGCAATGTACAGACTTGGAAATGTTGCATGCACAAGATGATGTACAGACTTGGTCTTGCGACCACGGCTGTACAGACTTTGAGAAACGATGCACAGAGACGATGAGTGAGACGCTAAGTGAGACACAACATGAGACCCAGAACTGTAAAGAATGTATAGACTTGTTGAACTGTCGTATGGACATAACACCAATGAATGTGCCGACTTTGTGTAATGTGCAGACTTGCTATGGATGTATAGACTTGGCAAGTGATACAATGTTGAAACGGGATGTGCAGACTATGTAGCATGCAATGTATAGACTTGCTGGTTTGTAATGCAGAATGCACTAGAACACAGTGTGCACAATGAGAATGAATTCACGAACATGCTATCAACAAGTGTGCAGACTCTGCATGCAGTGCACTGACTATATGCTCAATGCAATCGTGCTATGGCATGCAGCTACTGTTAATGCACCGAGGACATATGACAGATGAACACTTAAAGCAAATGATGCATAGACCTTAAACCATGACTCATAGTATGTCATTATCAAAACCAGGGTTCCAACAGGGTCCCGTAGTCCAGTAACGCGAATCTAGAGGGGGGTGAATTGATCCCTCTATTGAAATTTAAGACCGATTAAAACTCAACCCCACATGGCACAAGCTTAACAAACACTTATATATGGAGAAGTTCATACAGCCGATAGATAGACGAATTGAACTAAACGGTGTCTATGAGTGAATCTAAAACCAATGAGAAGCACAATGATCAAACCAACCCATGAATTGAGGTAGGAGATATGGAACAGTCACATGAGCATTCACATAGACACGATGATTATTTAGGTGGTTCGGGACCACGACGGGCTCCCTACGTCCACCCCTTACCAAACTCAGTGATGCTTCACTACCATGCTACGAACGTAGCAACCACGGGGATGAACCCCGCAAGCACACACACACACACACATACACACACGCGCGCTGCTTCCGCAACAATCCACACACGAGGCCTTGCCTCAAGACGCTGCCACGCAGCACACACAAACACGAACTCGGGGAACTCACCCCGCACTGAATCCTCACACGGAGACGTAGCTCCATACACACACACACACAAATATTTAGAGTTTAGGAAAATGGAAACAGAAGTTCAATACATGCTCAGCACAGTGATTGATCATATAGCAACAACAAGGAGGGATTTAAAAGAAATTTTGATTTATCTCCTATGGATGAAGGCCCTGGACAGTTCTTCCTTGAAGCTTTCACGGTGGAAGGTCGATGTAGCAAGCTTCCACCATGGCCGGACTCCCTCTTCTTCACTTCCTCTTCTTTTCTCTCATCCCCTTGCTGAACCAGCTGTAGGTATCACTTCAAGATGCTGGGCGACGGCTTCTTCCTACCTTGAATCATCTTCAGCACACCAGGTGAGGAGGAAGAGGTGCTGCCGCCGTGCTCTCCTTGTAAAATGCCCAAAATCGGATAAGATTGTAAACCCTTTCTCCCACTCATTTGAAATAACCCTATTTCAATCCTTATATAGCCCAATGAATGAAGGACCACGTGAAGGGGATATTCTCCCTTGGACCAATCACAAAGGGGCACAAAAAGAATGCAAACCTATTACGGCGAACACCCCGTACAAACAGGCGAGAAATCCGGTCGCCAGAAAGTGTCGACTCCTTGAGTCGACACTCGCGGTCGGGCATGACTGGAATACCAGCCAGCAAAGCACAACATTGAAAGTGTCGACTCTTAGTGTCACGCCCTGAGCGTTTATTACAGCAGAAAAAATTTCGAGAACATGAACAGCCGGCAAGAGAAGCCTCAAGTGACAATACAAATCAGAGCGTAAACCATTCACATAAAAGATGAATGGACATAGTTGATAAAAAATATGACTTTTATTAATAATAACAATCTAGTACATGATCTCAACTTATAACTAACTGGACTCAATAAAATAGAAAATTATATAATTGACTCTTTACTAGACCAACTACGGCTTCTCTCGAACCATCAATCACTCTCGGATCCATCACTTGAGCAATCTGAATCCGTCCCACTAGAATTTCCTGAAATATATTTAAAAAGTAGGGTAATGAGCACACTTACCCAGTAGGTATCTTCACATCAACATGATGGGAATGTTAAAGTAATTAACAATTTAGCTCTAGATTATAAGATAGATCATGCAAATGCGAAAAAACATGTGGATAAAACAAGTAACACAATAGCATGATAAGGTCATGATATATGATGAGTGATGATATATAAACAAGATTAAGTTGAACATAACAAGAATGTATCTTGGCATTTCACAAACAATCAGTGCTCGAACTACATCTTCACGTATAAATCAAGCTACTTCCACGTGTATAACAATAAAGTACGGCCAATAACTCAATTCCAAACAATAAGCTTCATGATGAAGTTACAAAGGAATAGAATGTACAAAAGTTTGATATGACTTCAAATAATGATTTAAAAAGGACATTATGCTACAGAGGTATTTCAGCAGCACAACGGTATATTCTTTAACTCTCAAAATTATTTAGGTATCTTTGGAATAATGTGACAAGTTCTAGATAATCATTTAGACCATCTAGGAACATAGGAAAATCAACCCATGAGTCAAACCCTGGGTTAATCAATCTCATGACATTAGCGGTCGATTACTGGACCGTTTCTTGATCATGGCGGTCTAGTTCAGGACAGTTTATAATAAAACAGTTTGATATTTGAAACAAAACCTCTGGAGCTTTAGCGGTCTAGCATAGAACCGTTTAAGATCCGTTAGCGGTCTAGTGAAGGGCCGCTAGCAGTCATTGGCGGTCAACCAGAAGGTCGCTAATTCCAGAAATATAAAACATCGGTATATGTGCCTTCTAGACAATTGGGCTTTAATGGTACAATCAGCTCGGCATCCTGGAGGGAATCCCAGGCTCACGGAGAATTACGGAGGTCTTGAAACAAGATTTCCTAGTCCATTGGAAGGAATATCCAAAGGAGATATTATCAAGTCCAAGATTGTGTGCCTAATGTGCATAGGTGTAACTAATGGTCATATACCAAGATATACGCCATGTACTTATGAAAATGACTCTATAGATGAGAAGAGGATCAGTAAGAAATCCACAGTGAATCACACTCATCTTACTTTTGAAACATGCGTTTAATACAAAGTATATGATTTTGGCAAGAAATTAACTTATGTTTAAACTAAGTTCTAAATGCGTAAGAAACATGAAATCTACTAGAAATCTCTGTATATACAAAAACAATGCTAGTAACAGGGATAAAACTTAACTAACTAGGTTTATCATATAAGAGATAGGGTGATTCTGCATTAGGTTTCGGATTAACCAAAATACAGAATTCAAAGTTTGTAAACGATCTAATATACGGCCGTTTGTAGGTCAAAGCGGTCTATCATGAGTCCGCTTATGGTTTTATGTCATGCCCCGAGCCTTTATTACAACGGAAGACTAACTCGGGGAGGGCGAACAGCCGACAAGGTAAGCCTCTTGCGAGTAAGAACGATCAGAGCGTAAGACAATCACACACATAAATGCAATTGTACAATATTACTCAAACTCCAACTTTATTTCAAAATAATCAAGTACAACCACTAATTCAATTTCCATTATGCACTAGACTCAAGAAATAGGAAAATTACATAGACTCAATCTAAACAATTTAAACTTCCTAAGTCTTCACTCTCATCTTGACAATACTTTCATTCGCTATCGGACCCGCTACTTGTATAACCCGAATCCAAATTCGAATCACTTCCATCTCCTGAAAAGATTGGAAATAGGTAATGAGCATACTTGCCCAGTAGGTATCTTCGCATCAACATGAAGGCACTATTAAAGTAATTAACAATTTAGCTCTAAAGAATGAGGTAAAAATCATGCGAATGCGATCAATCGTGCGATTAAACCAAAGTAACAAGATGATCAAGTAAGTTAGAATGAGAGCAAGTACGAACTAGTAAGAATGTAACAAGAACATGATATTGGCCTTTCATGAACAAGAATGTATCAAGAATGTACTAGCAAGCCACATAATCATCACTCTATTATCTTTTGCTTATGAGCAAGTACTTTGTGAATTTCTGTGGAATATCAAGCAAGAAAGTCATGTACAAGAATGTCATGTCGTGCCGTGAATTTTCACTTATTTATAGAGAGAGTACTCCCAGCGTAATGCGACGCCAGTAGCATCATACCCCATGGTTTATAAAATAGTATGTTTCCGACAATCAGTCGAGGGGCTTAGCATAGAGCCCTTGAACACAATCAGTGATCGATCGCATCTTTAAGTATAAATCAAGTTACTTCCATGCATGTTAACAATAAAATATGGCCAAGAATGTAATAAGTTCAATAAGCTCATGATAACAATAATTCAATGAATGACTACTTCAATAAGAATCATGAGAAATCAAGTATGACTTAAGCAATGTTATGCTTATGGAAATAAATCGGCAGCATAATGATACGTTCTTTATCTTCCATTCATTATATTAGGTTTCTTGATCAATATGATAAGTTCTAGATCATTAAAAGTCCATCTAGAAACCTTGGAATACCAACCCTTGGTCCACCTTGGGTTAAAATACTCAAGCAGTGTGATGGTCGTGTACTGGGCCGTTACATGATGTGACGCTCCAGTATTAGGCCGTTACATTAGTCTGAATCCAGAACCAAGAAATTGGACTCAGTGAAATGTGACGGTCGTATATTGGGCCGTTACTTGTGCCTGACAGTCCAACATAGACCCGTTACATTACTGATAACCAAAAATATCGATAGTGTAATCTAATCAATGGGCTTTAATAGTACAACCAACTCGGCGTCCTAGTGGGAATCCCAGGCTCGCGGAGAATTACGGAGGCCTTGAAACAAGATTTCCTAGTCCATTGGAAGGAATATCCAATAGAGAGGTCCTCATGTCTAAGAATAGTATTCCTATAGTGCAAAGTGAACTAATGGACAACATACCGGAATATGTGCCATATACTTAAAGAAATGACTCTATAGATAGGAAAGAATGTGTAACATTATGAAACCAAGATAAAACTCCGTCAATACAACTTTGAAAAATCATGATTTAGAATACAAAACTATAGAGTTTTATCCAATGAAATTAGCACAACTTAAAATAACCTAAGACACATTAATCATGCAATTTGATTATGAATCTGAAACTAAACTCAAAGTCATGATAATAGGTCCAAACTTAGCTATCTAAGCTTATTTATAAGTAAACTTAACTTGTTATTATTCTGCCTTGGACTGACAGAACACAGGTGTCTGACAGTCTAGGATAGATGCGTTACAGTGTGTGACGGTTTATCGAGGGGCCGTTATAGTGGTGTAACGCTCCTGCTAGGGTGCGTCAGAGACAATAGAACAAATAAAAGCATAACAGGATGTGACGGTCTATCGTAAGGCCGTTACATTCATGTGACGGTCTTACGTTAGTGCGTCAGAGAACCTGCTGGCAGTAAACTAAAGTGAAGGTTTATGAAAACATAACATGCCTGGAAATCAACATATTACCACTGTCCTAGTCATGATAACGATGCATAGGCCAACTATATGCAAGGGTTTAGTGAATAGATAAAATAATACCTTTTTATTTCCATTTAGGGCTAAGAGATGCATGAATGTATAAAACTATGAAATCATGAAATTCTTAGTCTATAATGCATGAAATCAAGCACAATCAGAGGGCTTTTATTCCTAACAAGTTATTTTTACCAATCATGAGATAACCTACCTCTTCTAGAACCTTAAAACTTCGAATTTAATGCTAGGTGCTACCCTTAGACCCTTGTACTTCTTGTGATAAATCAGCAACTTCAATCTGCTCTATTTCCTCAGCCTCTTGACCTAAGGATGTGAAACTTTGAGGGTAAGAAAGTGCAACTATTGGGAACAAAAAGTTCTAAAGGATTGAGTTCTAATTACCTCGTTTAGACGTCCTAATGTCCTAATCTTCAGGGGACTTGCGTTCAGATTCCTGGGTTGCTAAGGTTGAATCAGCAACTTTGGATGCTTCTATCTCCTTGGTTGCTTGATCTCCTAGCACAAAATTTGGAGAACAATTTATCTAAAGTATACTAAATAAAAGCTTCTAAAGAACTTACCAGAATTTATGACTCCTTACCTTGATTCTTTACGAGCCAAAAGAAAGGGTCGCTCAGTTCAGAACTGGGTCCTATTTATAGGGTTTTGACTAGGGTTTGAAGATTAGATCGATTCTAGAGTCCTTAATTTGCCAGAACCTAATCCCTAAGAGTCCTTAGTAATGTTATAAGCTTCCCTAAGTCGATCTCTTGTAGATAGGATTTTAAAGTTCCAATCTTTTTACAATTTCCTCATCTTACGGAATCTGCAGGATGTAACGGTCGTGTCTAGGGCGTTACAGGGCTGTGGCGGTCGCTCGATAGACCGTTACATTCAACGTATACAGAGTTTTAATTTAATCAAACTCTTTTATTCGTTTATCCACATAATTATTATATAAATAGTAGTTATCTTTAAAATACGTGAATAAGCTAATTACCCTTCTAGAATATGGGCCAAACTTAATGGGCTTGGTCCATTAACATGTTGGATAATAATTAGATAGGCTAGGTTAACTAATTAGCCTAATTGAACCTTATAATGACTTATTAATCCAATAACCCCTTCATTAATTTATTTAAGCCTTTATAATTTCTAAAAAAATATTTTAAAATTTAAAATTTATATATATACATTCTGGGGCACTACACCCTCCCCCACTTAGAAGAATTTGGTCCCCAAATTCAATGTATGGATTTCGGAGAGTGTACTTACAGTTAAATAATTCTGAAAATCTTTTCCGCATGGCTGCTTTGTTTTCCCAAGTTGCTTCATATGGCCATGTTTTCTTCCATTGAATCTTGACCATAGGAATAACTTCATTTCATAGTTGACACACTTCTCGTTCCAGAATCTTTATTGGCGTTTGCTCGATCGTCATATCCTTCTGAATCTCTAGATTGTCATAAGTGATAATATGGTCAGGATCATATACATACTTCTTCAGCATAGAGACGTGAAATACGTCATGAACTCCTGCTAATTGTGGAGGTAAAGCCAGTTTGTAAGCCACTTCACCAATCCGTTCAAGAATTTCAAATGGGCCAATGAATCTTGGAGTTAGCTTTCCTTTAATGCCAAATCTTCGAATACCACGACCTGGAGAAACCTTTAAATATACATGATCTCCTACTTGAAACTCCAAGTCACGTCTTCGATTGTCAGCATAAGACTTTTGCCTATCTTGTGCCATCTTCATTCTTTCTTGAATGAGCTTGATCTTTTCTGTAGAATCCCTGATAAGATCGGGGTCTAGAAATTTCTTTTCCCCTATTTCATTCCAGCATATTGGTGATCGATAACTTTTTCCATATAAAGCTTCAAAGGGTGTCATTTGTATGCTAGCCTGATAGCTATTGTTATATGTAAACTCTACTAGAGGCAAGTGATCATGCCAACTACCTCCAAAGTCGATAGCACAAGCCCTGAGCATATCTTCTACTACCTGATTCGTTCTTTCTGTTTGACCATCTGTTTGTGGATGAAAAGCTGTGCTGAAATGCAATCTAGTCCCTAGTGAATGTTGTAAACCCTACCAGAATTGTGATGTGAATCGAGGATCCCTATCAGATATAATAGTGACTAGAACACCATGTAGTTTGACAATCTCCCTTACGTACAATGCTGCCAGGATATCCACAGACCATCGACTCTTTATTGGTATGAAGTGTGCGGATTTACTCAATCGGTCTATGATTACCCATATTCTATAGTGTCCACCTCTGGTCTTGGGTAAACCCATAATAAAGTCCATCCCTATACTCTCCCATTTCCATTCGGGAATACTCAAGGGGTGTAATTTACCTACGAGTCTAAAATGCTCTACCTTTACTTGTTGGCAGGTGAGACAGCGAGACACGAAATCAGCTATTTCTCTCTTCATATTGGGCCACCAGAAATTTCTTTTGAGATATTGATACATCTTTGTTCCTCCTGGATGAATTGTGTATTTGGAATTATGCGCTTCATCTAGGATTAGTTTCTTCGTAGCCTCATGATCTGGTACACATATTCGGCCGTTAAATAATAATCTTCCGTCATTAGAAATAGAAAAATCCGGCCTTTGTTCCATATTGGCTTTAATTTCCAGTAATATAGGATCATCATTTTGCAGCTTGACCAGATCTTCTATCAATGTAGGTTGAGCTCGGATATTAGCTATGAAACAATCTTCTTCCTTTATGTCAATATCTAAGTTCAACTGAGCAAGTTGAGGAACAAGGTTAGTTACACTTATCATAAGACTTGATAGCATACCTATTGGTTTTCTGCTGAGTGCATCTGCTACAGCATTATCCTTGCCAGGATGATATTGAATAGCAAAATCAAAGTCTTTGAGATATTCTAACCACCTCCTCTGTCTCATGTTAAGCACCTTTTGAGAGAATAAATATTTCAGGCTTTTATGGTCCGAGTAGACCGTGAACTTTTCTCCATAAAGATAATGACGTCAAATTTTCAAGATGAAAATAACTGCTGCTAATTCCAGATCATGTATGGGATAGTTTTCCTCATGACGTTTCAATTGTCTTGAAGAATAACAGATTACTTTTCCATTCTGCATGAGAACGCATCCTAAGCCAATGTCAGACGCATCCGTATACACTTCGAATCCACCACCCTCCATTGGTAGTGATAAAATAGGAGCTGTTGTAAGATGATTCTTAAGAGTTTGGAAACTCTTCTCACATTCCTCTGACCAGACAAAAGGATTTTCTTTTCTTGTGAGTCTAGTTAAAGGAACCATAATTTTTGAGAAGTCCTTAATGAATCTTCTATAATAACCAGCTAGACCCAGAAAGCTTCTTACTTCAGATACAGTCGTTGGCCGACTCCAATTCTTTACAGCTTCTACCTTAGAAGGATCCACAGCAATACCTTCTTTTGAAATAATGTGGCCTAGGAATGAGACTTCCTCGAGCCAGAATTCACACTTATTGAGTTTGGCATAAAGCTTGTGTTCTTTAAGTGTTTATAAAGCTATTTTCAAATGTTGTTCATGTTCCTCTTTCATCTTGGAATATATCAAGATGTCATCAATGAAGACGACGATGAACTGGTCCAGATATGGCTGGAAGACATTGTTCATAAGTTGCATGAATGCTGCTGGGGCATTAGTTAACCCAAACGGCATCACTACGAATTCATAGTGGCCATAACGACTTCGAAAATCCATTTTATAAATGTCCTCTTCTTTAATTCTAAGCTGATGATAACATAATCTGAGGTCTATCTTAGAGAAATATTCTGCTCCCGAAAGCTGATCGAAGAGCTCATCAATGCGCGGCAATGGATATTTGTTTTTAATTGTGAGTTGATTCAGTCGCCGGTAATCGATGCATAGCTTGAGAGAACCATCCTTTTTCTTGACAAATAGAACCGGCGCACCCCAAGGGGATGTGCTAGGTCTGATGAAACCCTTGTCTAGAAGTTCCTGCAACTGCTTCTTCAATTCCTTGAGTTTTATGGGGGACATCCTGTAAGGGGCTATAGAAACAGGTGCTGCTCCCGGAATGAGTTCAATAGTGAAGTTCACTTCCCTCTCGGGCGGTAAACTGGGTAATTCGGACGGAAACACATCGGGGAACTCATTTACAATAGGAATGTCTGCTAAGATAATCTCCTTAGATTCGGTGATAATTACGGAAGCAAGAAAAACTTTACATCCTTGTGAGATAAGTTTGCAAGCGTGAAGAGAAGATATGATAGTAGGATGCTTCTTGTACTTGATGCCAAGAAAAGAGAATCTTGGAAGACCGGGCTTTCGAAAGGATATAATCCTATTTCGGTAATTGATATAAGCATCATGATCTACAAGCCAATCTACCCCTAAAATGGCATCATAACCTTTCATGTCAAGGCATACTAGTTTTGCGGGGAGATCATGACCTTCTACCATCACTTCGCTATCAGGATAATAGTTGGTAAGCTTTGTTCCAGAACCTAAGGGTGTGGAAATAGCAAGATCTGAAGGGAAGGGAACTGATGCGATTGGTAATGTTTTAGCAAAAGTAGCGGAGATAAAAGAATGAGAGGCACCAGTATCAAATAGCACAAATACAGGACGAGAACAAATTTGAAGAGTACCTTCCATAAGCCCATCATCCCAATCTACACGATGAGCCATTTGTAAAATGAGGTACCTGAGAGAAAAATAACAACTTGTTATTTCTCATGAAATTGGGAGAAATAATCTTAAAGCTAATTAATTATCTTATCCCAGGCTCTACCCAATTCTCACATGGGTATGGAAATTTCTTCCTTAGTTTATAGGTAGGGGTCCTTAAACCTTGAACTTTTCCTATGACATGACTCTTCTTCCTAAGTCCTGAGACTTAGGCTCTAATACCAACTTAACTGTCATGCCCAGAGCCTTGATAAGTGTCCATTTGTTATGACAATTCATTGCATGTACACCATTTTATGTGCATATAATTAGGTAATTATGCATATTTCATAGTTAACCTCAACTCCGCATTTAAATTGGAGCTTTCACGCAAATTGATTAATTTGGTAATTTTATTTAATAATTTGAAGTTGAGGGCCATGAGCATTAATTCTCCATTGCATAATCATGAGCATTTGAGATTTATGTGCACATTGTAGTAATTTTTATGGACTAAAGTGTAATTATGTGTGTGTAGGACACCGAAGGTAATTAAAAAAGAAGCCGGGGGTAAAACTGTCACCACTACTTTGACCAAGTCAAAAGGCACATATTTTGATTGGAGGGAAAAGAAATTTCAAAAGTTTGAAATTGAGGAAAAGAAACACATATTTCGGTTGGAGGGAAAATTGAATTCAAAGTTTGAAATAAAGGAGAGACATGATGAGCCTTAGGAAAGGGGGTGCCCAAAGTCCAAGAAAGAGGGTGCCCACCTACTTTTCATCTTCCCCATGCATCATATTCTACTTAAATCTCAGCCATCAATCTCATTTTGATACAATCTTCACCCTTCATTTACCCAACTTTCCTTATAAATAGCCCATGACAAGGAGGAGAAAGTGAGTTTTTCTTTTGGCATTTTTCTCCCCCTCTCACATCTTTTACTTCACCGAGTTCACCCTCTTCCGTCCCTCTTCTCCTCTTGATGTCTTCATAAAAGTTCTTTGTATTTACGTCCTCTACAACTTCTTCTTCTACATCATCTTCTAATTCCTTCTGATTTTCAAGATATTTTATGTTTTGCACTGTGCTATCCTGTTCATCTGCGAACCAGTATTTCTCTCTGTTCTTTCCCTTGTTTCTCACCCTTATAGTCATTTTATCCTCTTGCTTTCTTCATAACAATTCTTTGTTTTTAAAAGATTTTCAACTTCTTCTTCTACTCCATCTTCTAATGCTTTATGGTTTGAAAGTTATTTTCCATTTTTCAACTTGATATCCTGTGATTTCACTGTTCATCTGAGGTTCTAGCTTTTGTTATTCCTCAGTTTTGAAGCCCTTCCCCTTTTATTTCTCTCTGTGTTCTTCATTCCAATTCTTCCTCTCTTGTAGATCTAGATTTGTTTCTTCTATCACCTCCTCCAATTCTTCTTATTTTACGAGTTATATTTATTTTCCCACTGTTTCACTCTCTCATCTTCTTCCTTCTTCATCTCCACACAAACCCTTCCACATTCCTCTCTATATTTCTCTCCAAAATTTATCCTCCACAAATCTCTTTCATGGCGATGTGCACATCGACGGGCGACGTTCCAAGGCTCGTGACGTGGACGACGACGGCTTCTTCATCCATCTCTTTCCACGGTGATCTCTTTCAAGGCGGAGTGATCCTCTCCAAGGCTCGGCGAGGAGGAGACGACGACGTCATCACCATTGCTACTACTATCTTCACATCTCAGGCCTTGTTATTACTTTTGTGTTATGTCACTTCATTGTAATCTTGTCACCTCTTTGTTGTAAGCTTGTCTTGCACTTCATGTACTCTTTCTTTTAAGTTAATGAAGAGAGTTGTTCTTTTGATCTAGTTCTTGATCTTCTTCCATCTCTACCCCCTTCTTCTATCTCTTCTTTTCACTTCATGCAATTAATTTCTATAGCATAGGCGCATAATCATAGGTGTTTTTAATTAAGTGTTTGGTTTGTTCTTTATTTCACTATTATCTTTAAGCAAAGTAAAAATCACAAGTGTTTTTCTAAAAGGTTACAAGGTTTTTAACTCTAAAAATCTCTTCTTCCCTGTGGATTCGACCCGTGCTTGCCATAGTCCTACGTTCTCTTTTGATCATTTTGTGCGAGTTCGGTTTTAAGATTGTTATACGCGTGTTTTAAACGATGAACTTTCGCGTTATCAATTTTTTGCGCCGTTGCCGGGGAGGAATGGTGATTTTTGACTTAAGAACTTTGTTTTCCTTATGTATATAGTGTACTAATAAAGTTCTCTTTTCTTATTTTTACATGAAAAAAAGAAAAAAAGTAACTTGAAAATTCAAAAAAAAATCAGAGGTAAGTCTCCACCTTTTCCTTAGTCTTTTTATCATTCATTTTGAAAAAAAAAGAACGGGGGAACGCTTTTCAAGTAAGTATCCAAACTTTGTCTCCTTCATTTTAATTTCATTTCTCTACATTTCATATCTTGTGGTTAGATAGGTTCACTAAATAAAAAGAAAAAAATCATCACTTGAACTTCAATAAAAATCTTCATTGCAAGAGTAGAAATCACACTTTCATGCTTTAGGTCATGCATCATGTAAGATAGAAGTTCTTCATTCCTTATTGTTCAGTTTATGTTAATTTCATTTTGAAAGATTGCAATGGGCAAGGTGAGTTCTTTTCTAATCTTTTTCTTAAATCACATGCCCATGCATACTTGCATAGAACCCCTTGTTTGAATTTGGTTTGTTGCATATCATTTCTAAAATATTCTAAGGGCAACACCCATAAGCAAGATAAGGTGGGGATTTCATCACCCTTCCTTAGCCCACAAACCATAATTCCCTTGCATCTTTGCATCACCTAGACCTTAAATAAAATCCAGTAGAAGTTGACCTTGGGTTCACACTGTGATTCTTGTGTTATTTAGGCTTACCCTCTTGTGAAAACCGGTGCCTAAGGCAAGACGGTCGGACGGTAAACGCCTTAAGCGGGCTAGTGGTTTTTAATTAGGACCTTGCGAAAGCAAGGGGAGCCTCCCACTACCCCACCCCTTATCTGGTCGGTAGAAATATTGAGGGTGAACTCAAATTACACTTTAGTCATTTTGTGAAACCTAATTTGTAGGTTTAGGTCACACATAGGTCATTAGGTAATTTGTGTGACAACTTTTTGTGTTTGCATAAAAAAAATCCTCTTCTCTTTCTTCGTCCTATTTTGTGTCAAAAAAATAATAAATTAAAAAAATAATAAAAATCATCATAAAAAATCTCTTTCATCTCTCTCTTCATCCTAGTTCATGCAAGGTAGAAGATCTCAACATCCAAACCTACTAGGACCCATTCAAGAAATTGAGAGAGTCTTGTATCCAGGGATCGATCTCCAACAAGATCTCATGGCCGACAATCAAGGACCTCACCACCAAAATCTAATGGCCGAAAATCCTGATCCTCCAAAGCAAATGAAGGACTATTTCTTGCCTAATCAATACGAACCGTCCTTCTATGTCCAAGCACCTCAGAACCAGGCGGTTAATTATGAAATCAAGTCTAGTACCATCCAAATGTTGCCATCTTTCTATGGAAATCCCAATGAAGACCCTTACAAACATCTTGATGAATTCTTTCAGATCTGCTCAACTGTTAAAATTCAGAATTTCTCTGATAATGCTCTTAGGCTAACTCTCTTCCCATTCTCTCTCAAGGATAAATCCAAATATTGGTTAGGAGCCTTGGGTAGGACCATTGATACATGGGTGGAAATGCAAAAAGAATTTTTGAAGAAACTCTATCCCATAGGATGAACCAATACCATGAGAAGAGCAATTACTAGATTCATACAAAATCCTGGGGAACATATCCATGAAGCGTGGGATAGACTAAAAGATTTATTGAGAAAATGCCCCCACCATGGGTTATCAAGATGGCAAATTGTACAGGCATTCTATGAGGGTTTGACGGAGAATTATAGACATATGGTGGATGCATCATGTGGGGGAGCATTCATGAGTAAGAGCGAAGATGAGGCTTACGATTTATTTGAAATACTTAGTGAGAATTCAATTAGTCATACCTCGCTCTCATCCTATGAGAGAATGATTGGGCCGGCTAAGAGGGGTGGATAGTTAAGAGCCAAGGTGAGTGTGAGAACATGATGGACATTAATGCTTTGACCCAAAATTGAACAAAATGGATTTGTTGGCACAGAAGATAGAGAAGGTTGATCTTGTAACTCAGAAGCTAGATCAGTTGTTATCTAGGCATGAACCTTCTTCTTCTTTAGCCCCTCGACCTCAACCATTCTCCACTCCCAGTCATGAAGAGATATGTGCTCTTTGTTCTAGCCCTGATCATGGGGTAACTGATTGCCCCACAGCAGCCCAACTTCCCCCATTCATCCAAGAACAAATCTTTGCTGCTCAGGTGTCTCTAAGCCTCCTTATGATCCTTATTCCAACACTTATAATCCAGGCTGGAGGAACCACCCAAATTTTTCTTGAAAATCTCAGCAAGGTTCATCTACTCAATCTAATCCCTCTTTTCAAAAACAACCCTTTCAAGCTCAAGCCAATCAACATTACCAATCTCCTTTTCAACAAGCTCAGTCTCATCATAATTTCTCTCAATCCAATGCACCTTTCCAACAATATTCTCAACCTCCTTTTTAGCATTCTCAGGCCCCATATCCTTAACCTCCCACTCAACATTTTCAGGGCCAGTATCATCAGTATCCTCCAAACTGTTTTCAAGCTCAAGTTCCTTTCCAACCTCCTCCTTCTCAACCTCCGCAGCCCAATTTTGATGACAAGTTTGAACAACTCCAACAACTCATCCTTACCCAAGCACAATCCATTTCTAAGTTGGAAAATCAGATAGGGCAACTTGCTGCTAATAACATGAGAAGAGAGGTAGGCCAGCTCCCTAGCCAACCGGTGGCCAACCCCCGCAATCAACAACCTCTAGGCTTCCCTCCAAGAGATACCTTTCTTCCTCAACCCAATCAGCCCAATCAACCTCAGCTGCCCCCTCCTGTAGGTCCCCAATTTGAGAATGGAAAGGCAATCTCTTCTCTTAGGAGCGGGAAGGTTTTAGATAATCCTTATAGGATTAAGGAAGTTGGCAGTGGTTCGGGTCAAGATGCCCCCATGGAAAGTGATAGTGAGGATGAGGAGCTGATGATTGTGTAAGAGAAAAAGAAGTCAGAGGGTGGAGAGAAGAAGTTGGATAAAGGAAAGGCGAAAGTTGATGAAGGACCCCAAGAATATGTGCCTCGGGTCTCTTTTCCCGATGCTCTAAAGCCAAAGGCTCACAAGAAACTGCCGGTGCAACAGGAAGAATTATTGGAATTGTTTAAACAAGTGAATATCAATATTCCACTCTTGGATGTAATCAAGCATGTGCCAGCATATGCAAAGTTTTTGAAAGAGCTTTGTACTCCAAAGAGGGAGCCAAGGGCAGTAACTCAAAAGATCCGCTTGTCTAAGGATGTGAGTGCTGTTTTGATGAATCATCTGCGAAAAAAATTAAAGGACCCCGGAGCCCCTTTAATCTCATGTGATATAGGTGACGTCACTTTTGATCGAGCATTGCTAGACTTAGGTGCTAGCGTGAATCTTTTGCCCACCTTTATCTATGAGTAGTTTGATCTGGGGGAGTTAAAACCCACTTCAATCATCCTTCAATTGGCGGATAGGTCAGTTAAAACACCAAGGGGTTTGTTAGAAGATGTCATTGTTAATGTGCATGAATGTTATTTCCCGGTGGATTTTCTCATTTTGGATATGACCTCATCCCAGGATCTAAAGCACACACCTATTATTTTGGGACGTCCTTTTCTAGCAACAGCTAAGGCCAACATCAATTGTGCCACGAGAATGATGGATATTTCATTTGGAGGTGAGAAAGTTTCTCTAAATGTATTTAAGGCATCTCAATATCCAGATCAAGGAGAGGAATGCAATGTCATTTATCTTTGAGGATGAGATTCTGGATAACATTAAGGACACCCTGGAAGAGGGTGGTATGATTCAAGATTCTCCTCTCTCTTCTGCACCCTGGTCTAAGATAGAGTCACTTCTTGCACTTCAATCCGAACCAATCCTGCCATCATTAGAACGTCCTCCAGCTCTGGAACTCAAGCCTCTCTCGGACTCCCTTAAATATGCATACCTTGGACCTAACCACACTCTACCTATCATTATTGCCTCCAATCTCACTTCTGCTCAAGAATCCCAACTCTTAAATATTCTTAAGGAGCATAGGGGGGCAATAGTCTGGTCTGTTGCAGATTTAAAGGGGATTAGTCCGGATGTTTGTATGCACCACATTTACTTAAAGGAAAATGCCAAGCCCAGTAGAGAGATGCAACGTCGGCTGAATCCAAGTATGAAGGAGGTAGTAAAGAAAGAAGTTGTTAAATGGTTGGATGCTGGGATCATATATCCCATTTCTGATAGCAAGTGGGTCAGCCCAACTCCAGTTGTTCCCAAGAAGTCAGGGCTGACAGTTGTAACAAATGAGAAAGGAGATGAAGTGCCTACACGATTACCAACAGGGTGGAGAATCTGTATTGATTACATAAAATTAAATTTAGTTATAAAGAAAGATCATTTTTCACTACCATTTAGAGATCAAATTTTGGAGAGATTGGCAGGGTAAAAGTACTATTGCTTTTTGGATGGCTATTCCGGGTACAACCAGGTTGCTATTTACTCGGAAGATCAAGAGAAGACAACATTCACGTGCCCCTATGGCACATTTTCTTTTAGAAGAATGCCGTTTGGGCTGTGTAACGCCCCCGCCACATTTCAGCGATGCATGATGCCGATATTTTCTGAAATGGTGGGGGAATGTTTGGAAGTGTTTATGGATGAATTTTCTGTGTTTGGTGATTCGTTCGAAAGTTGCTTCAAGAATTTAACTCAGGTGTTGAGAAGGTGCATTGACTCAAATCTTGTGTTGAGTTGGGAGAAAAGTCATTTCATGGTAAGAGAAGGAATAGTTTTAGGCCATGTTGTTTCAGAGAGAGGAATAGAGGTTGACAAGGCCAAGGTTGATGTGATTTCCAATCTTCCTCCTCCTTCTTCTGTGAAACAAATTCGATCTTTTCTTGGCCATGCTGGATTCTATCGCAGATTCATCCAAAACTTTTCCACCATCACTCGTCCTCTCACACAATTGCTCGCCAAGGACACTCCCTTTAACTTAGATGATTCCTGTCTTAAGGCATTTCATTCTTTGAAAGTGGCCCTTACTCAAGCCCCAATTCTTCAATCTCCTGATTGGGCGCTACCTTTTGAAATCATGTGTGATGCTTCAGACTACGCTGTTGGAGCTGTCCTGGGTCAAAGAGTCGATAAGAAGCCCGTGGTGATCTACTATGCAAGCCGCACCCTCGCCGATGCACAATTGAACTATACCACTACGGAGAAAGAATTGCTTGCAGTAGTTTTCGCCCTTGAGAAATTTCAATCTTATCTGTTAGGGGCAAAAGTCATTGTTTATTCCGATCACTCAGCTTTAAAACTTTTACTATCCAAGAAGGAAGCTAAACCCCGTCTCATTTGGTGGATTCTCTTGTTACAAGAGTTTGATTTGGAAATCAGAGATAAGAAGGGGTTGGAGAATGTTATTGCTGATCACTTGTCTAGGATTGTGGTTCCTGAAAGTGCTCCTATGTTCGACTCCTTCCCCGATGAACAAATTCTCTCCATCTCACATACAACAACCCCTTGGTTCGCTCATATAGTCAACTACCTGGCGGTAGGACAGATTCCAGAGGGTGGTCTAAACAGGAGAAGGATCGATTCTTTTCAAAGCTAAGGCACTATTTTTGGGAGGACCCGGAGCTGTTTCACATGGGTCCTGATCAGATTATTAGAAGATGTGTCCCCGAGGAGGAACAATAGTCTGTGTTGAATTTCTGTCATAATCTCGCTTGTGGGGGACACTTTTCAGGAAAGAAAACAGCGGCGAAAGTGTTGCAGAGCGGATTCTATTGGCCCACATTGTTCAAAGATGTTTACGAATTTTCCAAAACTTGTTTAAGGTGCCAAGCCGTGGGAAACAATTCAAAAAGAGATATGATGCCGCTCAGTCCCATTCTGGTAGTAGAGATTTTCGATGTTTGGGGAATAGACTTTATGGGACCATTTCCACCTTCATTTGGTAATGAATACATTTTGGTGGCGGTGGACTATGTTTCGAAATGGATTGAAGCTGTTGCTACTAGGACAAATGATCACAAGGTTGTGATGAAGTTTGTGAAGAAACACATTATTTCTAGATTTGGTTATCCTAGAGCTATCATTAGTGATGGGGGCTCTCACTTTATTCATTTTCAATTCTGAGCTCTGCTTCGCAAATATGGCATCACTCACAAGCTCGCTACCCCCTACTATCCCCAAACTAGTGGCCAGGTAGAAGTGTCCAACAGGGAGATAAAAACCATTCTACATAAGACAGTTCGGCCGGATAGAAAAGACTGGTCCGAGAGACTAGATGATGCACTCTGGGCCTACAGAACTGCATTTAAAACTCCCATTGACATGTCACCTTATCGCCTCATTTTTGGAAAAGCCTGCCACTTGCCTGTAGAGCTTGAACATAGAGCATATTGGGCTATCAAACAAGTCAACTTTGATCTCATTAAGTCGGGGCCCAAAGAGCTCTACAACTCAATGAATTGGAGGAACTAAGAAATGAAGCCTATGAAAATTCAAAAATCTATAAAGCCAAAATGAAGGCCTTCCATGATAAGCATATTCAAATGAAAACTTTTCAACCAAATCAAAAAGTATGGCTTTTTAACTCTAGGCTGCGCGTGTTCCCTAGAAAGCTCAAGTCCAGATGGGATGAGCCGTTTGTAGTTGTCAAAGCTTTTGACTACGGTGCCGTCAAAATTTTGAATCCTAAAAATGGTCAAATTTTCACTGTCAACGGTCAAAGATTGAAATCTTATTTGGAAAATGATCTGTTGCAAAAATAATACATTGTCTTAAGTGGTCTGGAATAAAATCTTCGTGAGCTCTCATGCGTCTGGTTGAAGACGGAAAACTTAGCGCTTCTGGGAGGCAACCCATAGTTTTTGTTATTTTGACGTTTTTGTTTGAGTGTGTTTTAGTAGTCAGGTTAAGGTCAAAGAGAGGAAGTCATCGCCGCCTATGACATTGATGCAGGTTTCGTCCCGCATATCTGGTTGTCTCTATCCCACTCAGAAGTATTTATTGATACATTGTTCTTTTGCTTTCAATTCTAGATGCCATTAAGGAAAATGCCATTCATGTTGGGGGGAGAGAAATTTTCATGATGCATATAGTACAACCTGATAGGAGTTTTATCTTGCATAAAGATGTAAACCCCATTTTGAGTTTCATGATTCATGATTCATGCTTAAATTAAAAGTAATTCTGGAATAGAAAAGGCTAGGGAGAAGGATGATGGAAAATTTAGTCAATCTAGCCATGAAAAATTGATATAAGAATCCCTTTAAAGTTCATGTGCACTTAAAAAAAAATATTTACATTACACACTAATGAAACAAGCAAGACAAGCCCTCTGCTATTTTAGGTATATTGTCTGATATTCTGCACTTCTTAAGAAAAGAGATCTTTATACAAAGCTTTCTGCCAAATTATCTATCAAATAAGTGCAATGGCACTATGAAAAAAAATGAAAAAAACACACCATGAAAAATGCCCCTAATCTTAGTAACCGGGCCTACTTCACCTAAGACGTGTTGAGGTTCGCGTAAAACGGAAAAGAGGAACCTAGATCTGTGAAACTGGGCCTGCTTCTCCTAAGTGTTGACACCCGTTTTATACCGATAAGTTGAGTCGTTTCTCTTACTCCCATTGGTTGATGTCTCGAGTTGTCCATCATTCATTGGGCCATTTTTGTGGCACGTCTTGGGCTCATTTTATGGGTTGCCTCCCTCCTTGGTGAAGTCCGTGTTGGTTCAGGGCTTAATGGGCCTCGGCTTTGGTCAATTGAACGATTCAGGGCATGAACGGTTCAACCTCAGCCGTTCAGGACTAGGGCGGTTGAGCCCAAACCGTTCATACATTTTGGCTAATTTCTGAGGGTTCTTCTGGATATTCACCGACAGGCTTTTGGGCGGCCTTATGAGGGCCGTTCAAACCAATGGACGGGCTCATTCTAACCGCCTATATCTCAGAGTCCTATGCGTACCAATTTCCTCAGGGAATTATCCAATTATTTGAATTATCACCGACAAGGCTAAAACGGCTTGTTTTGGACCGTCCTACCGTGGAACGGCCTCCAACGAACCGTCCATTCGTCAGGATCCAACGGCGGTCGTTCCGGTCAATTTGAGAGATAATTGGGCTGATTATCTGGTTAATTTAATTTCCACCGACAGCTTGGACGGCCTGAAAGGAACCGTTCAAGACTTGAGCGGTCTATCGTTAGACCGTTCATCCGTTCGATGGAGGGTTTTTAACAGATTTCCACCCTTTTTATGCATAGTTTTATCTCTGATTTGTTTTAACGATTTCTCCGTGGATAACTAGCCATTTTTGATGCCGTTTCGTCTGGATGGAAGATAATGATATTATCTACGAATTATCTTTTGTAAATTAAACCTGAAAATACCTCTAAACCCTAGTTTCGGGGCTGGCTTTATAGGCTCTATAAATAGACCCTAGTAGCCGGACGTCGAAAGGGGGAAAATTTTGGTCGACGGCTAAGCCCTGCCGCATTTTTGAGCGACCTACACCAAGGAGGGAGGCTTTCCACGGCCATAAGAGCCTCCGGTTCAGGGAGTAGTCCGGTTTTAAGTTCTTTCGTTTCATAGCTTTCATCGCTTCCTCTTCACTGCATGCATCGTTTTCTCCCTACATTACCCTTTCTTCTCATTATCATGCACACACCCACCCACGTTTTTGTCACCCTAGGGGTTTAAAACCCCCCAGGTATTCCCCTTTCCATTTATTTATGCTTGATTCTTCTTACATGAACACATACTACGTCATTTAGTTCTAATCTGGGTATTTCTCCTTTGTCTTCACACTGTTTTGCAGGTCAGCACTTCATCAGCACGAGGCCCATCCCCTCTGGCCGGCTGGAGAGGGTGGAGGTGAACCCTTTTGCAACTCTTGGCGTGGTGGGCTTGCGCGGTTCCTTTCGGCCCGTTCAAGGAGACGAGCGGCATCCTCTGCACCGCCCTTCTTCCTTCTGCGGTTCACTTAAAGCCGTCCATCCTCCAGGAGTTCTTCTTCCCGCGCGTTCGGCAACACTCTTAGGCAGTCTATCGTAGGACCGTGTATCGTTAAAGCGGTTCTTCACCGACCGCGCCTCCTCCCAGTGCTGCATCCAGGAGAGTGTCTCCCCTTCCTTTCCAAAGTACGGTACGCTGGTCACGTGCTGCGCTTTGGTGGCGATCACGGCCATTCCCTATTTTCTTCCCCCTCTCACTGTACTTCGTTGGTCCATTCGTGATATTATTGCTTTATTCGCAACACATCATCCATTGAGTAGGGAGAGGAGGAAAAATATATATCTACACCCCTTTTGTGGCGATCACGGTGGGACCCCTAGTGCCCATCGTGCTAGTGAGTTGCTGACCCCCCCCCCTTTCGTTGTGTTAGTCCTCTTGTTGGAGTGATTGCAGGTTGGGTGCGTTTTCTGCCTTCTGGAGTGTGAACGGTTCTCCCAGAGCTGTTCACCATTTGTGCGGTTATACGTCCACCGCCCATCTCTGCCAACAGTGCCCATTGTCCTGCAAGCGTCCTGTCATAGACGGCCTCCCGTCGGCCGTCCATATCTCTAAACGACTCATCCTTAACCGTCCATCTTGCTGGCTAGGTACGCTTCTGGGTGTTTTGGTTGTAGTGGCACGGTTGCTGGAGATCCGTCCCAGTGTTTACGCGGCTGTCCACAGACCGCTCTTCCTGGTGCGTTTCTTATCTCTGCCGTCATTCATCTCCAGCATCCTGTGGTTTTCTTTTACAGTTATTCTGCTTACTGGCTTATGCGGTTCTGTACAGACCATTTGTCCCTTTGAGCGGTCTCATATAGACCGTCCTTGTGGTGCTGCAGTGCATGCATGATTCATTTTTGATTGTCATGTTCCATGATATTCATGATATTTTGTGCTGCTTATTGATCTCCCCCTCGTTATATATTGTTGTGCATACTTGTTCTCATCTTTGCATGTTTATTTTGATCATTGGTTGCTAGTTTATTAGGCCAGATTTGTATGCACTCCGGTGCACATAGGACTCATGCATTTCATTTACATCTAGCTGCATTCCTACCGAGGTAGGGTTTCCTCTCGCCTCCATACTCCTTGGAGCCGACTAGGGGACCTTGCTGAGGACCTCCATAAGCCCCCGTGAGCCGTGGATTCCCACATGGACGCCGGGCAGGTTCTACCATACCACCCCCCCAGTCTAGGGTCTGCATTCGTGCGAGTGAGAGTCCTTTAGAATCTGCCAGTTCTCCATTCTCACCCTATTTAGGTACCTTGTGGTTGAGTGAACTCACATTTTAATTAATCCACTAAGGTCCTAAGAGAACTTATAAAAATCTTCGCGCATCATTTGGAATTTGTTTGGCTAATTGGTTGATTCTTTTCTCATCTCTCTTCTCCATTGTATGTTGCATAGTGTCGTCATTCGCATCTTTTGTTCGGATTAGGCTCATTAGGTCTAGTTCATCTTTGTGTGTCTCCATTTAGCTACATGTATCTTAGGTTCATTCCCGTCCTTATATTCATTTGAAATTCACTGTATAAAGTCTCCATTCTCCCCATGGAGCATTTTTCCCCTGTACCTTATGCCTATACCCCTCCATCTTCTTACCCCCGTGTGGATTCCTCTTCCCGTGCGGGCCCATCTCCTTATTCTTCTATTGGACCCTATTCTTTAAACGGGCCTTCTTATCCCGCCCGTGTTGCTATTAGCCTAGTCAATTCTCATCCCAACCTTCACAATTCCTCCAGGCCAATGCATTCCCTCATTCCCGGAATGGGCTTTCCTTCTTCTCAGGCCAAATCCCCTTATCCGGCCCATCATCATTACCCTGGTTTAAATTCACCATCCCTTGCTCAGGCTGGCTCATATCCTTCTCGGACTCTTCCTACCGAGGAGATGTTCACTCGGGCCCAACGCCAGCTTGATGAACTGCAACGCCGAATCAATCCTCAAACTTCTTCGGATATCCCACTTACCTTTCGAGATATTCAACTTCCACCGCGTTCACAAATTCCTGCATATCGCCGCTATGGTGGAGTTGGTGACCCCTATACCCATTTGAAGGAGTTCTTATATGAGTCGGCCCAGTTCCAGCATGATCCACGCTTGATGGCCTATTTGTTTGGCCTATCTTTAGAGGGCTCGGCCAAGGATTGGTTCTTCACATTACTGCAGGAGCAGATGAGGAATTTTCATGCCGTCCAAGCAATATTTATTCAGCAGTACCGAGACCAGGTGGGGCCCAGATATTCTATGGTTGATCTGGCCCAAGAGAAGATGAAGCCCGGCGAAGAATTCTCCGTGTTTGCCGACCGCTGGCGTCGCCTAGTAGCGCAAGTCCCGGGGCATATTCCAGAGGGCGAGCAGATCAAGATGGTTATTTCTAATGCAATGCCCGAGCTCAGGTGCATTTTAGCCCTAAATGATATTACATCCTGGCAACAACTTTACAATAGAGCCCGCTTTGTTAACCAACAACTCCTAGTTTCCTTTGACCATCAGCCTCCTCCTACATACACTTCCCCTCCGTCCTTCACCGCAAGTCAGCCCTCCACTACATATCCCTCCACGGGTCGGCCTTCTTCCCCCACACACCTCTATACCTCCATGTGTTACACCTTACATCCCTCCATGAGTCAGCCCTCCGCTATTTCATCTCACCACACCCCTCCACCTCCGGTCAAGGAAACACTACACCCAGAACGGGTAGATGCCGTTCATTACCTTCCAACTCCCTCCACGACTCCACATCATTATAACCCTCCGCCCTTGCCTACGCAACCCCCGCTACCATCTCCATTACCTTTTCACACCCCTCGGCATCCACCTTGCCCTAAGCGGACTTCTCACTCCCCGTTGCCGGAGTCTTTTACAGACATTTTTAGGGCTTTGCTAGCCACCCATGCGTTGCGGCTCCCTCCGGTTATGCCTTGCCGACCTGCGGTCGGAATTTGCTCTATTTCTGTGAATTCCATCGTCAACAGGGGCATTTGATTGAGAATTTCCCCGAGTTCCAGGAAATTTTTTACAGTCTGGAAGATAAGAAGATGATTGATTGGGCTAGCATGCGCCAAGTTATTGCAGAACTCAGCAGCAAGCAGCAACAGCAGCAAGCCGCGCCGCCTAGGCAACCGTCTCCATTTCAAGACCAGGGGCACCCTGGTGTTTCTCTAGTTGATATGGTACCTGCTCTGTTACCCACTTCTTCCTCTATCCCATCTCTTCCACCACTTTTACCTACTTCAGCCTCGCTTGGGCAACTTATCCTTCACCCTCCGGTTCCATCACCACACCTGTCCCCAACACCTCTCGACGTGTTGTAAAGATACGCCGAAGAGCGCCACTACTCGCCACTTCCTTCATTACGCCACTACCTCCCTCTCCTCCTTCTTCCCCTTCACCATCTCCATCAACCATATCACCCCCTTTGCCACCACCTTCTCCACATCCACCTTCGCCGCCTCCATTGGCCACACCTCCATCATCACCTTCTCCATTATCCCCATTACTGTCACCACTATCTTCATCACCTACCCTTGTAATAATCCCTGTTCCGTCACCTTCACCGATGCCACTTCCTTCGCCATCATCCTCTGAGCCTGAGCAGGCCGACCCTAAACCCATACCTCCACTTTTTCTTTTACCTCCACCCATGCCCATTAGCATCATTATTCCCCCATCACTTGCACCATCGCCACCAGCGCCCTTCAAACCTCCTCCTTCTAACCTTCCTCTACCACTTCCCACTTCACGAAGCAGGTACACACTACCTTTGGTGTCCCTCGGGTCTAGTCCCTAGGGAGATAAAGAGCTGAATCAGGGTTTGACTGTGCATTACAAGCTTCAAGATTTCATTTGCCACATGCCGGTCTGAGCCCTGGTCCCTGGCTATTCTAGGGACAATGAGCCCACATTTTCTATGAAGACGGTCACTAAGAAGAGTTCTCTAGCATTGGTGCCAGTTCCTTCTAAAGCGAGGCCGGTGGCAGTCTCTTTGCTCGCCGGAGAATTCACTGTTGAGGTTGTTATCACCTCTCATTTGATTGCTGTTCAGTTCACTGGCCGAGAGGGGTTCTCTACTCGGATTATGCTAACACATACGGCCGCTCGGAGCATGATGGATTCCCTATTCAAGGGGCAATGAGCTGCATCTTCTGCACTTTCCAAGGACATTCTGCACTTGCTGTGCAACCTCCCTCAATTTATTAGCATGCCGGCCACGTCAACGCCGCACATTGATCTCCCTCAGCTTTGTCCTGCTCTTCTAGTACGGGAGTTATGCTTCAAGCCTGATTGCCAAGTGGAGTTGCCGAACCTCTATGTTCTAGTGCCAAGAGACAAAACTCCGTGGCTGCATGATATTCATTCAGTTGAGAAGTTGTTTGCCCAAGAATGTCTACATCTTGTTACCACTGGGGGTCTAGGGGCAGCCGCTCCAATGAAGCTGCATATTCATGACTGGGCCAGGCCATCTACCAGGTGGGCCCGCCATTTGAGAAGACATTACAGATTGAGGAGCCCGGGAAGCCGAGCCCGCGCCAGGCAGAGTTGTTTCAAGAAGATTTTGGCTAAGAAGAGGAGGCGACGTAAGTATAAAGGCCGTCAGTTGTGCATTCGAGGGTCCACTTCCTTCTCTCGTTCCTCCGTCCATTCATCCTTTCTTTTGCTCAGTTCTTATCCTTGGGTGGTGTACCTTCCACCACCTGACTATATTTCTACCATCTTCTCCTGTCCTCACCATTCTAGGTCTCTGCCTATGTCCTCCTCTTCCCCTGATCCGGGAGCATCTTCTAGTTTTTCTCCCCGGATACATCCGGATTCTGCTTCTCATCCTTTTCCCCCGACCCTATTAGGGATTCCTTGCGCTCGTTCCCCGACCTTGTCGGGTGGTTTTTCTGATCCTTCCCCGACTTTGTCGGGTGGTTTCCATTTCTTTTCCCCGACCTTGTCGGGTGTTCATGCATATCCTTCCCCGCCTCTGGCGGGTGATCGTTATTCCTTTTCTCCGACCACGTCGGATGATCACCCCTCTTCCCCCTTATCTTCGCAACTATCCTTGCGTCATCTTTCTATTTTCTCCTCCTCGCCCTTTCGGGGTTCTTACCCTTTTTCTTACTATTTTCGAGGCTTTAGCCCGCCTTGATCTCAGTTAATCCTGGTTTATTATGTATCTGGTTCCTTGTTATCAGGGTCTCAGTGCCTTAACGAGGGAGTTCTAGCCCTCGTCTCTCTTCCTTTTTATCCCTTCTTCATCCAGTATGATGTCTGCCACTCCTCTGTGTCGAGGAATCCAATCCTTTGCTCTCCTTTCATCCTTTATCCTGGCAAGCAAGGAATGCAAAGCTACTCACGCTCCTCAAAGCTTGATGATCGAAATCGCTTCAGGATGCTGGTTTCCATGCCATGGATTTGCAAAGGTATCTTTATTTTGGGCAAGAAACGTGCTTTCATTTCCATTATTTCTATTATTTCTGCACATAATTTCTTAACATGATTGAGTGGCTTTAGGAGTCTTTGTTTAATTAGATCTTAACTTTGTGTCAAATAAAAAAGTTAGCTTCTGCAGCATCCTTAGGCTGGTGATAGCTCCGCGCTGGGAGTCTAGTTTCTTTCCTTGATTGTGGAGGGTGACCTTTAGGCATGGGTTTTTCACACACTTCACGGCGAGCCATAGCCGACCCCTCTAGTGCAACAACGTTGCTGCTTTGGCCATACTTTGGGTATGCACGAAGGCCTTTTCTCTTCTCTGCTCGGCCAAGTGCAGGGGCAAGAGATGGATGGATGTGATGACTAACCTAGGCGCTCCCTAATACGAGAGAGGTCTCAAATAGGGGCAGTCTTGACCCTCAAAAGTAAGCTTTTATGCTATATCTGGCCAATAAGGGCTACCAAAATGAGAAAATGAATCAATGCAAAATTATGAATCAAAGGCATGGCAAGAGTGGCAGTATAGTTCCCCGCAGGACGTCATGAGCCCGGTCGCATGCGTGCTTGATAAATATGGGTCTAAAAATCAGAGACACAAAGCCCCAGCGCAACAGGCTATCTCTTTGAGGGGTAGTGCCCTGGAAGGAATTCGAGCCTTGATATCTCCCATCCTGCACGAAGCTTGTCTCCAATTTATCTTCTGCTTCTCCCTCTTAGACTGGGTTGTATCCCGGGTATGGCCTTAGTAGGGGCACCGTTCTTTAGAAGCAGTTGGTTGTGTTAAGCCACCCTCACATGCACACCCTGCTTAAGGGAAGCCTTTAGTGAAAGGGGTAGGAACGACGATCCCTCGGCAGTAGTTTGAGCCCATCTTTAGGTGCTGCGGATTGCTATGTCAAAATCAAAAAATCCAAAAAATCAAATATTATCAAAAATCCAAAAAAATCAAATACTTCAAATCTCAAAAAAAATCAAATATTTCAAAAAACCTAAAAAATCAAATATTTCAAAAAATCCAAAAAATGAAATACTATTGAAAATTTCAAAAAATAAAAAAATAAAAAAGATTACAAAAATCTAAAAAATGTGTCTTTTTCATACATTTGCATTTGTTTTAAGGACAGATACGTAATCTGTTTGCTAAGTGTGCAGGTTGCAAGTACTCAGGCGTTCCTTGCTATATCTTTGTGCTCTGCCTCCTGTCCACATCTTTGATCTGTTCTTTCCTTCTTCGATCCACTCTCTCGATCTGTTCTGAAGAACATGTCCTTCTCAGTTTTTGTTTGCAATGATCATATCTTTATGAGAGGGCTTTACCTCACGATTATGAACCTAGCGGTTCTGCTTCATTCTGATCTTGGGTTTTGATTGAAGGGCATATATGTTTATGTCTTTTATCCCGCCGTGTCCTTGTCACGTGTTTATGTCCCACCGTGTTGTCCCACACATGTTGTTTTGTCCTTCACCGAGTGTTGTTAATTGTCTTGCACATGTTGTTAGTCACCCCTTTATGTCCCATGTTCTTGTCCCAACCGTGTGGTCATCCGTCATGTTCTTGTCCCAATCGTGTGTTGTCCCACCGTGTTGTTGTCTTGTCACACCGTGTTCATGCATACATGTTATTTGTTCATGCCATTACATATGTGCTCGTGTGCCTTTGTTATGTTATGTTGCATTGTCTCCCATTTCATTTGACCGTTATGTTATGTCGTGTTGTTTGTCGTTCAGTTGATAGTTATGTTATTTTCTCTATGTTTACACTTGCTTGTTTATCATATTTGTCTTATATATGAAAAAAAAAATCAGAAAATAAAAATCAAAAAAATGTCATTTCGCCTGCACAGGTAAGTCAGGTATGGCCTTCTATCCCTAAACCCTTATTGCATTAATTATATGGTATTATATTATATTATTTCAAGAGCCGGCAGGTTATCTACGTGTCCCAGGATCTGATGTTCCCCTTCAACAAAAACGATGATGATCCAGGCTCATGTATCTAACCTTCGGATAGGCCGTTAAGTTGGGATGTCATGAGGAGGACGGTTCTACCCGCACGCTGTGGTTGCAGACGGTATCTTGACCTGATGTTCCCAGCTTAGCAATAGTACTCTCAAATATTTTATATTTTTAATCTTTCTTGGCATTTGTTTTTACGATTTTCTTTATTTTAGCCCAGCATGCATCATACACATCCTTTTGAGCATTCATGCCCCATAGTCTGCTTAAGAAATGTCCCGTCAGTAATGGTCAGCTATGTGTTAAGATACTCGAGTAAGATGAATTAATTCCACTCTGAATTCGAAGGTTTTCCTTGGTCGATTCGTTGGGTTCGGTTGACTAAAAGGTCCCCATCTGGAGCTTTAGCCTTTTTCTTTTGTGGCCCCCTCATTGGACCGCGGGATTGTGTCCCCCATGAGGTCGGTCTTGTCAATTTGTTTCGTTTAGTTTAGTCCCTCCAGATTGGCGTCACCTTTTGGTCAATTACCCCTTACGTTCGGTTCAAGATTTTTCGAAAGATTCTCGTCGCTTGTTGGTAGAAACGGGTGTCGTTTTACCTTAACGCCCATTTTTCCGGTCCACTCTGCTGCATTTCCGCTCCACCTCCATGTCCCATGTCACTTCCGCTTCACCTCCGCTCACTCCCCTGCAAAGAGGACGTTAAGGAGGGGCATCTGTTGACACCCGTTTTATACCGATAAGTTGAGTCGTTTCTCTTACTCCCATTGGTTGATGTCTCGAGTTGTCCATCATTCATTGGGCCATTTTTGTGGCACGTCTTGGGCTCATTTTATGGGTTGCCTCCCTCCTTGGTGAAGTCCGTGTTGGTTCAGGGCTTAATGGGCCTCGGCTTTGGTCAATTGAACGATTCAGGGCATGAACGGTTCAACCTCAGCCGTTCAGGACTAGGGCGGTTGAGCCCAAACCGTTCATACATTTTGGCTAATTTCTGAGGGTTCTTCTGGATATTCACCGACAGGCTTTTGGGCGGCCTTATGAGGGCCGTTCAAACCAATGGACGAGCTCATTCTAACCGCCTATATCTCAGAGTCCTATGCGTACCAATTTCCTCAGGGAATTATCCAATTATTTGAATTATCACTGACAAGGCTAAAACGGCTTGTTTTGGACCGTCCTACCGTGGAACGGCCTCCAACGAACCGTCCATTCGTCAGGATCCAACGGCGGTCGTTCCGGTCAGTTTGAGAGATAATTGGGCTGATTATCTGGTTAATTTAATTTCCTCCGACAGCTTGGACGGCCTGAAAGGAACCGTTCAAGACTTGAGCAGTCTATCGTTAAACCGTTCATCCGTTCGATGGAGGCTTTTTAACAGATTTCCACCCTTTTTATGCATAGTTTTATCCCTGATTTGTTTTAACAATTTCTCCGTGGATAACCAGCCATTTTTGATGCCGTTTCATCTGGATGGAAGATAATGATATTATCTATGAATTATCTTTTGTAAATTCGACCTGAAAATACCTCTAAACCCTAGTTTCGGGGCTGGCTTTATAGGCTCTATAAATAGACCCTAGTAGCCGGACGTCGAAAGGGGGAAAATTTTGGTCGACGGTGAAGCCCTGCCGCATTTTTGAGCGACCTACACCAAGGAGGGAGGCTTTCCACGGCCATAAGAGACTCCGGTTCAGGGAGTAGTCCAGTTTTAAGTTCTTTCGTTTCATAGCTTTCATCGCTTCCTCTTCACTGCATGCATCGTTTTCTCCCTACGTTACCCTTTCTTCTCATTATCATGCACACACCCACCCACGTTTTTGTCACCCTAGGGGTTTAAAACCCCCCAGGTATTCCCCTTTCCATTTATTTATGCTTGATTCTTCTTACATGAACACGTACTACGTCATTTAGTTCTAATCTGGGTATTTCTCCTTTGTCTTCACACTGTTTTGCAGGTCAGCACTTCATCAGCACGAGGCCCATCCCCTTTGGCCGGCTGGAGAGGGTGAAGGTGAACCCTTTTGCAACTCTTGGCGTGGTGGGCTTGCGCGGTTCCTTTCGGCCCGTTCAAGGAGACGAGCGGCATCCTCTGCACCGCCCTTCTTCCTTCTGCGGTTCACTTAAAGCCGTCCATCCTCCAGGAATTCTTCTTCCCGCGCGTTCGGCAACACTCTTAGGCGGTCTATCGTAGGACCGTGTATCGTTAAAGCAGTTCTTCACCGACCGCGCCTCCTCCCAGTGCTGCATCCAGGCGAGTGTCTCCCCTTCCTTTCCAAAGTACGGTACGCTGGTCACGTGCTGCGCTTTGGTGGCGATCACGGTCATTCCCTATTTTCTTCCCCCTCTCACTGTACTTCGTTGGTCCATTAGTGATATTATTGCTTTATTCGCAACACATCGTCCATTGAGTAGGGAGAGGATGAAAAATATATATCTACACTAAGGCAAGAGTCAAGGTTCAAGTTGAGCAGTGAAGGGTAGTGCAGCATCATGTGTGGTATAAAAGATCTCAAAGGGACAAAACAATAAGACAGACAAAAAGTTAATATACTTAATGCTCTGATCTAAGAGGTGCAGGGTTGAAAGGCATTTGCTTGGAATAGCGAATGGGGGATGCAATTGTCTAAGCTGTGGATTTGGTAGTTACACATGCACAAGTGCTATTGAGCTTTAATTTGAATTCTTAATCATATACTGTTAAGTTCCTACATAAGGTTAGTGTGCATTAATGATTCCAGATTCCTAATCTTTGGTTGATTCTATGAAGGGATAACTGGATATGAGAGCATGAATTTTGTAAACCCTTGTTAGTCCTAAAATTTAATTTATTGGCATTGCTAAGGGACTAGCAATAAGTAAGTTGGGGGGTGTGATAAGTGTCCATTTGTTATGACAATTCATTGCATGTACACCATTTTATGTGCATATAATTAGGTAATTATGCATATTTCATAGTTAACCTCAACTCCGCATTTAAATTGGAGCTATCACGTAAATTGATTAATTTGATAATTTTATTTAATAATTTAAAGTTGAGGGCCATGAGCATTAATTCTCCATTTCATAATCATGAGCATTTGAGATTTATGTGCACATTGTGGTAATTTTTATGGACTAAAGTGTAATTATGTGTGTGTAGGACACCGAAGGTAATTACAAAAGAAGCCGGGGGTAAAACTGTCACCACTACTTTGACCAAGTCAAAAAGTACATATTTTGATTGGAGGGAAAAGAAATTTCAAAAGTTTAAAATTGAGGAAAAGAAACACATATTTCGGTTGGAGGGAAAATTGAATTCAAAGTTTGAAATAAAGGAGAGACATGATGAGCCTTGGGAAAGGGGGTGCCAAAAGTCCAAGAAAGGGGGTGCCCACCTACTTTTCTCTTCCCCATGCATCATATTCCACTTAAATCTCAGCCATCCATCTCCTTTTGATACAATCTCCACCCTTCATTTACCCAACTTTCCCTATAAATAGCCCATGACAATAAGGAGAAAGGGAGTTCTTCTTTTGGCATTTTTCTCCCCCTCTCACATCTTTTAGTTCACCGAGTTCACCCTCTTCCATTCCTCTTCTCCTCTTGCTATCTTCATAAGAGTTATTTTTTTTACGTCCTCTACAACTTCTTCTTCTACATTATCTTCTAATTCCTTCTAGTTTTCAAGCTATTTCGTGTTTTTCACTGTGCTGTCTTGTTCATCTACGAACCAATGTTTCTCTCTGTTCTTTCCCTTGTTTCTCACCCTTATAGTCATTTTATCCTCTTGCTTTCTTCATAAAAGTTCTTTTTTTTAAAAGATCTTCAACTTCTTCTTCTACGACATCTTCTAATTCTTTCTGGTTTGAATGTTATTTCCCATTTTTCAACTTGCTGTCTTGTGATTTCACTATTCATCTGAGGTTCTAGCTTTTGTTATTCCTCAGTTTTGAATCCCTTCCCCTCTTTATTTCTCTCTGTGTTCTTCATTCAAGTTCTTCCTCTCTTTTAGATCTAGATTTTCTTCTTCTATAACTTCCTCCAATTCTTCTTATTTTACGAGCTATATTTATTTTCCCACTGTTTCACTCTCTCATCTTCTTCCTTCTTCATCTCCACACAAACCCTTCCACATTCCTCTCTATATTTCTCTCCAAAGTTTATCCTCCACAACTCTCCTATCATGGCGGTGTGCACATCAAGACGGGCGACGTTCCAAGGCTCGTGACGTGGACGACGACGGTTTCTTCATCCATCTCTTTCCACGGTGATCTCTTTCAAGGCGGAGCGATCCTCTCCAAGGCTCGGCGAGGAGGGGATGACGACGTCATCACCATTGCTACTACTATCTTCACATCTCAGGCCTTGTTATTACTTTTGTGTTATGTTACTTCATTGTAATCTTGTCACCTCTTTGTTGTAAGCTTGTCTTGCACTTCATGTACTCTTTCTTTTAAGTTAATGAAGAGAGTTATTTTTTTGATCTAGTTCTTGATCTTCTTCCATCTCTACCCCCTTCTTCTATCTCTTCTTTTCACTTCATGTAATTAATTTCTATAGCATAGGCGCATAATCATAGGTGTTTTTAATTAAGTGTTTGGTTTGTTCTTTATTTCACTATTTTCTTTAAGCAAAGTAAAAATCACAAGTGTTTTTCTAAAAGGTTACAAGGTTTTTAACTCTAAAAATCTCTTCTTCCCTGTGGATTCGACCCGTGCTTGCCATAGTCCTACGTTCTCTTTTGATCATTCTATGCGAGTTCGGTTTTAAGATTGTTACACGCGTGTTTTAAACGACGAACTTTCGCATTATCAAGCCTTTATTACAGCGGAAGACTAACTCGGGGAGCGCGAACAGCCGGCATGATAAGCCTCTTGCGAGCAAGAACGATCATAGCGCAAGACAATCACACACATAAATGCAATTGCACAATATTACTCAAACTCCAACTTTATTTCAAAATAATCAAGTACAACCACTAATTCAATTTCCATTATGCACTAGACTCAAGAAATAGGAAAATTACATAGACTCAATCTAAACAATTTAGACTTCCTAAGTCTTCACTCTCATCTTGACAATACTTTCATTCGCTCTCGGACCCGCTACTTGTATAACCCGAATCCGAATTCGAATCACTTCCATCTCCTAAAAAGAGTAGAAATAGGTAATGAGCACACTTACCCAGTAGCTATCTTCGCATCAACATGAAGGCACTATTAAAGTAATTAACAATTTAACTCTAAAAAATGAGGTAAAAATCATGCGAATGCGATCAATCATGCGATTAAACCAAAGTAACAAGATGATCAAGTAAGTTAGAATGAGAGCAAGTACGAACTAGTAAGTATGTAACAAGAACATGATATTGGCCTTTCATGAACAAGAATGTATCAAGAATGTACTAGCAAGCCACATAATCATCACTCTATTATCTTTTGCTTATGAGCAAGTACTTCGTGAATTTCTGTGGAATATCAAGCAAGAAAGTCATGTACAATAATGTCATGTCGTGCCGTAGATTTTCACTTATTTATAGATAAAGTACTCCCGGCGTAATGCGACGCCAGTAGCATCATACCCCATGGTTTATAAAATAGTATGTTTCCGACAATCAGCCGAGGGGACTAGCATAGAGTCCTTGAACACAATCAGTGCTCGATCGCATCTTCAAGTATAAATCAAGTTACTTCCACGCATGTTAACAATAAAATATGGCCAAGAATGTAATAAGTTCAATAAGCTCATGATAACAATAATTCAATGAATGAATGCTTCAAAAAGAATCATGAGAAATCAAGAATGACTTAAGCAAGGTTATGCTTATGGAAATAATTCGGCAGCATAACGATACGTTCTTTATCTTTCATTAATTATATTAGGTTTCTTGATCAATATGATAAGTTCTAGATCATTAATAGTTCATCTAGAAACCTTGGAATATCAACCCTTGGTCCACCTTGGGTTAAAATACTCAAGCAGTGTGACGGTCGTGTACTGGGCCGTTACATGATGTGACGCTCCAGTATTGGGCCGTTACATTAGTCTGAATCCAGAACCAAGAAATCGGACTCAGTGGAATGTGACGGTCGTATATTGGGCCGTTACTTACGCCTGACGGTCCAACATAGAGCCGTTACATTACTGATAACCAAAAATATCGATAGTGTAATCTAATCAATGGGCTTTAATGGTACAACCAACTCGACGTCCTAGTGGGAATCCCAGGCTCGCGGAGAATTACGGAGGCTTTGAAACATGATTTCCTAGTCCATTGGAAGGAATATCCAATAGAGAGGTCCTCATGTCCAAGAATAGTGTTCCTATAGTGCAAAGTGAACTAATGGACAACATATCGGAATATGTGCCATATACTTAAAGAAATGACTCTATAGATAGGAAAGAATGTGTAACATTATGAAACCAAGATAAAACTCCGTCAATACAACTTTGGAAAATCATGATTTAGAATACAAAACTATAGAGTTTTAGCCATTGAAATTAGCACAACTTAAAATAACCTAAGACATATTAATCATGTAATTTGATTATGAATCTGAAACTAAACTCAAAGTCATGATAATAGGTCCAAACTTAGCTATCTAAGCTTATTTATAAGTAAACTTAACTGGTTATTATTCTGCCTTGGGCTGACAGAACACAGGTGTCTGACGATCTAGGATAAGTGCGTTACAGTGTGTGACGGTTTATCGAGGGGCCGTTACAGTGGTGTAACGCTCCTGCTAGGGTGCGTCAGAGACAATAGAACAAATAAAAGCATAACAGGATGTGACGGTCTATCGTAAGGCCGTTACATTCATGTGACGGTCTTACGTTAGTGCGTTAGAGAACCTGCTGGTAGTAAACTAAAGTGAAGGTTTATGAAAACATAACATACCTGGAAATCAACATATTACCACTATCCTAGTCATGATAACGATGCATAGGCCAACTATACGCAAGAGTTTAGTGAATAGACAAGATAATACCTTTTTATTTCCATTTAGGGCTAAAAGATGCATGAATGTATAAAACTATGAAATCATGAAATTCTTAGTCTATAATGCATGAAATCAAGCACAATCAGAGGGCTTTTATTCCTAACAAGTTATTTTTGGCAATCATGAGATAACCTACCTCTTCTAGAACCTTAAAACTTCAAATTTAATACTAGGTGCTACCCTTAGACCCTTGTACTTCTTGTGATAAATCAACAACTTCAATCTGCTCTATTTCCTCAGCCTCTTGACCTAAGGATGTGAAATTTTGAGGGTACGAAGATGAAACTATTGGAAACAAAAAGTTCTAAAGGTTTGAGTTCTAATTACCTCGTTTAGACGTCCTAATGTCCTGATCTTCAGGGGACTTGCGTTCAGATTCCTGGGTTGCTAAGGTTGAATCAGCAACTTTGGAAGCTTCTATCTCCTTGGTTGCTTGATCTCCTAGCACGAAATTTGGAGAACCATTAGTGTAAAGTATACTAAACAAAAGCTTCTAAAGAACTTACTCGAATTTATGACTCCTTACATTGATTCTTTACGAGCCAAAAGTAAGGGTCGCTTAGTTCAGAACTAGGTCCTATTTATAGGGTTTTGACTAGGGTTTGAAGATTACATCGATTCTAGAGTCCTTAATTTGTCAGAACCTAATCTTTAAGAGTCCTTAGTAATGTTATAAGCTTCCCTAAGTCGATCTCTTGTAGATGGGATTTCAAAGTTCCAATCTTTTTGTAATTTCCTCACCTTACGGAATCTGCAGGATGTAACGGTCGTGTCTAGGTGCGTTACAGGGCGGTGGCAGTCGCTCGATAGATCGTTACATTCAACGTATATAGAGTTTTAATTTAATCAAACTCTTTTATTCGTTTATCCACATAATTATTATATAAATAATATTTATCATTAAAATACGTGAATAAGCTAATTACCCTTCTAGAATATGGGCCAAACTTAATGGGCTTGGTCCATTAACCTGTTGGATAATAATTAGATAGACTAGGTTAACTAATTAGCCTAATTGAGTCTTATATTGACTTATTAATCTAATAACCCCTTCATTAATTTATTTAAGCCTTTATATTTTCTAGAAAATTATTTTAAAATTCAAAATTTATATATATACATTCTGGGGCACTACATTCTATAACAGTGAAATCACAGGAACACAAACGGTCTATATATTTGCCGCTAATCCTCGACAAGCGGTCTATCATAGGGCCGCTAACCAATCACTAGCGGTCCATTATTAGGCCGTTTATGGTTGGCTGATAGAAACTAACCAATTGAAACTAAAGGCTAATCCAAGACATATAATGTCTGGAAACCAACATATATAAATGCAAGAACAAAGAATAAGTCAACAATATGCATTAGTTCCGTGAAATTTACAAGAGAATTCCTTTTATTTCATTAGGGTTAGGATTTATGCATGAACATTACACTAAATGCATAGACTCGAATAAAACATGAAATTCTCGGCTTATAATGCATGAAATAAAGTGCAACAATAGGGCTTTTAATCCTAGAATAATGTTTTATCCGTTCATGAGATGACCTACCTCTGTCCTGGACTTTTGACTTCGAATTTAAGCCTAGAAGTTAACCCTAGTTTCCTGCACTTCTTTTGCTAAATCAGCAACTTCACGTCGCTCTAACTCCTTATTCTCTTGACCTAAACACGTGAAATTTGGAGGGTAAGAAGAAGATATGAAGGAGAACAAAAAGTTCTAAATACCTCATTTTGGGCTACTAATCTCCTGATCTTCACCACACCGTTGCACAGTTTCCTGGGTCGTTTGTAGGAAACCAACAACTTTGGACGCCTCTACCTCCCGGTGTGCTTGATTTCCTTGCATGAAATTTTGAGGGAAGTTAGTCCTTAATATTAGGAATAAAAATCTCAAAAGAACCTACCCAAAATAATATCTCCTTACCTTAGTTCCACGCGAGCCAAAAGTAAGGGTCACACAGGTCAATCCTTGGTTCTATTTATAGGGTTTGGCTATGGTTTCGTGGATTAGATCCATTCTAGAGTCCCTATTTGGCATCAAACCAACTTCTGAGAGTCCTAAGAATGCTTACAAGTCCTTCTACCTTCGTCTCTAGGAGATAAAACATCAAAAACACAATTTTTTGCTCTTTCTTCCACTCACGGAACCTGACAGAATTTAGCGGTTTAGGACTGGACCGCATACAGTCCCCTAGCGGTCTCACGATAGACCGCTAGCCTTCGTGAGCGCCGAATTCCACACTAGTTCAAACTCTTTTAGTATTATCCAGGGTATTATCCTTCCTAAAGAGTCATTATCCCTTAATTTCGTGAATACACAAATTTCTAGCTTCTAGAAGATGGGCCAAGACTAGTGGGCTTAGTTTTGGGTCCTTTGGGCTTATTTAATTATCCAAATTAACTGGTTATTATTTTGGGCTTCAATAATCAAATTTAAATTAACTATAATTCATTTACAAGCCTTTTTACCTTGAATTAATTCTAGAAAATTTCAAAATATCTTATATAAAATTTTGGGGTGTTACACCCTCCCCCACTTAAAAAAATTTGATCCCCAAATTCAATACATTGTTTTTAAGAAAGAGTGCATTTCTATTAATTTATTAATTAATTACAATATCAATTACTGATAATATGTAAATAAGTCAAGTTGCTACCTTTACTCGTCTTACCTTCCCCGTCCAAGATGGCATGTAGTCGACCCCGTCGCCCGCGTCCATTGTTATCCTTTGAAGATTGTTCCTTTATGAGAGGACACATAGGTAAGCGATGTTCCCAACTTCTACACTTGTGATAAGCACCGAGACGCTTCCAGCATTTTTCGACCGTATGTCTGAACTTTTCACAAAATGTGCAAGCCGTAGCAACATGCGTTTCTTCTTCCTTAACTCCTTTATTCCTTCCATTGCCATTACCTTTCCCTTTTCCATTATCGTTTCCATTACGGGACCTCTTATTGTGACGAGGTTCATTCTCATCCTCTTCTTTTTCTTCTTGCCTGTCATATTTTCGGTTCGACCTTTCTTCCTTCCCTCAGAGCTTTTTCACCTTCTCCATGGTTCTTTCGCATAAATGGGCCCTTTGAACCATTTCTGTATAGGTACGGATATTTTGAGACCCAAGTTGCTGAATAAAACTTGGCCTTAAATCATCCATAAATCGATTGGCCTTTAATAAATCTGTGCTTACTAGGTGGGGAGCATAAGGTGCTAGTCGAGAGAATTGGAGCTCATATTTTGCCACGGTCATCACGCCTTGTCTTAGAGAAGCAAACTCCATAGCCTTCCGCTCCTTGACATACTCGGAAAAGTACTTGGCTCGGAAGAGCGTAAGAAAACCTTCCAATGTATGAGGTGCATCAGCTGTTAGTGCAGGAACATACTTCCACCATGTGCGTGCATCCTTATTAAGTTGGAATGTGGTGAGATGAACTTTCTCTTGGTTTGTGCATTGCATGACATCGAATATTCTATTCATTTCATCGATCCAATTCTCCGCCTCGTCAGAGTTAGAGGATCCAAAGAATCGTGGAGGATTTAAACTTCAAAAATTGCCATGTAAGTTACCCGCGCCAGCCCTTGTACCAGCTTGGGCCACCGTTTGCAAGGCTTAGGTAAGACCCGTGATAGTCTACAGTATCTCGTCCCAGTTCACAGATGAGCCATCGAGAGTTCAAGGTACCTGAGAGCATGGACATTTTAGTTATTTAGAATCGGGAAGATTTACCCTAAGATAATTTCTATATAACTATCTCATCCCCAGGTTCTACCCAATTCTCACATGGGTTTGGAATTCTTTCCTAGTTTCATAGGCGTAGGTCCTTAAACCTTGGACTTAACCTATGACATGAATTTTCCCCTAGGAATAAGTAAATCCTAAGACCTATGCTCTGATGCCACTTTAACTATCACACCCTGAGCTTTTATTACAGTGGAAGAAATTTCGGGAACGTGAACAGTCGGCAAGAGAAGCCTCAAGTGACAATACAAATCAGAGCGCAAATCATTCACATAGAAGATGAATGGACATAGTTGATCAAAAATTTGAATTTTATTAATAATAACAATCTAGTACATGATCTCGACTTATAACTAACTGGACTCAATAAAATAGAAAGTTACATAATTGACTCTTTACTAGACCAACTACGGCTTCTCTCGAACCATCAATCACTCTCGGATCCATCACTTGAGCAATCTGAATCCGTCCCACTAGAATTTCCTAAAAAAGATTGGAATGTTGAGTATATCCAGGTGATTTTGATGATAACAAAACCCAGAATATGTGTTTTCTCACGTGCTATCTATTCACAATTAAGTTTGACCTTCGTACGCATTTAAAGCCTAATGTCATCATGCAATGTTTAAATGCTTAATCTCTTCCAAATGCATAAATTAATCCTAGTATCTAAACCACCCAGGCTAAGCTTAAACCCACTCACCTTGATTGGAACAAGGTAGCCATAAACTATTTCGTTCATGTATTATTGCATTGGCTAACCTCTTTACTTTTTGTAGGAATCCCAGCCAGCGGTCGATCTCCAGTCAGGAGCGATCGACCGGTTTTCCCAGAAGTGAACGGCCAATTTCTGAAAAATTCCAGTCGACCGTCAGCTTCTACCGGTCGCCACCAGTCTCGATGCAGCCCTTTTTGACTTTATTTTCTTCAACGTGGGAAGCCCTCTTCATTGGGTTTGTTTAATCTAAAAGTCACCAGTTTCACCATGATTTGTCGATCTGGTCTGTGGCATGTTTCTTGACCACCCAAGTTCTATAAATAATCTCATGGGGGTCAAAAACTTAAGTGATTGAAACAAGAACAAGGGAGGCCATCAAAGGAGAAGGAGGGGTGCACTGTAGCTCCGTGAACAGTGCTTCGTGTAAGAAGTTCTTCATCCAAGTGCAAGATTCTCAAGCTAATTTGCAGGCCATTCAAGTGAAGATCGAGCTAGGAGATAGCTTCATCCAATACCATCTTCATCCACTAAGGGGGAGCTTGAATCTGTGTCTTCATTTTCTATCTTTTCATTCCACTCTTGCTGAGCTTTATTTGTGTGTTCTTGTAATATTGAAACACATGTGTGTGTGTGTGTGGATTTACGCAGATCCGTGTGAGTGTGTGTAAGTGATCTCTTGTTCTTCACGGTTCTTTGTGATTCGGTGCTTGTGCACCTTCGTGGGAGTTCTCAACTCACACGAGTGTGTGTGTGTACTCTGATCTTGTAACCTTCTACAAGATAGTGTGTGAATCCTCACAGTCGGTGAGAGGTGGACGTAGGTTGCAGTTGTTGCATCTGAACCACCTAAAAATTATGGTCTTCTGTGTGGTTTGCTCCTTATCTTCTACCTCCATTCTGCTCTAGCTCTTTTGCATATTGTATCATCATCTAGTTTTCTTGTTTAGATCAAGTTTTATTAACCTTTTATGGGAGATCTCTAGTATATCAAAAAGTAGCTTCTGATCGACAATGTTAGTCCTATCAGGAGGAAAATACCTTGTGTGAGAGAATCTTTGGATTCCTGGACTCCGCCTGGTACCAAAGAACTGTTGTAGGGGTTGATTTAGCCATATTCTTTTTGTTATCCATCGGATCTCTACTTGTTTGTTGCTTGTTCTTAATACGTGTTTTAAATCGGGTAAAAGTTTATTAAAATCTGTAATCACCCAATTCACCCCCCCCCCTCTTTGGTGTCATTGATCGCGGGACTTCAATTGGTATCAGAGCTAAGGCTCTATTTCTTTCAGATCTAATGATCTAGAGTAAGATCCAGATCAATGGCAAACAAGAGTATGATGCCTGAGGGTCACTCCATTCATCGTCCTCCATACTTCGATGGCTCAAATTACTCTTATTGAAAAAATAGAATGCATGTTTTCTTGAGAGCCCAGGAGTATGAGATCTGGAGAGTTGTGGACAAAGGTCCTTACAAACTCTTTGACGATGAAGAGAAATGGACACCCGAGGAAATTAAAAAATGCACTGTCAATTTTAATGCTATGACTATTATGCAATGTGCTATACATCCTAATGAATTTTCTCGTGTATCCATGTGCAGCTCAGCAAAGGAAATGTGGCACAAGTTGCGTCTCATATATGAGGGAACCTCTGAGGTCAAGGAGACCAAGCCCAACCTACTCGTCAGAGACTACGAGCTATTCAAGATGAAATCTGAAGAATCTATCTCTGAAATGTTTGCAAGGTTAACTGAGATTACCAATGGTCTCAAGAGTCTCGGAAAAGAATACACCAATTCCGAGCTCGTAAGGAAAGTGTTGAGATCACCTCCATTGGCGTGGCATACAAAAGCCACAGTAATTGAGGATTCAAAAAATCTATGCACACTCACTTTGGACGAGCTCATAGGGTCACTCATGACCTATGAAATAAATATGAAGAGAACAGCCTAGGAAGATACGAAGAAGAAGAAGGTAATTAGATTGAAAGCTCATCAATCTGATGAAGACTTTCAAGAAGAAGAATCCAGCAAAGGAAGCAATGAAGAAGAAGACTTGGCCATGATAACTCACCAAGTAAGGAGATTCTTAAGAAATAAGAGGAATTTCAAAGGCAATTTCAAAAGGGGGCAAAAGAAGCCCATTCAAACCAAGGGTGAGTCAAGCAAGCCCAACAACGTCATTTGCTATGAATGCAAGAAGCCCGGACACATGAGAGGAGAGTGTCCCGATCTGAAGAAGCTCCTCAAGAAGGAGAAATTCAGGAAGCCAAAAGCAATGGTCCCTATATGGAGTGACGAAGAGGAAGAGCTATCCGAAGAAGAGGTCGGAGAGTTCATGGAGAGCCTGTACCTCATGGCACATGAAGATGATTCGGCGGAGGTAAATTCTGACCCTGATTTTATTTTCAATGAACAATGGGAGTCAGAATATGAAAAACTGTATACTAAATACAAGAAAATCAGATCTGAAAATAAAACTCTCAAAAAGAAAATTGACGATTTGTCACATGAAGATATCTTTGTTAAATTTGAGAAACTGGAACAAGAATGGTTTAAACTAACAGAAGAAAAAGAAAGTCTGCTATAAATAATTTCAGATTGTGAAGAAGCCAAAGACGATTTATCTTGCAAAATGTCCGAAATGGAGAAAGTGTATGAAAAAATGAAAACTGAAGAAAAAATTCTGAAATAAACAAATTTAGAACTTGAAAAGAAAACTGTGAGTTTGGATAAAGCAGTGGCTGAACTTCAGTCCACCTTGTCAAGGTTTGTAAAGGGCAAACAAAATCTAGATAACTTGTTAGGAGTTAAAGTCAATTTTCAAAAAGAAGGATTGGGATACACTCCCCAAAATGAAAAAATCTTTTGAGCATAAGATCACTACATCCTTTGTTCATGAAAAAGAAAACAACCATGCTTCATGTTCCAACTCTAAGTTAAAACATGTCCAACCCAAACCACGACGATTTCAAAGAAAGTTTGCACCTGTTAATTATTATCATTGTGGTAGATTTGGTCACGTTGTTACAAATTGCTGGTTCAAACAAAACTTACCAAGAAATCATGTTCTTTGGACCAAGAAAAGATATGCACAGAATTGGACTAACTCCTACGGACCCAAACTAACTTGGGTACCAAAATCATTTGCATGAGAATGTTGTTTCTTGCAGATATGTCTTGAAGCTAGGGGGAGAAAATGGTACTTGGATAGCGGATGTTCAAGACATGTGATAGGGGATAAAAATGTGTTCTCTACACTGCAAGACAAGGATGGAGGTTCAGTTGCTTTTGGAGGCAAGGACAAAGGTAAAATCATTGGAATCGACAATATAGGTAAGAATTCTAAAATTCTTATCGAGAATGTGCTTTTGGTGAAAGGCTTAAATCACAATCTCTTGAGCATTAGCTAGCTATGTGACAAGGGTTTTAAAATTATTTTTGATGAAACCCATTACCTTATCATAAATAAAACTTCCAATGAAATCAGATTCATCGGCAAGAGAAGCAACAATGTATATACTATTGATCTTGATGATGTTTCCCGTGATGATGTGTGCTTGGTAGCAAACAATCTTGATAATGCATGGCTATGGCACCGAAGACTAGGTCATGCTAGTTTTGGAGTAATCTCCAAGTTGTGTAAACATGACTTGGTGAATGGCTTGCCAAAGTTAAAGTTTGAAAGTGATAAAATCTATGAGGCTTGCACAAAAGACAAGCAAACACGCATATCTTTCAAAAATAAAAATATTGTTTCCACCTCACGGCCTTTGGAACTATTGCATCTTGATTTGTTTGGCCCAACTAGGACATCCAGCCTAGGAGGGAAATCCTATGATTTTGTGATTGTTGATGATTATTCCAGATTTACATGGGTGCTATTTCTATCCAATAAAAATGATGCATTGATGGAATTTCAAGTGTTTTGCAAGAAAATCTAAAATGATAGAGGCTACCTTATCACTACCATCCAAAGTGATCATGGTGGTGAATTTGAAAATCATGATTTCAGCAATTTCTATGAAGAGCATGGGTATATGCACAACTTTTCATCACTAAGGACGCCCCAACAAAATTGAGTGGTGGAGAGGGAAAATAGAATATTGATAGACATGGCACGAACCATGTTAAGTGAAAATTCTCTACCAAAATACTTTTGGGCTGAGGCGGTAAGTACAGCGTGTTACATCATCAACAGGGCAATGGTAAGGCCCATTTTGAAGAAAACTCCCTATGAGCTCTACAAGGATAAGAAATCGAATATTTCCCATCTTAAACCCTTTGGATGTTCATGTTTCATCCTGAACAATGGTAAGTCCAACCTAGGTAAGTTTGATGAGAAAAGTGACAAGGAAACTTTCCTAGGGTATGCACTTAACTCTAGAGCTTATCGAGTGTTTAATAAACGAACTTTGGTAGTTGAAGAAAGTCCTCATGTGATTTTTGATGAATCTGAACTAAAACTGACTATGCAAATTGTGGATGCAGGAGAAGCCCCCAAAGATTCAACTAATGCTGGAACATCTAAAGCCAAGGATGAACCAAGGGAAGGAATACCCAGCAAGAGTGAAGAAGATGAAGATCCTTCAATTGAAACACTGCAAGAGTAGCAAGTGCAGCATCCCGACTTGCCAAGCACCTCCACATTCTTAAAGGATCATCCAGCTGAAAACATAATCGGTAATCCTCAAGATGTGGTAAGAACCAGAGCATCTCTAAGGCAAGTAGAAGAAGAGGATTTAATAGCCTTAATCTCACGAGAAGAGCCTAAGGATATCCATGAAGCTCTTCAAAATGAATTCTGGATCCAGGCTATGCATGAAGAGTTGCACCAGTTTGAAAGAAACAAGGTGTGGACTCTAGTGCCACGACCTAAGAATCAATCCATAATTAGAACCCGATGGATTTTCAGAAATAAGTTAAATGATACGGGATTGATTGTTAGGAACAAGGCCCAGCTTGTGGCCAAAGGGTATAACTAGAAGATGGGTATTGATTTTGATGAGTCATTTGCACCGGTTGCTCGTCTAGAAGCAGTCCAGATTTTATTGTCTTATGCTTGCTCATCTAACTTCAAATTGTTTCAAATGGATGTTAAATCTACTTTTCTAAATGGGTATATCAAAGATGATATTTTTGTAGAACAACCTCCAAGTTTTGAAGACCCCAAACATCCACAACATGTGTACAAGCTCTAGAAGGCCTTGTACGAACTGAAGCAAGCACCAAGGGCATGGTATGAACGGCTCACCTCATTTCTGATTGAAAATGGTTTTAAGAGAGGTAAGATTGATCAAACACTTTTCACAAAGAAATCAGGTTAAGATATATTAGTAGTTCAAGTGTATGTCGATGACATAATTTTTGGAGCTACTAATAATGCGTAATGTGATGAATTTGCAAAAATTATGTAAGGAGAATTTGAGATGAGCTTAATGGGTAAATTAACATTCTTTCTTAGACTGCAGGTGAAGCAAACATTTGAGGGCATTTTCATAAGTCAAGCCAAGTACACAATGGAGCTGTTGAAGAAATATGGGATGGCTGAAGCAAAACCTTTGTCAACTCTAATGGCCACAACCTCGAAGTTAGACAAAGATGAAAATGGTAAAACAGTAGATCCTACACTGTTTCGAGGTATGATCGGATCACTACTGTATCTTACAGCATGTCGCCCTGACATTCAATTCAGTGTATGTCTTTGTGCCCGTTTTCACTCATGCCCTAAAGAATCTCATTTATCGGCTGTTAAACGCATTTTTAGATACTTACTTGGCACAATAGATTTTGGCTTGTGGTTTCCCATCGGTAGTTCTTTTGATTTGATTGCATACACCGATGCGGATTATGCCGGACGTATTGTAGATCGTAAAGGTACTAGTGGGTACTGTTAGTTTCTTGGTGGGTGCCTAGTCTCATGGGCCTCCAAGAAACAACATTCGTTAGCTCTCTCAACGGCCGAGGCTGAATATGTAGCCGCCGGAAGTTGTGGAGCCCAAGTACTTTGGATCAAAAATCAATTGCTTGATTTAGATATTGAGATAAAATGTGTGCCAATCTTGTGTGATAATACCAGTGCAATCAGTTTTTCTAAAAACCCTGTTCAATATTCTAGAACCAAGCATATTGATATTCGTCATCACTTTCTAAGAGATCATGTAGGAAAGGGGGTCTTTGAATGGAACTTCATTGACACACACAATCAGCTAGCTGACATCTTCACCAAACCCCTCAACCAGGATCAATTTAACAAGATAAGAAGAGAACTTGGGATGTGCAAGGGTGAGAGCATACATGCATAAGTTTGCACTTAGGTTAAGATTTGCATTTGTAGAAGCTCATATGCATCAAGGGTAGGAAAACATGCATATTGTCTTTACTTTTAATACCTTGTGTGTTCACATACACTCCTCCATGCTTGAATGTAATTATATGTATAGCCCTCCTTGAAAAAATTTTCTAAGGCCAGATATTCCTTAGATAAATAATTGTGGACCCAGTGATGTCGGATCTAAGGTAACTTCTGAGGGGGAGTTAGAAACTTTCCTCAAATTTGCATCTATTTCCTTTCCTCCACTTCATGACGTTGGCTCAAATCAGAAGGTCAGTTATTAGTCCCCCCATTTATAAAAAAAAATAGAAAAGAAAACAAAAAGAAACAAAAAATACAAAATTTGGGGTTTTTCGGCTAGCGGTCGACCTCCAGCCCCGCATCGGTCGACCGGTGGCGGCTAACCGGCCCGACCGAGGTCCCAACCGAGCCAACTTACTCATTCTATCACCCCCATTCACCCACATACCTCTTTTCCTAACACTAGAACCCATTTTCTCCACCTCCCAAGCCTCTAAAACCCATCGTTCCTTCATCCGCACAAGATCCGACGTGTTCGTCACGGTTTCGGGACGAACTCCATTCGGCCGTTCGTGCATTCGAGGAACTTCTTCCTAGGTTCCAGTATGTGGAGAAGGCTTTCGCAAGCCCATGGAGTGTCCATAGATCTATCTTCATTCCCCGGGTCGAGGGTCATCTCTTCAAGGGTTTTCACCGGGTTTCTAGTTTGGGATGCCGCCTAGACGAAGCTCTCGGCGTTCTGCCCAAGGGGAAGTGTGACGACCCGGATCCCGGATATCGGATATACCCGATAGGACTACCGAGCAGACCCGATACCACTTGGAACCCATGAAGCCTCCCAAGAGCGGTAAAGCTCCGAAGGGATAAAGGAATGTCGTGTAGTACATTGAAGTCGTAGATATAACAGTAAGTAATTAAATTTCATTAGATCGAGTTGCTAAAGTAGCAGAAATAAAATTACTTTTTAATTAACAGTTTAACAATTATACCAGAGTCCAATCCAAAGGAAAGACAAGCAGTACAGTCAACAGAAAAGAAGGACGTACACTGAGGTCGGGGGAAGCCCGACGCAGGTACCGCTGGCAACTACGAATGCGTCACACCAGGAACCGCGGAAGTAGAAGATGCCACCCACCTGAAAAGCAGGGGTGAGTCTCATATCACTGGCCCAGTAGGGGTCACGCGGATCACCACTGAAAAATAATGCAGTAACATGCTAAAATAGCAGGTAAACAGCAGGAGTAGTAAAGCAGGAAAACTACCACTATAAAGCTATAAAAGAAAACCGGAACGGAAGGAGTGGAGAAGCTAAAAGAAAAGGGAAAATAAGCCGTACTTGAAAGAAAACACGGTTGCCAAAAGGATTTCGGCTCCCCACACTAATCTGAGCAGCAACAGAACGACAGACCCTGATCTCACAGAGTCAGGCATCACCGATCCGTCGGTAACCTCAGGGCCTACTAAAGCAGACAAAAAGCCTAGAAAGGACCTAAAAAGACACAAACGCCCTAAAACACACACGACTCGATTGTCGTGCACGCTCTTCTAGACACGACCACACACACACATGACTAGAACATCATGCACACGACACAACACTGACCTCGGGCAAGACCATGAGAAGGCTAACCTGGAAAGGTCACGACGCACGAGAAACGTGAGAGTCACATGTCACGTGACGGAAGCACCTCCTCACTAGAAGAACAGCCAACTGCATCCACTAGCGTCTTCTGTTGCGCCTACAAGTGTCTGTCTACGCTGCCAACAAGACGACAGAGATAAGGACACTATCTGAACAGAACAGGAACTACAGTAACGAGTGACTAATCAGGGTCACGCCCGTCGGCGCCAGTCCTACGCCCCTGACCACATGTTCACATACAAGCTCAATGCCTTGAGCCAGACCTCTAGCTAGTTTTCTCCCCTAATAGGACACTACTGCAAGGCAAGGGAGCCCACGAAAACTAGCCTACAAACTATATCCTGGGAACTGCCTTCGCCACCACTCCCAGGTGGGACAACACGCCGTAACGTGCCGTCAGGCTACGACTAGTGGAGGCTCACTAGATACAGAACTCTAAAACACAAGCGTTGTAGTACTGACAGGCAAGGAAGCACTATCGCACATACTACGAAGCACAAGACACGAGGTAGCATACTAGTCTGCCACCAGACTCAGGACATGGCAACTAGACCTGAAAACACAACGATCCTTTAGTCTCACGACACAGAGTCAAGATCATCGTACAAAACGGTACAAGCTGCCAATCGGTCTAATCCTAAGCCAAAGGAAACGACATGACCGCGTAAAATGGCACACGGGGACATGAGGGAACACTAAGACCCTCAGCACATCTGGATATGCACACCGAGGTGAGACAGCACCTCGAGATGTCTAGAACCATGTCTCGAACTGGATAGAACCGCCGAGACACACAAGGTCGCCTGTCAACCACTAGATCACCTCGGGTTGACCGGAACCGAACAATGACGATTTAACAGTAGGAAAGAGAATCCTACTTCAAGCAAGAAAACTCCTGGCTACCTTCTAATGTAGTCTTAGCCCTCATAGAGTGTCAAGAGACATCCACGGGACAGTGGGCAGACCACAAGGTCAAGCTAAGACATATCGGAAACCAAAACACTGGTAAACCAGCCTCTGGGAGATGAGCGATCTATCCCTCAGCCACTTAACGGCATAAGTAGTCAAGGAAGAAGTCGCCGCACTCACGGAGGTACTAAGGACTCTGGCGGTCAAGGGTTGGGCCACTAGGGCACTGTGGCGGTCAAGGAATAGGCCGCTAGACACAGTTGACCCCAAACTGACTTACCCCGTCAAACCACTGTAGCGGTCTAATATAGACGTGCTACATGGACCTGGCGGTCAAAGAATGAACTGCCACTCAAACTGCCCTACAACTTTGACCTAAGACAAACGGACTGTAGCGGCCGAAGGAAGACGCGCTACAACAAAGAAACGCCTGAAGGTTGGGCCACTAGAGCCAACCGACATAGACCTCTGACCTTGTCAAACAACAAGTGGTGGCCTAATGAACGTGCGCCACAACACTCTGGCGGTCAGAGCTAGAACTGCCAGGACAAACCGACAGACATTAATATCGAGAAACATCGAAGCTGTGGCACACCAGCACAGGGGCGCCAGAGGCAAGAGGCGGTCCAAGGGTGGGTTGCCACCCTTACTGAACCTCGAACTGACCGACACGCCAAGGGATATGGCGGTCTATTGTGGGGCTGCCAGAGGCCTGTGACAGTCTCTGGAACGGCCGCCAAAGCGATACGGCGCGAAAACAAGGGAAAAGGCCGATCTCGACCGTTCCACGCCCCATTCGCGTCTAAATGCAAGGGAAACAATCCTAGACGGTGAAAAACACCTTCCACAAGTTGAAAGGGTCACATGCAACCATTCATTTGTGAGAAACGGGCGATTCCCACGAATCGACCCAAATTGGGTCACCGGGGTTCCCGAACTCCTACCGGCTTCGAATGACGACCAATCACGACGCAACTTACGGGAATGGGATCCAGACATCCCAGCAGTTCATTTGATACTAATTAGACTAAGAACGGTCGCCATTTTCCGGCGAAACCTATGAACTCCTAAAATCATGGTTTTACCTAAACGAGCCCAAACTCGCTCGTTCTAGCACCGAACAACACAAAATTGCAGAGAAAACACAGAGGAGAAGTAGGTGATCCGTCTCCCTACCTCCACCGAAGAAACTGTGCGCCGAAGCGACTAAACCGTGCCGAAAACCACGTCGTGAGCTCGACCGTCGGCTTTGAATCCACCGTTCGGGATCGCGCCAAAACCGATCCGATCCTCATCCGATCGCGCACCTCATAGACCCCACAATGTCGCCACCTCGCCCACGAGCCTCCTCCGTCTGCAGCCGGAGTCGGGAGGGCGAGAGAGGAGAGAAAATGGGAGAGAGAGGCCACGGCGGTGAAAATGAGAAGGGAGGAGAGAGGAAGAAGAAAGAAAAAGAAAGAAATTAGGAAATTTTCCTAATTTTTGAAAATTCGATAATTAGCCCGAAAATGGACTAATTCAAAAAAATATGCAAAAATAGTCGAAATGATCCTCTCGACGAGTACATCGCAACTGCGGCGTCCACGAGTCGATGAACTGAGAAACAAACTCACCGTAGGGTTCCGTAACTAGTACGAGAGAAAAACCCACACGGATCGTAAAACTCAACTCATGACCCACAAAAGCGATCTGAAACTCTCCGAAAAGGATCTGAAAGACCTAATAAGAATCCGGTAAGAATCCAGGGCATTACATCCTCCCCTCCTTTAAGAAATTTCATCCTTGAAATTTAAGGACTAGCAAAGGAGAAGCAGGGAAGAACAACCCCAAGACATAACTTGAAACAACGCGAATCTTGAGAAGCACAATTCAGAGGGACATAGTCAGACCATAATCACAAGTACACGCTCTGGACCGAGCACGACACAAGTGAACACAAGTTTGACACCTCCGAAACAAGGCAACGTCGCTTACGTCTCGCAGGAAAGGAGACACGACCCATGCCACGACAACAGATTTCGGGAAAACAAAATGATAAACACGGTGAGTATCAGCTTAAACAAGGAGACATAGTCCTCTCATCTGACAGCTCGACAACATCATCGGCTCCAGTGCCAAAGGTAACAAGGAACACCTGGCACACAGGACACCAACGACAGCACTGGACCACAACACAATCAAGTCAGTCCTCACTCAGATATTACATCCGATTGAGTCGCATGCTAACTCTACCAGGAGAGAAGAGTATAGCAAAGCTAACTGACAAGATCTAGTCCACACAATGCCAAGACAGATACACAAAATCATAGAGAAACAACGATAAAATGACAACGAATCACGAAACCTAATGCCAGCTGAAGACTGTACTGGACTTTCAGGACTCTAGAAACTGTATATCTCGGATTCCCATGTACTTCACACAACAACGCTCTGATACCACCTGTGACGACCCGGATCCCGGATACCGGATATACCCAATAGGACTACCGAGCAGACCCGATACCACATGGAACCCGTGAAGCCTCCCAAGAGCGGTAAAGCTCCGAAGGGATAAAGGAATGTCGTGTAGTACATTGAAGTCGCAGATATAATAGTAAGCAATTAAATTTCATTAGATCGGGTTGCTAAAGTAGCAGAAATAAAATTACTTTTTAATTAACAATTTAACAATAATACCAGAGTCTAGTCCAAAGGAAAGACAAGCAATATAGTCAACAGAAAAGAAGGACGTACACTGAGGTCGGGGGAAGCCCGACACAGGTACCGCTGGCAACTACGAACGTGCCACACCAGGAACCGCGGAAGCAGAAGACGCCACACACCTGAAAAGTAGGGGTGAGCCTCGTGTCACTGGCCCAGTAGAGGTCACGTGGATGCCCACTGAAAAACAACACAGTAACACGCTAAAACAGCAGGTAAACAGTAAGAGTAGTAAAGCAAGAAAACTACCACTACAAAGCTGTAAAAGAAAACCGAAACGGAAGGAGTGGAGCAACCTAAAGAAAAGGGAAAAGAAGCCGTACCTGAAAGAAAACACGGCTACCGAAAGGATTTTGACTCCCCACACTACTCCGAGCAGCAACAGAACGACAGACCCTAATCTCACCGAGTCAGGCGTCACCGATCCATCGACAACCTCAGGGCCTACTAAAGCAGACAAAAAGCCTAGAAAGGACCTAAACAGACACAAACGCCCTAAGACACACACGACTCAACTACCGTGCACGCTCTTCTAGACATGACCACACACACACACACACACGACTAGAATGTCGTGCACACGACAAAACACTGACCTCAGGCAAGACCATGAGAAGGCTAACCCGGAAAGGTCACGACGCACGAGAAACATGAGAGTCACGTGTCATGTGACGGAAGCACCTCCTCACTAGAAGAATAGCCAACTGCATCCACCGACGTCTTATGCTGCGCCTACAAGTGTCTGTCTACGCTGCCAACAAGACGACAGAGACGAGGACACTGTCTGAACAGAACATGAACTATAGTAACGAGTGACTAATAAGGGTCACGCTTGTCGGCGCCAGTCCTACGCCCCTGACCACATGTGCACACACAAGCTCAATGCCTTGAGCCAGGCCTCTAGCTAGTTTTCTCCCCCAGTAGGACACTACTGCAAGGCAAGGGAGCCCACGGAAACTAGCCTACAAACTGTATCTTGGGAACTACCTTCGCCACCACTCCCAGGTGGGACAATACGCTGTAACGTGCTATCAGGCTACGACTAGTGGAGGCTCACTAGACACATAACTCTGAAACACAAGCGCTGTAGTACTAACAGGCAAGGAAGCACTATCGCACGTACTACGAAGCATAATACACGAGGTAGCATACTAGACTGCCACCGGACTCAGGATAGGGTAACTAGACCTGAAAACACAATGACCCTTGAGTCTCATGACTCGGAGTCAAGATCGTCGTACAAAGTGGTACAAGCCACCAATCGGTCTAATCCTAAGCCAGAGAAAACAACATTACCGCGTAAAATGACACACGGGGACATGAGGGAACACCAAGACCCTCAGCACATCTGGATACGCACATCGAGGTGAGACAACACCTCAAGGCGTCCATTGTCTCAAACTGGACAGAACCGCCGAGACACACAAGGTTGCCTGTCAACCACTGGATCACCCCGGGTTGACCAGAACCGAACAATGACGATTTAACAGTAGGAAAGATAATCCTACTTCAAGCAAGAAAACTCTTGGCTACCTTCTAATGTAGTCTTAGCCCTCATAGGGTGTCAAGAGACATCCACGAGACAATGGGCAGACCACAAGGTCAAGCCAAGACATATCGGAAACCAAAACACCGATAAACCAGCCTCTGGGAGACGAGCGATCTATCCCTCGGCCACTTAACGGCATAAGTAGTCAAGGAAGAAGTCACCGCACTCACGGAGGTACTAAGGACTCTAGCGGTCAAGGGTTGGGCCGCCAGGGCACTGTGGCGGTCAAGCAATAGGCCGCAAGACACAGTTGACCCCAAACTGACTTACCCCATCAAACCACCATAGCGGTCTAATATAGACGCGCTACACGGACCTGGCGGTCAAAGAATGAACCACCACTCAAACCGCCCTACAACTTTGACCTAAGACAAACGGACTGTAGCGACCGAAGGAAGGCGCGCTACAACAAGGAAATGCCTGAAGGTTGGGATGCTAGAGCCAACCGACATAGATCTCTGACCGGTCAAACAACAAGTTGCAGCCTAATGAAGGCGCGCCACAACACTCTGGTGGTCAGATCTAGAACTGCCAGAATAAATCGACAGACATTAATATCGAGAAACAGCGAAGCTGTGGCACACCAGCACAGGGGCGCCAGAGGCAAGAGGCGGTCCAAGGGTGGGCCGCCACCCTTACCGAACCTCAAACTGACCGACACACAAAGGGATATGGCGGTCTATCGTGGGGCCGCCAGAGGCCTGTGGCGGTCTCTGGAACGGCCGCCAAAGCGATACGGCGGGAAAATAAGGGAAAAGGCTGATCTCGGCCGTTCCACGCCCCATTCGCGTCTAAACGTAGGAGAAACAATCCTAGATGGCGAAAAACACCTTCCATAAGTCGAAAGGGTCACATGCAACCATTCGTTCGCGAGAAACGGGGCGATTCCAACGAATCACCCCAAATTGGGTCACCGGGGTTCCCGGACTCCTACCGGCCCCGAATGACGACCAATCACGATGAAACTTACGGGAATGGGATCCAGACATCCCAGCGGTTCATTTGATACTAATTAGAATAAGAACGGTCGCCATTTTTCGGTGAACCCTATGAACTCCTAAAATCACGGTTTTACCTAAACGAGCCCAAACTCGCCCGTTCTAGCACCGAACAACATAAAATTGTAGGGAAAAGACAGAGGAGAAGTAGGTGATCCGTCTCCCTACCTCCATCGAAGAAACCGTGTGTTGAAGCGACTAAACCGCGCCGAAAATCACGTCGCGAGCTCGATCATCGACTTTGAATCCACCGTTCGGGATCGCACCAAAATCGATCCGATCCTCGTCCGATCGTGCACCTCATAGACCCCACGTCGTCGCCACCTCGCCCACGAGCCTCCTCCGTCTGCAGCCGGAGCCGGGAGGGCGAGAGAGGAGAGAAAACGGGAGAGAGAGGTCACGGCGGTGAAAATGAGAAGGGAGGAGAGAGGAAGAAGAAAGAAATTAGGAAATTTTCCAAATTTTCAAAAATTTGATAATTAGCCCGAAAATGGACTAATTCAGAAAAATATGCAAAAATAGTCGAAACGATCCTCTCGATGAGTACATCGCAACTGCGCCGTCCATGAGTCGATGAACTGAGAAACAAGCTAACCTTAGGGTTCCATAACTAGTACGAGAGAAAAACCTACACGGATCGTAAAACTCAACTCAGGACCCACAAAAGCGATCCAAAACTCTCCGAAAAGGATCCGAAAGACCTAATAAGAATCCAGGACATTACAGGAAGGGAGTGGTTAGAGACGCGAGGCATCGGCTCCTCCACCACAACAGACGCATGCACCGCGTCGAGCACCTAGATTGCCTCCTCGTCCTATTATCGACCCTCGACTGGTCGATTTCAATGAGGTGAATGAGCTCTTGCCCGATATATGTGCAATCTTTGATATTCAGCCAGGTTGGATTGATTTCGTCACTAGATACACTCGCTATTACCCTAGTCTAGTGCAGGAGTTCTATGGGAACTTGGTTGCAAGAAATGAGCAGTTATTTTTTGTTGTTCAAGGGGTTGAGATTCACATTACTCCCGCTCTTTTTGAGAGATGTTTAGGATTGGCGGCTAGAGGAGCCGACTTGGTTTATGGTCATGGGGAGGTTAAGGATACTTTTCCTGCTATGACCAGCTGTGAGTACGTGCGTGGTGTCAGCAATTTGATTGAATTGAATGTGAATCATTTTCCACTACTGCAGCATGTTTTGCATCATATGTTTACCTCCCTCATTTACCCAAAGAGTGGCAGCAGAAATGAAGTCACAGAAGTTCATAAATTTCTATTTTACAATGTCATGAATGGTATACAAATCAACATGGGTCGCCTCATGATGACTCTCATTGGAGCTTGCCGAATAAATCTACGGCGATCTTTGTCATATGCTTCACAGTTGACCAGGGTATTCATTCATACTGGGATAAATTTAGCAGAAGAATAGTTTATCTTTGTTCGCCAGGATGATATTTACAATAAGCATAAGATCCTTACAGAGATGGGATATTACTATGGTCCCGATGGTGAGCTACATCGGGATGTGCCTACTTATGGGGATGAATTTGATAGTGAGGAAGAGCAAGAACAAGAACAACAGCAAGATCAAGGGGATGTTCCCCCTCCAGTTCAGGCCGAGGAGCTGCCTCCTCCACCATCACCGCAGCATATGGATCCGGAGATGCCTCCTCCACCTCAGTTTCATCATGGAGAGTCCTCCACTCAGGGAGCCACACAACCTTCTTGGGTAGACTATGAAGTTTTTGACAGGCAATTTACTGGGCTAGAGACATGTGTGGATACTTTTGGGGATCGACTTTCTACTCTCGGGGATCGCGTTGACACTATGGGCAATGTGGTTGACACCATGTCAGGTCGCATAGATTCCTTCTCCACTGCTCTGGATTCCCTCTCCACTCAAATGGCCACACTCTCCACTCATATGACTAGCCTCACCAACAGTGTTGCTGATTCCAGCCAGTGCTTCCACATCATTAACATGACACTTCTTGGCATGGCTCGCCGTGATGCGGCTCGTGACCTCGCCATTGGCCATATTCGGGATACTCTTCACGCTCAAGTTCATTCTCATGAAGACATCCGCCATCGCCTTGGTTACCAGCCCCCTCCTCCTGAGGATCAGCCTCCTGCAGATGCACCTTGAAGATTTTTCCTTTTTTCTCCCTCTAGATTGCTGAACTTTGGTCTTGTGTCATTTTGGGTCCCCCTTCGTCTATCCTACCCCTTTTGATGATGCCAAAGGGGGAGAAGTAGTAGTGCAGGCTCTACATATTTATGTATGTCCATGTGTGGTTGTGTGTTTGCATGGTTGATCATGTGAGGATCATGAGTCTATTTTTATGCATTTGTTCAGTCTCTTGAGTCTAGAGTCGTGCATTCACTCTCGCATTAATGTACCTTGTAATGGAATGATGAATTGAATGCAACTAGTGTTTGATCTCAAATGGTTGGCTCTTGTATCTCATTCCTTTTCTACTCGGTAAATAAAGTGTTGAATGGTTTGCGTTCGCTAGCTTGATGGGATGTGAGTGAAATGCTGTGATTTTAAACTTTGATCACCATTTTCAAACATTGCTCAAAGGCACGTTCATGTATTTCAAAACCCCTTCATTTTTATCATCATCAAAAAGGGGGAGATTGTTGAGTATATCAAGGTGATTTTGATGATAACAAAACCCAGATTATGTGTTTTCTCACGTGCTATCTATTAACAATCAAGTTCGACCTTCATATGCATTTAAAGCCTAATGTCATCATGCAATGTTTAAATGCTTAATCTCTTCCAAATGTATAAATTAATCTTAGTTTCTAAACCACCCAGGCTAAGCTTAAACCCACTCACCTTGATTGGAACAAGGTAGCCATAAACTATTTCGTTCATGTATTATTGCATTGGCTAACCTCTTTACTTTTTGTAGGAATCCCAGCCAGCGGTCGACCGCCAGTCAGGAGCGGTCGACCGGTTTTCCCAGAAGTGAACGGCCAATTTCTGAAAAATTCCGGTCGACCGCCAGCTTCTACCGGTCGACCACCAGTCTCGATGCAGCCCTTTTTGACTTTGTTTTCTTTAACATGGGAAGCCCTCTTCATTGGGTTTGTTTAATCTAAAAGTCACCAGTTTCACCATGATTTGTGGATCTGGTCTGTGGCATGTTTCTTGACCACCCAAGTTCTATAAATAATCTCATTGGGGTCAAAAACCTAAGTGATTAGAATAAGAACAAGGGAGGCCATCAAAGGAGAAGGAGGGGTGCATTGTAGCTCCGTGAACAGTGCTTTCTGCAAGAAGTTCTTCATCCAAGTGCAAGATTCTCAAGCAGATTTGTAGGCCATTCAAGTGAAGATCGAGCTAGGAGATAGCTTCATCCAATACCATCTTCATCCACTAAGGGGGAGCTTGAATCTGTGTCTTCATTTTCTATCTTTTCATTACACTCTTGCTGAGCTTTATTTGTGTGTTCTTGTAATATTGAAAGACCTGTATGTGTGTGGATCTACGCAGATCCACGTGAGTGTGTGTAAGTGATCTCTTTGTTCTTAGCGGTTCTTTCTGATTCGGTGCTTGTGCACCTTCGTGGGAGTTCTCAACTCACACGAGTGTGTGTGTGTGCTTTGATCTTGTAACTTTCTATAAGATAGTGTGTGAATCCTCACAGTCGGTGAGGGGTGCACATAGGTTGCAGTTGTTGCATCCGAACCACCTAAAAATCATGGTCTTCTGTGTGGTTTGCTCCTTATCTTCTACATCCATTCTGCTCTAGCTCTTTTGCATATTGTATCACCATCTAGTTTCCTTATTTAGATCTAGTTTTATTAACCTTTTACGGGAGATCTCTGGTATATCAAAAGGTAGCTTCTGATCGACAAGGTTAGTCCTATCGGGAGGAAAATACCTTGTGTGAGAGAATCTTCGGATTCTTGGACTCCGCCTGGTACCAAAGAACTACTGTAGGGGTTGATTTAGCCAGATTCTTTTTGTTATCCATCAGATCTCTACTTGTTTATTGCTTGTTCTTAATACGTGTTTTAAATCAGGTAAAAGTTTATTAAAATTTTTAATCACCCAATTCACCCCCCCTCTTGGGTGTCATTGATCGCGAGACTTCATGGAAAAGTAGGGTAAAGAGCACACTTGCCTAGTAGGTATCTTCGCATTAATATGAAGGCAATGTTAAAGTAATTAACAATTTAGCTCTAGATTATAAGATGGATCATGCAAATGCGACAAAACATGCGGATAAAACAAGTAACACAATAGCATGATAGGGTCATCATATATGATAAGTGATGATATATGAACAAGATTAAGTTGAACATAACAAGAATGTATCTTGGCCTTTCATGAACAAGAATATGCTTGCTTGTATCAAGAATGCACTTTCACTTTCACTTTTCATAACCATAGAGGTTATGCACTAGAATGTCATGTAACAATCATGTAGCAATTCAATCAAGAAAGAATCTTGCAGGAATTTCGTGGATTTCACTTATTTATAAAGAAAGTACTCCCAACGCAATGCGACGCCAGTAGCATCATATCCCATGGTTTACAGTATGTTTCCGACAATCGGCCGAGGGGACTAGCATAGAGCCCTTGAACACAATCAGTGCTCGAACTGCATCTTCACATATAAATCAAGCTACTTCCACGTGTATAACAATAAAGTACGGCCAATAACTCAATTCCAAACAATAAGCTTTATGATGAAGTAACCAAGGAATAGAATGTACCAAAGTTTGATATGACTTCAAAGAGTGATTTAAAAAGGACATTATGCTGCAGAGGTATTTCAGCAGCACAACAGTATATTCTTTAACTCTCAAAATTACTTAGGTATCTTTGGAATAATGTGACAAGTTCTAGATAATCATTTGGACCATCTAGGAACATAGGAAAATCAACCCATGAGTCAAACCCTGGGTTAATCAATCTCATGACATTAGCGGTCGATTACTGGACCGTTTCTTGATCATGGCGGTCTAGTTTAGGACCGTTTATAATAAAACAGTTCAATATTTGAAACAGAACCTCTGGAGCTTTAGCGGTCTAGCGTAGAACCGTTTAAGATCCGTTAGCGGTCTAGTGAAGGGCCGCTAGTAGTCATTGGCAGTCAACCAGAAGGCCGCAAATTCATGAAATATAAAACATCGGTATATGTGCCTTCTGGACAATTGGGCTTTAATGGTACAACTAACTCGGTGACCTGGAGGGAATCCCAGGCTCACGAAGAATTACGGAGGCCTTGAAACAAGATTTCCTAGTCCATTGGAAGGAATATCCAAAGGAGATATTATCAAGTCCAAGATTGTGTGCCTAATGTGCATAGGTGTAACTAATGGTCATATACCAAGATATACGCCATGTACTTATGAAAATGACTCTATAGATGAGAAGAGGATCAGTAAGAAATCCACAGTGAATCACACTCATCTTACTTTTGAAACATGCGTTTAATACAAAGTATATGATTTTGGCAAGAAATTAACTTATGTTTAAACTAAGTTCTAAATGCGTAAGAAACATGAAATCTACTAGAAATCTCTGTATATACAAAAATAATGCTAGTAACAGGGATAAAACTTAACTAACTAGGTTTATCATATAAGAGATAGGGTGATTCTGCATTAGGTTTCGGATTAACCAAAATATAGAATTCAGAGTTTGTAAACGGTCTAATATACGGCCGTTTGTAGGTCTAAGCGGTCTATCGTGAGTCCGCTTATGGTTCTATAATAGTGAAATCGCAGGAACACAAACGGTCTATATATTGGCCGCTAATCCTCGACAAGCGATCTATCGTAGGGCCGCTAACAAATCACTGGCAGTCCATTATTAGGCCGTTTATGGTTGGCTGATAGAAACTAAACAATTGAAACTAGAGGCTAATCCAAGACATATCATGTCTGGAAACCAACATATATAAATGCAAGAACAAAGAATAAGTCAACAATATGCATGGGTTCTGTGAAATTTACAAGATAATTCCTTTTATTTCTTTAGGGTTAGAATTTATGCATGAACATTACACTAAATGCATAGACTCAAATAAAACATGAAATAAAGTGCAACAAGAGGGCTTTTAATCCTAGAATAATGTTTTAACCGTTCATGAGATGACCTACCTCTGTCCTGGACTTTTGACTTCGAATTTAAGCCTAGAAGTTAACCCTAGTTTCCTGCACTTCATGTGCTAAATCAACAACTTCACGTCGCTCTAACTCCTTATTCTCTTGACCTAAACACATGAAATTTGGAGGGTAAGAAGAAGATATGAAGGAGAACAAAAAGTTCTAAAGGTTCAGGTTCTAAATACCTCGTTTTGGGCTACTAATCTCCTGATCTTCACAACACCGTTGCACAGTTTCCTGGGTCGTTTATAATAAACCAACAACTTTGGACGCCTCTACCTCCCGGTGTGCTTGATTTCCTGGCATGAAATTTTTAGGGAAGTTAGTCCTTAATATTAGGAATAAAAATCTCAAAAGAAGCTACCCAAAATAATATCTCCTTACCTTAGTTCCACGCGAGCCAAAAGTAAGGGTCGCACAGGTCAATCCTGGGTTCTATTTATAGGGTTTGGCTATGGTTTCGTGGATTAGATCCATTCTAGAGTCCCTATTGGGCATCAAACCAACTTCTGAGGGTCCTAAGAATGCTTACAAGTCCTTCTACCTCGGTCTCTAGGAGATAAAACATCAAAAACCCAATCTTTTGCTCTTTCTTCCACTCACGGAACCTGACAGAATTTAGCGGTCTAGGACTGGACCGCATACAGTCCCCTAGCGATCTCACGATAGACCGCTAGCCTTCATGAGCGCCGAATTCCACACTAGTTTAAACTCTTTTAGTATTATCCAGGGTATTATCCTTCCTAAAGAGTCATTATCCCTTAATTCCTTGAATACACAAATTTCTAGCTTCTAGAAGATGGGCCAAGACTAGTGGGCTTAGTTTTGGGTCCTTTGGGCTTATTTAATTGTCCAAATTAACTGGTTATTATTTTGGGCTTCAATAATCGAATTTAAATTAACTATAATTCATTTACTAGCCTTTTTAACTTGAGTTAATTCTAGAAAATTTCAAAATATCTTATATAAAATCTTGGGGTGTTACACTTCGAGTCGACACTTCCTACCTGTAGCGCTTAGAAACGCCCAGACAGAAAGGGTGAGAATAAATGTCGACTCAGTGAGTTGACATTTGTTCCCTCAGCGTCTGAGAATCGCCCAGACAGAATGAGTGAAAATAAATGTCGACTCTCTTAGTCGACATTTCTTTTCAGCCCTTCTGTAAAACTACAGGTCGAGCAATGAAACAGGCCACACACAGGACAAAGTGTCGACTCCTTGAGTCGACACTTTTGCCTGGAAAAATTAAAACTAAAGAAAGGCACAAGTGGATTTAGCAATTATCATGAGACTAAAAGGACCACATCATGTGTAGAAAAATTAAACAAAACTTACCCCATTCCACAGGCTCAACAACAATAATTAAGCATAGAGGTTACCTTTTGCATTAGTGTATCCTTTATAACACCATCCCAATTCAGCTGAACACTGGGAGTCAGTTCACCCAGATCATGTAGAACAATGCAACAAGGGCATCATTGATAGTTCACAAACCACATTTGTGTGATGAAGCCCAATCAGAATTGGCTTCCAATTTGCTCTTCTTTAAAGATGGCCATTGAATGTCCCTGTCACCTATACACAATGGAATGATTAGTCTTCCACTCATTCAAACCTTAAGAATGAAAATGCAGCTCAACAAATCCATTGTGTTCCCACATGTGTCCCTGCAATTCACATGTTCAGGAAAGCATGTCACCCATGTGTTCATGTGAATCACCAATCAACATATTAATTGAGTTCAACAAATGCGACTTGAACTCCATCTTTCTTGAGATTAGTCCTGCACAAGTATCTATCTTCATGTTAGTCTAGTTTAGTAAGGAGGCATCAATCAACCATTCAAGAAGGACAATGCTTGACAAATCCCCCAAGCTACTCATACATCTATTTAAATGAAACATCTTCACATTGTATTTGATCATCATCAAAATTCCTTAAAGCGAAGTTACGCACGGGGTTCAACAATCTCTCCCTTTTTGATGATGACAAAATACTATGTGCATTGAAGCAATAAATACTAAAAGAAGGGTTGCTTTGATTCATCAAAATAGGTTTCATAGCATTTCAAGCCATAAGATGCATGCCAAGCAACAAATCATATCTATGAATTCCCATTCCACAAACAACAACCACAAGGCATATACACAAAGCATATGTGATTTTTGAATTGAAATTGAACCACAAAAATTTCTGACATAACACATTCAACAAGATGAACAACTTAAGTTCATTCTTGACATAACAAGATGAACAACTAAAGTTCAATCCTGACATAACAAGATGAACAACTAAACACATAACACTCTCCCCCTTTGGCATCAACAAAAGAGAGAAAAGGGGGAAATAGAGTTAAGCAAAAGTGCTACATGCTGGAGGCGACTAAAATGGAGTAGCCATGGAGGATTAAGGGGAAGCTAGGGGACAGGGAAGAAAATCTGCTAAGTCATCAATCTTGGAGCATTGAATCCCCAAGGCAGAGTGCAACGAGTCAATGGAATTGGCCATAGCAGCAAACTTCTGGAGATAAGTTTCGTGGTACGGCTTCAACTCAAAAACATCCTTAGTAAGACCGTTCACTATCTCCTTGACCTTGTTGAGTTCACCTCCTAAAGCCTCAATCTTTGTGTGCAAAGTCATGTCATCAGCTTGAGCAGGTTGAGTAACTTGAGTTCTTCTAACATGTTCTTCTTGTTCATCATCTTCACTATGATCAGATTCCACTGCAGGGGCTTTCCCTTTGTGAGACCGAAGTGTGCGGACTAGACGTCCCTTTTGAAGCTCATACCCCATGTTGTTACAGATTGAGGGAATTATGTAAATATCTGCATCTCTGATAGTGTGACTAATTTGCTTGTCCAGATTGATGTGAAGATATTGAAATATAGGTGTTAAGGCAGCACCATATGAAAGATTCCTATTCTTTGACTTCCGACAGCTTGTGATGTAATCCATGATGAAAGTAGGAAAATTTACTTGATCGCCACTCATTATATAGACAAATAAGAATTTCTGTCTATTTGTCACTTGTTCTCTTCCTCCTGATCTGGGCAATAAGATTGTGGTCATCATGTGATGTAGAATCCTTTGGAGAGGTGGAAAATTATTGGCATTAAGTTTTCTTGAATTACCCTCCACCATTTCTTCACCAGTCATAGCTCCATAAGCTTCTTCCTCAGTAAACATGGCTTCACTATAGATACACCCAGTGTCATACGGCATTTCCAAGGCTTTTCCAATTAATTGTATAGTGAGGGGAATGGGTTACCCATTAATGTCAGTGTACAGCTCATCATTTTTTACAACCATATTGCCATAAAATTGATGTACCAGGGAATGATAAACTTTCCGATGTTCTGACATAAAGGAAATCAAATTCGGCTGCATTCTACGAAGCTTAACCAATTTAGGCAACACAGTCTCAATACTCTGGAAATCAACAGCTCGTGGACAAAGTACCTTTCTTTCGACTAGCATAACACTCTCAGATGTCGACTTCTTCTTTTGAGCTTGAGCTTGCTTGTCTTTGCGCCGGAGCTCCTCCAGTATGAGGGCTTCTTCTCTTTCCTTCAAAGACCTCTTCTTTGGTGCCATTCGGACAAGCCTCACACTTGTAGCAGATGGAGGATGAAGATCGGTGGTCTATTGAATAGGTGGAGGCCTACCTTGGAGAGATCTGACCTCCACACACCACACACTGCTCCAGACGGTGAAGGCCCGAAGGAAAATGCCTTGGGAGCCCAGAGAAGAAGGAGAGCCGCAGGTGCCGCACTGCCACAGCGATTCCATGATTTGGGGCTAGAGGAGATGAGGGCTTGCAATGAGGTGTTTTAGGGTAGAATAAGGGCGGCACAGGGTTAATGAGAGATGCACGGAGTTAAATAGAGCGGCTGGGGCCGTATAAGTGGAAACGGGAGAGAACCCAGCGGACCGGTTCACGAACCGGAATGCGACTAGAAAGTGTCGACTCTTCGAGTCGACACTATTCTGCACCTCTTATGTCCCGTAAAGCAAATGAAGACCCAGGAACAAAACTCGACTCCTTGAGTCAACTTTTCCCTATAATATGAAATTTTCAATAGAAATGAGAAGAAATGAGGGCCAAGGTTTAAGGTATGAAACCCCATTGATTTGGATTGAGATTGATGAGTAAATGGGTTAATCAAATGGGGGATTGATCAAAGACCTAAAGGATTTCAATCAACCGGAATAAGCTATCCGACATAATCCAACAGGCAGACAAAATTTCAATGCTCCAGCAGAGCTCATTATTGAAGATGAGTTGATATCATGAAAGCACAAGTGTTGGTTCATTAGACCAACAGGGAGTACATGCACCGTACATGAAGGTTCAATCAAGCAAGTCCCTTTTATGCAATTCAAGCACTCAAGCAGTTAAGCAAGCATAATTAGATATATAAGCAAACATGTACGTCCCTTAGGGACAGGTTAAGGAAGAGTGCAATTGATTTGAGCATGATGTCCATGAACAATATTGAGAAGGTCGTGCTTACAAAAAGATGGTACTACATAAACCATGAAAGTTGACTGATTCACAAAGTACATTCACACAATCCAACTCGAAGTGAATATGTGAAGGATGAGAAATGAATTTCAGGACAATATGGATTATCAGATTTTCAAAAGAGCACTAATAAGAACCTTTCCTCCCTACATTTCCATTCACAGTGCTCGACTTTTGGTAGCTTTGCACAATCCCATATTTTTTTTATTTAAAAATAATTAAGTTAACTAACCTGTTGACACGAGTCATGTCCTTTGTTTCAGAGATATTTCCCGATTACTTAGTTTCGTCATTTATTGGCAATGTGGATATTTGTCACTTTTCGATCCGAGTTTCCTCCTTTGTTTCAGGGGGGATTCCCGGCTACTCGATTCCAATACCACTTATTGAGATTTTTGGTGGGACTGACAGCTTTTTCCTCATGAGACACGCGATTTTGACGTAGGGATTCAAGTGACCTTAAGAGTGTTGAGTGGAATAACCGAAATCCTTATTGAATAGAGTCATTTGTCTCAAAAGTACATATAGTTTGAGTGATTGTGTTGATAGTATAAGATGAATTAGTCTAATCATAGATATGTCTCCCCCTTAGTGTATCCACAGTTATAAGCAAAACCTCCCCCTTAATATGTGCCATGGAATAAACATGCCTTGATCAATGCAATTTTATTTAGCAAGGGAGTAAGGTCATAGAAGGAATCAAAAATGGAACGGTGTATATTATATACACTCAAACATGCACTGAGATGAAGTTTTTCAAGCAGGTTGATTACCGGTACGTGGCGGAGGTGGAGGTCCAAAGACCTTGCTCATGCATAAGGAACGCTTTCAGGAAGACGTAATCCACCTTTCCACTAACGTCGTTTTATATACCGGTTAATCATGGCATTCAGGCACACAAGTATGTGAAATATGTGCAAGTGTGTACATGTAAATGGAAGATGATTGAAACTTATTCCTATTAACAAGTATGCTAAGATATGTATGAGATGTGCAAGAGGTTAAGTGTGTATGCTGTGTGTACAAAATTTTAACTGTTATTCACAAAAAGAAGCAAGAGTGAGTATAGAAGACTCTATGAACGATTGCAAAACTTTGATTGTTATTCACACAAGGAAGCACGAGTGAAAGTCATTACCACACAAGCTCTTCATTTTTCTTACCTTGATGGGTCTTTATTTATCAAAAATTTCTTCCACCTCAAGGCACTCCTACAAAGCAAATCTCTCATTTGGAAGTTTTGGGTACCCAAGCCATCTTGGGCCCCGAGGGCTTAGTTGCACCTCTAGTGGGTGCTTTCCACACTCTCTTGGCATTCATGTCATCAATATGCATTAAAAAGCAATCACTCATAACAAGTCAAAATCGACCACAATAATGACAATGTGCATGTTGACTCATCTTCTTTGCATGGACATGAACAATAGACTTTTGTGTATAGACAGGAGGTTTAACATTCTGTGCATGAGATTTGTTTTTCCCTTTTAACAACCAACAATTTTTCAACATGTGACCCAGTTTTCCACAGTGAAAACATTCAATGTTCTTTTTCTGAGCAGTGTGGAATTTCATAGCATGCTTTCTACGAGCATTTAAATCATCTTCTCTCATCAAACTACAATCATGCATCAAGTGTCCATGCTTACTACCGTAGTGACATGTCATATTAGTTTGCTTTGAAGCATGGTAATTCATATGAGATTTCTTGGCATGCATATTAGACTTGGGTTTGTCTACAGAACAAGTATTTGAAGTATCAGAGGAGCAAGAGGCATGCACAAATGAAGTTTTTATTTTTAAACTAAAAGTTTCCTTTTTACTAGGATTATACCCTAGTCCTTCCCGTTGGAAATTTACTTTAGTCCCCAGGATTTTGTTTAAATTCTCTTCCCTGCTTACAAATCTAGCCAGAGATTTATTCAAATCAGAAATTTCAGATTCAAGTGAAGCAATGTGAAGTTCATAAGAGACAATCTCATTTTCACAGGAAATGACTTTTTCATCCAATGTGACATTGATGGTTTTGTGGGTTTCTATTTCCTATTTTAACATACTCACATTTTCATTTTCTTGAACAACCATAGACTTACCTTTTTCAAGAGTTAGGAGTCTTTCAGACATGGTTGTGTTCAATTGTTTTAGCTTTTCATTTTCATATTTTAATAGCTCATTTTCTTCCATGATGCACTTGCTATCAACTTCAGAATCAAGTAATTTCTCAAACAATTTTTCATCGTCAGACAGAGAATCTAACTTGTTTCTGAGACTTCTTTCAGTTTTCTCAAGCAAGGAGATTTTACATAGCAAGAGATCATTCTCATTCTCTAGATTTTCAATTTTTGAATTTAAATCAATGCATTTTTCATAAAGAATATCATCATGCACATTTACATTAAGTTTCTTCTTTAGTGTTTTATTTTCAGACTTGATCTTCTTATATCTACTTGACAACTCCTCATAGGCATCAACTAATTCTCCAAATAACATTTCTTCTTCATCAGAGTTAGAGCTTACCTCTTCGGCATTTTCATCACTATGTTGATCAACATCGTCAGCCATTAGACCTTTTTGTCCTTCCTTCTCTTGAGCTTTGATCAATCGGTCCATGAGCTCTTTTGTCGTTCTACAAGAAGAGACAAAAGTGAACATATTAGCATTCACAAAGGCTTTCAACAGGCTCAAGATAGTAGCATTCTCATGGTTCTTCAATCTATCTCGGTTGGACCACTTGGTCTCATCCAGAGGCAATATGTGAGGACCATCATGAATTAATTTCCAAAGATTGGGATTAATAGAGTTTATAGTCCTACATAATTTTCCCAACCAAGAATTAAAATCATCGCCATCAAAAACAGGTAAGCAGCTCATCGAAACATTATCTACAGAAGAGTTCATGATTGATAATGCACTAGGATCACTCTGAAGATCATTAGATCTTGTGACAGTAGAGCCAAGCTCTGATACCAATTGTTGGGTCCCGTAGTACAGTAATGCGGATCTAGAGGGGGGTGAATAGATCCCTCTATTGAAATTTAAGACCAATTAAAACTCAACCCCACATGGCACAAGCTTAACAAACACTTATATATGGAGAAGTTCATACAGCCAATAGATAGATGAATTGAACTAAACGGTGTCTATGAGTGAATTTAAAACCGATGAGAAGCACAATGATCAAACCAACCTGTGAATGGAGGTAGGAGATATGGAACAGTCACACAATCATTCACATAGACAGGATGATTTTTTAGGTCGTTCAGGACCACGACGGGCTCCCTACGTCCACCCCTCACCAAACTCGGTGAGGCTTCACTACCACGCTACGAACGTAGAAACCACGGGGACAAACCCCGCAAGCGCACACACACACACACACACACACACACACACACACACACACACACACACACACACACACACACACACACACACACACACACACACACACACACACACACACACACACACACACACACACACACACACACACACATACACACACACGCTACTTCCGCAGCAATCCACACACGAGGCCTTGCCTCAAGACGCTGCCACGCAGCACACACACAAACGAACTCGGGGAACTCACCCGGCACTGAATCCTCACACGGAGACGTAGCTCCGTACACACACACAAATATTTCAAGTTTAGGAAAATGGAAATAGAAGTTCAAAACATGCTCAGCATAGCGATTGATCATATTGCAACAACAAGGAGGGATTTAAAAGAAATTTCGATTTATCTCCTATGGATGAAGGCCCTGGACAGTTCTTCCTTGAAGCTTTCACGGTGGAAGGTCGATGTAGCAGGCTTCCACCAAGGCTGGACTCCCTCTTCTTCACTTCCTCTTCTTTTCTCTCGTCCCCTTGCTACACCAGCTGTAGGTATCACTTCAAGATGTTGGACAACGGCTTCTTCCTGCCTTGAATCATCTTCAGCATGCCAGGTGAGGAGGAAGAGGTGCTGCCGCCGTGCTCTCCCTGCAAAATGCCCAAAATCAGATAAGATTGTAAACCCTTTCTCCCACTCATTTGAAAAAACCCTATCTCAATCCTTATATAGCCCAATGAATGAAGGCCCACGTGGAGGGGATATTCTCCCTTGGACCAATCACAAAGGGGCACAAAAAGAATGGAAACCTATTAGGGCGAACATCCCGCATGAACCGGTGAGAAATCCAGTCGCCAGAAAGTGTCGACTCCTTGAGTCGACACTCGCGGCCAGGCATGACTGGAATACCAGCCAGCAGAGCATAGCGTAGAAAGTGTCGACTCTTAGAGTTGACACTTCCAACCTGTAGCGCTTAGAAACGCCCAAACAGAAAGGGTGAGAATAAATGTCAACTCAGTGAGTCGACATTTGTTCCCTGAGCGTCTGAGAATCGCCCAGACAGAACGGGTTAAAATAAATGTCGACTCTCAGAGTCGACATTTCTTTTCAGCCCTTCTGAAAAACTACAGGCCAAGCAATGAAACAGGCCACACACACGATAAAGTGTCAACTCCTTGAGTCGACACTTTTGCCTGGAAAAATCAAAACTAAAGAAAGGCTCAAGTGGATTTAGCAATTATCATGAGACTAAAAGGACCATATCATGTGTAGAAAAATTAAACAAAACTTACCCAATTCCACAGGCTCAACAACAATAATTAAGCATAGAGGTCACCTTTTGCATTAGTGTATCCATTATAACAGCATCCCAGTTCAGCTGTATACTGGGAGTCAGTTCACCCAGATCATGTAGAACAATGCAACAAGGGCATCATTGATAGTTCACAAACCACATTTGTGTGATGAAGCCCAATCAGAATTGGCTTCCAATTTGGTCTTCTTTAAAGATGGCCATTGAATGTCCCTGTCACCTATACACAATGGAATGATTAGTCTTCCACTCATTCAAACCTTAAGAATGAAAATGTAGCTCAACAAATCCATTGTGTTCCCACATGTGTCCCTGCAATTCACATGTTAAGGAAAGCATGTCACCCATGTGTTCATGTGAATCACCAATCAACATATTAATTGAGTTCAACAAATGCGACTTGAACTCCATCTTTCTTGATATTAGTCCTGCACAAGTATCTATCTTCATGTGAGTCTAGTTTAGTAAGGAGGCATCAATCAACCATTCAAAAAGGCCAATGCTTGACCAATCCCCCAAGCTACTCATACATCTATTTAAATGAAACATCTTCACATTGTATTTGATCATCATCAAAATTCCTTAAAGCGAAGTTACGCACGGGGTTCAACAATCTCTCCCTTTTTGATGATGACAAAATACTATGTGCATTGAAGCAATAAATACTAAAAGAAGGGTTGCTTTGATTCATCAAAAATATGTTTCATAGCATTTCAAGCCATAAGATGCATTCCAAGCAACAAATCATATCTATGAATTCCCATTCCACAAACAACAACCACAAGGCATATCCACAAAGCATATGTGATTTTTGAATTGAAATTGAACCACAAAAATTTCTGACATAACACATTCAACAAGATGAACAACTAAAGTTCATTCCTGACATAACAAGACGAACAACTAAAGTTCATTCCTGACATAACAAGACGAACAACTAAACACATAACACTCTCCCCCTTTGGCATCGACAAAAAGGAGAAAAGGGGGAAATAGAGTTAAGCACAAGTGCTACATGCTGGAGGCGACTAAAATTGAGTAGCCATGGAGGATTAAGGGGAAGCTAGGGGACGGCAAAGGAAATCTGCTAAGTCATCAATCTTGGAGCATTGAATCCCCAAGGCAGAGTGCAACGAGTCAATGGAATTGGCCATAGCAGCAACCTTCTGGAGATAAGTTTTGTGGTACAGCTTCAACTCAAAAACATCCTTAGTAAGACCGTCCACTGTCTCCTTGACCTTGTTGAGTTCACCTCCTAAAGCGTCAATCTTTGTGTGCAAAGTCGTGTCATCAGCTTGAGCAGGTTGAGTAACTTGAGTTCTTCTAACATGTTCTTCTTGTTCATCATCTTCACTATGATCAGATTCCACTGCAGGGGCTTTCCCTTTGTTAGACCGAAGTGTGCGGACTAGACATCCCTTTTGAAGCTCATACCCCATGTTGTTACAGATTGAGGGAATTGTGTAAATATCTGCATCTCTGATAGTGTGACTAATTTGCTTGTCCAGATTGATGTGAAGATATTGAAATATAGGTGTTAAGGTAGCACCATACGGAAGATTCCAATTCTTTGACTTCCGACAGCTTGTGATGTAATCCATGATGAAAGCAGGAAAATTTACTTGATCGCCACTCATTATATAGACAAATAAGAATTTCTGTCTATCTGTCACTTGTTCTCTTCCTCCTGATCTGGGCAATAAGATTGTGGTCATCATGTGATGTAGAATCCTTTGGAGAGGTGAAAAATTATTGGCATTAAGTTTGCTTGAATTACCCTCCACCATTTCTTCACCAGTCATAGCTCCATAAGCTTCTTCCTCAGTAAACGTGGCTTCACTATATATACACCCAGTGTCATACGGCATTTCCAAGGCTTTTCCAATTAATTGTATAGTGAGGGGAATGGGTTGCCCATTAATGTCAGTGTACAGCTCATCATTTTTTACAACCATATTGCCATAAAATTGATGTACCAAGGAATGATAAACTTTCTGATGTTCTGACATAAAGGAAATCAAATTCGGCTGCATTCTACGAAGCTTAACCAATTTAGGCAACACAGTCTCAATACTCTGGAAATCAACAGCTCATGGACAAAGTACCTTTCTTTCGACTAGCATAACACTCTTAGATGTCGACTTCTTCTTCTGAGCTTGAGCTTGCTTGTCTTTGCGCCGGAGCTCCTCCAGTATGAGGGCTTCTTCTCTTTCCTTCAAAGACCTCTTCTTTGGTGCCATTCGGACAAGCCTCACACTTGTAGCAGATGGAGGATGAAGCTCGGCGGTCTATTGAATAGGTGGAGGCCTACCTTGGAGAGATTCGGCCTCCACACACCACACACTACTCCAGACGGTGAAGGCCCGAAGGAAAATGCCTTGGGATCCCGAAGAAGGAGAGTGCCGCACGGCCGCAGGGATTCCATGATTTGGGGCTGGAGGAGATGAGGGCTTGCAATGAGGTGTTTTAGGCTAGAATAAGGGCGGCACAGGGTTAATGAGAGACGCACGGAGTCAAATAGAGCGGCTTGGGCCGTATTAGTGGAAACGGGAGAGAACCCAACGGACCGGTTCGCGAACCGGAATGCGACCGGAAAGTGTCGACTCTTCGAGTTGACACTATTCTGCACCTCTTCTGTCCCGTAAAGCAAATGAAGACCCAAGAACAAAACTCGAATCCTTGAGTTGACTTTTCCCTGTAATATGAAATTTTCAATAGAAATGAGAAGAAATGAGGGCCAAGGTTTAAGGTATGAAACCCCATTGATTTGGATTGAGATTGATGAGTATATGGGTTAATCAAATGGGGGATTGATCAAAGACCTAAGGGATTTCAATCAACCAGAATAAGCTATCTGACTTAATCCAACATGCAGACATCATTTCAATGCTCCAGCAGAGCTTATTATTTAAGATGAGTTGATATCATGAAAGCACAAGTGTTGGTTCATTAGACCAGCAGGGAGTACATGCACCGTACATGAAGGTTCAATCAAGCAAGTCCCTTTTATGCAATTCAAGCACTCAAGCAGCTAAGCAAGCATAATTAGATACATAAGCAAACATATAAGTCCCTTAGGGACAGGTTAAGGAAGAGTGCAATTGATTTGAGCATGATGTCCATGAACAATATTGAGAAGGTCGTGCTTATAAAAAGATGGTACTACATAAACCATGAAAGTTGACTGATTCACAAAGTACATTCACACAATCCAAGCCTAAGTGAATATGTGAACGATGAGAAATGAATTTCAAGACAATATGGATTATAATATTTTCAAAAGAGCACTAATAAGAACCTTTACTCCCTACATTTCTATTCACAGTGCTCGACTTTTGGCAGCTTCGCACAGTCCCATAATTTTTTTTATTTAAAAATAATTAAGTTGACTAACCTTTTGACACAAGTCATGTCCTTTGTTTCAGGGGCATTTCCCGGTTACTCAGTTTTATCATTTATTGGCAATGTGGATATTTGTCACTTTTCGATCCGAGTTTCCTCCTTTATTTCAGGGGGGATTCCCGGCTACTCGGTTCCAATACCACTTATTGAGATTTTTGGTGGGACTGACAGTTTTTCCTCACGAGACATGTGATTTTGATGTAGGGATTCAAGTGACCTTAAGAGTGTTGAGTGGAATAACTGAAATCCTTATTGACTAGAGTCATTTGTCTCAAAAGTACATATAGTTTGAGTGATTGTGCTGATAGTATAAGATGAATTAGTCTAATCATAGATATGTCTCTCCCTTAGTGTATGCACAGTTATAAGCAAAACCTCCCCCTTAATATGTGCCATGTAACAAACATGCCTTGATCAATGCAATTTTATTTAGCAAGGAGGTAAGGTCATAGAAGGAATCAAAAACTGAAGGGTGTATATTATATACACTCAAACATGAACTGAGATGAAGTTTTTCAAGTATGTTGATTATCGGTACGTGGCGGAGGTGGAGGTCCAAAGACCTTGCTCACGCATAAGGAAAGCTTCCAGGTGGGCGTAATCCACCTTTCCACTAACGTCGTTTTATATACCAGTTAACCATGGCATTCAGGCACACAAGTATGTGAAATATGTGCAAGTGTGTACATGTAAATGGAAGATGATTGAAACTTATTCCTATTAACAAGTATGCTAAGATATGTATGATATGTGCAAGAGGTTAAGTGTGTATGCTGTGTGTACAAAATTTTAACTGTTATTCACAAAAAGAAGGAAGAGTGAGTATAGAAGACTCTATGAACGGTTGTAAAACTTTGATTGTTATTCACACAAGGAAGCAAGGGTGAAAGTCATTACCACACAAGCTCTTCATTTTTCTTGCCTTGAAGGGTCTTTATTTATCAACAATTTCTTCCACCTTAAGGCACCCCTGCAAAGCAAATCTCTCATTTGGAAGTTTTGGGTACCCAAGCCATCTTCGGCCCCGGGGGCTTAGTTGCACCTCTAGTGGGTGCTTTCCACACTCTCTTGGCATTCATGTCATCAATATGCATTAAAAAGCAATCACTCATAACATGTCCAAATCGACCACAATAATGACAATGTGCATGTTGACTCATCTTCTTTGCATGGACATGAACGTGCGCCAGCCTGGGCGACTCGGCCGCCGGTTGAGCCGTCGTTGTGGACTCGGGTGCCACAATCAATAATAAAATGATATAGATAAATATATATATATATTTAAAAATCCATTTTTTTTTAATTTCTCTCTAGGTCAACAACGGTTGGCAGGGTGGGCGGTCTACCCTGGCTGGCTCACGTGGGCGGCGTAGGTGACATCGGACGCCTCGCGGGTGGGTGGACTCTCCCACGGGGCCGGCTGGGCGGGCACCGGCGTGGGGGGGGGAGCGATGTCGGAAGTCGCGGGAGGGCGCGTGCACGCGGGCGGCCGGGTGGGCACCGGCGGGGGCGCGGGAGAGCGATGCGGGTGGCAAGGCGGGCACCGGCGAGGTGTGGGCGAGCACGGCAGCTGACGCGGTGCGGGCGAGCGCAGCATGCACACGTGGGCGAGTGTGGGCGAGCGCATGGGTGGACGTAGGGGAACGCGTGGGCGGGCGCAGGCGCTGGTGCGGGTAGCCAGGCGGGTGGGGGCGAGCGCGCACGTGGGTCGTGGGTGCGCAGCCGGGCGGCAACGGGCGTAGTGCGTGCTGGCTGGCGCCTGCATGCGACGGGCGCGGGCGGCGAGGCAGGGCAGGCATGTAGCAGGCGTACGGGCGGGCACGCACGCGGGTCGTGGGTGTGCGGGTGGGTGGCGATGTGCGTAGGGTGCGCTGGCGGGAGCCAGCGTGCGATGGGCGCGGGAGACGAGGCAGGGCGGGCACACAGCAGGCGTGCGCCGGCCAACATAGGCGGGGCAAGCCCAGGGCATGGGTGAGCGCACGCGGGCAAGCGGTGCGGGCGGCAGCGCGGGCGCGGGCGGATGCGGCAGGTGCGCATGGCGGAGTGGGCGATTGTGGGCGGGCACACGCGGCGGCAAGTGGTGGTTGGGAAAAGGCCGTTGCGGCCATGGGAATTTTGAAGGGGGCACGGGCGACGAGTCCCCCCCTGCAAACTCCTTTTGTTTCTATTCTCTCTGCCAAGAGAAGCAGAGCTTCTACAACTATTTTTTTTCACTCTCCTCTTAGACGAGAGAGGAAGATCTCCTTTCCTTTTTTTTCACTTCTGGCAACCGAAAAAAAAAAGGAGGGGAGACGATGCGGGCGTCGGGGTTGATGGAGACGCCGTTGTTGGGCTCTGATATCAAATTTGACGCGGCGGCATCGGAGGAAGGATCGACGGTACTCCGAAGGGACGAACGGAACGAGATAACTACTACCTCACGCAGTTCGATCTCACAGTGGACGGTCTCTCACCGGGCAATCTCTCTATTCTCACAAGGGAGATGGAGGGAAGGGGAAGCAACAAGGGACAAAGCGCCTTACGTGGGTTTTCTTTCATGCAATCTTTCAGATGAAAAGCCTTACACTGGCCCCCTTTATATAGGAAAGGTCATATCCCACTCGGATAATTATACCCCTAATAATTTCAGCTAATGACATCCATGTCCTAGCCTAATAAAACAAACTACACCAACCAACTTTTGACTTGGACAAATAAAATATAAAATATTAGAATATTTGGCCTAATAAAACCAAAGCAAATAATACATGTAGCAATACATGTATTATACACACAATACAAAATAAAATACATACCCAATACACACAAATAAATACTCAGGACGTCGAGTCTTCAAGAAGTCGAGTCTCCGAGCCACAAGTTTGGTGGTGTCGGGGTGGTGCGGCGTCGGCTGCGTATGACTGGTCCGATGGTGTCCCCACCATCAGTACTCTCGGACCGTGCGGTTTTGAGTTGGGCTTTATCAGTGAGGACAAGCCGGTGTTTCCTGGCTGTGTGGCCAGAGTTTCTTCGTGTTGGTTCGGTGATTCCTGACTCTGAGATCGGGCTTGCTTTTCTTGCCGTTAGGAGTAGCTTGTACCGAGCCGTGGTTTCTTCGATTGTTGTCGTTACAGCTGTTGCTTTTGTTGTTGTTACTCTTGTTAATGTTGATGTTGTTGTAGTTAGCACTGTGTTTACCGATGTTCTTTCGTGGTAGGTGTAGCACCCCAGATAAAAATGATAGAGAAATCAAACTTTCCGAAATAAATAACTCTAAATATCATAGCCCTATACTTGATAATGGCCACTATATGTATACACATGTGTTTAAGAGGCCCAAACACCACTTAGGTTAACAACCAACCTAGATATATAACACATATAGGAGCCTTTCCTTTTTTTCACATAAAAGGGATTGGGCGCCCCTTACCTAGGCGCCATTTACAGTTAACTGGGTCAACCCAGTAATGGGCGCCCCCTCATGAGGGTGCCAATCACCTTTGACCTAGTCAAAGCAAAGAATGTGCGCCCACCTGCAAGGGCGCCAATTACCTTGGGATGGTCAAACCCAGCAAATGGGTGCCCCTATCAAGGGCGCTATTTTACCTAATAAGCGCCCTCCTGCAAGGGCGCTGATTAATGGGCGCCCCCCTGCATGGGTATCATTTCTTAACAAGCCAAAACCCAATCCTTCTAGCCATTCTTCTAGAAGCGGTTGAAACACAAACAGCCTTATTTTGCTGGCAATGGACCCTCATGGCAATAAACCATTTGCTTTTCATTAGCAACGGACTTTTCCTATAATTATACCCTCTATTGAGCAAGCAGAGGCTACTGCCGTCACCCTACTACCTGCAGAAGAGAATATTTCCCTTCTTTTCTTCGGAAGACGTGAAGGGGTGTCTTTCTCCTGCATTCTACGTCCTGCTACTAAAGCTTTGCGACAGAGAACATGCGGCTTCCCTTATGATTTATTCTCTGAAGCTTTGCTGTAGGGACGAGAAGGGCATGGCTCGTCTTTCTTTATTCTTACTATCTGTACCTCGTGTATCACCCTAAAAGGTAGGTTTTCTCAAGATCTGGCATAACCAATAGTTAAAATAGGGTAACAAGCATGATTAGCAGTATTTTAGTTCCATCTTCCACATTATATATCCCCAGATATATCAGTTTTTCCGAAAATGCTGCATGTGAAAATGGCGCCCATCAGGCTGCCATCATTTAATGGGCACCCAGATACTGGGCGCCATTTACTTAAATGAACGTCCACATGAGCAGGCGCCTATTAATAGATGACAGCATCCCCAGGCGCCAATTCTTTTTCCATGTTTAATAATCACTCATGCCTAGAAAAATCATATCTAAGAAACTAAACCATAATATTCCTGCATGAGCATGATCCTGAGATCCCGATATTTTTCTCTGTTTACCCATGTTTTTATTTTCAGATTCTGTGAAACTGTAGAAATGTGAATACTATTTTGCGTCTGAAAACGTAGCAATCTGATGCGTAGCATCACATAGGAATGGGCGCCCTTGTCTAGGGCACCAATTAAATAAATGATGACCCTTTGCAAAGTCATCAATTAAATGGTGACACTACAAGGGGGCGCCAATTCTTTAGGGCAAACAAAAAGAAAAAAATGATGAAAACTTGAATGGGCGCCCCTGGGAGCAGGCGCTCATTACATAAATAATGGCACCCACCTGGGCGCCATTTACTGAAATAAGGGCACCTGACAGGGCGCCATTTAGTCAATAAATGGCACCTATCTGGGCGCCATTTACACATCCCTACCAGGGCTTCAAAAATATTGGAATTTTCAAGAATGGGCGCCCCTGACTGCAAGCACCAATTCAGTAAATAATGGCACCTAACAGGGATCCATTTAGTCAATACATGGCACCTGTCTGGGCGCCATTTTCCTCAGTCCTGATTTTTAGAGTTTCAGTTTGAGGCGGTGTTATCTCAGTCGAGAGCCGCCAATTCCATCCAAATTCCCAACTAGTCTCGTGGTTTGTGCCGATATAACCATAGTTCATTTCCTGCATAATAATCGAACCTTGAACTCCATTCATGAAATCTACCATATGTTCCTACAATGTTTAAACCCTTGAAATTCTATATTGGCTATAAACGAGAGTGGATGTTGAAAGAAATACATGACAATGCTGGCGTTAATGGGGCCCGATCTGGTCCTGGGAGGAGCACCCGAAAGTACTCGTGCCCATAGGAGCAATATTGATCATGGTGTTTAAGCATTACACCGAAATACCTGCTTTCTTGACTTGAGGCATTCCACTCACTCTCTCGTGACACTACTTGCTTGCTTGACTTGACTAGCGTGGCCCGGAATGGACAAAGACTTGACTTGCGTGGCCCGGAATGGGCAAAGTACTTTCTTGAATGAAATAGACAATTTCTTGTAACTCGTACTTGATATTTACTTGCTTGAACTTGTTCCTTGCTTTCCCGAAAAAGTGTGTAAACACCTGATGGTACTTGAAATCATAAAGTTCTTCATATCTTGCTTGTCAACACTTGATAGTACTTGAAACCATGTGATATTCTTTCTATACAGCTCATGATTTTCTTGCTTGTCTAGCATGCATAGCTATACCTACATTACATGAAATATGTAATTTACTTAAAGACTGCTCGAGCTTGAGATATAATTCCTACTGAGCGATTCGCTCATCCAGTTCATTCCAACATTTTTCAGGTAACTCGGATAGTGACAACCATATGAATGGGAATGAGACCGAGTGAAGACTGTTAGAGTCATCGATCGTCTATTGTCAGCTAGTCATGTCTTTTGTCTCTTGAGCCATTGTCTTTATATTCCAGTTATGTTAGTTTAGTTCTTGTTAAGGCTTGTAATCTTATGATTTAACTTGGGTCATTATCATTTGGAAATTATAATCTCAGTTATTATTTAGTCTTTTACGCACTCTATCTTTTGTCAACAATATTATTGCTCTGATTGACATGATCTATATAGACTCGCCGCGCACCCCGGGTATCTTCGACGCTCAGGGCATGACAGTCTCAGTGGTATCAGAGCCTAGGATTTCAAATTCCTAGGAAAACCCAAGTCCAAGCATAGGTTTACTCATTACACCCTGTGAGATTGATAGAGCCATCGGTTAGGTTCTAAAATGACATTCGGTCTTATAATAAAACATGATACCTTATTATACTTACATTCTCTTGTAGGAAAATGGCCGCTGAAAGAGTACAATGGTGCGAGATGCAGCGCACCGTACAAGGCCTTACCCATGCGCTACAACAGGTGGCGCAGGGCGGAGCTAACCGTGGAGCTGGTGATCTCCACAGAGGTTTCCGCAACATGAACCCACGAAGATTCATGGGTTCATCTGACCCTGAGGATGCTGAGAATTGGCTAAAAGAAATCAAAAGGATTTTCCATGTAATGCAATGCACGAATGAGGAAAAGGTTTTACTAGCCACATTCCAACTAGAGCGGGACGCTCGATGTTGGTGGGAATCCATGGAAGCAACATTACCCGGTGACTATGTCACGTGAGATGAATTTGTTGAGCACTACAACAAAAAGTACTTCTCCGACCGTATTCAGGAGAAGAAGGCCGCGGAATTTGCGGCACTGAAACAACGGTCCCTGACTTTGGCCGAATATGAGGCCCAGTTCTCAAGACTATCCCGGTATGCAGCCCACTTGGTGTGTACTGAAAAGATGAAGGCAAGAAGGTTCGTCAACGGGCTTAGGCCCCAACATATTACCCAACTGGCACCGATGGACATCCAAGTCTATTCAAAAATGGTCCGACATGCATAGTTGCTGGTCCTGTTTCCAAGGCACCTTACAGAATATCCCCTGCGGAGCTGAAAGAGCTAAAAGAGTAGCTAATGGAGTTATTGAAAAAGGATTTCATCAGGCCGAGTACTTCCCCATGGGGAGCACCTGTACTATTTGTCAAGAAAAGGACGGATCAATGAGACTCTGTATCGATTACCAGCAACAGAACCACCTTACAATCAAGAAAAAATACCCACTGCCAATGATTGATGAGCTGTTCGATCAAATATCCAGAGCTAAATACTTCTCCAAGATTGATCTTCAGTATGGTTACCACCAACTAAGAATCAAAGAAGAAGACGTTCATAGAACTACATTCTGAAGCAGGTATGGGCATTATGAATTTACTGTTATGCCTTTCTTATTAACAAATGCCCCAACAACCTTTATGCAGTTAATGAACAACACCTTTAGGCCACATCTGGATCAATTCATTGTGGTCTTTATTGATGATATCTTAATTGTATACCAAATTCAGCAAGTGCAAGTTCTGGCTCGAGGAAGTATCTTTCTTGGGCCATATAGTCTCGAAGAACGGAAATTTCGTGGACCCATCAAAGGTGGAAGTCGTGAAGAATTGGGAACAACCAATAAATGCAACGGAGATTCGAAGCTTCTTGGGGCTAGTTGGTTACTACCAGCGTTTCATCAAGGACTTCTCAACAATTGTTGTTCCTCTCACCAGGTTGACTCGCAAGGAAGTGCCTTATTAGTGGAATGAAGACTGTGAGAAGAGTTTTCAAGCTTTGAAGGATCTCTTGACCACTGCTCCAGTCTTATCATTACCAATTGAAGGAGAGAAGTATGAGGCATATACTGATGCTTTTGGTATTGGCCTCGGGTGTGTATTGATGCAAAATGGAAGGGTTATTGCAAACTCTTCCCCGCAATTAAAAAAACATGAAGAAAACTACCCGGTGCACGACTTAGAGTTGGCCGCGGTAGTACTCGCCTTAAAAATCTGGAGACACTACCTCTACGGAGAATAATTCATTGTGTACTCCGATCACAAAAGCCTCAAGTATTTATTTTCCCAGAAGGAAATAAACATGAGGCAAAGGCATTGGCTTGAATACCTCAAGGATTTTGACTTCACTATATAATACCATCCTGGAAAGGGTAATTCCGTAGCTGATGTCCTCAATCGAAAGCCGAGAGCAATACTGGCCAATTGTATGATACAAGAATGGAAGTTACTAGAGAAATTCTCAAAACTCAATATAATCACGTATGAGAAGAACGGGTGTATTACTCTATCCCAGATGACTGTACATCCAGATTTGCTACCTGAAATCCAGAAGCTACAAGAAGAAGATCCTACACTAGTGGAGATAAGGGACAAGCTGGACGAGAGACTTGACTTCAAGCTGTCGTCCGATGGAAGATTGCTATTCCATGAACGGACATATGTACCAGACTGTCCCAAGTTGAAGAAGAAGGTTCTTGAAGAAGCTCATCGATCAAGGTACACGATCCACCCTGGAGCCACTAAGATGTACCAAGACTTGAAGCAAACTTTCTGATGGCCTAATATGAAAAGGGAGGTAGCAAACTATGTATCTCGCTACCTGACATGCCAACAAGTGAAGGCGGACCATCAGAAACCCGCCAAAAAACTGCATCCGCTAGATATTCCCAAGTGGCAGTGGGAAGATATCGGCATGGACGTCATCATAGGCTTGCCTAAGTCTAGGGGCAGACAAGATAGAATTTTGGTAATCATCGACCATTTAACCAAATCGGCCCATTTCTTGCCTATCAAAAGCCGATGGTCGGTTGATGTTCTTACTGCCTTGTATATCAAGGAGATTGTTAGATTGCATAGAGTTCTTGTGTCTATTGTATCTGACCGAGACCCGCGCTTTACTTCCCATTTCTGGAAGGGTCTATAACACTCTCTAGGGATGAAACTCAACTTTAGCACTACTTTTCATCCCCAGACAGATGGTCAGACTGAGAGAACAAACCAAGTTGTTGAAGATATGTTAAGGGCATATATTATAGATTTCAACAGAAGTTGGCATAACCACTTACCCCTAGCCGAATTTACATACAACAATACCTATCAAGCCGGTATCCAAATGGCACCTTTCGAGGTGCTTTATGGTAGGAGTTGCCGATCTCCAATATGCTGGGATGAAGTCGGTGAAAGATAAATTCTAGGCCCATATATGGTAAGAGATTCAACTAAGAAGATACACCTTATTCGAGAAAGACTCAAGATAGAACAATCCAGGCAGAAATCATAAGCTGACAACAGAAGAAGAGATCTGGAATTTCAAGTTGGAGGCCATGTTTTTCTCAAGGTATCTCCCGACCGAGGTATTAGACAATTCGGTGTTAAGGGTAAGCTTACACCGAGGTTTATTGGTCCATTCGAGATATTGGAAAGAGTGGGCGAGGTGGCTTACAATATTGCTTTGCCTCCACAACTATCAGAAGTGCACAATGTATTCCATATTTCTATGCTGAAGAAATATGTGCACGATCCTTTCCACGTTATTGACCACAATGACCTAGTGATATAGAAGGACCTTACCTACAAGCAAAAGCTGATGAAGATCCTCGACCGAGAAGTCCGAGTTTTAAGGAACAAGACGATCCCTATGGTGAAAATCTAACGGAATCGATGCTTAGAGCAAGAAGCTACATGGGAAATCGAGGAGTCTATGAACAGAAGATTTTCGGAGCTTTCATAGTCAGTAAGTACTCCACACCCTCCATGTCTCTATATATGCAGTTGAATTTGGGGACCAAATTTATTTAAGTGGGGGAGGGTGTAACACCCCAGATAAAAATGATAGAGAAATCATACTTTCCTAAATAAATAACTCTAAATATCATAGCCCTATACTTGATAATGGCCACTATATGTATACACATGTGTTTAAGAGGCCCAAACATAACTTAGGTTCACAACCAACCTAGATATATAACACGTATAGGAGCCTTTCCTTTTTTTCACACAAAAGGGAATGGGCACCCCTTACCCGGGCGCTATTTACAGTTGACTGGGTCAACCCAGTAATGGGCGCCCCCTCATGAGGGCACCAATCACCTTTGACCTGGTCAAAGCAAAGAATGGGCGCCCTCCTGCAAGGGTGCCAATTACCCTTGGATGGTCAAACCCAACAAATGGGCACCCCTATCAAGGGCACCATTTCACCTAATAAGCACCCTCCTGCAAGGGTGCTGATTAATGGGTGCCCCCCCTGCATGGGCGCCATTTCCCAACAGGCCAAAACCCTATTCTTCTAGCCGTTCTTCTCGAAGCGGTTGAAACATAAACAGCCTTATTTCGCTGGGAATGGACCCTCATGGCAATAAACCGTTTGCTTTTCGTTGGCAACGGACTTTTCCTATAATTATACCCTCTATTGAGCAGGCAGAGGCTACTGCCATCACCCTGCTGCCTGCAGAAGAGAATATTTCCCTTCTTTTCTTCGGAAGACGTGAAGGGGCGTCTTCTTCCTGCACTATGCATCCTGCTGCTAAAGCTTTGCGATAGAGAACGTGTTACTTCCATTATTATTTATTCTCTGAAGCTCTGCTGCAGAGATAAGAAGGGCTTGGCTTGGCTTTCTTTATTCTTACTACCTGTACCTCGTGTATCACCCCAAAAAGGTAGGTTTTCTCAAGATCTGGCCTAACCAGTAGTTAAAATAGGGCAATAAGCATGATTAGCAGTAGTTTAGTTCCATCTTCCATATTATGCAGCCCCTAATATAACGATTTTTTTGAAAAAGCTGCATGTGAAAATGGCTCCCATCAGGCTACCATCATTTAATGGGCGCCCAGATCCTGGGCGCCATTTACTTAAATAAACGCCCACATGAACAGGCGCCAATTCTTTTTCCATGTTTAATAATCACTCATGCTTAGAAAAATCATATATATGAAACTAAACCTTAATATTCCTGCATGAGCATGATCCTAAGATCCTGATATTTTTCTCTGTCTACCCATGTTTTTATTTTATGATTCTGTGAAACTGTAAAAATGTGAATAGTGTTTTACGTTTGAAAACGTAGTTGCCCGATGCGTAGCATCACATAGGAATGGGCGCCCTTGTATAGGACGCTAATTACATAAATGATGACCCTCTGTAGAGTCACAAATTAAATGGTGACACTGCAAGGGGGCGCCAATTCTTTAGGGCAAACAAAAAGAAAAAAATGATGAAAACTTGAATGGGCGCCCCTGGGAGCAGGCGCCCCTTACCTAAATAATGGCACCCACCTGGGTGCCATTTACTGAAATAAGGGCACCTGACAGGGTGCCATTTAGTCAATAAATGGCACTTATCTGGGCGCCATTTACACAGCCCTACCAGGGCTTCAAAAATATTGGAATTTTCAAGAATGGGTGCCCTTGACTGCAGGCGCCAATTCAGTAAATAATGGCACCTGACAGGGCACCATTTAGTCAATAAATGGCACCTGTCTGGGTGCTATTTTCCTCAGTGATGATTTTCAAAGTTTCAGTTTGAAGCGGTGTTATCTCAGTCGAGAGCCGCCAATTCCATCCAGATTCTCGACTATTCTCGTGGTTTGTGCCGATGTAACCATAGTTCATTTCCTGCATAATAATCGGACCTTGAACTCCATTCATGAAATCTACCTTATGTTCCTACAATGTTTAAACCCTTGAAATTCTATATTGGCTATAAACGAGAGTGGATGCCGAAAGAAATACATGACAATGCTGGCGTTAATGGGGCCCGATCTGGTACTGAGAGGAGCACCCAAAAGTACTTGTGCCCATGGGAGCTATATTGATCACGGTATTTAAGCATTGCACCGAAGTACCTGCTTTCTTGACTTGAGGCATTCCACTCACTCTCTCGTGACACTACTTGCTTGCTTGACTTGACTAGCGTGGCCCGGAATGGACAAAGACTTGACTTGCGTGGCCCGGAATGGGTAAAGTACTTGCTTGAATGAAATAGACAATTTCTTGTAACTCGTACTTGATATTTACTTGCTTGAACTTGTTCCTTGCTTTCCCGGAAAAGTGTGTAAAGACCTGATGGTACTTGAAATCATAAATTTCTTGATATCTTGCTTGTCAACACTTTATAGTACTTGAAACGTGATATTCTTTCTATACAGCTCATGATTTTCTTGCTTGTCTAGCATGCATAGCTATACCTGCATTACATGAAATATGTAATTTACTTAAAGACTGCTCGAACTTGAGATATAATTCCTACTAAGCGATTCCCTCATCCAGTTCATTCTAACATTTTTCAGGTAACTCGGATAGTGACAACCATATGAATGGGAATGAGACCAAGTGAAGAGTGCTAGAGTCATCGATCGTCTACTGTCAGCTAGTCGTGTCTTTTGTCTCTTGAGTCCTTGTCTTTAGATTCCAGTTATGTCAGTTTAGTTCTTGTTAAGGCTTGTAATCTTATGATTTAACTTGGGTCATTATCATTTGGAAATTTGAATCTCAGTTATTATTTAGTCTTTTACGCACTCTGTCTTTTGTCAACAATATTATTGCTCTGATTGACATGATCTATATAGACTCGTCGCACACCCCGGGTATCTTCGGCGCTCGGGGCGTGACAGTCTCAGTGGTATCAGAGTCTAGGATTTCAAATTCCTAGGAAAACCCAAGTCCAAGGATAGGTTTACTCCTTACACCCGGTGAGATGGATAGAGCCATGGGTTAGGTTCTAAAATGACATTCGGTCTTATAATAAAACATGATACCTTATTATACTTACATTCTCTTGTAGGAAAATGGCCGTTGAAAGAGTACAATGGCGTGAGATGCAGCGCACCGTACAAGGCCTTACCCATGCGCTACAACAGGTGGCGCAGGGCGGAGCTAACAGTGGCGTCGGTGATCTCTATAGAGGTTTCCGCAACATGAACCCACCAAAATTCACGGGTTTGTCTGACCCCGAGGATGCTGAGAATTGGCTAAAAGAAATCGAAAGGATTTTTTGTGTAATGCAATGCACGGACGAGGAAAATGTTTTACTAGCCACATTCTAACTAGAGCGGGACGCTCGATGTTGGTGGGAATTCATGGAAGCAACATTACCCGGCGACTATGTCACGTGAGATGAATTTGTTGAGCACTACAACAACAAGTACTTCTCTGATCGTATTCCGGAGAAGAAGGCCGCGGAATTTGCGAAACTGAAACAACGGTCCCTGACTTTGGCCGAATATGGGGCCCAGTTCTCAAGACTGTCCCGGTATGCACCACACTTGGTGTGTACTGAAAAGATGAAGGCAAGAAGGTTCCTCAACGGGCTTAGGCCCCAATATATTACCCAACTGGCATCGATGGACATCCAAGTCTATTCAAAAATGGTCTGACGTGCACAGTTGCTCGAGGACGCCACTGAATTATCTGAAAGGATCCGAGGAAGAGGCAAGAAGGAGCAAGTCACAAGTCCCGGAAACTTCAAGCCATTATTTAACAAGAAGTGGTCCTACAATGGAGTGGAGTCCTCCAAGGAAAGGAAATTTCAGAAAAATGACAAGCTTTTCTCTACCACCACACCCTCTAAGGAAGTGTGTAAACACTGTGACAAGGCCGACCATAAAACCGAAGAATGCTGGAAGAGACTAGGAGCCGGTCTCCGATGTGGGAGCCGAGAACATCGAATCTCTGATTGCCCGATGATGAATGAGCAAACCACTAAGGATGAGAAGCGTCCGGCAAAGAAATAAGGTCATCTGTAAGCTCTCCAAGAGACGAAACCAACAAAAAGTAGAATTGTGGAACGTACACTAACTGTTTGTTCTATGACCGCTAAATTTTTATTTGATACCAGAGCAACTCATTCATTTGTTTCCAAGAAATTTGCTGCTTCATTTTCTAAGGAACCCGAATGGTTAGACTTAGTCATATCTACACCTCTTGGGAATGGATCTGATATCACACATCATTACCCAAACTATAAAGTTGTGGTTAAAGAAAACAATCTACCTGCCAACCTGATATGCCTAAATATGAAAGGATATGACATCATACTAAGTGCCGAATGGTTATCCACACACCAAGCAACTGTAGATTGCTGAAATGGCAAGATAACTTTTGTGGATTACCCAGAACTGGTTTACATTAGCCCTCGGAATAGATCACCTCTTATCTCAGCTCTCCGAGCTAGCAAACTTATAAGTAAAGGATGTGTGGCTTTCATAGCATTTGTGACTGCTACGGAAGTCGATGAGTCTAGACTTGAAGACAACCGTGTAGTTCGAGATTTTCTCGACGTTTTTCCAGAAGAATTGTCGAGCTTACCCCCTGAAAGGGATGTGTCATTCACAATCGACCTTGTCCCTGGTGCTGGTCCTATTTCCAAGGCACCTTACAGAATATCCCCTGCTGAGCTGAAAGAGCTAAAAGAGCAGTTAATGGAGTTATTGAAAAAGGGTTTCATCAGGCCGAGTACTTCCCCATGGGGAGCACCCGTACTATTCGTCAAGAAAAAGGATGGATCAAATGAGACTCTGTATCGATTACCAGCAGCTGAACCACCTTACAATCAAGAAAAAATACCTGCTGCCAATGATTGACGAGCTGTTCGATCAAATATCTGGAGCTAAATACTTCTCCAAGATTGATCTTCAGTCTGGTTACCACCAACTGAGAATCAAAGAAGAAGACATTCATAGAACTACATTCCGAAGCAGGTATGGGCATTATGAATTTACTGTTATGCCTTTTGGACTAACAAATACCCCTGCAGCCTTTATGCAGTTAATGAACAGCACCTTTAGGCCACATCTGGATCAATTCATTGTGGTCTTTATTGATGATATCTTAATTCATTCAAAGTCTGAAAAAGACCATGAAGTACATCTGAAGAAGGCATTGTAGATATTGAGGGAAAATAAATTGTATGCCAAATTTAGCAAGTGCAAGTTCTGGCTCGAGGAAGTATCTTTCTTGGGCCATATAGTCTCGAAGAACGGAATTTCTGTGGACCCATCAAAGGTGGAAGCCGTGAAGATTTGGGAACAACCAACAAATGCAACAGAGATTTGAAGCTTCTTGGGGCTAGCTGGTTACTACCGGCATTTCATCAAGGACTTCTCAGCAATTGTTGTTCCTCTCACCAGGTTGACTCGCAAGGAAGTGCCTTATTAATGGAATGAAGACTGTGAGAAGAGTTTTCAAGCTTTGAAGGATCTCTTGACCACTGCTCCAGTATTATCATTACCAATTGAAGGAGAGAAGTACGAGGCATATACCGATGCTTTTGGTATTGGCCTCAGGTGTGTACTGATGCAAAATGGAAGGGTTATTGCAAACTCTTCCCGGTAATTAAAGAAACATCAAGAAAACTACCCGGTGCACGACTTAGAGCTGGCCGCGGTAGTATTCGCATTAAAAATCTGGAGACACTACCTCTACGGAGAACAATTCATTTTGTACTCCGATCATAAAAGCCTCAAGTATTTATTTTCCCATAAGGAAATAAACATGAGGCAAAGGCGTTGGCTTGAATACCTCAAGGATTTTGACTTCACTATATAATACCATCCTGGAAAGGGTAATTCCGTAGCTGATGCCCTCAGTCGAAAGTCGAGAGCAATACTGGCCAATTGTATGATACAAGAATGGAAGTTACTGGAGAAATTCTCAAAACTCAATATAAGCACGGATGAGAAGAACGGGTGTATTACTCTATCCCAGATGACTATACATCCAGATTTGCTACCTGAAATCCAGAAGCTACAAGAAGAAGATCCTGCACTAGTGGAGATAAGGGACAAGCTGGACGAGAGGCATGACTTCAAGCTATCGTCCGATGGAAGATTGCTATTCCATGAACGGACATGTGTACCAAACTGTCCCAAGTTGAAGAAGAAGGTTCTTGAAGAAGCTCATCGATCAAGGTACATGATCCACCCTGGAGCCACTAAGATGTACCAAGACTTGAAGCGAACTTTCTGATGGCCTAATATGAAAAGGGAGGTAGCAGACTATGTATCTCGCTGCCTAACATGCCAACAAGTGAAGGTGGAACATCAGAAACTCGCCGAAAAATTACATCCGCTAGATATTCCGAAGTGGAAGTGGGAAGATATCGGCATAGACGTCATCATAGGCTTGCCTAAGTCTAGGGGCGGACATGATGGAATTTGGGTAATCATCGACCGTTTAACCAAATCGGCCCATTTCTTGCCTATCAAAAGCCGATGGTTGATTGATGTTCTTGCTGCCTTGTATATCAAGGAGATTGGTAGATTGCATAGAGTTCCTGTGTCCATTGTATCTGACCGAGACCCGCCCTTTACTTCCCATTTCTGGAAGGGTCTACAACACTCTCTGGGGATGAAACTCAACTTTAGCACTGCTTTCCATCCCCAGACAGATGGTCAGACTGAGAGGACAAACCAAGTTGTTGAAGATATGTTAAGGGCATATATTATAGATTTCAGCGGAAGCTGGCATAACCACTTACCCCTAGCCAAATTTGCATACAACAATAGCTATCAAGCCAGTATCCAAATGGCACCTTTCAAGGTGCTTTATGATAGGAGTTGCCGATCTCCAATATACTGGGATGAAGTCGGTGAAAGACTAATTCTAGGCCCAGATATGGCAAGAGATTCAACTGAGAAGATACACCTTATTTGAGAAAGATAAATTGTCCCCCACGATCGATGGTAAATTAAAATGCTAACGCAACGGAATTAACAACTTTGAACGAGATTGAAGAAATTAAACTAAGCAAGGTAAATTTAGTTCTCTCAATTTCACCGTTCACACACGATCAAGAAAAAAAGATTAAGCTATTAAGCACAACCACAAAGCAAACCACAACACAAGGGTTTTTAAGGTGGTTCGGGATCACGACGGGCTCCCTACGTCCACCCCTTATCAAACCGTTAAGGCTTCACTCGGGGATAAATCCCCAAATCGGAGACGACGCTCCAAACACACGCAGGACGACGCATGCACGCGCACGGGGATAAATCCCCACGAGGAGAACTCTCCTCACGCTGTAGACACAGCAACACGAGGATGAACCCCAAACGCTCTGGATCGTGAATCCAGCAGCAACACACACACACCCGCTGCAACAAACGCAGCACTGTAGACACAACCATACACAGACGGTCACACACACACAATATTTCTCCAAGTTCAGAAAATCAAAAACAAATATGCTAGATATGCTCAAACTAAATACAACTCATAAAAAATACCACAAATGAACAGATAAGCTATGTATATCATATCCCCCTTGATTTCCAAAGCCAATGGAAGCCGCTTCTTCTTGATGTGTAGTCGGACAGTGATGATTTTGACGTCCTCTCGATCTTCTCTTCAAGACGCTCCCTTTTCTCTTCTTCGACGATCTCCAAAAACACCTTGGAGTAGATCAAATCCACTAAGCTTCTTCTCCTTTTCCTCTTCCTCCTTTTCCTTGGCCTACAAGATAGAAAGAATGAGAATTAATGTTTTTCCATGTCAAATTCGTAGGCCACATATGTGTATATATAGAAGACATGAAAAGACACATATAACCCTTCTAGAACCCTCCAAAAAGACCCCCAATAGGTCTACCATGAACCCAAGGGTAAAGGGGTAAAAGATAAGCACAAATGGATTGGGTTTAGATGGGTTTCGGATCCTCATTTTTGGGTTTACGCCGTGTTCGGTAGACCTAAACATTGGGGTGGTCGACCTAACTTTTACAGACAAAAAACCTTCCCACTCTGGGGATTTCGGTCGACTTAAGCATGTTGGTCGGTCGACCTTAACTTTCTGCATTTCCAGATTTTGTGAAAGTTCAGATTTAAGAGTTAAAACCCATTGACAAGTGTTCAAACTTCATGAATGAAAAACTAAGACTTAAACCCAATCAACCCAAGTTCAAAATATATAAAACACACTCATGAAAAACACATTAATCAAGGAGAATAAAAATTCATTCTCAAGTTAATCATCCACACCAAAATATCAAGTTCATATGTCAATGAATTTAAACCACATGAATGATCATCATGTAACCAAAACTTCCAAGATTGATGTGGGCATTACGAAAATCAAGTATCATGAATTATGAGAGCTTTACACACTCATTTGTACCAAGATTTACATGAGGAGTTCATTAACACTTAGTTAGCTCATAAAGCCTTAGAAAAATATGCATGAGGTACATTCAAGTCACTTAAGAACTTATGAGCAATCGCACAAACCAAATCACTAGTTCAAGCACATGGAAGCCCAATCTTTCTCAAACAAAAATCACTTTCTTAAGCCATGCATTTTAGACATGTATGAGCATCTATAAGAAGCATGTAGAAAGTCTTCTAGTTCCATGTAACCAAATCTCATATTGAAGAAACATGAAACATATTCTCAAACCATCAAATCCTCAACAAAAGATGTCATCATTTAGACATGCATATAAGCAAAACATGTGAGCATCATAAAATCCAATTTCACCAAAATTCACATGAGTTAGCTTAATCAACTTTCAAGCACACACTAAGCACATTTCCTTGTTTTGCCAAAACGAAATGACCAAGAATCCATATAATGAGAGAGCATCATTCAAATCACATTCATCAAATTTCAAGTTAATATGTTGAGTACTTTTCAAGCCCAAAAATCTCATGAGGAAGAATGCATGAAAATACCCAACCAAGACTTTGAAAACCTATTTGATGAAATGCATGAATCATGGAAGGAGTCAACGTAATGCAATGAGTGAGTTAACTCACTTTTTCAATAATAACTTCATTGATGCAATCCTTTGAGTTCCAAGCATGAACCATGGATTTTGATCCTGCAAGCCAAGATAAATATAGCATTAGTTCCTTAAACACCAAGGATTCATATGACTTTCAAGAGTGAACCTTGAAGCCATCTTTCAACTCATCAATCAAGATATAAACATGTTACCCAATGAAACACATACAAACACAAGCACAATCATTTTGACATCATTAAAACCATACACCAAACATCAACTAGGGGATGCAACAATCTCCCCATTTTTGATGATGACAAAACGATGTGTGTGAGAGTTCCAAAAGATAGAGTATAAATAATTCAATGAGCACTCAATCACATTCTCCCTCAACACTACATTGAGCACACACAACCAACATTCTCCCCCCTTTTGTCATCTACAAAAAGACAGGGGTGTTATATGACATGATATGAACATGTTAGGCTAGAAGATATGATATCAATTCGAATACCAATTGATGCTAATTAAAGGCCCAAAGATATGATACCAAATATTATTCAAATTAAAGGTCCAAAGATATGCAATTTCAATTCTTGAAGAGTTAGCCCCAAAGACATGATATCAAATGTTGGAAGAACTCATTTTAGTATTTATGCAACGTGAAATGTTCAAAATGATGCATTTCAAAATGAACTATACCAATTGTTGGAAAGTATGAATTGTTCAAGATGATATCATGTATGAACTATATGCATGCTGAAAATGTCAAATATGTAAATATGCACACGATGAGCTTCATCTTTCAAATGCAATGAATATGCAATATACAAATGATAATAATGCAAGATATGAAGCTATGCACATGATGACTTCTATCCTTCAAATGTAAAGTTTATGCTCAGAATTAGACAAAAGGGGAATGCATGAACATACAAGCACACAAGCACAACCGTCATGCACACAAATATTACATATAGTAACTCCCCCTAAATGAGGCATGGGATAAGAAATGAGCATGTGATTCAAATTTAAAAATATAAGACATGAAGCATAACTAAGAGATTTGTCCATACACAACTAGAAGTACTTCATAAACTAGGAATGTAAACAAATTCATAGAATACATACATCACAAAAATGGCCAAGTGAAATGTGATGCAAAGAATAATGAGCTTCAAAATATATAGATTTTCATATTTTCTAAAGAACACTAGAAGGTAATCTCCTCTCTACACTTTCACTTTAGATTCTTGACTTTCGGTAGCTTCGCACAACCCAGCTTTTGTTTCTTTTAATGGACTTCACCATTCGGCGTGAGTTTCCTCAGATATCTCAATGGAGATTCCAGGCTACTTGGATTAGTCACACATGTGAATTTTTGTTTCACCGTTCGGCACGAGTTTCCTCATTTGTCTTAATGGGGATTCTCGGCTACTTGGTTTGGCATTCCACTTATTGAATTTTGTGGGATAGGTAGCTTTTTCCTTACGAGTACTCCTTAATGTCCATGTAGAGATTCAAGTTCCCTTTGAAGTGTTGGAAGGAATTTCTTAAATCATTATCAAGTAAAGTCATTAAATTCATTACGTGCAAGAGTGTGGGGGTAAAGTTTTATTTTGCATGTATAAAATGAATTTGACAAGACACGGCTATGACTCCTCCTAAATGTATGCACGGTCGGAAATAAATCCCCCCCCTTAATATATGACATGTATCACATATGAATAAAATCACTGCATTGTTATTTAGCAAGGAGGTGAGGTCTTAGAATTTTTCAAGAAAGATTTTATAAAATACGTACATGCAATCAAGCAAGGTTATGGAAATATACTTACACAAGTTGATTTTCGATACGTGGCGGAGGTGTGAGTCCGAAGACTCTACTCACGCATAGGGAGTGTTTCCAAGTGGACATAATCCACCCTTCCACAAACGTCATTTGATATACCGAAAAATCATGGCATTAAGGCACACAAGTATGCAAAGTATGTAGAGGCATATGCATGAGACTCATATTCACAGTGTATGCATGATCTATGAATGATATGCAAATATGCCAATGCATTATTTTTATGTAAGTTTTTAGTTTTTATAATTTTGAATATTCAAGTAAGTATGAAACTAATGAATTCAGAAGATGAATTTTTCATTGAATCTAGAACTGAATCATGAGCATTTTATTTCAGATTTCAACATGAAAAGCCATGTTCTTTAGAACCCAAATGCTCAAGCATGATGCACAAAATTTGTTAATCGAACAAGATGAGTGTTTGAACATCTATTACCTAGATAAAGATTTTTGAACATGTCAAACAACTTATCACCATTTCAAAGCAACCATATAAAGTCAATGAGCTTTAAACTGAGCCATGGTCATCATTCAATACCAATTGTTGCATTTGATCAAGCAATTCCACTATTCAGAATATTTTGCATACTTGAAACAAAAAGTATTTTCAGATTCAATTTGAAAGCTATTTAAAACAAAGAGTAAATTGATTTCATTTCAAAAACATGTTTCTTCATAAGCCAATCAATTCAATTTCTGAATTTTGGTACAAGGCAGAGAACTTTGATCCGAGGATCAACTCACGCATAGTGTTAACTTCCTGATATACTTAATCTGTCATTTCACATAACAATATTTGATATATCAAATATTCATTCAGTGAGAGCATGAATGACTTGTAAAGAAATACAATTCAAACACAAAAAAGTAAGAAGAAGGAAAATATTAAAAATAGCAATTTGACAATTAAGAAGTAAAGTTGGGATTTTACCAAATGAGTGTGCCTTGTTCCCTTTTATTGGAACCCCTTTCATTCTTTATTTACCTCAAGACATACCTTCATCAAAGTCAACTCATTTGACAGATTTTGGCACCTAAGCCTTCTTGGGTCCTTGGATATTAGTAGCATTTTCAAATCTTTTCTTTGACATTTTCATTGCCACCAAATCATCATTCTTCATGATCCTGCAATCCTCAATGACATGTCCATGGTTTCCACAATAAAAGTATCGACGGATGGCATTTCTAGAAAAAGATTTCCTTTTAGGAGCAAAGGAATTTTAAAACCATTCCATCTTCTATTTTCAAAAGGTCTAGATTTAACAAAATTAAACTTAGCATTCATTCTAGAAGCATGGAGATCATGATTTTTCAAAAATCAACACTCTTTCATAACATGACCGTACTTCCCACAATGAAAACAACAAGAAGATGTGGGTCTACGGAATGACTTCTCCGTGTTTGCATGAGTGTTTGTAAGCAAAATTTTCTTATGAGATGCAAACCTTTTAGCATGAGAAACATGTTCATTTCTGAATTTTCTTTAAAAGTTAAACTTAGCATTAATGGCACGATAATCATCATTTTGTTTCACAAAGCAATTATCTATCACATGGCTAAGTTTGTGACAATAGAAGCAAGAAACATTTATTTTTCTTTTGAAAAAAGATTTATCTTTGTATACATTTTCATCATCCTTTTTCATGACAACGTAATCATTCATTTCATGGCCAAACATACCACAATAGAAATATTCAACATTCGACTTTGATTTTTGAAATCTATTTGACATGGAAGGCCTTTGTTGACATTTTTTTTTAGAAAAACCATTTTCAGATTTTTTTCATTTGAGAAGTGGGAGGAGGATCTTTAGAAGTACTAGGAATGTCAAAGGCTTGAACAAAAGAGATTTTTAATTTTGATTCAAAATACTTTTTGTTGATTGGAATGTAACCAAGACCCTCTTTTTAAAAGTTCACTTTAACACCTAGCACTTTGTCTAAGTTTTCCTTCCCTTTGACAAATCTAGACAAATCAAATTTCAATGTTCGCACCTCTTCTTCTAGAGTATAAATATTCAATTCGGCACTCGTCATTTCTTCTTCACATGCCAAAACTTTATCATTCAACAAGCAATTCACAGATTTGAAGTTTTTATTTTCTTCCTTGAGTTCTTCATTTTCAACATTTATACAATGTAATTTTTCAGTCAATTTCTCAAGGACTCTCAGTTTCAGCAAACTTTTAAATCTTAACAAGCAATTGTTGTAGCAACCCTGATAAAATGTTAATAATGATAAATATTTATAAATAAATCAAGTAAATAGAAAAAAATATATAACAAAAAAATATAACAAAAATAAATAACGCCTCTGATAAAGGCGCTATTCAAATTAGAAACGCCTCTAGCTACGGCGTTAATCAAGAAGTGACGCCCTCACCTAACGGCGTCAAATTCCAACGCCAAAAAGGGCAAGGCCAAGAAACGCCCCTATCTTGGGCGTGTTTTAAAACATGAAACGCCCTTACTCAAGGCGCTTCTTAAGAAACGACCTGAACCAGGTCGTCAATTCAAGAATCGACGCCCTGACCGAAGTCGTTAATTCCATTTGTGAACCGTTCGAACCCAGAACTTATCCAAGGTAATGGATAAGTATTAGAAAGAGTTAAAAAGTGGTAATGACTCTATCATGGAAGTATTACTCCCACTAGAACACTAACTCCAATAGGATTCCCAAAATTCCTATAAATAACCTACTGATCGAACCTTAAACGCTATTTGGCGTTTGGAAAAAAAAAACTACAAGGTGCGTAGTAGCAGTTCATATAGTTTCTCTTGCTTCGGTTACATGAAGAACTAATAGTTCTTCACCCTCTTTTTCTCTTACAGGTTAAGGACGCAGCAGTATAAGTGAAGAACAAGGTAACGTTCTTCTAATATCTCCTCTGTTCCGATAAGTGAAGAAATTAATATATGTTTCTTCTTCTCTTCTTATAGGAACTGCAGCGAGTTGGTGAACCGAAGAACAAGGGTTCTTCAACAAAAACCTTCTCTTCCTCCTACTGTGGATATTCGTTGCTGTGAAGCAACAGAGCCCTTTTTCCTATCAATCTACAAGTAGTCGTCCCAATCAAACTAAGGTAGGTTTTCTCAAGATACGGTAGCCCAAATGAATTTAATGTAATATATATATATATAAGCATGACATGCATATGGTTTAATATGGTTTTATTGTGTTTACTGCAATATTTTCAAAGTAACGCCCCTGTCAAGGGCGCTAATTTACAAGACACGACCCGGCCAAGGTCGTCAATTTAATATTTGACGCCCTGTACTCAGGCGTTAATTTCACTCAATCATGAATTAACCATGTTAAGAACTGATTATATATGAAATCCTGATTACATTAATGCATGATCCTACATCCTCAACCCTACTGATTTTATTATCAAGATTATATGATTGTTATCCTTGATTATCGTGCAAATCGTGCTTTCTGATATTTATTGAATTCACGACCTAAACAAAGTTGTTTTCCACCTGTTAACACCCCATCATAGGGCGTGAATTGAAAGGAAACGCCCCCTCCTAGGGCGCGTATCTGTCAAATTCCTGAAAAATATATATTCTGCAAAATAGAATTTAATGATAACGCCCCTGCCCAGGGCCCGTTTTTGATAATTCCTGAAATTAATTATATCCTGTCCAATATTGTGAATAAAAAGGACGCCTTCTGGTATAGTCGTCAAATCTTGAAGAAACGACCCTGACCAGGGCGCGTTTTAGATAAATTTCTGAATTATCGAAAATTCTGTAAAACGGAAACATATGTAAACGCCCTTCTGTTAGGCGTTAATTACTTGATAAACGACTCTGCTTAAGTCGTTATTTTACTGTAAAACTGATTTTCCACTGTTTCTGTTAACCGATGGTTTCATATGTTATATAATATATATATCGGCACTATTCTCCACTCCGTGAGTTTAGTCCCACATTTCACGATTGTTTTATCGATCACACTCAATTCTCATTGACATACAAGCTCTCTATTGGACATTCTGTTCCTTTGGACTAGCGAGTTAGTCATAGAGACCTCCGTAAGACTCCTCGTAGCCTTGGATTCCCTCAAGGCCGACTGAGCTGGTTGTACCCTAAAAACCCATTACACCATTGATGCCATGTCACTCTAAAGAAACATGGTATACCGGCCCTTATGATTATACAAAGAGTATATCATGAGAAATTCTTAATGGGATGATGATATCATGCCATATCATGTCGTTCTTGTAAACCTCAATTCTATGATAAGAATGAGGGTATCTTACATTTGATATACTGTTCATGTGGACCTCAATTCTATATAAAGAATGTCCATATTGATTTGTCATGGTACCCAAGTTAAGGGAACCATATTCTACCTAGTTTTATCGTTAATCGTGATTATACCGTTATTATCGCCAATCTATGTCCTTTGTCATATTTTGGACTCTATTCTGTCAAAGTTGTCATACGTGTCTACAAGCTTGATGATTGAAATTCTATATTGGCTATATAAACAAGAGTGGATGTCAAAACACATGATAAATGCCTGCGCATATAGGGCCCGATCTGGTCCTGGGAGGAGCACCCGAAAGTACTTGTGCCCATGGGAGTTAAAATGATAAGGTATCTGGCATTATACTGAGTACTTGACTTGCTAGATTGGACATTCCACATATATCTTGTACTTGAATCGTACTTGACTTGACATGAAATGCGTGGCCCGAAAAAGGGTAATTTACTTGCTTGATACATGATAGCCAAAGTTCTTGACATGACTTGTTAAACGTACTTGCTTGAATATCTTGAATAAACTTGTCATCTTGTTGAAAGTTCATGATTAGTTCATCTTATTTCCTTGATATTACATTCTCTCTATCTTGTCGTTTTATGCGAGCATGCATAGCTTTATTGCATTCATGAAAGATGTAATTACTTAAACCCCTTGCTAGTACTTGAGATATAATTTCCTACTGAGTGTTCGCTCATTCCGTTTGTCCCTTTTTACTTTTCAGGTAAGTCCGACGACGATGGAAGTCAATCGGATGGGAATGGTCAAGAGTGAAGTGATAGAGATTCTCCAAGTGTCATCTAGTCTTTTCTATAGTTTCTTGAGTCAACTATGTATTCTTTTCCTTTTTATTAAACAGAGTATTGGATTTGTAATAGTCTATCCATTATGAAATAAAGGATTGGGTTATCTTGCTATTTTGCGCATCTCTGTCTTTGTGTCGAATACACGACCACTCTGATCGACATGATTGATATAAACTCGTCGCGCATCTCCGGGTATCTTCCGCGCTCGGGGCGTGTCAGTTTTTGTGGTATCAGAGCCTAGGGTATTCAATTCCTAGGAAAAACCCAAGTCCAAGGATAAGTTTGAACCTTTAAACCAAGTGAGATTGGGTAGAACCAAGGGTTAAGAGTCAATGAGTCTTTTAATAAGATCACAGTCATATAATACTAACGTAGCTATTGTAATTGTAGGATAATGGCTGCCGAACGTGCTCAATGGCGCAACATGCAGCGTACCCTCCAAGGGATGACTCAAGTGCTACAACAGGTAGCATAGGGTGGTGCTCCACGAGCTGGAAGCTTACACCAAGCCTTTAAGAACATGAATCCCCCGAAGTTTATAGGATCGACCGATCCGGACGATGCCGAGCATTGGGTTTGGGAAACCGAACGCATATTCCGTGTCATGCAATGCACGGATCAGGACAAAGTTCTATTAGCTACATTCCAGTTAGAGAAAGATGCTAGATGCTGGTGGGAGTCTATTGAAGCAACCATCGACCCTACTCAAGTAACATGGGAAGAATTTGTGGAATACTTCAATGCTAAATATTTCTCGGACTGAGTCCAAGAAAAGAAGGCTGCGGAATTTGCTGCATTAAAGCAATGATCTTTATCATTAGCAGATTATGAAGCTCAGTTCTCCAGGTTGTCTAGATATGCTAAGCATCTTATTAGCACGGAGAAGATGAAAGCCCGTAGATTTCTTAATGGGCTTAGGCCCCACTATATTACTCAACTGGCGCCTATGGACATCCAAGTTTATTCTGAAATAGTGCGCCGAGCTCAATTACTTGAAGATGCCACGGAACTATCTGATAGGATCCGTGGGAAAGACAAGAAGGAGCAAGTCACAGGTTCGGGTTCTTTTAAACCCAACTTTAAGAAGAGGTCTAGTAATGGAGGTTCTTCCTCTTAAGATCAGAAATTCAAGAAGACCAAGCCTTTCTCTATCACCACTACCCCTTCGAACACAGTCTGCAAGCATTGTGACAAGGCTGGTCACAAAACAGAAGAATGCTGGAGGAAGTTAGGAGCATGTCTCCGTTGTGGAAGCCGTGAGCATCGGATTCCCGAGTGTCCATTAATGAGTGACCAAGCCGGTGATGGTAAACGCCCGGTGACAAAGAATGCTCGTCTTCATGCAATCCAGGAGACCGAACCAGAAGAAGAAGGAGGATTGGTAGAAGGTACATTAACAGTTTGTTCCAAAAGTGCTTATGTCTTATTTGATACGGGTGCATCGCATTCCATTATTTCTAAGAAGCTTGCCGACCCATTACCGTTAGAACCAGAATGGATAAAAATAGTTCTAACTACTCCTATTGGAAGTGAAAATGATATTACTCATCACTACCAAAACTGTGAGGTAATGGTTCAAGGTAGGAATTTACCTATAGATCTCATATGCCTCGATCTAAAGGAGTATGATGTTATACTGGGAGCGGACTGGTTATCCAAATACCAGGCAACGGTTGATTGCCGCAATAGCCAAATTGCTTTCAAAGATTTTCTAGAATTAGTCTTTACTCGCCCCAAGAGTCGGAGCAAATCCCCTCTTATTTCGGCTCTTCGAGCAAGCAAGCTCGTCAGGAAAGGATGTGTATCCTTCCTTGCTTTTGTCACTGTTAAAGAAGCTAAGGAAACCAAGATAGAAGACATTCAGGTAGTGCAAGAATTTCCAGACATATTTCCGGAAGATTTGCCGGGATTACCCCCTCAAAGAGAAGTGGCCTTCACCATTGACTTAGTCCCTGGTGCTGGTCCAGTTTCAAAGGCACCCTATAGAATGTCCCCTGCGGAACTCAAAGAGTTGAAGGAGCAGTTGATGGAACTAATTCGAAAAGGGTTTATTAGACCAAGTACTTCCCCGTGGGGAACACCAGTCTTATTTGTGAAGAAGAAGGACGGATCCATGAGATTGTGCATCGACTATCGACAGTTGAATCATCTCACTATCAAGAATAAGTATCCACTGCCGAGGATCGATGAATTATTTGATCAGATTTCAGGATCCAAATATTTTTCCAAGATTGATCTCAGGTCGGGATATCATCAATTAAGAATCAAGGATGATGACATTCATAAGACTGCGTTCAGAAGCAGGTATGGCCATTACGAATTTGTTGTTATGCCTTTTGGACTAACAAATGCCCCTGCTGCCTTTATGCAGTTAATGAATAGCATATTCAGGCCTTACTTGGATCAATTCATAGTAGTCTTCATTGATGATATATTGATATATTCCAAAACTAAGAAAGAACATGAGGAGCATTTAAGAATCGCATTGCAAGTATTGAAGGAAAATCAATTATATGCAAAGCTCAGCAAATGTGAATTCTGGCTTGAAGAAGTGACTTTCCTCGGACATGTGATATCCAAGGATGGTCTATCTGTTGATCCATCAAAGGTTGAAGCTGTTAGAAATTGGGAAAGACCAACTAATGCAAGCGAGATCAGAAGTTTCTTAGGTCTTGCAGGATATTATCGACGATTCATCAAAGACTTCTCCAAGATCGCCGTGCCTCTTACAAGGTTAACTCGCAAGGAGATCCGATATGAATGGAGTGAGGAATGTGAAAGAAGTTTCCAAACTCTCAAGGATCATCTCACTACAGCTCCAGTCTTAGCTCTGCCAATAGAAGGAGAGAAATTCGAGGTTTACACAGATGCTTCTGGTATTGGCCTCGGATGTGTCCTAATGCAACAAGGGAAGGTCATAGCATACTCTTCACGTCAACTGAAGAAGCATGAGGAGAATTACCCCGTCCATGACTTAGAACTGGCCGCGGTGGTATTTGCCCTAAAGATATGGAGACACTACTTATATGGAGTGCAGTTTACTGTATACTCCGATCACAAAAGTCTCAAATATCTATTTTCACAAAAGGAGCTAAACATGAGACAAAGACGCTGGCTAGAATATCTCAAGGACTTCGACTTCAATATACAATACCATCCCGGAAAGGGTAATTATGTTGCTGATGCCCTTAGTCGAAAGTCGAGAGTAATGATAGCCAATTGTATGATACAAGAATGGAGGTTACTTGAACAATTCTCCGAGCTCAATATAAGCTTGGACACGGAATCCAAATTTGTCACATTATCTCATGTAAGTATACAGTCAGACTTATTATCTGAGATACAAACACTTCAGGATGATGATCCTATATTAGTGGAAATCAAAGGCAGATTAGAAGGACAATCTGACTTTCAGATAGCTTCTGATGGAAGATTATTGTTCAAAGATAGAACTTGTATACCTGATTGTTCGAAATTAAAGAAGAAGATCTTAGATGAAGCTCACAGATCAAGGTACACTATTCATCCAGGATCAACCAAAATGTACCAAGATGTAAAGAGGAACTTTTGGTGGCCCAACATGAAAAGAGAAATAGCGGACTATGTATCACGCTGTCTCACATGCCAACAGGTCAAGGCGGAACACCAAAAGCCTGCTGGAAAATTACATCCTCTAGATATTCCTAAGTGGAAATGGGAGGATATTGGTATGGACTTCATCATGGGATTATCTAAATCAAAAGGAGGACATGATGGAATCTGGGTTATCATTGACCGATTAACTAAATTGGCGCATTTCTTGCCAATCAAAAGCCGATGGTCAATCGATGTACTAGCTGCACTATACATCAAAGAAATAGTTAGGATACATGGAATTCCTATCTCGATCGTGTCTGACAGAGATCCCCGTTTCACTTCTCACTTTTGGAAGGGATTACAACACGCGTTGGGAACAAGGCTTAACTTTAGTACAGCTTTCCACCCATAAACAGATGGTCAGATCGAGAGAACTAATCAAGTTGTTGAGGATATGCTAAGAGCTTGCATCATTGACTTTGAAGGAAGCTGGCATGACCACTTGCCTTTAGTTGAATTTGCATATAACAACAGCTACCAAGCTAGTATCCAAATGGCACCTTTCGAAGCCTTATACGGGAGGAGTTGCCGATCACCCTTATGCTGGAACGAAGTTGGAGAGAAACAACTATTAGGTCCAGACATGGTAAGGGATACAACTGAGAAGATACAAGTAATCAGAGAAAGATTGCAAGTTGCTCAGACCAGACAAAAGGCTTATGCTGATACAAGGAGAAGAGATCTTGAATTCCAGGTTGGAGATCATGTATTTCTTAAAATATCGCCTGGACGTGGCATACGAAGATTTGGTGTTAAGGGCAAGCTTACGCCAAGATTCATCGGACCATTTGAGATACTCGAAAGAGTTGGCGAGGTTGCTTATCGCATCGCATTGCCTCCTCAATTGTCCGAGGTACATAATGTATTTCATATATCTATGTTGAAGACGTATGTGCACGATCCATCTCATATTATTGAACATGGAGATCTGGTGATCCAGAAAGATCTCACCTATGAACAAAAGCCTATGAAGATCTTAGATCGAGAAATACGAGCTCTAAGGAATAAGGTAATTCCTATGCTTAAGGTGCAATGGAATAAGAAGACTGAACATGAAGCAACATGGGAGACCGAGGAATCTATGAAGAAACGATTTCCCGAGTTATTCTAAGAGGTATATACTTTACACTCTCCGCATGTATAAATATTATGGAATTTGGGGACCAAATTCTTTTTAAGTGGGGGAGGGTGTAGCAACCCTGATAAAATGTTAATAATGATAAAGATTTATAAATAAATCAAGTAAATAGAAAAAAAAATATATATATAACAAAAAAACATAACAAAAATAAATAACGCCTCTGATAAAGGCGCTATTCAAATTAGAAACGCCTCTAGCTACGGCGTTAATCAAGAAGTGACGCCCTCACCTAACGGCGTCAAATTCCAACGCCAAAAAGGGCAAGGCCAAGAAACGCCCCTATCTTGGACGTGTTTTAAAACATGAAACGCCCTTACTCAAGGCGCTTCTTAAGAAACGACCTGAACCAGGTCGTCAATTCAAGAATCGACGCCCTGACCGAAGTCGTTAATTCCATTTGTGAACCGTTCGAACCCAGAACTTATCCAGGGTAATGGATAAGTATTAGAAAGAGTTAAAAGGTGGTAATGACTCTATCATGGAAGTATTACTCCCACTAGAACACTAACTCCAATAGGATTCCCAAAATTCCTATAAATAACCTACTGATCGAACCTTAAACGCTATTTGGCGTTTGGAAAAAAAAACTACAAGGTGCGTAGTAGCAGTTCATATAGTTTCTCTTGCTTCGGTTACATGAAGAACTAATAGTTCTTCATCCTCTTTTTCTCTTACAGGTTAAGGACGCAGCAGTATAAGTGAAGAACAAGGTAACGTTCTTCTAATATCTCCTCTGTTCCGATAAGTGAAGAAATTAATATATGTTTCTTCTTCTCTTCTTATAGGAACTGCAGCGAGTTGGTGAACCGAAGAACAAGGGTTCTTCAACAAAAACCTTCTCTTCCTCCTACTGTGGATATTCGTTGTTGTGAAGCAACAGAGCCCTTTTTCCTATCAATCTACAAGTAGTCGTCCCAATCAAACTAAGGTAGGTTTTCTCAAGATACGGTAGCCCAAATGAATTTAATGCAATATATATATATATAAGCATGACAGGCATACGGTTTAATATGGTTTTATTATGTTTACTGTAATATTTTCAAAGTAACGCCCCTGTCAAGGGCGCTAATTTACAAGACACGACCCGGCCAAGGTCGTCAATTTAATATTTGACGCCCTGTACTCAGGCGTTAATTTCACTTAATCATGAATTAACCATGTTAAGAACTGATTATATATGAAATCCTGATTACATTAATGCATGATCCTCTGTCCTCAACCCTACTGATTTTATTATCAAGATTATATGATTGTTATCCTTGATTATCGTGTAAATCGTGCTTTCTGATATTTATTGAATTCACGACCTAAACAAAGTCGTTTTCCACCTGTTAACGCCCCATCATAGGGCGTGAATTGAAAGGAAACGCCCCCTCCTAGGGCGCGTATCTGTCAAATTCCTGAAAAATATATATTCTGCAAAATAGAATTTAATGATAACGCCCCTGCCCAGGGCGCGTTTTTGATAATTCCTGAAATTAATTATATCCTGTCCAATATTGTGAATAAAAAGGACGCCTTCTGGTATAGTCGTCAAATCTTGAAGAAACGACCCTGACCAGGGCGCGTTTTAGATAAATTACTGAATTATCGAAAATTCTGTAAAACGGAAACATATGTAAACGCCCTTCTGTTAGGCGTTAATTACTTGATAAACGACTCTGCTTAAGTCGTTATTTTACTGTAAAACTGATTTTCCACTGTTTCTGTTAACCGATGGTTTCATATATTATATAATATATATATCGGCACTATTCTCCACTCCGTGAGTTTAGTCCCACGTTTCACGATTGTTTTATCGATCACACTCAATTCTCATTGACATACAAGCTCTCCATTGGACATTCCGTTCCTTTGGACTAGCGAGTTAGTCATAGAGACCTCCGTAAGACTCCTCGTAGCCTTGGATTCCCTCAAGGCCGACTGAGCTGGTTGTACCCTAAAAACCCATTACACCATTGATGCCATGTCACTCTAAAGAAACAGGGTATACCGGCCCTTATGATTATACAAAGAGTATATCATGAGAAATTCTTAATGGGATGATGATATCATGCCATATCATGTCGTTCTTGTAAATCTCAATTCTATGATAAGAATGAGGGTATCTTACATTTGATATACTGTTCATGTGGACCTCAATTCTATATAAAGAATGTCCATATTGATTTGTCATGGTACCCAAGTTAAGAGAATCATATTCTACTTAGTTTTATCGTTAATCGTGATTATACCGTTATTATCACCAATCTATGTCCTTTGTCATATTTTGGACTCTATTCTGTCAAAGTTGTCATACGTGTCTACAAGCTTGATGATTGAAATTCTATATTGGCTATATAAACAAGAGTGGATGTCAAAACACATGATAAATGCCTGCGCATATAGGGCCCGATCTGGTCCTGGGAGGAGCACCCGAAAGTACTTGTGCCCATGGGAGTTAAAATGATAAGGTATCTGGCATTATACTGAGTACTTGACTTGCTAGATTGGACATTCCACATATATCTTGTACTTGAGTCGTACTTGACTTGACATGAAATGCGTGACCTGAAAAAGGGTAATTTACTTGCTTGATACATGATAGCCAAAGTTCTTGACATGACTTGTTAAACGTACTTGCTTGAATATCTTGAATAAACTTGTCATCTTGTTGAAAGTTCATGATTAGTTCATCTTATTTCCTTGATATTACATTCTCTCTATCTTATCGTTTTATGCGAGCATGCATAGCTTTATTGCATTCATGAAAGATGTAATTACTTAAACCCTTGCTAGTACTTGAGATATAATTTCCTACTGAGCGTTCGCTCATTCCGTTTGTCCCTTTTTACTTTTCAGGTAAGTCCGACGACGATGGAAGTCAATCGGATGGGAATGGTCAAGAGTGAAGTGATAGAGATTCTCCAAGTGTCATCTAGTCTTTTCTATAGTTTCTTGAGTCAACTATGTATTCTTTTCCTTTTTATTAAACAGAGTATTGGATTTGTAATAGTCTATCCATTATGAAATAAAGGATTGGGTTATCTTGCTATTTTGCGCATCTCTGTCTTTGTGTCGAATACACGACCACTCTGATTGACATGATTGATATAAACTCGTCGCGCATCTCCGGGTATCTTCCGCGCTCGGGGCGTGACAATTGTTCATTCTCAGATTTCAACAAGGAATTTTCTTCTTCAAGCTTATCAAATAATTTCAATCTACCTTCAAGCAAAGAATTCTAGATTAGCATGGCACCATTTTTCTTTTTAAGATCTTCATTTTCAGTCATGATGATATTGCTATCTAATTCAGTGTCAAGAAGTTTTTCAAAGAACTTATCATCATTAGATAAAGAAGTTAGCTTGTTCTTAAGACATTCTTCATTTTTCTCAAGCATTAAAATTTTAAACAGTAAGGTTTCATTTTGCTCACGTAAATCATGACAATCATTTTCAAGATTCAAAGATCTATCAGATTTTGAAACCAAGGTGTGCTCTTTACGCATGTCAGAAATTTCTTTATTAAGCTCATCTATTCTAGATTCCATGTCATCATTTTATCTTTCTATACATTCATTTTCTGACTTCAAAGCTTCATTTTCATTTTTCAATATTTTACAGTTTTTACAAGAGGGATTTGCATACTCATCTTCACATGAAGCAGAAGTATTCACAACATCTTCAATTTTCTTTGTCAATTTGTTATTTTCATATTTAACCTTTTTATATCTACCAAACAATTCCTCATAAAGCTCCATTAGCTCTTCAAAAGAAATTTCCTCACCTTCAGATCCTACCTCCGAGCTTTCTTTGGTTTCTTCATCATTAGCCATCAAGCTTGAGCTAGCTTGCGATGTCTTTTCATTTACTTCATACTTTGCTAATTTTTCCCATACTTCTCTGGCTGACCTACAAGGAGAAATTCGAGAAAGAAAATTAGACTCTATGTAATTCCTCATAAAATTCAAAGCCTTGATATTGATATCATTTTTCTTTTCATGCTTTGCACTCCATTCTCTTTCATTTGATGGAAGTTTATGTAGACCGTTACATATAACTTCCCAGATTTCATGCTCATTAAAACTAAGATAAGCACACATGCTATTTCTCCAAGAAATGTAGTTATAACCATTATAACATGAAGGAAGAGTAAAACTAGACATGTTGCTAAATGAAACTCGCCAAGGGATCACTCTAAAGGTCGTTAGACCTAAGGAAATAGAGCCGTGGCTCTGATACCAATTGTTGGTCCCCTGGTAGGTGAGTAGATAAAAAGGGGGGGTTGAATTGTCCCCCACGATCGATGGTAAATTAAAATGCTAACGCAACGGAATTAACAACTTTGAACGAGATTGAAGAAATTAAACTAAGCAAGGTAAATTTAGTTCTCTCAATTTCACCGTTCACACACGATCAAGAAAAAAAGATTAAGCTATTAAGCACAACCACAAAGCAAACCATAACACTAGGGTTTTTAAGGTGGTTCGGGACCACGACGGGCTCCCTACGTTCACCCCTTACCAAACCGCTAAGGCTTCACTCGGGGATAAATCCCCAAACCGGAGATGACGCTCCAAACACACGCAAGACGACGCCTGCACACACATGGGGATAAATCCCCACAAGGAGAACTCTCCTCACGCTGTAGACACAACAACACAAGGATGAACCCCAAACGCTCTGGATCGTGAATCCAGCAGCAACACACACACACACCCGCTGCAACAAATGCAGCACCGTAGACACAACCGTACACAGACGGTCACACACACACAATATTTCTCCAAGTTCAGAAAATCAAAAACAAATATGCTAGATATGCTCAAACTAAATAGAACTCATAAAAAACACCACAAATGAACAGATAAGCTATGTAGATCATATCCCCCTTGATTTCCAAAGCCAATGGAAGCTGCTTCTTCTTGATGTGTAGTCGGACGGTGATGATTTTGACATCCTCTCGATCTTCTCTTCAAGACGCTCCCTTTTCTCTTCTTCGACGATCTCCAAAAACACCTTGGAGTAGATCAAATCCACTAAGCTTCTTCTCCTTTTCCTCTTCCTCCTTTTCATTGGCCTACAAGATAGAAAGAATGAGAATTAGTGTTTTTCCATGTCAAATTCGTAGGCCACATATGTGTATATATAGAAGACATGAAAAGACACATATAACCCTTCTAGAACCCTCCAAAAAGACCCCCAATAGGTCTACCATGAACCCAAGGGTAAAGGGGTAAAAGATAAGCACAAATGGATTGGGTTTAGATGGGTTTCGGATCCTCATTTTTGGGTTTACGCCGTGTTCGGTCGACCTAAACATTAGGGCGGTCGACCTAACTTTTACAGACAAAAAACCTTCCCACTCTGGGGATTTCGGTCGACCTAAGCATGTGGGTCGGTCGACCTAAACTTTCTGCATTTCCAGATTTTGTGAAAGTTCATATTTAAGAGTTAAAACCCATTGACAAGTGTTCAAACTTCATGAATGAAAAACTAAGACTTAAACCCAATCAACCCAAGTTCAAAATATATAAAACACACTCAAGAAAAACACATTAATCAAGGAGAATAAAAATTCATTCTCAAGTTAATCATCCACACCAAAAGATCAAGTTCATATGACAATGAATTTAAACCACATGAATGATCATCATGTAACCAAAACTTCCAAGATTGATGTGGGCATTGCGAAAATCAAGTATCATGAATTATGAGAGCTTTACACACTCATTTGTACGTACCAAGATTTACATGAGGAGTTCATTAACACTTAGCTAGCTCATAAAGCCTTAGAAAAATATGCATGAAGTACATTCAAGTCATTTAAGAACTTATGAGCAATCGCACAAACCAAATCACTAGTTCAAGCACATGGAAGCCCAATCTTTCTCAAACAAAAATCACTTTCTTAAGCCATGCATTTTAGACATGTATGAGCATCTACAAGAAGCATGTAGAAAGTCTTCTAGTTCCATGTAACCACATCTCTTATTGAAGAAACATGAAACATATTCTCAAACCATCAAATCCTCAACAAAAGATGTCATCATTTAGACATGCATATAAGCAAAACATGTGAGCATCATAAAATCCAATTTCACCAAAATTCACATGAGTTAGCTTAATCAACTTTCAAGCACACACTAAGCACATTTCCTTGTTTTGCCAAAACGAAATGACCAAGAATCCATATAATGAGAGAGCATCATTCAAATCACATTCATCAAATTTTAAGTTAATAGGTTGAGTACTTTTCAAGCCCAAAAACCTCATGAGGAAGAATGCATGAAAATACCCAACCAAGACTTTGAAAACCTATTTGATGAAATGCATGAAACATGGAAGGAGTCAACGTAATGCAATAAGTTAGTTAACTCCCTTTTTCAATAATAACTTCATTGATGCAATCCTTTAAGTTCCAAACATGAACCATAGATTTTGATCCTGCAAGCCAAGATAAATATAGCATTAGTTCCTTAAACACCAAGGATTCATATGACTTTCAAGAGTGAACCTTGAAGCCATCTTTCAACTCATCAATCAAGATATAAACATGTTGCTCAATGAAACACATACAAACAAAAGCACAATCGTTTTGACATCATTAAAACCATACACCAAACATCAACTAGGGGATGCAACAGGAGAGGTCAGGTGGCTGGCGAGGATTGTTCATGGTTATGTGGCCATGAGTGTGCTCCGAGGGTGTTAATGTCATTTTGGCCCTCCTAGCATGAGGTTTAGCCAGCCCCTGAGGCGTCAAAATCACTGTTTGAGGTTGTAGAGTGGGTGCTCTGGTCGAGAATTGTGCTCGGGCGAGTGGAGAATCTTCCTAATGAGCTACTGGTTGTCGAACCTGATGTTCTCATTATGCTCTGTGTTGTCAAAGATGACGTGCCAATCCTGGCTATTTTTTAGGATTTTGAGGCAAGATTGGGCAGAGTTGTCCCAATGAGCTCTAAGTCCTACGCTTTTGTGCATGAATGGGCTATGTTAGTCTTGGATTTGGTTCAAGATTGTATGGCGATTGCTTGGTTTTTTGGCCCAGATTGTAGAATTAGGGGCCATTGCACTGCTCTTGGATGCATCGTGCAAGGTAGCAAGCGAGATGTGAAGGTTTCACGGCAGATTCGGGACTCAAGGATGAGCTTTGGCAGGTGCCGACTGTTGACAAGTTTTCCTTCCCTCCTCTTCCTTCTAACTCAAAAGTAAATATGCCAAAATAAAGGAATGAACTAAAAGGGGGAAAGGGCAACCGATGAACTACTCACGCACGAAAGAATGTTGTGATCGCCACCAAGGTACATAGCATAATGGGAGAGTACCACACACCTTGGAACGGGGGAGAAAAGAGTGAAGACACTCACCAATGGATGCGACGCTGGCACTGGAAATGGTCTTGTGGAGACCGCTTGCAGATGTAGACGGCCGCTCGACTGGCCGCGCACAGCGCTACAAAGGAAGGCGGGAAGAACGGTTGTTTGGAGCCTAGACAGTCCGAACTCGGCCACGAACAAGAGATGGACGGTCTACGGAAGTCCGCTCACAACTGAAGATAGACGAAGACAAACTACGTAAGACCACCAGACCCCAAACTAAGGGACTTGATCCTCCACCCCTTCCGGTCGGCCAGAGGGGATGGGCCTCGTGCTAAGCTTCTGTTGACCTACAAAATAACACAAAGAACAAGGAAACACAACCCAAATTAGCCTATGGATGTGTAGTATCGATAAGAATGAATGAAAAACTAAACACATAACGGAATGGGGGATACCTGGGGGTTGGGTTTTTAACCCCTATGGGCGTGAAAAATAATAGGAGGAGTGATAGAATGAGAATGACAATGAAAAACGTGGTTGAAAAGTGGGATAATGATGATGGAATGACAACCAAATAACTAAACAACTAAACTAAAGATGCTAAAAGAAAAAACTACTCACTGCACTGAAGGCTTAAACGGACGTAGAAAGCCTTCCTCCATGACTGTGGTTCGCTCAAGAATTCGACAGCACTTCATCGCGAACGCAAAATCTCCCCCCCCCCCTTTTGAGCTTGGACCAAAGGTACTATTTATAGACCCCTGAAAGTCCACTCAAAATTGAGGGGTTTTCAGCGAAAATTAGGATGAGATTCCGAAGGATAAATCAAAGATAATACTCCCAGCTTTCGCCGGGATCAAACGGAATCGAATTTGGTTGAAAATCTGCGGAGAAAACCGAGGATGAAAGAGCTCATTCGACCATGGATGGAGAGAGAAAAACCAACCAACCCAAAGATCTCGGCGGTATAAGCAGTCGATCGATGGGCCGCTTACCTCTTCACACGGTCCAATGCTGGACTGCTTACAGGTGTCGGTGGTAAATAAATAAAAAGATAAATTGTCCATTTATCCTCCAGAACAGACCGGCTGACCCGGCGTAGAACCCTCAGAATAAACATGGTCTACTGTGCACCGTTCAATGATATACACGGCCCATTTCTAGACCGTGTATCATGTGTCAGTGATAAATCAATAAAATTAGGATAATCAGATAATTATCTGAACTCCAACATGTTAGGACTCTGGCACATAAACGGTCTTGTGAAAGACCATCCATCCCATATAAATGGCCCAATAATAGACCGTTCACAGGGTTGTCGGTGGAAATTCAGAAAAATCCAATTAATCCAGAGATAAATCAAACTGTCTCAAAAGCGACCGCCCAACGTTCCAAACGGTCTATCGCTAGACCGCCTATATGCTGGGCGGTGGAAATTAATAAAATGGGACAAATAAGCTCATTTACCCCAAAGACCAAATCAAATCAAGGCCCATTAAGCCCAAATTCTGAGAGCAAACCTAGCCAGGGAGGAAGCAACCATAAAATAAACCCAAAGACATGCCTAAAAATGGCCCAATGAGTAAATGGACAACTCGAGATATCAAAAATAAAGGTAAGAAGAATAACTCAACTCATAGGTAAAAAACGGGTGTCAACAGATGTCCCTCCTTAACGTCCTCTTTGTAGGAGAGCGAGCGGAGGTGAAGCGGAAGCGAAATGGAACATGGAGATGAAGCGGAAATGAAGCGGAGTGGACTGAAAAGCAGACGTTAAGGTAAAAGACACCCGTTTTCTTGCCAACGCGTGATAGGAATCTTCTGGAAAACTCCGAACCAAACACAAGGAATGATCTAACTAAAATGACACCAGTCTGGAGAAACCAAAAATAAAAAAGGAAGAACACACGATCAACCTCATGGGGGACACAATCCCTCGGACCAATGAGGGGATCGGATGAGTAGTAAAAGGTAAAGAAGAAGCAGACTAAAAAAAACTCCAGACGGGGACCCTTAGTCAACCAAACCAGGTGAACAGACTAGAGAAAACCTTCCAACTCTAAGTGGAATAGCTTCTCTTACTCAAAACCATGAACATGCAATCATCCATCACTAATGAGATACTTTCGGACAAGCCATGGGTCATGAATGCTCAAAAGATGTGTATGGTGCATGCTGGACTAAAATAAAAGAAATCATCAAAATGAATGCAAATAAAGCCCTAAAATAAAAAATACTCGAGAATAGTATTGCTAGACCGGAACAACTAGGGTCAGGACACTATCCACAATCACGGCGTGAAAGATAGAACCATCGTGCCCCAATTTTCTCAACCTAACGGCCTATCCGATGATTAAACACATGAACCTAGATCATCATCATTTTTTTATAGGGGAACATCAGATCCTGGAACACATACATAATCAGCCGGTTCTCGAGATAATATAACATAGCTACCATATAGTAATGCATTAAAGGATATAGAGTACGGAATACCTACCAGACTTACCTGTCCGGGAATGGAAGTGGGGCGATGCTGCAAAAGAATCATGAACAAAGTTTTACAATTGACATATATCATGAAATAAGTTAATTGAGCCAAAAGATTATCAATGAAGCATATAACGCAGCAATAAAAGCATCATTTATCATTTCAAAAAATACACAGTCTAACCCAGACCGCCAAACAACATAAACGATCCAGATAGGGCCGTAAGGGTAATGAGAGAGTGAATCTGATCGTGGCCCTAGCACGGCCTAGTGACAGACCGTTCAGTGAAATGAACGGTCAAAGGATGACCGTTTAACTGGGATCTGAGACGTTATTAATAAACGGTCTAATAGGAGACCGTCTACGAGACAAACGGTCTATCGATAGACCGCTTATCAACTGTCGATTTCATAAAAATAAACCGACGCCTTCATCATCTTCCCCACTTCCTCTCCCACTCTCCCCTCTCACCGTAACCGACGGAGACCCATCCCCCCTACTCTCTCTATCCTCTAACCCACACCCTCTCTCGCTCTCCCCCATTCTCTCTAGTCTTCTCATGCACTTCAAGCACCAATTCTTGAGACGCATCACACGACAAATGGCCGAGGAGAGTGCCGCACCCACGCCGGCGATGAACCCTGCGGAGGAGGCTCCGGCGCCGCCACCCACGGCCGATGAGGTCCCTTCTACACAATGCTGAGGATTGAGTGATTTTATCCTTTATGATGTATGATGCCCATGGATTGATTTTGATTTGTTTATTTGATTTTAAAAATAAAGGAATTGAATGTTTGATTGGAATAAACTTGGCTTTATCTCTTGTGTGAATTTGTGGATTGAGATGGTTCTCTGGTAAGGAAGCGGTCCACCATAGACCGCTAGATGAAGTAGACGGTCCGAAATGGACTGCTCCATAGATAGATGGCAGGAGTTCAGAACGAGGGTTCAGGCGGTCTATCGATAGGCCGTTTAAGATGGTAGAACAGTTAGTGATGGACCGTTTGAGAATAATACGTAGTCCTTTTGAGGCCGCTGTACTTTGGGCGCAAAGACGAGCCAGTGGGCTCGTGAGATAACATGAAGGCGGCCTCATGAAGGCCGTCTAGAAGACTGAAATGGTCATATGATGACTATTTGACGGATATAGACGGTCATATGGAGACCACGTACCCGTAGATGCCAGCATCATCTGTAAAAACCTGCCTCTGCACACACACTCAGACAAAAAACAGGTTAAATTTGTTTTATGCTTAACCTCTTGTATGCAGCAAGTTAGGGAATAACCAATCCTTGATTTTTGGTCAAGAGGGTAAGCCTTATTAAATAGGTAAAATGATGAAAGGAAAGGATGCAATGCATGCCATGAAATGCAAGTGATGATTTTGAAAAAAAGTTATAGTTTTGAAGATATTTGATTTTTTTTTTGGATTTTGAAATATTTGATTTTTTTAGGTTCCGAAATATTTGATTTTTTTAGGTTTTGAAATATTTGATTTTTTTAGATTTTTAAACCAGCTCAAACCCGGCGACGGGAGACCCACATATCTCATTAGGGGTTTCCCAAGCACAACGTGCATCAAGGGTGACCATCCATGGCCAACGTCCAATTTCACTTAGCGATGCCTCTGCTGAGGCCATACTCGGGGTATGATCCAATCCTTGGGAAATCAAAAAGAGAATCTGATAGGGAAGCCGGTAACAGGTATAGAGGTTTTTAGGGCTTGAGTTCTTCTCACGACAATCCCTCTTCAAGAGATTTGGTCTGTTGCGACAGGGCTTTGTGTCCGTCATCAAACCTTCATCCGCTCTAGGCACGCATACGATTGGGCTTATGACGTCTCATGGGGAAACTGTACTGCCACTCTTGCCATACCTAGTTTCATTCTTTGGGAGCATTTAGACTTTTGAGCTTCGAGCTTTTGAACGAGCTTTTAGCTTTTGCCTTGATTTTTGCCCCTTCTCTTCTTTTTTTTCTTTTCTTACTTTCTTTTTTTATATTTTTACGGAATGAGGTCATAACGGACTGCCCCTATTTGAGACCACCCTTTCATCGGGGTGTCTAGATCAGTTCTCGCCCCCTTATTCACCACTTGCACCTATTTTCAGCCGAAGGGGAGAAAAACAAGGATTTTCACTTTCACCTAAGCATGGCCAAAGGAGAAACGGTGCTGCGTAGAAGAGGAAAACCCAACCTTGGAGGTCGTGCAGTGTGTGAGTGTCGTGCTGGGGATCTCCCTTCATGATCAAGGAGAGGAACACCCCGCCACCGGGCCGTTGCTAGCTTGACTCTAAGGATAAAAACGTTTGAGATACAACCCATTCTACAGACTAGACAATTCTTCGCCCTCTGCGTTGACAAGATGGTACGCATTCCCAAGATAAATTTCTTTGATAACAAACGGACCCTCCCAATTGGGTTGCAGCATAGACCTAGGACCTGCTGATCTAATAAATTTGCGTTTCAAAACCATATTACCCACTTGAAATTTTCTTTAGATGACCTTCTTTTGAAAATGACGCGAGACACGTTTTTGATAAATGGAGACATGATTGGCCGCATTAAGTCTCTTCTCGTCAAAGAGTTCCAGCTGGACTAGCAACGCCTCTCAACGTTCATCGAGATTAAGTTCTTTGTCGAGCTGCACTCTTAGGGAAGGGATCAAAATCTCATACGGGAGTACTACCTCCATCCCATAAGTGAGAGCAAAAGGAGTTTACCCCGTGGGAGTACGGACGGAGGTGCGATAAGCCCATAGAGCTTCTACTAATTTATCGGCCCAATCAGCAAATTTATGCAACTCGCATGTTTTCTTAATAATTTTAAGAAGAGTTTTATTGGTGGTCTCGGCTTGGCCGTTGCCTTGGGGGTAGTATGGTGATGAATGATGCAACGAAATGTTGAATTTCTTACAAAGGTCCTAGAGTTCTTGTGACACGAACTGAGGTCCGTTGTCGGTGACGATGTCACTTGGCACTCCAAACCGTGAAATGATGTTCTTGAGGATGAAGCGGCAAACTGTGGTAGCTTTGATTTCTGCATATGCTTCAGCTTCTGCCCACTTGGTGAAGTACTCCGTAGTGGTTAGGATAAAAGATTTTTGTTTGACCTGGGAGTTTGGATCACCTAGTGGGCCGACAATATCAAAAGCCCACATAGAGAATGGCCAAGGAGCAGACAAAGGATGGAGAGATGAAGCAAGAGCGTGAATTTTATTAGCATGGAGTTGGCACTGAAGACACCTACGGACATAGGTGGAACAATCTTCTTCTAAGGTTGGCCAGTAATAGCCATGCTTAAGAATCTTCTTCGCCAAAGCCTGACCATTAACATGCCCTCCACACTCGCTCGAGTGAGCTGCTTCGACCACTTTCCACGCCTCATCATCATCTAAGCATCTCATGAGAACTCCGTTAAGAGCCCGCCTATACAACTCTAATGCAATAATGGTGTATCTAGAGGTGACTCTTCTTATGGCCTTGCGCTGCGCAGCATTGGCTGATTCTGGGAATGACCCATCAAAAAAATACTGCTCGATTTTGTGATACCAAGAGAATTCCTCTTCTTCTAAATTTTCCTCGAGCTCAGTTAACGATACTTCTTTCAAATCCTCCTTCTCGGCCTTCTTCCCTACAGACTTCCTAAGGTTGTCAAACCAGGGGTCTTGAAGGGAAGGCACATCTAACCGCTGGACCATAATGGTCTCAGTGGAGTGACTGAGGGGGAAAGCGAGGGAAGAAGCAAGCGATGCAAGTGCATCGGCGAGGATATTCTGAGATCGAGGGGTATGAATGTAAATCAGCTTACGATTGCTTAGCTAAGAGCGTGATTAAATCTTGATAAGGTTAGAGCTTTGGGTCATGGGTGCGATAAGTGGAAAGAACTTGACGCAGCACCAACTGAGAATCTCCTATAATGTTTAAGTATCGCGCGCCCAGAACGTAGGCTTGCTTCAATCCAGCAAGGAGAGCCTCATACTCGGCTATATTGTTGGTAGCAGGAAAGGAGAGTTGATATGCAATGAGGATGGCCACTCCCTCTAGAGTGAGGAGAACAACGCCGATCCCTCGGCCCTAAGAGTTGAGTGCACCATTAAAGTGCAATGACCAAAATGGGTGATGATTGAGCACAGCCAGGTGTTCATCAGGGAACTCATCCTGGATAGAATCTATACAAGGGATAGGTAAATGAGCAAGATGTTCTGTAGCACCCCCAATACAGCCATAGAGAAATCAAACTTCTTTCTAAAGAATCTTACCTAAAGGCCTTACATAAAGAACCCAACCTCATAAGAACTATAATATAAATATACAAGCCAACCTTACTTTATGCCATAAAGAATCATGAAGGTTTTATGTAAAGAACCAAGCCTTATGGGGACTAGTATATAAATGTACAACCCACCACTTTATGCATAGTACGTAAGGAACTTCTTCCTAAAGAATCTTATAATGAGAGGCTTTGTATAAAGAACCAAACCATGAGAGAGTTATTATATAAATGTACAAGACAACTTTAACATATGGCACATGGGTAGTACGTGAGTGGGTTTTCACTTTTTCAACTAATAGAATTGGCACCCCGTACCAGAGCGCCATTCAACAAATTGAAGACCATATAAGGAGGCGCCATTTCCCTTGGGGCACCATGCCATTATAGTATTGATATATATATATATATATATATATACCATGAAGGCCAACACGTGAAAGTGGCAATTTTGTCTAACAGTTAACGCCCTCTTGCAAGGGCGTCATTCTCATGAATAATGCCACCTAGATTAATAGACGACCCCTTACAAGGGCGTCATTTAATCTATGTTTCTAGAAGGTTGAGGCACGAACAACCCCATTTAGCTGGCAAAGCATCATGTTTACTCAGCCGGACCCGCAAGGTAATAAACCAATGCTTTGTGATTCCCTATATCTAATTCCCTCCGTAGCACTATCAGAGGCTACTACCATCATTCAGTGCTGCTTGAAGAAGGGAATATTTTTCTTTGTTCCCTCGGAAGATGTGAAGTCTACATCCTGCTGCTGAAGCTTTACGGCGGTAGAGAACGTGTGGCTTCATCCTGTCATCTGTACCTTGTAATCACGTCAAAAGGTAGGTGTTCTCAAGTCCTTGCCTAACTAATAGCTAAATAGGTTAACTTATGCATGCTTAGAGTTAGATTAACTCATCATCCATGCTATATTACTTGACTTTACCGTGATCAAGAAATGACCATGTATATACCATGTTACACATATTTTAATAGCCTGTTACACCTGTCATATATGATTTTATACACAATCTGTTACCATGATTTTATGAGTTTGTACACAATCTGTTACACTGATTTTCATGAGTTTTGAACATATCTTATTACACTAGTTTTACAGTCTTAATAATCATGTTTTAACCTTACTATATAACCTCTATTACACAAGATACTTACCTGTTTAAAAAAATCGAAAATCCTGACAGCGCCCCTAACTAGGGCGCCAATTCCCTAAGGGGCACCCCCAGCCAGGGCGCCAATTAAATGAAGACACTTCACAGTGTCGTCATTTCCATTTCCACAATTTCCAGTAATTATTAATTCAACGCATTCAAAAATCCATAACTATAGAACTAAACCATAAAAACTCTGCATAAATATGTTTATGTGATCCTGCCATTTTACTTTACCTGCCCCTACCCTTACTTCCTGATTTAGAGAACTTTTATACTGATGAATAGTGAACCACCCAAATGTAAATGGCGCCCCTAACCAGGGCGCCAATTACACAAATGAAGACTCCCGGCCTGCATGGTCGCCAATTAATTGAAGACCATGTGCAATGTCGTCAATTCCATTTCAGGAATTTTCAATAATTAGTAAATCAACGCATTCAAAAATCCATAACTATTAAACCGAACCATGAAAATTTTACCTGAATATACTTCTGTGATCCTGATAATTTTCTCTACCTGTCCATGTCTTTGATTCCTGATTCGGAGAAACTTTAGAAAATGAATAGTAATTTGTATCATAGAATGTACCATTCTTATACAAAGCATAACCCACTTGAAAAAAACTCAATTGGTGACCCTACGCAGTGTCGTCAATCAGTTGAGCCCTGTATATAAATTAGTGACACCTCGAGGAGTCTTCAATTGAATGAAGACTACTCAGAAGGGCACCAATTGCATTTTTAAGAAATTAACAACATAGCATTAGAAAATTCATATCTGTAAAACCAAAACCCAACAATTATACATGAACATGTTTCTGAACTCTCGAGAATTTTCACTACCAGTTCATGTCTTTACTTCCTATTTTCGAGAAACCTTTTCGAATGAATAGTATTTTGAGTCACAGACGCACCTTGCTGGGTGAAAATCACCCAATGAAATTGGCGCCCCAAGTCAGGGCGCCAATTCATCAAATAGCGGCAGCCAGCAAGTCTTCAATTAATTGAAGACTCCCTGAGCAGGCGCCATTTCCATCCTGTATATATATAATTCTAAAAATTAAAAAATTTGAAAGACTGGCCATCCCCCAGGCGCCATTTTACTGAAAAAGGGGTCCTCCCCTAGGCGCCAATTGCTTAAAAAGGGGGTCCTCCCCCAGGCGCCAATTCCATGAAATGGGAGCTGTACCCCAGGCGCCAATTCAGTGAAAACATGGACAACCCCAGGGCGCCAATTCAGTATATTGTGTCTTCTAATTCTGATGTGTCTCATGATTTGTACATGCACAGCCCTAATCCATTTTCCTGCATATTATGAGTCCTTGAACTCCATTCCATAAAAATCTACCTTGTGTATATCCTACATGGTTAAACCTTGAACCTCTTAAAATTATCATTTGGGAGTGTGGGAGCTAAGTGCCATGCGGGGCAAAGTGCTATGTTGTGGGAGCCACCTCTTGAGGCCATACGGTGCAAAGTTCTACGTGACGGGAGCCACCTCTTGAGCCTGTAGGGGCCACCTCTAGAGTCCTCCATAACCAAATGACTAGTTAATCTTTGTCAGTAATACTACGTTTCTTAATTTCTTGAAATTCCATATTGGCTACAAATTAGAGTGGATGTCAAAAGTAATACATGAAATGATGTGCGTATAAGGCCTGGTCTGGTCCTGGGAGGAGCACCCGAAGGTACTTATGCCCATGAGAGTTTATTGACCACGATGTTTGGCATTGCACCGAAGTACTTGCTTGACATGAGACACTCCACACTTACTCTCTTTACTTGCTTGACTTGACTTGCGTGGCCCGGAACGGGCAATACTTGACTTGTGGCCCGAGAAAGGGCAGATTACTTGCTTGATTGAAATAGCCAATTCTACTGACACGTACTTGATATTACTTGCTTGAATTGAATTTTACTTGCTCGTATCTGAGATATACTTGTACATGTGTTCATTCTTGCACCTGAGTTCATACTTGTACATGAGTTCCTACTTGCCCAAAAGTGGCATCTATAGCTATAAGTTCTTGAAATACTGCTTGTCAATTACTTAAAATCTTGTGATACTTTCTTTATACAGTTCTTGATCTCTTATTGTTCATCATGAATAGACTTACCTGTATACCTGATTTTCTTACACGTACATCATGCATACCCATACTGATAATACATGCAAACTGTAAATCACTTAAAGATTGCTCGAATTTGATATGTAATTCCTATTGAGTGATTTGCTCATCCAGTTGCTTCCTAATATTTTCAGGTGATTCGGATAGCGACAAGAATGGGATTGAGACCGATTGAAGAGTGCTAGAACGTCACTCGCCTATCATTAGCTAGTCGCGTCTTTTGAATTCACTTGAGTCCTACCTTGTATTTCCAATATGTCAGTTTAGTTGTCTAAACCGTGTTAAGGCATGTAGCCTAGTGTTGGATTTTAAATTTGGAATTGTCATGGACTATCTTTAATTCCTTTGGTTAATCAAATAATCATCACTTGGACTATTGGGATTATTAGATTTTATTAGTCTTTTGCGCACTCCGTAATTATGTACGTCAAAAATTCTATCGCTCTAATAACACGATCTATATAGACGCGTCACGCATCCGAGTATCTTCCGTGCTCGGGATGTGACAGTCTTCGTGGTATCAGAGCCTAGGATTTTAGTTTCCTAGGTAAAAACCTGAGTCCAAGGATAGGTAAAACTCGAGTCCAAGGATAGATATACCTTAGCCGGTGAGACGGATAGAGCCATGGGTTAAGACCTATAATGACTTTTTGACCTTGTAATAAAACCCGATCTTTATTACGCTTAAACCATTTAGTAGGATCATGGCTGCTGAAAGAGCACAATGACGCGAGATGCAGCGCACCGTACAAGGCCTTACACAGGCACTACAGCAAGTGGCACAAGGCGATGCCAACCGTGGAGTTGGTGATCTCCACAGGAGTTTTCGTAACATGAACCCACTGAGGTTCACGGGTTCGTCTAACCCCGAGGATGCCGAGAATTGGTTAAAGGAGATGGAACGAATCTTCCGTGTGATGGAATGCGCGGACGAGGAGAAGGTTTTACTAGCCGTATTCCAACTAGAGCGGGACGCTCGATGTTGGTCGGAATCCATAGAAGCAACACTGCCAGAAGACCATGTCACATGGGATGAATTCACGGAGCATTTCAACAACAAGTACTTCTCCGACCATATCTAGGAGAAGAAGGCCGCGGAATTCGCCGTTCTAAAACAACGGGGCTTGAAAGTGGCCGAGTATGAGACCCAATTTTCAAGATTGTCAAAGTATGCACCCCACTTGGTGTGTACGAAAAAGATGAAGGCTAGAAGGTTCCTCAACGGGCTTCAGCCCCACTATATTACACAACTTGCACCGATGGACATCCAAGTCTACTCGGAGATGGTTTGGCATGCTCAATTGCTAGAAGACGCCACCGAATTAACTGAAAGGATTCGAGGAAGGGACAAGAAGGAACCTGTCACAAGCCCGGGGAAATTCAAACAATTATTCAACAAGAAAAGGTTCTTCATGGGAGGGGAGCCCTCCAAGGCGAAGAAATTCCATAAGAATGACAGGCCATTCTCCACCGCCACACCCTCTAAGGAGATTTGCAAGTATTGTGATAAAGCTTGCCATAAGACCGAGGAACGCTGGAGAAATTTAGGAGCTTGTCTTCGATGTGGGAGTCAAGAGCATCGAATCCCAGACTGCCCATTGATGAAGGAGCAAGCCACCCAAGATGAGAAGCGTTCAGTAAAGAAACAAGGCCATTTACCAGCTCTTCGAGTGACGGAACCCACTGAAGGTGGAATTGTGGAAGGTACTCGCACTATTTGTTCTAAAACTACTCAAGTTTTATTTGATACCGGAGCAACTCATTCATTCATTTCCAAGAAATTTGCTGCTTCATTTTCTAAGAAACATGAACTGTTAGATTTGGTCATATCTACACCTCTTGGGAACGAGTCCGATATCACTTATCATTATCCAAATTGTGTAGTGATGATTAAGGGAAGCAATTTACCTACTGACCTGATATGCCTAGATATGAAGGGTTATGATGTCATATTAGGTGCCGACTGGTTATCCACACACCAAGCAACGGTAGATTCCCAGCATGGCAAGGTAACTTTCGTGGATTTCCCAGAGTTAGTTTACAATAGCCCTCGGAGTAAATCACTTCTTATATCAGCACTCCGAGCTAGTAAACTTATGAATAAAGGATGTATAGCTTTCATAGCATTCGTGACTACCACGGAAGTCGAGGAGATTAAACTTGAAGACATCCGTGTAATTCGGGATTTTCCCGATGTGTTTCCAGAAGAATTACCTGGCTTACCCCCGGAAAGGGAAGTGTCGTTCACAATCGACATTGCCCCTGGTGCTGGTCCTGTTTCTAAGGCACCGTACAGAATGTCCCCTACTGAGCTGAAAGAGTTAAAAGAGTAGCTAATGGAGTTATTGAAAAAGGGTTTCATCAGGCCAAGTACTTCCCCATGGGGAGCACCCGTGCTATTCATCAAAAAGAAGGACGGATCGATGAGATTATGCATTGATTATCGGTAGTTAAATCACCTTACAATCAAGAACAAGTACCGTTGCCGAGAATTGACGAGCTGTTTGATCAATTATCTAGAGCTACATATTTCTCCAAGATTGATCTCCGTTCTGGTTACCACCAACTAAAGATCAAAGAAGAAGACATTCATAAAACTGCATTCCGAAGCAGGTATGGGCATTACAAATTTACTGTTATGCCTTTCGGACTAACGAATGCCCCCGCGACTTTTATGCAGTTAATGAACAGCATATTCAGGCCTTACTTAGACCAATTTATTGTGGTCTTTATCGATGATATTTTGAATTACTCAAAGTCTGAGGAAGACCATGAAGAACATCTCAAGAAGGCGCTACAGATATTGAGGGAAAACAAACTATATGCCAAATTCAACAAGTGCAAGTTCTGGCTCGAGGAAGTATCCTTCTTAGGCCATATCATTTCGAAGAATGGAATTACTATTGACCCAACAAAGGTCGAAGCCGTGAAGAACTGGGAATGACCCACAAATGCAACAGAGATTCGGAGCTTCTTGGGTCTAGCTAGTTACTATCGGCGTTTTACCAAGGACTTCTCCAAGATCGTTGTTCCTCTGACCAGGTTAACCCGCAAGGAAGTACCTTATGAGTGGAATGAAGACTGTGAAAAGAGTTTCCAAGCCTTGAAGGATCTCTTGACCACTGCTCCAGTCTTATCGTTACCAATTGAAGGGGAGAAATACGAGGTATATACCGAAGCTTTTGGTATTGGCCTTAAATGTGTATTGATGCAAAATGGAAGAGTCATTGCATACTCTTCCCGACAGTTCAAGAAACATGAAGAGAACTACCCGGTGCATGACTTAGAACTAGCCGCGGTGGTGTTTACCTTGAAGATCTGGAGGCACTATCTCTACGGAGAATAATTCACTGTATACTCCGATCACAAAAGCCTCAAGTATTTATTCTCCCAAAAGGAGTTGAACATGCGTCAAAGGCGTTGGCTCAAATATCTCAAGGATTTCGACTTCATTATATAATACCATCCTGGTAAGGGCAATTGATGCGGGACGGACACGCGACCTGGGACTCTAGCTCACGATCGTCCCTATGCGAGGGAAACATTGGACCGTGCGCGGTTAAGAAATCGGCCGTGAGTCTCGGGTATCGGCCTTTTCCGCGTTAACTCGGGTTGAGTCACGGGACAGTACACTCACTCACTCTCGCAGCGGTGATAGCAATATATATCGAGCTAGGAACCTACACTCGCAGCGGCATATACGAAGGAATACGACATAAGCAAATGCAAAGAGAGAGGAGCGAGTTTACCTCCACGCTCCAAGCGTAGGGAAGACGATCTCGGCAAGTTACGGTAACTCCCGGTAAGAATGGTAAAAATTTAATTACAACAGTAAATTTTATTACCCACTCCACGCAGGGAGGTAAAGGGCTACAAGTGGGGCCTGGGAGGACCGACCCTGGGTTGACGGGCAGCAATCCGGAGGTGCGTTCGGAGCGAACTCGGCCTGGTGGTCTGACTCGCTCCTGTGCCGACTCGGTACTACATCGACTCGGTTCTAACTCGCTGGACAGTAAGGCGCATATTCTAAAGGAACGTCACCCTCCTGAGGTCTTCTGAAGGCGCCGCTTGGCTGGGATGATGGCGGGACGTCCCTGATCGACTCCCTGAAGTGGCAGTTCCAGAAGTTGACTTTTAGTATTTTTGCACGAATTATCCACGGACTGATTTTTCTAATCTGCACAGGGAACAGAATTGCGCGCCTCGGCGGCAAGAATTAATTCTCACAGATCTGAAATCGGATCGAGGTGAAACCGGTGGGGTTGGAAAGAGATCTCCCATATCTACCACATATAATTGTTGTAGGTTAATCCAATGAAGGGATGATAAATGGGAGTCTCTTAAAGCTACAGGTTTTCCTATGGATCGGTTTGCAGACACTCAGGATAGAAAGGGATCTGCCTGAAACTGACATTTGATCGAGATGTAAATGATTTTTCCAGGGGCTAACAAAATTATGGGAGGTAGGGGTAAACGTGCGGAAAATTGAGTAATTTTTGTGGATTTTCAGGAACTTTCTAAGGGGGTGAGAAAAAAAAGAATAGGTGACACTGTCCCACAAATCTACAAAAGGACAGATTACTGAGAGGACAAATAAAATATGGGGAAAATATCAAACTAAGGCCAAATGGCACAAAATTTGAACTAGAGATTAGGGGAGACAGGGGGAACAAACCCTCTAAATTAGGGCTCAAATAGACAATAAGAAAAAAAGATAAAATTTTGGAGATGAGGTTCTATCCTGATTTAGATAGAACTCCGACGTAGCGACGGTGGCGGCGCGGTGGCGGCACGAACGGAAGGCGGTGGCCGGAAGTCGCATCCAACGGAGGTGGACATCTTGGAGTCACACCAAGAGGAGGGCTTCACACCCTAGAATGGCAGAAATCCATCTGCAAGAGGGGATGAGAGACACAAGGGGTGCCCTTGGGCTTGCTCTTGGCTAAAATGCTTAATTCTTCATTAATATCTCTAATGACACTATAAATAGGCTTATATAGAGAATGGCAAGGGGTGGGGTGATGGGAATTTCATGGGACAGAGGGGATTTTCTTCCCCATGTGGTCAAATGACCAAATTAAATAAAAAATACAACATGGGATAAACTATATTATAAGGGGGAAGCATCTTGGACTTTGCTTGGTCCAATTTTGAATTTTCTTCCACCTTGTCCCCTTGAATGGTCAAGCATCTAGAAGCCCACCTTGGACCTTTGACTGGCCCCACATGGGTCCTAAGGCTTAGGTGGACCAATAGGAAAGGAAATGGGGGCCCCTTGCTGGTCCTACTAGACTTTTGCACAAAAACCCAAAGATCCTTAGGGAATGACACATTGGCTTCTAAAGCCTTACAATTGCATACATGTTTTCCCAAGGATATAAATACAAATAAAAGGACTCAAATGTAAAATAAAAAGTTAGTGGCCTTACTCTGATGTCCCCATCAATTTTCCTCGGGTGGGAAGAACTCGACCCCGTCGAGTAAGGGGTGCGGCTTCTCGAGTAGCTCCGACGGATCTGTCATCGTACTAGGAAGCATGGAGTACGCTCCACTCCATGTAATCGACACCTGCTCATCCCGTATAGATTCGATATGCACACGCTGCTGGGGAATGAGGCTAGAGGTTGACACTCTGGGGTGGGGTCACTCTCAAAGGAGGGAAGGCGGCTCGAAGACTCACTAGGAATCACCGCTTGTCCCTTATGTGACTAGATCCGATATGAAGTAGAATCGATCCCAAAGTCTGACAAGTCTCAAACTCGAAAGGGACTAACAACGCGAGCGTACAAACCGACTCGACTCGATGTATGCACAAACACACGACAGATAAATGAAACAAAGACTCAAAAGACCCTAAACAAACCTAATGTTAGTCCGACCTACGCATAGGCGACGATGGACCAGGACACCCAAATATGTGCATGCATCTTATGTACCCGAAGGTTGGTGCTATGGGAAACACCTAGACGCCCAAGTATGACCCAGTCATGCATGAACGGCCCTTTGGATTTGGGAGACTTGAGAGGGCTAGGAGAATCGGGTATGGACGAGCCAGGTGTGGGTGTATCGAGATTGGGCTTGGTGGGTATAGATGACCCGGCCCGTGGGGTAGGGGTGCGGTAGTGGACTCCCTCGAAGAAATGAAGTATATATGGAGGGTCAAGGGGCCCACTAGGGAATGGGTCAAAGGGATCAAAGAAGGTATGACCCCTTGTGGTGGGTTCCCACAAGTCACGGTCCCACGTGTAGAAGTCTTGAAGGTGTGGGTGGTCACCTTCATGCATTGTGGTAGGTGGGACGGTGATCATATGTAGGAGGTATGCTTTCTCCCTCGGGCGAAAGGGTATGAAGTTGGGTTCGGCCGACATGGGGAGGAATAAGAGAACCTCCGTGGTGATACAACCCACGGTGCACACGGAGGTAATGAACCCTAAGGCCGGATGGGTGAAGTTAAGACTAGTGGGTTGGTCGATGCTTCGGGCCAAAGAGTGCGTCAACTGCCATTGCCGCCCTAAACCCAAAATAAGGTCACCCAATGTGTCAACATGGTGACTAGAGCGGAATGTAGTGTGGTAGGAGTTGACGGGCACTAGGGGTAAAGTGGGGTCCATGGATGGGTAAGGAGGCGGGACCAAGCCATCCTTGAGCCAACTAAGTAGTGGCTCGGCGATGAAAAGCGTACCCGTTAGAAACACGGGTGGCTCGGGCTTTGGTGGCTCCAAATAAGATGGTTCCAAATAAAGATCGGAAGTAGATGGCAATGGAGCTCTAGGGAAGGGGTTCCCCGACTGAGGTGGAGAAGGCTATGGTGTAGACGGTCCGACCGGATTGGGACTCGGCTAGGAGGTAGATGCTTGCCGAAGGGCACCTTTAAACCGAGAAAATCGGGACTCAAATGGTTTGACCTTCAGAGCGACCTTATAGGATTGCGCCAGAGAGAATGCATCGCGGATAAGACATTCAATTTGGAAGTGAAGCCGCAAACCTCTCTGGAACTGAAAGGCAATCGTGGTGCTCTCCTCTCCAACTCCATATTCCACCCGGTACTTATCATAGTCCCGAATGTACTCGGACATGGACCGATCACCTTGGACGGGTCGGCATGGGTTGGCCATAGTTGCCAAAAATGTGGGAATGGATCCTTAGGAATGGACATGCAAGGCCATTTTTTTTGCTTTTATAGGCAAAATGTTATGCCAACTAATGCACACTAAGAACCCTAGACTTAAACCAAGACTCGGTACGTGGCGGAGTTAATCGATCCGAAGATCACTCGCGCAAGTGTGCGGCCTTCCCGATAGGCGTAGCCTAACATTCGGACAACACCTTTTGATATACCGATTAATGGTATGCAAATGTGACACTTAGACCGACTTAGACTTAGACTCGACTTAAACGACTCTTTTTTTTTTGTTTTTAGACACCCTAGACTCAACTGGCGCTCTGATACCAAACTGATGCGGGACGGACACGCGACCTGGGACTCTAGCTCGCGATCGTCCCTATGCGAGGGAAACATTGGACCATGCGCGGTTAAGAAACCGGCCGTGAGTCTCGGGTATCGGCCTTTTCCGCGTTAACTCGGGTTGAGTCACGGGACGGTACACTCACTCACTCTCGCAGCGGTGATAGCAATATATATCAAGCCAGGAACCTACACTTGTAGCGGCATATACGAAGGAATATGACATAAGCAAATGCAAAGAGAGAGGAGCGAGTTTACCTCCACGCTCCAAGCGTAGGGAAGACGATCCCGGCAAGTTACGGTAACTCCCGGTAAGAATGGTAAAAAGTTAATTACAACAGTAAATTTTATTACCCACTCCACGCAGGGAGGTAAAGGGCTACAAGTGGGGCCTGGTGCGTGAGTCTCGGGTATCGGCCTTTTCCGCGTTAACTTGGGTTGAGTCACGGGACGGTACACTCACTCACTCTCGCAGGGAGGACCGACCCTGGGTTGACGGGCAGCAATCCGGAGGTGCGTTCCGAGCGAACTCGGCCTGCTGGTCTGACTCGCTCCTGCGCCGACTCGGTACTGCGTCGACTCGGTTCTAACTCGCTGGATAGTAAGGCGCAGATTCTAAAGGAACGTCACCCTCCTGAGGTCTTATGAAGGCGCCGCTTGGCTGGGATGATGGCGGGACGTCCCTGATCGACTCCCTGAAGTGGCGGTTCCAGAAGTTGACTTTTAGTATTTTTGCACGAATTATCCACGGACTGATTTTTCTAATCTGCACAGGGAACAGAATTGCGCGCCTCCGCGGCAAGAATTAATTCTCACATATCCGAAATCGGATCGAGGTGAAACCGGTGGGGTTGGAAAGAGAACTCCCATATCTACCACATATAATTGTTGTAGGTTAATCCAATTAAGGGATGATAAATGGGAGGCTCTTCAAGCTACGGGTTTTCCTATGGATCGGTTTGCAGACACTCAGGATAGAAAGGGATCTGCCTGAAACCGACCTTTGACCAAGGTGTAAATGATTTTTCCAGGGGCTAAAAAAATTATGGGAGGTAGGGGTAAATGTGAGGAACATTGAGTAATTTTATTGGATGTTCTGGAAATTTCTAAGGGGGTGGTGAAAATACGAATAGGTGGCACTATCCTACAAATCTACAAAAGGACAGATTACTGAGAGGACAAACAAAAATATGGGAAAAATATCAAACTAAGGCCAAATGGCACAAAATTTGAACTAGAGATTAGGGGAGACAGGGGGAACAAACCCTATAAATTAGGGCTCAAACAGACAATAAAAAAATGATAAAATTTTGGAGATGAGGTTCTGTCCTAATTTAGATAGAACTCTAACGTAGCGGCGGTGGCGGCACGAACGGAAGGCGGTGGCCGGAAGTCGCATCCAGCGGAGGTGGAGATCTTGGAGTCACACCAAGAGGAGGGCTTCACACCCTAGAATGGCAGAAATCCATCTGCAAGAGGGGATGAGAAACACAAGGGGTGCCCTTGGGCTTGCACTTGGCTAAAATGCTTAATTCTTCATTAATATCTCTAATGACACTATACATAGGCTTATATAGAGAATGGCAAGGGGTGGGGGGATGGGAATTTCATGGGAGAGAGGGGATTTTCTTCCCCATGTGGTCAAATGACCAATTTAAATAAAAAATACAACATGGGATAAACTATATTATAAGGGGGAAGCATCTTAGACTTTGCTTGGTCCAATTTTGAATTTTCTTCCACCTTGTCCCCTTGAATGGTCAAGCATCTAGAAGCCCACCTTGGACCTTTGACTGACCCCACATGGGCCCTAAGGCTTAGGTGGACTAATAGGAAAGGAGATGGGGGCCCCTTGCTAGTCCTACTGGACTTTTGCATAAAAACCCAAAGATCCTTAGGGAATGACACATTGGCTTCTAAAGCCTTATAATTGCATACATGTTTTCCCAAGGATATAAATGTAAATAAAAGGACTCAAATGTAAAATAAAAAGGTAGTGGTCTTGCTCTGATGTCCCCATCAGTAATTCCGTAGCTGATGCCCTTAGTCGGAAGTCAAGAGTAATTTTGGCCAACTATATGATACAAGAATGGAAGTTGATGGAGAAATTCTCTGAGCTTGATATCAGCACAGATGAGAAGAATAGGTGTATTATTCTATCCCACATGAGTCTACATCTAGACTTCCTGCCTGAAATCAAGAAGCTGCAAGAAGAAGATCCCGCACTAGTGGAGATAAAAGGTGAGCTGGACGAGAGACTTGATTTCAAGCTGGCACCTGATGGTAGATTACTGTTTCATGAAATGACATGTGTGCCCGACTGTCCCGAATTGAAGAAGAAGATTCTTGAAGAAGCTCATCGATCGAGGTACACGATCCACCCCGGAGCCACTAAGATGTACCAAGATTTGAAAAGAACTTTCTAGTGGCCTAACATGAAAAGAGAGGTAGCAGACTTTGTATCTCGTTACCTCACAAGCCAACAAGTGAAGACGGAGCATCAAAAACCTGTCGGAAAGCTACATCCACTAGATATTCCCAAATGGAAGTGGGAAGATATTGGCATGGACTTTATCATGGGTCTGCCCAAAGCTAGGAGCAGACATGATGGAATTTGGGTAATCATCGATCGCCTAACCAAATCAGCTCATTTCTTATCCATCACGAGCCGATGGTCAGTCGATGTACTTGTTGCCCTGTATATTAAGGAGATGGTTAGATTGTATGGAGTTCTCGTGTCGATTGTATCCGATCGAGACCCACGCTTTACCTCTCATTTCTGAAAAAGTCTACAACACTCTCTGGGGATGAAACTCAACTAAAGCACTGCTTTCCATCCCCAGATAGATGGACAGACGGAAAGGATAAATAAAGTTGTGGAAGATATGTTGAGAGCATGCATTATAGACTCCGGCGGAAGCTGGCATGACCACTTACCACTAGTCAAATTTGCATATAACAATAGCTATCAAGTCAATATACAAATGGCACCTTTTGAGGCACTATATGGCAGGAGTTGTCGATCTCCAATATGCTGGGATGAAATTTGTGAAAAACAAATTCTAGGCCCATATATGGTAAGAGAATCTACCGAGAAGATACACCTCATTAGAGAAAGGCTAAAGATAGCACAATCCAGGCATAAATCTTATGCTGACAATAGAAGACGAGATCTAGAATTTCAAGTCAGAGATCATATTTTTCTCAAAGTATCTCCCGGTCGAGGTATTAGAAGATTCGGTGTTAAGGGCAAACTAACACCAAGGTTTATTGGTCCATTCGAAGTGCTGGAAAGAGTAGGCGAGGTGACTTATCGTATCGCCCTACCTCCGTAACTATCAGAAGTGCACAACGTATTTCATGTTTCTATGCTAAAGAAATACGTGCACGATCTTTTCCATATCATTGGTACAGAAGGACCTTCCCTACGAGCAGAAGTCAATGAAGATCCTCAACTGAGAAGTTCGAGTTCTAAGGAACAAGACGATCCCTATGGTGAAAATCTAATGGAATCGATGCTTAGAACAAGAAGCTATATGGGAAACTGAAGAGTTTATGAAAAGAAGATTTCTAGAGTTGTTCTAGTTGTAAGTATTTCGCACCCTTCCTATTTCCGCATAATACAGTTGAATTTGGGGACCAAATTCTTTTAAGTGGGGGAGGGTGTAGCACCCCCAATACAGCCATAGAGAAATCAAACTTCTTTCTAAAGAATCCTACCTAAAGGTCTTACATAAAGAACCCAACCTCAAGAGGACTATAATATAAATATACAAGCCAAACTTACTTTATGCCATAAAGAATCGTGAAGGTTTTATGTAAAGAACCAAGCCTTATGGGGACTAGTATATAAATGTACAACCCACCACTTTATGCATAGTACGTAAGGAACTTCTTCCTAAAGAATCTTATAATGAGAGGCTTTGTATAAAGAACCAAACCATGAGAGAGTTCTTATATAAATGTACAAGACAACTTTAACATATGGCACATGGGTAGTACGTGAGTGGGTTTCCACTTTTCCAACCAATAGAATTGGCGCCCCTTACCAGGGCGCCATTCAACAAATTGAAGACCATATAAGGAGGCACCATTTCCCTGGCGGCCACATGCCATTATAATATATATATATATATATATATATATATATACACCCCATGAAGGCCAACACGTGAAAGTGACAGTTTTGTCTAACAGTTAACGCCCTCTTGCAAGGGCGTCATTCTCATGAATAATGCCACCTAGATTAATAGACGACCCCTTACAAGGGCGTCATTTAATCTGTGTTTCTAGAAGGTTGAGGCACGAACAACCCCATTTAGCTGGCAAAGCACCATGTCTACTCAGCCGGACCCGCAAGGTAATAAACCAATGCTTTGCGATTCCCTATAACTAATTCCCTCCGTAGCACTGTCAGAGGATACTGCCATCATTCAGTGCTGCTTGCAGAAGGGAATATTTCCCTTTTGTTCTCTCAGAAAATGTGAAGTCTACGTCCTGCTGCTGAAGCTTTACGGTGGCGAAGAACGTGTGGCTTCATCCTGTCATATGTACCTCATAATCATGTCAAAAGGTAGGTGCTCTCAAGTCCTTGCCTAACTAGTAGCTAAATATGTTAACTTATGCATGCTTAGAGTTAGATTAACTCATCATCCATGCTATATTACTTGGCTTTACGATGATCAAGAAATGACCATGTATATACCATGTTACCAATATTTTAATAGCCTGTTACACCTGCCATATATGATTTTATACACAATATGTTACCATGATTTTATTAGTTTGTACACAATCTGTTACACTGATTTTCATGAGTTTTGAACATATCTTATTACACTAGTTTTACAGTCTTAATAATCATGTTTTAACCTTAGTATATAACCTCTGTTACACAAGATACTTGTAGATGCCTGATTTCGGACATCCCGCGGACCTTACCTAGCCATCATAGAAGTGACACCTTTTCCTTGGTTGATTTGTTGTGTGGAGTCTCATCCTTACTTAAGTAGGCTTCACCCTGTCCCTTTGCGGATCCAACTTCGCGGTAAGTTGGTGGGGGGTTGCAGGGGGGCATCCCCCCCTGCCCGTAAGGTCGAGGGTTTGGGGGCGTAAGGCCCCGAGATGAATTTTTTGAAGCTCTATGTATGATTCTACCCATTGTTTGCCCTGATCCCTGGAGAGACCTAGCCACCCAGCCTATTCCAGGGCGGCCAGAGAGCTGGCCGCCCACCATCCTAGGCGACCACTGAGTTGGCCGCCCACCTCCCTAGGTGGCCAGACTGTTGGCCGCCCAGCTCCTTCAAGGAGGCCATCGATTTGGCCGCCCAGCCCCTTGGGTGACCAGAGCTTTTGCCGCCTCCTGTCAACCGTCCGTCAACCCCATGTTCTGCCCACTCCGGGCACGTTCTCCGGAACTGATCCCACTCTGGGGGGTTCGAGACCCACGTAGCCTTACATGTAATCCACTTTTGAATGTTTTTCATGGAGGGAATCCCCCCACATACAAAAGCCATTCCGAAACCATCTCACGTTGGGGGGGGGGGGAGACATTTTTGACTTCGGAGGTGGGACACTTCCGGAGGTTAGACATTCTCTAGAGGAAGAGAGGAGGCTAGTTCTTGGGAGCTCAGAGAGAGAGCTGTGAGAACGAAAGCGCCTTCCCCGACCTTCCCCCTAGTAGCAGAACCTGACATTGGAGAGCTCTGCCGCGGACAAGTCCAAGTTGCAGGGGGCGGCCATCGACATGGCCGCCTACCACCCTTGAGCGGCCACCAAGTTGGCCGCCCTCTGTTAATGACGGGCAAACCCTGTTCTTTCTTTCTTTATTCCTTATCTTGCTGCATTTCTACTTGCTTTATTGCATACACGCATACTAGATTTTTCTAGATCCTACTTTTAAGAGGTTTTCCAATCTCAAAACATAGGGAAGGCAGATGGTCGAAAGTCTCGGCCATCCCCCTTCTCGCCCCCCTCCCCGGTATAATCACCGCCATTTGTACGTTTATTCCTTTGGTTTGAGCATATACTACATAATCATAGTCTAATGGTCTCTTCTGTTTGCTGGTTGTTTTGCAGGGACTTCATCATCAACTCGCAGGGCTCCTTGTTCTTGGCCGACCGAGAATGAGGACAGAAGAACTGATGTGACACCACTCATTGGACCTAGATTTGCAAGCAACCGGACCGAACGGCGATATCTCACAAGCGGTTCTCCCGCGAGGCGCGCACCCGGGCCCGTAGGCGGACCGGCGATGATGGTGAGGGTCCGAAGTGGACCTTGGGGTTCCAAGGATATGGCTGGCTGGGGATGGACCCCAATGGGATAGGGATGCCCAACTTCAAGGGAGGCCGGCACACCGAGGGCGTGGGATGTAGTGTCTCCCTCACAACTCACCCGCGGTGGCACTCGAATTGATGGGAAATTGGAACGAGCTCTCTCTCACTGCCGACGGCGCAACTAGAGATAATACTAAACTAAGCAAAGGTAAGAAACCAGCAGAGGAGAGTGATCCGAAGCTCACCTGATCGGTGTGAAGACACCAATCCCGGCCGGAGACGAGGGCGAGCGGGGGAGTGTGGGTTCCCCGCACACTGCGGCGGTGTAGCTTCCCCTGTTCAAATATTACATGCACTACTCCCCACGCAGGTGGGTTGGACTATGGAAAGGGAAATTTCAGTTACAAACAAACACTACCTCCACACAGGGAGGGACGTTAAGCCGGCCAGGCGGGGTGGGGTGGTGAACTAGCTATTGCCGAACGATCTACCCCATTCTGGAATACCCGGACAGGGGGTTGATGTAGACGCTGCCACACACTCCTCCGAACTCGGAAGTCTACGAAACTGGAGCCGAAACGTCGCTGACAGACCCAAGAATGCCTGTGAATTTTTATGGATGATCCTGAAGTTGACACCGGTGGGGGCGGGCTCTGGATCAGGCTCCCTGCGCTCTGGCTCGGACTGGTCCCAGGGTGCAGCAGCAGGTGGACGTAGGTGCCACGGTCACTCCCGAAGTCCAATTGAGGCGGGACAAAGTCGAGGACGACCGTGGACGAGTCTTCTTCATGTGGCCACCAAGGAGGGCACCATACGAGGTCGGAGCAGGGAGGTGGAACCTGAAGAGTGAGAGGGGGTCTGATCAGTCCCTGACAGGACTGACCTGCGCACCTGGGGAAAATAATTTGGAACGGGGAGCTCCGAACTCCAAACGAGGTCCCGCTTGCTGTGTTGGACAGAGGACTGGTGGATCTTCGCCTCGGTCAAGTGGCGCACCAAGTGGAGCACCGGTGTAGTCGCAGTAGCTTCTGAATGGCAGCTCTGGTTTATGGCCGGACTGGTTCTGCACAGTCGGTGAAGAATGGCTCTCCCGGACAGCTCCGAACTCGAATTGGGGCGGAATCACCTCGCCTGCGAAGATGACTAGAATAGCTTTCCGGAAATGTAGGATACACCTCCAGAAGATGTGCGGTGAAGACGTGGTTGACTCTGCAACTCGACCCTTGACTGCTGCCTACCGACTGAGATGAATAGGGTGATGATAGGTGATGGGAGACGGAGTAGATGGGGTGGGAAATGGGGTGGATGGGTGTGGGGGTGACACCTGACTATGTGGGGGTCTGTTAGGGGGTGATACAAGGTGTGGGAGGGGCAGAAAGGGGGCTGGGAGGTGGTCTAGTAAGTGGAGGAAGGGGGAGCTGCGAATTTGGGTTGGGAAGGAGAGAGGGGGGAGAGAACTCTCCTTTGGTTTGAATGTGGGGTTAATGGAGGGGTTAATGGAGGCCTAGGGAATGGGAAGGGTTGCCTTGGGGAGGGGAAGGGGTGCTTGGGAGAAGGGATTCTCCCTTGGGAAAATGAAAGGTTGTATGGGGAAGGGGAAAGGTTGCTTGGGAGGAGGGAGAGGTGCCTATGAGAAGGGGATTCCACCTAGGGGTTGGAGGGGAATTAAATGGGAGGTATGGGGAAGGGGGAGGGGTCTTAATGAGAGGTGAATGGGGAGGAGAGAGAGTGAATTTTGAAATTGGGGGTGGGGAGGAGAGAGAATGGGGCTCGCCCCCTTTAGAGAGAGAGAGAAATAGAGAGAGAGCTAGAGAGAGGGAGAGAGGGGAAACTCACAAATTTTATGAAAACTCAACTCAATATCATTCATTCAAGCTAGAGAGAGGGAGAGAGGGGAAAAAAATTTGAGTTGAATATTGAAACCCTTGTGCTCCCTCTCTCTCTCTCACTCTACCTCTCTAGCTCTCTCTCTATTTCTCTCTCTCTCTCTCTCTCTAAAGGGGGCGAACCACATTCTCTCTCCTCCCCACCCCCAATTTCGAAATTCACTCTCTCTCCTCCCTATTCACCTCTAATTAAGACCCCTCCCCCTTCCCCATACCTCCCATTTAATCCCCCTCCAACCCCTAGGTGGAATCCCCTTCTCCTAGGCACCTCTCCCTCTTCCCAAGCAATCTTTCCCCTTCCCCATACAACCTTTCACCTTCCCAAGGGGGAATCCCTTCCCCCAACATCTCCCCATTCCCCCTAAGCCCATTTGCGCCGCCCCCCCTCTCTCTCACCTTCCACCCTTGGCCGCACCTCCCTCCCCCTCCACCTACTAGCTGTGACTCAGCCCTCTTCTCCAGCCTCTCCACCATCTCTACTCACCCCCATCCAAGCTCAACAGCCATTAGCCCTCTCCCCATTGCAGTCCCTTCACCCCTCCCCACCATTACCAACATCATTCACCTTCCTGCTCTATCCAGTTCGCAGGCAGCAGTAGGAGCCCAACTTGCAGAACCTGCCCTGAGGTCATTCGGCGTCGTCTGGAGGCGTACCATACATCGACGGAAAGGTCATCAAGATAGCTTCGAAGCCGAGGTGGTCTCTCCGGCATCCGACATCCCTACTGTCCGGAGGGTTCGTTCTCGTCCGACTGCACAACTGGGACCTGAAACTGGACCAGAGCTGCAGTGCAGAAGCTCCCACGGCCACACCCCATCACTTATGAAGACGTCGTTCGGCCGGGGTCTTCTACATCCAATCTACTTCCATCAGCAGAAGACGGCATCCCGTTTGGCATCCGGAGGTACGTTTTCCAATTTTTCTCCCCTGGGTGCGCAGATCAGGCCACTCAGGACCTGACCAGACACCTCCCCACTCAAAGGGCTCTCCCTCTCTGCCCCGACATCATATGGTGCCCTCCCTGGTGGCCATTCGAAGAGGACTCGTCTGCGGTCGTTCTCGTTTTGGTCTCACCTCGTTCAGGCTTTGGTATCGGTCGTGGCACCTGGATCTTTCTGCTATTGCATCCTAGAACCAGAACAAGTCAGAGTGCAGGGCACCTGTTCCAGGGTCCACTCCGACTGGTGGTGACGAAGGAGCCATCCACAAAAATTCACCAGCATACCAGGGTCCGTTAGCAACAATTCGGCACTGGTTTCGGCGACTTCTGAGCTCGGGGGAGTTCACAGCGGTGACTACACCGACTCCCTATCTGCTGTTCCAGACCTGGGCAGATTCGGCAGGGTGCTCCATCGGCGCAATTCAAGCAAATCTCCCCACCCCGCCTGGCCGGCTTAGCACCCCTCCCTGCGTGGAGGTAGTGTTTGAATGTAACCTCTATTTTCCCCACCCCACGATCACCCTCCTGTGTGAGGAGTAGTTTTGTACTAGTAGGTCTTCGGCCGAAGCTTCATCGGCGCAGTGTGCGGGGAACCCACACTTCCCCGCTCGCCCATCATCTCCGAACGGGGTTGGTTTCTTCAAAGCAACCAGGTGAGCTTCTGCCCTTGCTCTCCTCTGTATTTTTTCACTTAATATCTGCGAAACTAGTCCGCTGGTCGGTGAGAGAGCGCTTGTTCCCGGAGCTTCCAGTTTATGTGCGGTCACCGTGGGCTAAAGTGAGAGAGTGACCCAATGCCCTCAAGGCACCTGGTCCGCCCTTGATTTTGGGCACTGTACCCTCAGGAGGGAAAACCGTAGCCTTGCTGGCCCTCTAACCGGAAAGGGTCTTGTTCCACCACCTCGACTCGGCATCACTGAGTCACCACGGGTAACGGGTGTGCACGGTGGGTCGGCGATTTCCACTCAACCTCGAGTCTTACGATTGTGTTTGCGAATAAGGTCCAAGGGCCCACATTCACCTACTGCATTCTTCATCATTTGCCTTAGTGTGTCACATCAAGAACCCACCGTCTCCCACTTCTAATTCGTTCACGATCATCATACCCTTGTGAGGCCCAGGTATAGGTCTCTGGCGATCATGGTATTTCTATTTTTCTAACCTTTGCACTGTAGGTTTGTAGCAGCATAGTTCGGGAGGCCACAACATCGCGACTACCGTACGCGGACGCACTCCACACTTTTCGACACCTACAACCTTCTGGCGATCACGGTGGGACCCTGATTGCTCACTGTGAGTCCTTAGATTGAAGTTAATTGCATTCACTTTCCAGCAAATAGCTTTTTTCCCATCCTTATTTTTCATTTTTAGTTGCTCTTTGCGCCTGTTCTACACTTGGTGAACCTGAAGGGCCAAAACAGATGGCGGCCAGGTTTCTGGCCAACCAGGTCCTAGGGCGGCCAAAGACCTGGCCACCCACCACCATCCTAGGTGGCCAAAGACTTGGCCGCCCAGGTCTCTACGTGGCCATCGATTTGGCCGTCTTCAGTTCGTGTGTTTGCTTCTATTTGCGTGCCTTAGCTTCTATTTTTTATATTTTAGCTTCTGTTTGGTATATTGTTGGTCTTGTGTGTTCTAAACTTGCAGGTTTGAGTCCAGGGTGGGCTTAGGAAGAGCCGGCATCACATCAATTAGGAACACCCTCCCGTTGATTTGGACTCTTCACCCGGGGATTCCCACTCGGGTGTAACTAGTCCTTTTCAATTGGGAACCTCCGTGAGTCCCCGCGAACCGTGGATTCCCACACGGTCACCAGGCGGGTTGTATCTTTGAAGTCCTATTAGATCTCCTAAAGGGTTTGAGTGAGCACTATCTTAGGATTATCCCAGAGTTTTGGCCTTAATTTCCCTAGAAAATTCTATTCTCGTCTAAGAGGGAACAAGGTTAAATTGGACTAATCTCTGGATCAACCTGAGCTAAAAATTGTGGGGCGCATTTGTTTGAATACATGCTTGCATGATTGTTTTGAGATACCATTCAATTGAATCCTAATTGGCCTTAACATTCCACTTGAAATTCTAAGACTAATTAGGTTAAGTTACAATGAATCAATGTTATTCTAACATGCATGTTGTTGATGAGGATGATTTAGAGTTTTATGACACACAAACTCGGCTTGATGCCGAAGACGATGCACCCAATGCTTTCATTGGGATGTGTCAAGATTCACAAATTGGTGTACATGAAAGCACAAGTAGTGAAAAATCATCCTCTGAAAGTCAAGAATCCATCAATGTTAAAACTCCATCAATTTCTCCAAAGGAAGACCAAGAGTTAGCTAGGGTGCTATCTCGATATTCCCCTAACTATTTCATCACCCTAGCTTCCCAAAGAAGATCTCATCTCACTCCTCAATCCATTCCTAGGAGATCCACCACTCCAATTCCAACATCAAGCTCATTCAATAGGACTCCCCCCCGTGTTCCTAATCAACTTAAAAATCCTCTTCACCCTCAAGGGGTTGCATCCTCTCCAACATCTCATGTTACTCCAAATGTCAATGCACCCCTTAGGCAATCCAATTTCATATCCCGACAACAGGTGGAAAGGTATGCCCGGCAAGTGGTTGCCGAAAGCCTCCCCAAACCTCAACCTCATTCCTTCACTAGCTATTGTAAACTTCCGAATGTTCATTTTTCCCCGGGTTTCAAAGCCCCCAAATATCGGAAGTATGATGGTTCCACGGATCCACATGAACACCTCTCTTGCTTTTTAATGGATTCTCATCAATGGCTTTATGATCGGGTCCTCCTAGTTCACCTCTTTCAAAAATCCCTAGAAGGAGAGGCCTTTAGGTGGTTCTCTTCACTCCCGGCCATTGACCTTATCAATTTTGACATTGTGTCCGAGTGTTTCATCGCTCATTTCGGCCACATGGCTAGTGTAGCCCCCACTCTCACGGATCTTATCATGGAAAAGATGAAGCCCGACGAGGACTTCACTCAATTTGCTAATCGGTGGAGAGCTATGGCTTCTAGGTCCGGGATTGCCATCCCGGAATCTCAAGCTATCACTGTTCTAGTCAACAACACAACTCCTCAGCTCCGTGCTATCTTGATGCTTAGCGAATTTCACACATTCGCTCAACTCTACAAAAGAGCTCATGTTGTCCAAGCTCAACTCAAGAATTCCTCCTTTCCTTTCTTCCTTGATGATTGTGATGTCCCAACCTCGGAAGGGGGAAGGTCCGATGATCATATCAATGCCTTCCATCAGCTCCCCAATTCTACCTATCCCATGGTTGCCACTGCAAACCACGGGGCGCCTATGAAGGGGCAAGGGAACATCCAAAATTTCATTTCTTTCCATCAATGACCTCATGTTCCATCCTCCACTCAGGAAAGGTTAGCCATGGTTAGGGGCAATCAAGAGTCTAAGTTAATGGAAAGAGGACAACATTGGCAATATGATGAGGAAGAGGTGGTGAATGACCAACCCATAGTGAGCTCAGACATAGGAAACATGATTGGCCATGGACAAGGGGCAAGGCCATTGGTCGTGATCCACCCCAAGAGTGAACCACCACGACAAAGCCAGGACATCCCTCCTTCCACTCTAACTCCACCTCAAGGGGAAAGGCCCTTAGTTCTCATTCTGCCTAAGGGCACATCTACTCGGCAGTTAAGTCATGGTGTCTCCTCTCCGCTCATGGCGGACGATCACTCAACTTCATCCACTCTCTACAAAGATACTTCGCAGGAAGAGCTACTATCATCTCTTGATTTAACCAAACCATCTCTGTGACGACCCGGGGATCCGAGTACCGGAAAGGAACCGGCGCGTCTCGAATCTCGGCCCGCCAACCCACGAGCCCGAAGACTCGGAAGGGTAGAAAGGAGTGGTGTGGGGTATAAGAGAAGCTGCAACGTCCACAGAGATAGCACAATAATCAAAAAGGAAATGCACATAATAATATAAATAAATCAAACTGCTACAAGGTCCACAGTGTCTCATGTCCAAAAGAAAGTACAGTCAACAGGAAAGAAAGTACAACTACACGGGGCATCCCCCGGCGTACAACAACACGGGGCATCCCCCGGAGTACAACTACGCGGGACATCCCCCGGCTCTGGCAGACTGGCAACTAACCCTGGCTGGAAGACCCACGCTGAAACTCGGCCGCGCCTCCCGCCGACCCCACCTCACCTGAAGAGCAGGGGTGAGCCTCATCTCATTGGCCCAGTAGGGATCCCGTGAATCCCCACCTCGCACGGAAAACGAGAAAGAAGAAGACGACCCTACCAACCGAGAGTACGGTAGAACCGACAAGCTAAAGTAAATAAACGGAAAAAGTCATCTACTCTAACAGTACCGTAGTACGGAACCTCGGTCCAACAAAACACGAGTCCACGCCTGCCAGTGAACAGGAGCACCATCCACAAGAAGAACGACCGGATGCGTCCCCTAACGACTTACACCGCGTCACGAGTGTCTAGCTACAACGCCCCGGGCGTGAGACTCAGACACGCAACAAGTACCACACAACAAGGACTAGCTGGGGTCACACTCGTCAGCGCGTGTCCCAAGCCCCCAACTACGTGTGCACACACAGACCATCTGCTCTAGGTCGGGTCCTCTAGCTGGTTTTTCCCCCCACCGGACTCTGGTGGCAAAGGCAAGGGGCCCTACGGTAACCAGCCTAAAAACCACGTCACACTGGGTCTCGCTCTCCACCACTCCCAGGTGGGTCCACACACGCGTGCGCAGGGAGCTACGACTAGTGGACAGCTCACTGGAAGTAAGGACTAATCCACGGAAACCACCGACCAACACTAGTAAGATGCAGAGGTCATCCTCTGTACCACACCGACTCCCGGTAGCACCAGCCGCCGCATCACATCCCGGGATCCCCGCGGCACCCTCGTACAGTCCCCACACGATGCCAAGCATCAGTCGGACCGTAAGACAACACAAAGGGGTCAGGACCCACTCGCCCGGGCTTGATCGGCACGAAACGGCAGACGCGGTCACCGGAGGAGCGCCTCCGGTGGTAGCGGTCTGCCTTGGACCGCGACCACATGGTAGCGGTCCTCTTGGGACCGCGACCACCCTAGCACCAGAAACAAGAAGGCGGTCGCCTGATGACCGCCTTCACACAGTAGCGGTCCCTAGGGGACCGCGACCAGGAACCAATCGGTCAAAAAAATGCCTCGAGGCCCGTGCCGGTCCCCACGGTGATAGCGGTCGTCCCCAGACCGCGACTAACAGTCGCGGTCTGTCGCGAGACCGCGACCAGCCACCGACACCTCAAGACCCAACGGTCAAAAATCCGACGAAGGCGGTCCTCACCCGACCGCTACCATTGATAGCGGTTACTGGTGAACTGCGATCAGCCCGTAAAACCGAGAACGACGGGAAATGGCCGAAAACTCCATTCCACGCCCCAATCACCCCCCGATGATGGGGAAACAAAGGGGGAACCCTCCCCAACCCTCCTAGCATGCATCTACCAGCCTCGGATCGACCAAAAACGCGAAGAAACGGCGGATCGGCTCACAAACCCCAAAAACATGGTTTCACCCAAACCCGCTCAAAAACATCCCTCTCGACCTCCCCTCGGCCTACAAAGCACGGGAACGATGGGATGAGCATGGGGGTTCGTCTCCCTACCTCAATGGAGCGAAAGCTCCGCCGAATCACCGCCGAAATCAAGGATGAAGCTTTTACTCCCACGAACGCCCCGCCTCTCGCCGCGAAAAGCACGCCACCGGGACCGCCTCGCCGTCGCCGCCGCTGCCACGCCGTTGCCGGAGTGAGGGGCCGCGTCTCGGTCGCTCGGGGAGAAGAAGATCGGCCGCGGGGGAGGGGGAGCTCTCACGGTGGAAGGAAGGGGGAAGAAGAAGAAAAGAAAAAGGTAAAAAGAAAAGAAAAAGAATTGATATATATAGAAAATCCGGAAAATCATAAAAATCCCAAAAAATAGAAAAATACACCTCCTCGACCGTCTCGACGCGCTGATCGCAACGGCACCACTCGCGGGTTGGCGAACGACCCAGTTCACCCGCTACAGGGTTCCGAAGGACTCGCCGAAACCCGTACGCGGAAATCGGAAAACACGCACGGAAAAAGCCGCGGACACACTCCGGGCCTCCGAAACGACTCCGGATCGCGCCGATCCGAACATGAAAGATGTCCGAAACGAAATTTCGGACACAACAGGGTCAGACACCCCGATAAACCAGATCTGGGACCCACAAGGAAGGATCCGAAAGATCCGGGACATTACAGCCCTCCCCCCTTAAAGGAATTTCGTCCTCGAAATTCAAGAACAAGGCACAAGGAAGGGGGACAGACTCACACAAATAAATACGGATATAACTCTCGCATCTCATCCTCGCGCTCCCAAGACGCCTCGCCGCCAGAATGACGCTGCCAGACCACCTTAACCAGAGGGATAACCTTGTTTCGCAGGCGCTACTCTCGCCGATCCTCAATGCGAACAGGAAACTCTGGAAGGGACAGATCTGGGGTCACCTCAGGCCAAACGGCATCCTCGAGAACATGAGAATCATCGGGCATGTACTTCCGAAGCATCGACATGTGGAACACATCATGCACGGCGGAAAGCTCCGGAGGTAGCTGCAACCGATAGGCAACTTCCCCAACACGCTCAACGATGGGAAAGGGACCAACGTAGCGGGGACTCAACTTCCCACGCCTACCGAAGCGCATCACACCCTTCATGGGAGACACTCTCAAGAAAACTCGATCTCCCACAGCAAAGCTGAGGGGTCGCCTCCTCCGATCGGCATAACTCTTCTGCCGACTCTGAGCTGCCAACATCTTCTGCCGAACGAGATGCACCACCTCAACGCACTGCTGCACCAAATCTGGTCCGGTCAAGGCACGTTCGCCTACCTCGAACCAATCAAGCGGAGTCCGACAAGGTCGCCCATACAACGCCTCATAGGGAGCCATACCGATGCTCGAATGGTAGCTGTTGTTGTAGGCAAACTCCACTAATGGCAGATGGTGGGTCCAACTCCCCTGCCACTCCAAGCAACATGCTCGCAACATGTCCTCTAAAGTCTGGATGGTCCGCTCAGACTGACCGTCCGACTGAGGATGATAGGCCGAGCTGAATGCCAACTCAGTGCCTAGAGCCCTCTGGAAGCTCCTCCAGAATCCAGAAGTGAACCGGGGGTCACGATCGGACACGATAGAGATAGGAACTCCATGCAACGGGACGATCCGCTCCACGTACAACCGAGCCAAACGCTGCACGCTCCAACTGACTTTGATCGGCAGCAATCGCGCCGTCTTCGTCAGTCTATCCACTAGCAACCAGATACTATCCTCCCCACTGGACGTCCTCGGTAAACCGACCACAAAATCAGTGGTCACGTGATCCCACTTCCACGCGGGAATGTCCAAGGGCTGAAGTGTGCCTCCTGGTCGCTGGTGCTCTGCCTTCACCTGTTGACAGGTCAAACACTTGGCCACAAATTTCGCCACATCTCTCTTCATGCCAGGCCACCAAAACTGCCTCTTCAGGTTCTGGTACATCTTAGCCGATCCGGGGTGCACTGCATACTGACTCCCATGAGCCTCACGCAATACATCACGCCGCACCTGCCCCACGGACGGCACATACAATCTACCTCTGAACCTCACAGCTCCATCCTCACCAAGCTCCACCTCGGCCATCGATAAAATACGAGGTAGCTCGGGGTCCGCTCGCTGGGCCTCAGTCACCTGTCGACGCATCGCGGGCGTGACAGTCAAACTCGCAAGGACAGCCGAACCCTGGTCCTGCAGGACCTTGAGTCTAAAAGTCATGGCCGGAACCTGCTCCCAAAGCTTCCACTTCCTCAACAACATCTGACTGACCGTCACTCTTCTACTCAGAGCATCAGCCACGACATTCATCCTGCCAGGCTGATATGACAGAGTAACATCATAATCCTTCATGTACTCCATCCATCTCCTCTGTCTGAGGTTAAGATCCTTCTGTGTAAACACATACCTCAAACTCTGATGGTCAGTGAAAAGCTCAAACCGCTCGCCGTACAAATAATGCCTCCAGATCTTCAGAGCGAAGATCACCGCTGCCAACTCAAGATCATGAGTAGGGTAGTTCGCCTCATGTGGCTTCAACTGCCGCGACGCATACGCCACAACTCTCCCATGCTGCATCAACACAGCACCGAGGCCTACCCCGGAAGCATTCGTACACACCACGAAACCACCCGAGCCAGATGGCAACACCAAAACCGGAGCAGTGGTAAGCAATCTCTTCAGCTCCACGAGGCTCCGCTCACACTCCTCCGTCCAGATGAACGACATGTCCTTCCGCGTAAGCCTGGTCATCGGGGCCGCAATACGAGAGAAATCCTGAATAAACCTCCGATAATAACCTGCAAGCCCCAAGAAACTCCGAATCTCCGTGACAGAACTCGGCCTCAGCCACTGAACCACAGCCTCGACCTTAGACGGGTCCACGGAAACACCCTCACCAGAAATCACGTGCCCCAAAAAGTGCACCTCACGAAGCCAGAACTCGCACTTGCTGAGCTTCGCATACAACTAGTGACCACGCAGGGTCTGTAACACCACCCTCAAGTGATGCACATGCTCCTCAACAGACCGCGAATATACAAGGATATCGTCCACGAACACGACCACAAACTGGTCCAAGTACGGACGAAACACACTATGCATCAAGTCCATAAACGCTGCGGGGGCATTGGTGAGCCCGAATGGCATCACCAAGAACTCATAATGCCCATACCTCGACCGAAACGATGTCTTCTCCACGTCTGACTCTCAGATCCGCAGCTGATAGTAGCCTGATCTCAAATCGATCCTCGAAAACACTCGGGCCGACTGAAGCTGATCGAACAAGTCATCAATCCGAGGCAACGGATACTTGTTCTTAACAGTCGCCTGGTTCAACTGACGGTAGTCGATGCACAGCCTCAAACTACCGTCCTTCTTCTTCACAAACAACACCGGCGCACCCCACGGGGAATAACTAGGACGAATATACCCTTTGGCCAGCAACTCCTGCAACTGCGCCTTCAGCTCTCGCAACTCAGCAGGCGCCATCCGATAAGGGGCCTTCGACATAGGCGCCGTACCCGGCACCACCTCAATCACGAAATCAATCTCTCGCTGTGGTGGCAACCCTGGTAGCTCTTCGGGAAAAACATCGGGGAACTCGCACACGATAGGAACACCCTCTACCTCAGGACCCTGCCGCTCAACCAAAACCACGGATGCGAGAAAGCCCTGACAACCTGCCTCAAGCAAACGACACGCACGGATAGCCGAAATAAACAAGCGAGAAGAGGAAGACCGAATACCTTGAAAAGAGAAGGTGGGTCCACGGGGCTGTCGGAAGTAGACCTTCTTCGAGCCACAATCCACCAAGGCATGATGAGCCTCGAGCCAATCCATGCCCAAAATCACATCGAAGTCCTGAAGCGGTAACGCGTAGAGTCTAACCGGCAAGTTCCGCCCTTCCACCCACACCGGTACCTTCTCAAAGCAGTACGGGGTGATCATGAAGTCACCGGTAGGCAACTCTACCACCAAATCATAGGACACCTCGGTCACCGGGTCCTCCACGCTCTGAGCGAAAACCTCCGAGATGAACGAATGAGAAGCACCTGAATCAAACAAAACACAAGCCGCACAACCCAAAATCGAAAGGGTACCTTCCACCAAATGCGATGCCTCGGCCTCCGCCCTGGTCATGTGAGTCACTCTGCCTCGGGATCTCTGCCTCCCCACAGTAGCTGACCGTGCCAACTGAGGGAACTGTCCCTGATGCTGGTACTGCTGTGGTTGTGCTGACGACTGCTGGGGCCGAAACTACTGCTGCTGCTGAAACTCGTGCGGCTGGCGCGGTCTCTGCGGACAGTCACGTGCCATGTGCCCTGGCTGGTCGCACCTGAAGCAAATCACCGGCGTCGAACACGGTCTGCCTGGATGAGAACCACCGCACCTGGGACAGCCATCCCGCGAACCAGTCATCGAACCCTGACGCTGAAAAGCCACCGGCTGCTGAACACTGCCCAACGACTCCTGCCCCGACTCCTTACGATCCTGACGCCTCTTGCTAAAAGCAGCTTCCTTAAGCAACTTCTTAAGCTTCGACTTGAAGGATGAACCTGGCGCTGGAGCCGCAGTCTGTGTCGCCACTGATCCACCTACTGAGAGCTGGGCGGTACTCTGCTGCTGCATCCCTGTCGGCTGGCTGAAATCTGCCTACACCTGACTAGCACTGCTCTGCCCTTGAACCTTCTGCAAATCTCTCTCCAGCGTCGCAGCTGCCTTACATGCCGTATCCAAACTGGTCAAACCCGACGCAAGAAGATGGTGCCTCAACTCTCGCCTCAGACCACCAACAAACTGATCGGTCTTCACCTCCTCGTCTGCCATGATATGAGGAGCATAACGGCCCAACTCGATAAACCTGGCATGGTACTCCATCACCGTCATGTCACCCTGAGTCAGCTCCATGAACTCTCGCAACCTCTGCGACCTGACAAAAGATGGACAGAAGGCACGCTCGAAAGCCGTGACAAACTCCTGCCACACGATCTGCCGAAGAGGACGAGATCGGAACACTGAACCCCACTCCGATGTCCACCAAGTACGGGCCGATCCCTGAAGACGATGAGTGGCCAGCGCCACCTGCTCCTCCTCGGGACACTCCATCGCGCTGAAAATCCGCTGCACATCATCCAGCCACTCTCTGGCCACCTCAGGATCTGACTGCCCACCAAAAGAAGGAGGCTGATACAGCAAAAAGTCCTTCAGCACACGACCGCGACCACCTCGAGCCTGATCCTCACCAGCTTCGCCACCCTTCTGCTGATGACCTCCCTGCTGCTGACCTCCCTGCCGCTGCTGAAACACATACTCAAACATGCCTCGGAAGAAATCGTCCATCCCTGGAGCTCTCGCATCTCTAGATACACCCTCGGAAATTGAAGCCCTACTCTGCTCCTCTGGACCACCACTAGACTCTCCCTGCTGGGCACGAGTCCTCCTCCGTGGCGCCATAACACACCTGGCCTCAAGAAAAAGCACCGGAAATCAATAAAACACACGACCCTAAGCCAGTCGCCGACTGTACAGGACATTCATGGACCTTATGGACCACTGCGATTCGTTCCAAGTTCGATATACCTCCACAACCTGGCTCTGATACCAGCTGTGACGACCCGGGGATCCGAGTACCGGAAAGGAACCGGCGCGTCTCGAATCTCGGCCCGCCAACCCACGAGCCCGAAGACTCGGAAGGGTAGAAAGGAGTGGTGTGGGGTATAAGAGAAGCTGCAACGTCCACAGAGATAGCACAATAATCAAAAAGGAAATGCACATAATAATATAAATAAATCAAACTGCTACAAGGTCCACAATGTCTCATGTCCAAAAGAAAGTACAGTCAACAGGAAAGAAAGTACAACTACACGGGGCATCCCCCGGCGTACAACAACACGGGGCATCCCCCGGAGTACAACTACGCGGGACATCCCCCGGCTCTGGCAGACTGGCAACTAACCCTGGCTGGAAGACCCACGCTGAAACTCGGCCGCGCCTCCCGCCGACCCCGCCTCACCTGAAGAGCAGGGGTGAGCCTCATCTCATTGGCCCAGTAGGGATCCCGTGAATCCCCACCTCGCACGGAAAACGAGAAAGAAGAAGACGACCCTACCAACCGAGAGTACGGTAGAACCGACAAGCTAAAGTAAATAAATGGAAAAAGTCATCTACTCTAACAGTACCGTAGTACGGAACCTCGGTCCAACAAAACACGAGTCCACGCCTACCAGTGAACAGGAGCACCATCCACAAGAAGAACGATCGGATGCGTCCCCTGACGTCTTACACCGCGTCACGAGTGTCTAGCTACAACGCCCCGGGCGTGAGACTCAGACACGCAACAAGTACCACACAACAAGGACTAGCTGGGGTCGCACTCGTCAGCACGTGTCCCAAGCCCCCAACTACGTGTGCACACACATACCATCTGCTCTAGGTCGGGTCCTCTAGCTGGTTTTCCCCCCCACCGGACTCTGGTGGCAAAGGCAAGGGGCCCTACGGTAACCAGCCTAAAAACCGCGTCACACTGGGTCTCGCTCTCCACCACTCCCAGGTGGGTCCACACACGCGTGCGCAGGGAGCTACGACTAGTGGACAGGTCACTGGAAGTAAGGACTAATCCACGGAAACCACCGACCAACACTAGTAAGGTGCAGAGGTCATCCTCTGTACCACACCGACTCCCGGTAGCACCAGCCGCCGCATCACATCCCGGGATCCCCGCGGCACCCTCGTACAGTCCCCACACGATGCCAAGCATCAGTCGGACCGTAAGACAACACAAAGGGGTCAGGACCCACTCGCCCGGGCTTGATCGGCACGAAACGGCAGACGCGGTCACCGGAGGACCGCCTCCGGTGGTAGCGGTCTGCCTTGGACCGCGACCACATGGTAGCGGTCCTCTTGGGACCGCGACCACCCTGGCACCAGAAACATGAAGGCGGTCGCCTGATGACCGCCTTCACACAGTAGCGGTCCCTAGGGGACCGTGACCAGGAACCAATCGGTCAAAAAAATGCCTCGAGGCCCGTGCCAGTCCCCACGGTGATAGCGGTCGTCCCCAGACCGTGACTAACAGTCGCGGTCTGTCGCGAGACCGCGACCAGCCACCGACACCTCAAGACCCAACGGTCAAAAATCTGACGAAGGCGGTCCTCACCCGACCGCTACCATTGATAGCGGTTACTGGTGAACTGCGATCAGCCCGAAAAATCGAGAACGACGGGAAATGGCCGAAAACTCCATTCCACGCCCCAATCACCCCCCGATGATGGGGAAACAAAGGGGGAACCCTCCCCAACCCTCCTAGCATGCATCTACCGCCTCGGATCGGCCAAAAACGCGAAGAAACGGCGGATCGGCTCACAAACCCCAAAAACATGGTTTCACCCAAACCCGCTCAAAAACGCCCCTCTCGACCTCCCCTCGGCCTACAAAGCACGGGGAACGATGGGATGAGCATGGGGGTTCGTCTCCCTACCTTAATGGAGCGAAAGCTCCGCCGAATCACCGCCGAAATCAAGGATGAAGCTTTTACTCCCACGAACGCCCCGCCTCTCGCCGCGAAAAGCACGCCACCGGGACCGCCTCGCCGCCGCCGCCGCTGCCACGCCGTTGCCGGAGTGAGGGGCCGCGTCTCGGTCGCTCGGGGAGAAGAAGATCGGCCGCGGGGGAGGGGGAGCTCTCACGGTGGAAGGAAGGGGGAAGAAGAAGAAAAGAAAAAGGTAAAAAGAAAAGAAAAAGAATTGATATATATAGAAAATCCGGAAAATCAGAAAAATCCCAAAAAATAGAAAAATACACCTCCTCGACCGTCTCGACGCGCTGATCGCAACGGCACCACTCGCGGGTTGGCGAACGACCCAGTTCACCCGCTACAGGGTTCCGAAGGACTCGCCGAAACCCGTACGCGGAAATCGGAAAACACGCACGGAAAAAGCCGCCGACACACTCCGGGCCTCCGAAACGACTCCGGATTGCGCCGATCTGAACACGAAAGATGTCCGAAACGAAATTTCGGACACAACAGGGTCAGACACCCCGATAAACCAGATCTGGGACCCACAAGGAAGGATCCGAAAGATCCGGGACATTACAATCTCCAACCCCAACTTTGCTGCCAACTCAATTTGAACCAGCTCATATTGTTGATGAGTTCTTTTTGACCTCTACTCCAATCGATCTAGCTCCAATTCAACTTCCTGAACATGAATCCGTCCATTTTGATGAATCTGATGCTGGTCTTGCTCTCCCAAATCAAGATGTCATTCCAAATGTCCAATCAAGCTCTCTACATGTCCCCAACCCCCAGATTGCTCCTCCTTCAGAAATTTTAGCCGACATCTCCACGGTGTTGGACCCAGTCACGCTCATGTCATCAAAAGACGAGGAGCCTGTCATCTCCACCTTGGATTCCCACCAATCTACTCCATCCTTTGAATCCTTAGAGTCACATGTACCTAGGGAGAAACCCCAAGATGTAGGATGGCACATAATGTCTAAGATGGGCTATACAGCTGGTGCAGGGTTAGGAAAGGACGAACAAGGAATTAGAGAGCCAATTGAGGAAAATGGAACACTTGAGAGATTTAGATTAGGGTGTCAACCAACTAAGGTTAGCAAAGATGGATCAAATAGGTGGAATTTGCATGATCATTTTATAAAGGAATCTTGTCCATTGGAAGAGAGAATCGCCAATGTAGAAATATTCCATGAAGATGAACATGTAGATCCAAAAGAAAAGCCAGACGATGTAGACATAGAGGATTTGGGTTTATCTAAACTATTCTCTGAAGAATTCTTGTCCCACTCGATAACCCAAGAAGAAATTCATGAAGCAAAAGGAGAACCGACTTTGTTTGTCCTCCTCTCTTTCCTACTCCTCTTGTTCACGTCATTCAAAAGTGGTTCCATCTCCAAAGCTGATCAATTCCAAAAAGAAAAGCTTGATGCTGTCATTGAGAAGCCCACTCTAGGGGCAAAACTTTCAATCCATGATTCCCCAGCTCAGGAACTTTCATCCTCCATCTTCAATCACACACCTCCAATCCACATCCCTGCCAGGGGCATTTGCCATGTACATAACAGGTCAAGTTTAGAAGAGTCCAAACCTTTGGCTACACCACACAAGAAGGTTAGGGGCACCCAAATTCCCCACCAACTTTGGTCAGGTCTAGCTGAAAGTTATAATTAGTTAACTCAAATCTTAATGTTTTGTTTAATGAATGCAATAAATTTGCTCCAAGATAAAGAACGATCTATCCCGCCTCCTATGGCTAAACACATTCAAGTCAAAGATCTAATTAATCCTAGTAGGTATAGGGGTCGTGTCCACGGCCGCGTACTTGCTTCCCATTCACTTGAACTTTGTTTCCGGCCTACCAAGGTGGTGGACTGCTCCTCTTCCTCCATCCAACAATCCACAGAGTGCCTAGACGATACCGTCCACTCTATAGGAACCCCTGTACATAGCTAAATTTCCAAAATCCAAAACAAAATTGATAATTCAAACCCAAAATCCGAAAAAAATCAGAAATCAAAGAAAATCAATAGTCTGGCAGCTGCCATGTGGTTCACTCCCCATCCCTTCATGTTGATAAGGTTAGGTTGCATTAAAGTCTCGGTGGATTAAGACTTTGATCTATCGGAACCGAGAAGAATTCCATCCAGCTAAGCTAATGCTCCAAGGGGCAAGCAATATGCACACACTCACATACTTTCAAAAGTTGGCAACGGCCTAAAATGGGTGACTATCCCAAAGATTTCTGGAAGACTCCAAAATCCTCCTTTTCCTCTTTTCTCGACCGATCAAGACAGTCGGCGCTCTTAAGGCCTTGAGCTCAGCAGCTAAAACAGGATGCCCTCAAGTGAGAGTAGGACTCACTTTCCTTCCTTGGAAAATGAGACCAGAGCACGTGAAGAGGGCAGTGTCCCCGCAGGCAAACAAGTAAAATTCAAGGTCAAAAGGGAGCAAAATTCCCAAAATTCTCAAAATTCCAAGCAAAAGTAATGAAAAGAAAGAAAAATCCCAAAAGAGAACAAATGAAAAAGTCTGGTCATGATCGTGCTTGGTCAAGATGAAAAGAAAGCCCAACAAGTCAAGTCTATATTCAAGGGGCAACACAACAAGCATAACGTCTCGAAGGTGGTTCGAAATCACCGAAAGGGTGGACTGAATTAAGCACGCTCATAGCTCATCCTTTTAACGGCTTTGCCGATCCTCTTGTGAAGTTTATCCCATACATTCTTTTTTCTTTTGAGGACGTGGAATCCAATGGAAACTCCAAAGGATATAACTCTGTTGACGGCTTGTAGCCATTTTTCAAAAGCACACTATATGATTGTCTACCCCAAAAGAACAAAAGCTATTGCTATAAGAAATCTCCATGTTTTTGGTATGCCAATGTTCTCATCACTTTAGTGTCTTCTTTCATCAACCTCGGGCTTAGGTCAATGCATGTGCATCACCTGTCGGTGCGACGGGCGTATGATTCCGGGTCAGCGTCGCGCGGTTGGCCATTAGGGTTCCAAGGTGTTCCATCATATATCGTCTATGGTTGTGAGGAGATAGACCCGGGTCGGGCAAATCTTTTACCTCAAATATTTTTTGGGTGTGTCTTTGCGGTCGGAAACAACTGGGAGCCTAAGCTTGGCATGATGGCATTGTCATCAGGATACGTCTTAATCGGCGAGACCATCATTCGAGGAGTCTAGAGGCCCAAATCAACCTAGATGTGCGCTCAGGATACCTGAGAGGTTGTAGAAGGAGCCTATCCTTTCTTCATTGTTGTGATATCTCTTGGGAAGTTGCCAGACGTTGGCCAAAAAAGTCAAAATATGTCAAAAATTCCAACAAAAATCGAAGTACTTAAAATCCAAAAAAATTCAAAATTTTCATAATCAAAAAAAATCAAAAAATGAAAAAATCCCAAAAAATTCAAATATTCAAAAATCTAAAAAAAATGCAGGGGCATCTCCCCGCATCACATACCTCACTACACCATCTCTTTTTCCCTTCATCACTACCCCACAACTGTGAACCCAAAGGTTACTCCCCTTTCTTCATTCCATCCCACCAGGGGATTTATACTTGCACTGCTATCAACACCCAGACTAGGGGCAAATTGCACACCCATCTGCCCATCCAAGCTAGCCAAACCCCTGGCTACCTTGTCAAGAGGTAGAGCATTCCACTCTCCTTTGCTTTCCATGAATCTTAATGGCATTTGAACTCCGCCAGCTCGGTGCTTCAACTTGAGTTCTAAGCAAAAGAAACCTCCATATCACTCGATTTTGAGCAGATGCTTGGTTGCATTACCAATACCTTTTTACATACTCTTTCTACTCCGTATCCCCATGATTGGAAAAATGTCCTACTTATGTCAGCGGGTCCAAGACGGACTTCGGCTATGGAGCTTGAATTATCCTTTTGTTAATCTTCCCCCCCAACCAGACACCTTGCTAGAGTCAATTGATGTGCTAGGTGAAGTTAGCATAGACTCTCTTATCATCGGGAGTGATCACCTCCGGGGACGTACTTACGCCATGGTGACCATCCCCGCGGAATTCAATTTTGTCCATTAGGCCCACTGTAAAGTTGAAGGATGATGTTTGCTTTCCTTACTTACTTATTTTAGTGAATGCTTCCTATTTAAATGCTTATTTAATTGTGAACTTCACTAATGTGTGTTTATGCAGCTGCAGGTCACATAGCATTGGGATTCACTCTTCATCGCTCTCTCCTACTATTATTATACTATATTATATAGAGCCCGGAGGCTAATAACTTCGGGCACATAAACTCTGAGTTCCTCTGTAGTGCCCTGGAATTTTTATAAAATAAATCTAATATAATTAAGAATTTTCTAGAATTATTAAGTGTCTAAATGAATTAATTAATGAATATTGGGTTAAATAAATCATTATAAGGCCCAATTATGTTAAACAACTAATCCAGCCTTAATAAATAAAGCCCAATAGGTTCAAGGATCAAGCCGATTAAGTTTGACCCATATTCTAGAAGGTTATTTAGCCTATTCACGAATTATATAGATAATTAGGTGGATAATTAACAAAAAGAGTTTGAATAAAATTGAATTCTGCGCACAATGGATGTAGCGGTCTATCGTGCGACCGCCACAGTAATGTAACGCGCCCAGCTTGGACCGTCACACTCTGTCAGTTCCGTGAATGGAAGAAAGAATAAAAAGATTGGATCTTTGGGATCCTATCTACAAGAGACCAACTTGGGAGAATTTATAACATTACTAAGGACTCTTAGGGATCAGGTTCTGGCCAAATAAGGACTCTAAAATCGATCTAATCCTCAAACCCTAGCCAAAACTCTATAAATAGGACCCAGTTCTGAACTGAGCGACCCTTACTTTTGGCTCGTGAAGAATCAAGGTAAGGAGATAGAATCTCGGGTAAGTTCTTTAGAGTCTTTTGTTTCTAATACTTTAGGCTAACAACTCTCAAATTTTCATGTTAGGAGGCCGAGTATCCAAGGAGTTAGGATCTTCCAAAGTTGCTGGTTTCATCATGCCAACCCAGGAAACTGTGCAACAGGGTGTTGAAGATCAGGAAATTAGAGAAACTAAACGAGGTAATTAGAGTTAGATGCTTTAGATCTTTTTGTTCCTCTTAGTTTCATCTTCATAACCTCCAAATTTCACGTCCTTAGGGCAAGAGATTGAGGAGTTAGAGCGACGTGAAGTTGTTAAAAAATCTCAGGAAGAGAAGAACTAGGGCAACCCTTGAAGACTCAAATTAGAAGTGTAAAGCCCAGTAAAGAGGTAGGTTATCTCATGAACGGCAAGAACACCATGTTAGAGATAAAAGCCCTCTAGTTTTGCTTGATTATATTCATTATAGATCATGAATTTCATATTTTAGTAGGGTGTGCATACATGCATATCCTTAGCCTTAATCAAAGATAAAAGATATTTTGTTATTAATTCATTTCAACCTATGCATGTAGCTAGCCTATACTTCATTTTTCAGACTGGAATAGTTTAAGAATTTTTATTTCCAAGCATGACAGATTTTCATGGTTTCCTATTCTATTTACTATCAGCAGAACCTCTGACAGATTAAGGTAAGATTTCTCTGTTATCTCTGATGACCCAGAAGTAGTGCGTTACAACACTCTGACAGCCCCACGATAAGCCGTCACGGCACTGTGACGCCCCCATCTTAGACCGCCAGAGTACTTTGTACAGGCAATTCAAGACAGAATTGAAGAACAATCAAGTTTACTTATAAATAAGCATAGTTATCTAAGTTTTAAACTATTTTCATGACCTTGAGATTATAAATTGACTTATGATAGAAATTGCATGTTTAAAAGTATCTCTAGTTATTTCAAGCATATGTTAATTTCATTAAGCTAAACTCTATAATTTGTATTTACACTATGATTTTAAATGATGTAATGACGGAGTTTTTATCATGGTTTTACATCGCTACACAGTCTTTTTTCTATCTATAAAGTCACTTTCTCTAAGTACACGGCATATATTCCGGTATATGGCCATTAGTTCACACTTTGCACTATAGGAACATATTCTTGATCATGAGGAACTCTCTATTGGATATTCCTTCCAATGGACTAGGAAATCTTATTTCAAGGCCTCCGTAATTCTCTGCGAGCCTGGGATTCTCACTAGGACGCAGAGTTGGTTGTACCGTGAAAGCCCAATTGATAGAAAGCATTATCGATGTTTTCGGGTTCTGGATATGTAATGTATCTATATTCGACCGTCAGGAACATATAACGGTCCAATATATGACCGTTACACTATTTGAGTCCATATCTATTTTCTTCTGGATTCAACCTTTCTAACGGCTCAACACTCGACCGTTATGTTCATGTAACGGCCCAGTATTAGACCGTCACAGTTCTAATTTCTTTAACCCGAGGTTTGACCAAAGGGTTGATATTCCAAAGTTCCTAGATAGATTATTGATGGTCTAGGACTAGTCATATTATTCAAGATACTTAATTTAATTATGGAAAAATAAGAAATGTACCGTTATGCTACCGAATTATTTCCATGAGCATAACCTTGTTTTAAGTCATTCTTGATCTCTCATGTTCTTAATTGTAGCGTTCATTCATTGAATTATTGTTATCATGAACTTATTGAACTTGTTATATTACTGGCCATATTTTATTGCTTGAAACGTGGAAATAGCTTGATTTATACTTGAAGATGCGATCGGCACTGATTGTGTTCAAGGGCTCTATGCTAGTCCCATCGGCTGATTGTCGGAAACATACTGTAAACTATGGGTTATGATGCTACTGGCGTCGTATTGCGCTGGGAGTACTTTCTCTATAAATAAGTGAAGATCCACGGGCATCATGATGATACACATACATGACTTCCTTGCTTGTTACGTGATATTCCACATAAATTCACCAAATACTTGCTCATAAGCAAAAGATGTTTGGGTGATGAGTATGTGAACTTACTAGTACATTTTTGTTCATGAAAGGCCATTCTTGTTACATTTTTGCTAGTTCATACTTGTTCATTCTATCTTACATGATCATCTTGTTATTTTGGTTACTTGTGATTTATCGCATTCGCATGATTTTACCTTATTCCTCTAGAGCAAAAACGTTAATTACTTTAATAGTGCCTTCATGTTGATGCGAAGATACCTGCTGGGCAAGTGTGCTCATTACCTATTTCCAATCTTTTCAGGAGATGGAAGTGAGTCGGGATCGGATTCGGAATATTCAAGTAGCGGGTCCGAGAGTGAATGAAGGATGTGTGAAGACTTAGGAAGTCTACGTGTTTAGATTGAGTCTATGTAATTTTCTTATTTCTTGAGTCTAGTATGATGAAAATTAGTGATTGTAATTGAGTCTTTGATTTGATTATTAATGAAATAAGTTGAAGTTTGAGTAACTATTGTGAAATTTCATTTATATGTGTAATTGTCTTGCGCTCTGATCATTCTTGCTTGCAAGAGACTTACCATGCCGGTTGTTCACGTTCCTCGAGCTAGTCTTCCGCTGTAATAAAGGCTCGGGGCGTGACAGTTAAGTTGATATCAGAGCCTAAGTCTCAGAACTTAGGGAGAAGAATCATGTCATAGGATAAGTCCAAGGTTTAAGGACCCCTACCTGTGAACTAAGGAAGAAATTTCCATACCCATGTGAGAATTGGGTAGAGCCCGGGATAAGATAGTTAATTAACTTTAAGATAAATTTTCTTCCAAATCCACGAGAAATAACAAGTTGGTATATTTCTCTCAGGTACCTTATTTTACAAATGGCTCATCGCGTAGATTGGAATGGCATGCAACAAACTGTTGCCGGCCTTACTCAGGCATTACAAACTATGGCCCAGGCAGGCGCATGGGCAAGGGCTGGTGACTTACATCGCAACTTTCGGAGTTTAAACCCTCCGTGTTTCTATGGTTCTTCTAATCCAGACGAAGCAGAGAACTGGATTGACGAGATGAACCGTATATTTGACGTCATCCAATGCACCGATCAAGAGAAGGTGCGTATTGTAACTTTTTAACTCAACAAGGATGCCCGTACATGGTGGAAGTCGGTTCCGGCACCTCCGGCCGATGTACCTCATACATGGGATGGTTTTCTCACTTTGTTCCGTGCTAAGTACTTTTCCGAGCACGTGAAAGAAAGAAAGGCTATGGAGTTCGCCTCTCTTCGACAAGGAATGATGACAGTTGCGGAATATGAACTTCAATTCTTCAGACTAACACCTTATGCACCGCATTTAATCAGTACCGATCTATTGAAGGCTAATCGGTTTATGGACGGGTTATGACCTGATTTCATTCAGCAGCTCAGGACCCAAAATATCCGTACTTATGCGGAGATGGTTCAACGGGCATACTTATGTGAAAGGACCTTAGAAAAGGTCGAGAAATTGAAAGGAAAAGGAGAAGAGTCTAGCCGATGATCTGATCGGCATTATAAGAAAGAAAATTTTAGCATCACGGAGCCTCACAAAAGCCGTGATAGTAAGAAACGGTCCAGGTGCGGGAACGGTGGAAGTTCCCAGAAGAACAAGAAGATTATGGAGGAGGAGCAAGTCGCCACGGCTTGCACTTTTTGTGAAAAGTTCAGCCACTCAGCTGAAGAGTGCTGGAAGCGCCTTGGTGCTTGTTTACGCTGTGGAAGCAGGGAGCATCGCATGCCGGATTGCCCCCTTATGAAGGACCAGCCATCTAGTGGTGGACGCAGGAGGCAGGCTCGCCTCAATGCCGTTCTAGAAGAAGAGGAAGCGCCCAGGGATGGTGGACTTATGGAAGGTACTCTTCAAATTTATTCTCATCCTGCATTTGTGCTATTTGATACTGGTGCCTCATTCTTTTGTCTCCACTACGTTTGCCCAAACATTACCAATTGCATTAGTTCCTCTACCTTCAGATCTTACTATAACCACACCCCTAGGTTCTGGAGCAAAAATTACTAGATATTACCCTGATAGTGAGGTGATAGTAGAAGGTCACAATCTCCCCATACACCTAGTATGCCTTGACATGAAAGGTTATGGTGCCATTTTAGGGGTAGATTAGCTTGTAGATCATGATGCTGATATTAACTGCCGAAATAGGATTATATCCTTCTAAAAATCAGGTCTTCCAAGATTCTCTTTCCTTGGCATCAAATATAGGAGACATCCCACTATCATATCTTCTCTTCATGCTTACAAACTCATCTCGCAAGGATGTGAAGCTTTTCTTGCTTCTGTCATTGTTACCGAATCCAAGGAAATCGTCCTAACAAACATTCCTATTGTAAATGAGTTCTCAGATGTATTCCCATCCGAATTACCTAGTTTACCACCCGAGAGGGAAGTAAACTTCACTATTGAACTCATTCCAGGAGCAGCACCTGTTTCTATAGCCCCTTACAGGATGTCCCCCACGGAACTTAAGGAACTAAAGAGGCAGTTGCAGGAACTACTAGACAAAGGTTTCATCAGACCTAGCACATCCCCCTGGGGTGTGCCAGTTCTATTTGTCAAAAAGAAGGATGGCTCTCTCAGGCTATGCATAGACTACCGGCGACTAAATCAACTTACAATCAAAAATAAATATATGTTGCCACGTATTGATGAGCTCTTCGATCAGCTTTCGGGAGTAGTGTATTTTTTCAAAATAGACCTCAGATCAGGTTATCATCAGCTTAGAATTAAAGAAAAAGATATTTACAAATCAGCTTTTCGAAGTCATTATGGCCACTATGAATTTATGGTAATGTCGTTTGGGTTAACAAATGCCCTAGCAGCATTTATGCAGCTTATGAACAGTGTTTTCCAGCCATATCTGGACAAGTTCATTGTCATCTTCATTGATGATATCTTGATATATTCCAAGACAAAAGAGGAACATGAAGAACATTTGAGGATAGCCTTGCAAACACTTAGAGAACATAAACTTTATACCAAGATTTACAAATGTGAATTCTGGCTCAAGGAAGTTTCATTCCTAGGCCACATTATTTCAAAGGAAGGTATCGTTGTGGATCCTTCGAAAGTCGAAGCTGTCAGAAATTGGAGCCGGCCAATGACTGTATCAGAAGTAAGAAGCTTTCTCGGTCTAGCTGGTTATTATAGGAGGTTCATTAAAGACTTCTCAAAGATTGCTGTTCCTTTAACTAGACTCACAAGAAAAGAAAATCCTTTTGTCTGGTCAAAGAAGTGTGAGAAGAGTTTCCAAACTCTTAAGAATCATCTTACTACAGCCCCTATTTTAGCACTACCAGTGGAAGGTGGTAGATTTGAAGTATATGCGGATGCATCTGGCATTGGCTTGGGATGCGTTCTCATGCAAGATAGAAAGGTAATCGTTATTCTTCAAGATAATTGAAACGTCACGAGAAAAATTATCCCGTGCACGATTTAGAATTGGCAGCCGTTATTTTCACCTTAAAAATTTGGCGTCATTATCTTTATGGAGAAAAGTTCATGGTCTACTCAGACCATAAAAGCTTGAAATACTTATTCTCTCAAAATGAGCTTAATATGAGGCAGAGGAGATGGTTAGAATATCTCAAGGGTTTTGATTTTGCTATTCAATATCATCCTGGCAAGGCTAATGCGGTAGCAGATGCACTCAGCAGAAAACCAATGGGTATGCTATCAAGTCTTATGATTAGTATGACTAATCTTATTCCTCAATTTGCTTAGATGAACTTAGATATTGACATAAAGGAAGAAGATTGGTTCATGGCTAGTATTCGAGCTCAACCTACATTGATAGAGGATCTGGTCAAGTTACAAAATGATGATCCCGTGTTACTGGAAATTAAAGCCAATATTAAACAAAGGCCGGATTTCTCTGTTTCCAATGACGGAAGTTTGTTATTTAAGGGTCGAGTGTGTGTACCAGATCATGAGGATACGAAGAAACTGATCCTAAAAGAAGCACATAATTCCAAGTACACCATTCATCCAGGAGGTACGAAGATGTATCAAGATCTCAAAAGAAACTTCTGGTGGCCAAATATGAAGAGAGAAATAGCTGATTTCGTGTCCCGTTGTCTCACCTACCAACAAGTAAAAGAAGAACATCTTAGACCCGCAGGTAAATTACATCCCTTGAGTATTTCCGAATGGAAATGGGAGAGTATAGAAATAGATTTCATCATGGGTTTACCAAAGACAAGAGGTGGACACGATGGTATATGGGTGATCATAGACCGATTGACTAAATTCGCACACTTCATACCAATAAAAAGTTGATAGTCTGTGGATATTCTAGCAGCATTATACATGAAAGAAATTGTCAAATTACATGGCGTCCATGTCACTATTGTATCTGATAGAGATCATCGATTAACATCACAATTCTGGAAGGGCCTACAACATTCACTAGGGACTAGATTGAATTTTAGCACAGTATTTCACCCACAAATTGATGGTCAGACTGAAAGAACAAATCAGGTAGTAGAAGATATGCTCAGGGCTTGTGCTATTGATTTTGGAGGAAGTTGGCATGATCACTTGTCTCTGGTAGAATTTGCATACAACAACAGTTATCAGGCCAGCATACAGATGGCGCCCTTTGAAGCTTTATATGGAAATAGCTATAGATCACCAATATGTTGGAACGAAATAGGGGAAAAGAAATTCCTAGGCCCCAACCTTATCAGGGATTCTACAGAGAAGATCAAGCTCATTCAAGAAAGAATGAAGATGGCGCAAGATAGGCAGAAATCTTATGCTGACAAACGAAGATGCAACTTGGAGTTTCAGGTGGGAGATCAAGTATATCTGAAAGTTTCTCCAGGCCGTGGTATTCGAAGATTTGGCATTAAAGGAAAACTAACTCCAAGATTCATTGGCCCATTTGAAATTCTCGAAAGGACCGGTGAAGTGGCTTATAGACTGGCTTTACCTCCACAATTAGCAGGAGTTCACGACGTATTTCACGTCTCTATGTTGAAGAAATATGTATATGATCTACATCATGTCATTACTTATGATAATCTGGAGATCCAAAAGGACCTGACATACGAGTAGAAACCGGTCAGGATTCGGGAACGGGAAGTGTGTCAACTAAGGAATAAAACTATTCCTATGATCCAAGTCCAATGGACGAAGCAATGGCCACACGAAGCAACATGGGAGACGGAAGAATCTATGCGTAGAAGATTCCCAGAATTATTCAACTATAAGTACACTCTCCATAAATCCATGAATTGAATTTGGGGACTAAATTCTTCTAAGTGGGGGAGGGTGTAGTGCCCTGGAATTTTTATAAAATATTTCTGATATAATTAAGAATTTTCTAGAATTATTAAAGGTCTAAATGAATTAATTAATGAATATTGGGTTAAATAAATCATTATAAGGCCCAATTATGTTAAACAACTAATTTAGCCTTAATAAATAAAGCCCAATAGGTTCAAGGATCAAGCCCATTAAGTTTGACCCATATTCTAGAAGGTTGTTTAGCCTATTCACGAATTATATAGATAATTAGGTGGATAATTAACAAAAAGAGTTTGAATAAAATTAAATTCTGCGCACAGTGGATGTAGCGGTCTATCATGCGACCGCCACAGTAATGTAACGCGCCCAGCTTGGACCGTCACACTCTGTTAGTTCCGTGAATGGAAGAAAGAATAAAAAGATTGGATCTTTGGGATCCTATCTGCAAGAGACCAACTTGGGAGAATTTATAACATTACTAAGGACTCTTAGGGATCAAGTTCTGGCCAAATAAGGACTCTAAAATCGATCTAATCCTCAAACCCTAGCCAAAACTCTATAAATAGGACCCAGTTCTGAACTGAGCGACCCTTACTTTTGACTCGTGAAGAATCAAGGTAAGGAGATAGAATCTCGGGTAAGTTCTTTAGAGTCTTTAGTTCCTAATATTTTAGGCTAACTCTCAAAATTTCATATTAGGAGGCCGAGTATCCAAGGAGTTAGGATCTTCCAAAGTTACTGGTTTCATTACGCCAACCTAGGAAACTGTGCAACAGGGTGCTGAAGATCAGAAATTAGAGAAACTAAACGAGGTAATTAGAGTTAGATGCTTTAGATCTTTTTGTTCCTCTTAGTTTCATCTTCCTAACCTCCAAATTTCACGTCCTTAGGGAAAGAGACTGAGGAGTTAGAGCGACATGAAGTTGCTGAAAAATCTCAAGAAGAGAAGAACTAGGGCAACCCTTGAAGACTCAAATTAGAAGTTTAAAGCCCAGTAAAGAGGTAGGTTATCTCATGAATGGCAAGAACATCATGTTAGGGATAAAAGCCCTCTTGTTTTGTTTGATTATATTCATTATAGATCATGAATTTCATATTTTAGTAGGGTTGTGCATACATGCATATCCTTAGCCTTAATCAAAGATAAAAGATATTTTGTTATTAATTTATTTCAACCTATGCATGTAGCTGGCCTATACTTCATTTTTCATGACTGGAATAGTTTAAGAATTTTGATTTCCAACCATGACAAATTTTCATGGTTTTCTATTCTATTTACTATTAGCAGAACCTCTGACGGATTAAGGTAAGACTGTCACATGATATAACGGCCTTATGATAAGCCGTCACACCCTCTGTTGTATTTAAATTTCTCTGTTATCTCTGACGGCCCAGAAGCAGTGCGTTACAACACTCTTACGGCCCCACGATAAGCTGTCACGGCACTGTGACGCTCCTATCTTAGACCGCCAGAGTGCTTTGTACAGGCAATTCAAGACAGAATTGAAGAACAATCAAGCTTACTTATAAATAAGTGTAGTTATCTAAGTTTTGAACTATTTTCATGACCTTGAGATTATAAATTGACTTATGATAGAAATTGCATGTTTAAAAGTATCTCTAGTTATTTCAAGCATATGTTAATTTCATTAAGCTAAACTCTATAATTTTGTATTTACACTATGATTTTAAATGATGTAATGAGGGAGTTTTTATCATGGTTTCGCATCGCTACACAGTCTTTTTTCTATCTATAAAGTCACTTTCTCTAAGTACACGGCATATATTCCGATATATGGCCATTAGTTCACACTTTGCACTATAGGAACATATTCTTGAACATGAGGACCTCTCTATTGGATATTCCTTCCAATGGATTAGAAAATCTTGTTTCAAGGCCTCTGTAATTCTCTGCGAGCCTGGGATTCCCACTAGGACGCCGAGTTGGTTGTACCGTGAAAGCCCAATTGATAGAAAGCATTATCGATGTTTTCGGGTTTTGGATATGTAACGGATCTATATTCGACCGTCAGGAACATATAACGGTCCAATATATGACCGTCACATTGTTTGAGTCCATATCTATTTTCTTCTGGATTCAACCTTTCTAACGGCCCAACACTCGACCGTTATGTTCATGTAACGGCCCAGTATTAGACCGTTACAGTTCTAATTTCTTTAACCCGAGGTTTGACCAAAGGGTTGATATTCTAAAGTTCCTAGATGGATTATTGATGGTCTAGGACTAGTCATATTGTTCAAGATACTTAATTTAATTATGGAAAAATAAGAAATGTACCGTTATGCTGCCGAATTATTTCCAGGAGCATAACCTTGTTTTAAGTCATTCTTGATCTCTCATGTTCTTAATTGCAGCGTTCATTCATTGAATTATTGTTATCATGAACTTATTGAACTTGTTATATTATTGGCCATATTGTATTGCTTGAAACGTGAAAATAGCTTGATTTATACTTGAAGATGCGATTGAGCACTGATTGTGTTCAAGGGCTCTATGCTAGTCCCCTCGGCTGATTGTTGGAAACATACTGTAAACCATGGGATATGATGCTACTGGCATCGCATTGCGTTGGGAGTACTTTCTTTATAAATAAGTGAAGATTCACGGGCATCATGACGATACACATACATGACTTTCTTGCTTGTTACGTGATATTCCACAGAAATTCACCAAATACTTGCTCATAAGCAAAAGATGTTTGGGTGATGAGTATGTGAACTTGCTAGTACATTCTTGTTCATGAAAGGCCATTCTTGTTACATTCTTGCTAGTTCATACTTGTTCATTCTATCTTACATGATCATCTTGTTACTTTGGTTACTTGTGATTTATCGCATTCGCATGATTTTACCTTATTCCTCTAGAGCAAAAACGTTAATTACTTTAATAGTGACTTCATGTTGATGCGAAGATACCTACTAGGCAAGTGTGCTCATTACCTATTTCCAATCTTTTCAGGAGATGGAAGTGAATCGGATTCGGAATATTCAAATAGCGGGTCCGAGAGTGAATGAAGGATGAGTGAAGACTTAGGAAGTCTACATGTTTAGATTGAGTCTATGTAATTTTTTTATTTCTTGAGTCTAATATGATGAAAATTAGTGATTGTAATTGAGTATTTGATTTGATTATTAATGAAATAAGTTGAAGTTTGAGTAACTATTGTGAAATTGCATTTATGTGTGTAATTATCTTGCGCTCTGATCATTCTTGCTTGCAAGAGGCTTACCATGCTGGCTGTTCACATTCCTCGAGCTAGTCTTCCGCCGTAATAAAGGCTCGGGGCGTGACATCCTCTCTAACAAAAACAATGAGGGGTTTATGTTCCCTAAGTTATTTGATGGCCGTTTGGTTTCATGATTGATCTCGGGATGACGGACTCGTCGGACTCTCGACCGATGTCTTTCCCAGAGCCAGACCATATTTTCTTTGGATATGCATTAGATAGACTTTTCCCTTTTAAACCCAGCATGCATCATGTAGGTCCTTTTTAGTCCCACCATCGATTAAAACAAAAAAAAATGCATTCAACAAACATGGCATGCATTCATGCAGCGAGAAGGAGACAAGGGTCGAGAGAAGGGTTTGCCCATAGTCTGCCCTGGACCCTATCCCTCTTTTGTCAATCATCCAAGTTCTTCAATTCCATCACTTTTTTGTTGACTATCTTATTCCACTCCGATTCGACAAGTCAAGAGTGTGTTTTGCATGCGATCATCATGAGTATTCTGAGATCTGAAGGTCATTTTCCCCTTATCCCGATTTTGTTACCTCATGTTGAGACCCGAATGGTGGCAATCAAGAGGGGAGGGGTGAATTGATTGGCCAATTAAAAATTACTTCCAAGTGAAAACTAGTTAATTAAACATACAAGCACTAGTCCTCACTCGAACATGATCACACTTGTGAATGGGTGTGGATAAGGGTAGGTGCTAGATGATAGAGGTGGTGTACGCTCAACTCACCGTAAAGCCCACTCGACAAAGAATGCGGAAAATAAACCACAAGTGACACACAAAGTTTTTAGGTGGTTCGGGTACACTACCGTGTCCCCTACGTCCACCCCTCACACGTGAGGATTAAGACTTCACTATGAAGTGAGCCACACACACACGTTGTGTAGAACAGCAAACACACACACACAAGGCACCCGATCTAGGCTGCCAAACATACATACATACACACATGTTCGTGTTTCCGAACACGAACACCACACACAAGAATCTGATTTAAGATTTACAACAGATGCACAAGCTCAAGCAAAAGGATTCAGAAAATGGAGAGTGAAGAAATGTTTATCGTGGTTGAAGCTCCCCCTTTCACTTCTCCAGATGTAGTTCATCACTTCTGCAAGTGGAAGAACGATCTTGGAGGAAGTATGAAGTAGTGCCGCACGAACAAAGGTTGCATCTTGATATCCGATGCAGCTTTCAGTTGTAGATGGTCTTGATGCTTGATTCAAGCTTCTTCCCTTCGATTTTAGGTTTAGAACAAGGTGGGAGTGAAGCTTGGAGCTGCTACTGCGACCCTGCACACACAAGGTTTAGATAGAAAACCCAATTTCAAATCTCACCAAGACTCTCTTAGGGTTTCCACCCAAATGATATGTATTTATTGGTATAGGATGGTCAGGGATGGCCTAGAGACCAGATCCATAATTTCAGGAATGTTTTAGGAATGCTGGGATGACTTTTGGTGCGATGCCACGGAAGTCAAAATTCACGGCTCGGGTTCGAGACTGAAAGGGTCGACCCTTGGGGTCGACCCTCGTGAGGGTTTAAGGGTTTCTAGGTCAATGGGTCAACCCTTGGGGTCGACCCTCAGGGCTAATCCGTGCGGGTTTTAAATAACATGATCAGGGGTCGACCCTTGGGGTCGACCCTCGCATGAATGGGTCGACCCTTGCAGGTGTGGTGAAAAGGATCCGACGGATTTTTAAATCAAACTACCAGGGGTCGACCCTTGGGGTTGACCCTTGCGTCTGGGGGTCGACCCAAGGGGTCGACCCTTTCAGCTAGAGTTCAAAAGCCCATTTGTTTTGCACCCGGGGACCTGGGGGTCGACCCAATGGGTCAACCCTTGTTCCAGAACATCCAAATGGTAGATTAAAAAGCCCACTAAGTCCAAGAACAAGTCAGGAGGTTTCAAGATGGTTTTTAAAACATGAGAGGGAATGAAACCAAAACCATTTAAGCTTAGATAAGTCCTAAACAAATTTAACCCTTGAGATCAAAATAATGAACTTCAAACCACACAGTCAAAGGCCAATAAGTTGAAGTTGATCTCACCAACCGTCCTCGAGTTCCTTAAGCACTTAGGCACGTTCCTTGCCCTGTAAAGACATACATTCTGAATTAGATTTAGCATTACAATTTAAGTTCAAATGCCTTACCAGATGAAGTTACTCTTGTACCTCCAAAAGCTCCAAGTCTACATCAAGGATGTGCATTTCCAAAGCTTTTCATGTTAGAACAACTCAATTTCAATTCACACAAATATATAGTGTTTGGTCATCATCAAAATCTATTTAGTATACCCACAAGGAGGGGGTTCAACAATCTCCCCCTTTTTGATGATGACAAAATACTATATGCCTTGCATAAACATATGACTTCAAAAAAGATGTAGCATTTATATGGAATTCAACCATCAACCTCCATATCAAGAATAAAACTTTCATACTTCACATGAATCATTCAAGAAACATCATTGCATGAACCATACCGATCCAAACATATAAGATTGACCATAAAAGGCAAGATTTCTACCGACAACATAATTTAAAGGTGAACAAGGTCTGAGTTCAAAGGCAAATGACAATATACAATTCATGAGACGCAACTGAGATGCAACACAACTTAAATGCAACACTGCTAATTGACAGAAAGTATGATAAAGGCACACATGCATGCAAGCATACAACACACGATATCATATAAGTAGCCGAAAAGCCGAGGCACACATATATGCCTAAAAGTTCTCCCCCTTTGGCATCATCAAAAAGGAGGGGGTGAATAAGGACAAGTAGGGTGCCATTCTGTAAGAGCATAACCGCTTCAATCATCATCCGAAGTGGATGGACGTGATGGACGGTGAATATAATCAAGAATTTCCTATAACATGTGGGTTTGATCAGCCAAGGCATCGGTGAAAGACTGAGTGTACTCATTGTGAGAAAGATTCAGATCAGGAAGGTCCTTTGTTATAGCATCAAAAGTCTCCCCATACGTGTCTAACCGATCATCAATAGAATCTAAGCGATCCATGAGCAGCTGAATCGCCTCGGAGGGCATCTCTGCAGCAGGAGTATGGGGTTGTTCCTCACCGGCTGGCTCTCCATCATCCTCGTCTTCCTCATCAAAACTGTAAGCTAGAACGGCACTTTTCAGTTGGCGAACAAGCTCACCATTTCTGAGTTCATAGCCCATGTTGTGACAAATGGAGTGCATTGTAAAAATATCAGCCTCTCGAATAGTTTGGGAGGATTCCTTGGACAGATCCAGCTCCATGTATACAAAAATGGCAGTCAAAGTAGCGGCATAAGGTAAAGTTTTGTTCTTGTGCTTCATGCTTGAACACATATGTTCCAAAATAAGTGCGGGAAAACAGATTGGGATACCACCCAAGAAACAATAGAATAGGAACATATGGATTTTAGTGACTTTGTCATGTCCTCCCCCTCGCGGCAGTAAGATGGTTGTAATCATCCGATGCAATATGTGTTGTAGGGGAGGAAAATGATTAGCATTTAATCCAGCAAGTGACTTATCACCCTTATCTGCGGATGTCATGTATTGATAAAATGTTTCATCTGGAACCAAAATATCGCCAAAAGCATACCCTTCATTTGATAAATTAAAAGCAGCACTTAGAAGCTCCGCCGAGAGGATAACTTGAATCCTATTCACTTGTGAAATTGGTGTGTCACCGGCCATAGACAAATTACTATAAAACTGATGCACCAGATTGGGATAAATACGGTGATGTGCAGACACGAAAAAATCCAGATTTGGTTGACTGCAAAGAATATCGACAAGGCTTGGAATATAGCGGCTTAGATTACCGAAATCGACTGCCCGGGGACGGAGCACTTTCCGATCCAAGACCTTGCTGGCCGATGGGTGGCCTCTAAGAGCTGCAACTTGAGCGGCCTGTTTAGAACGAGCTTCCCTAGTAGAGCTCAATGCAACTCCTCTGCGAGAGGGGTATCTCCTTGGGGCCATCTTGAACACAAATCGAAAGAATCACTTGATGGGGTATAGAACGAGATGGTTCAACTTGGAAGACTAAAACATGGATTAGAGATCCTCCACACTCACTAAGAGTTTACCTCAGGTGCATTGAAGAGCAGAAAAATGACCCTTGGAGCCGCAAGAAGGAGATGTGCGCGGGTGGCCACCGGAGAAACTGCGGCTAGGGCTTGAGAGATTTGAAGCCAAGAATGGATTTTTAGGGCTTGCAAGGGGTGGTGGCTAAGCTTGAAAGGGGGTAGGAGAGGTTTTATAAGCATAGGAGGGGCCAACGTAGGGTTGGAACCCCGTTCACGGACGGTGCGGTCACAGCGAACCCGCCCGGCCGGTTTGGGTCGACCCGTTGGGTCGACCCCTGTACCCTCCACCCCCGGACAGAACCGGGTTACACGAGGGTCGACCCTTGGGGTCGACCCATACCCTGGTTTTCAGCATTTTAAAGATAAAAGAACAAGGAGGGCCCAAGAAAGATTGGCTCAAGTCCCCAATGATAAAAACTAGGTGAAATTAAGGAAAATTTGAATAATATGAGGGTTGTAATCAATTAGGGAGATGTTTGAGGAAACGACTAAGATTATATTCGACGTTTATGGTCCAATGATCCGGATTTCAGACTTTGATCAGTTTGTGCTCCGTTGTTGGCATGTAAATATATCCAAGGTGATTTCGGCCATAGAAATAGCAATAAACATGTGTGTATACAATATACATAGAAGAAATGCAGAAACACATCAACATGATTGTTCACACAATTTGATTTTTCTTTTATTTTTCATACAACATAATGCACATGTATGACAAAGGAAAATTCAGTTATGCATTACACTAATGCAAATGCAAGTTATGTAGTGACCTATACACACATTAATGCATATGATCATGATGCAGACTCATCTATCCTACAGACCCCTAGTTCTCTTCTAAATATTATGAATTTTTCTTCACTAAGAGGTTTGGTGAAAATGTCGGCAATTTGACGATCTGTTTCAATAAAGTTGATTTCTACATCACCCTTGCTTACATGATCCCTAATGAAATGATGTCTAATTTCAATATGCTTGGTGCGAGAGTGATGAACATGGTTCTTTGATAGGTTTATGGCTGATGTGTTATCACAAAGGATTGAGGTGTTTTTGAAGGAAATGTCATAGTCAATCATTTGTTGTTGGATCCATAGCACCTGGGCAACACAGCTACCGACAGCCACATACTCGGCTTCGACAGTTGATAGTGCCACTGAGTTTTGTTTCTTGGAGGCCCATGAGACCACGCATCCCCCAAGAAACTGGCAGTACCTGCTGGTACTTTTTCGATCCACCTTACAACCCGCATAATCGGCGTCAAAATAAGCAATTAAATCAATGCTCGAATTACGCGGAAACCATAATCCCAAATTAACTGAACCAGCAATATATCTGAAAATACGTTTAACAGCCGACATGTGTGATTCCTTTGGATTTGATTGAAATCGAGCACACAAACACACAGCAAATTGGATGTCGGGTCTACTGGCAGTTAAATATAGCAATGAGCCTATCATGCTTCTAAAGAGTTTCTGGTCCATGGGTTTACCTGATTCATCTTGATCAATTTTTATTGAGGTGGACATCGAAGTTGGTTATGGTTTGGTAGAGGTCAGATTGAACTTTTTTAGCAGCTCCATTGCATACTTCTTCTGATGTATGAACATACCGTCAGCCGTCTATGTGACCTGCAATTCCAAGAAGAATGTCAATTCTCTCATAAGACTCATTTCAAACTCACTTTGCATCAATTTGGCAAAGTCTTTGCTGAGAGCATCTTTGGTAGAGCCAAAAATAATATCATCTACGTAAACTTGAACAATTAAGATTTCCTTACCATTCAACTTCGTGAAAAGGGTTTGATGAACATTACCTCGTTTGAATCCATTTTGAATGAGGAATTCACTTAACCGTTCATACCATGCCCGGGGTGCTTGTTTCAGACTGTAGAGTGCCTTGTCTAGCTTGTACACATGGTCTGGATGCTTCGTGTCCTCAAACCCTGGTGGTTGCTCCACGTACACATCCTCTGTATGTAGCCATTCAAAAATACACTTTTAACATCCATTTGAAACAATCTAATGTTGTTACAGCATGCAAATGCTAATAGAACTCTCACTGCCTTGAGTCTTGCTACTAGAGCAAAAGACACATCGAAATCAATTCCAAGCTCTTGGCTATAGCTTTTAGCTACTAGCCTAGCCTTGTTCCTAGTTACCACTCCTTGATCATTTGTTTTATTTTGAAAAACCCACTTTGTTCCGATCACTGAGTGGTTTCTAGGATATGGCACGAGGAACCACACTTTGTTCCTTTGGAACTGGTGTAGTTCTTCTTGCCCGCCATGATCCAAGACTCATCCTTCAAGGCCTCTTCAATAGAGTGAGGTTCAAACTAGGAAAGTAAGGCAATATAGTCCTGATTTTCAACTTCCCTGAAGGAGGCTCGTGTTCTTGTTTCATCTTCAACATTGTCGATCACATTCTCCGACGGATGGTCATTTTTAAAAGTCCATTGCCTTGGAAGTTGATGTTCCAACTGATCTTCCGGATTTGCATCATCTTCTTGTGGTTCTTTTACTTCTTATTTTTCAATTTTTCCTTCCATCATCTCGATATTACCATCATTCAATTCATCGTCCTGCAAAATAGATTTTTCATTAGTGCTTTTAGAAGATGATTCATCAATGATGACATGGGGGCTTTCCTCAACTACAAGAGTTCTCAAGCTATACACTCGATAAGCTCTTGAGCTAAAAGAGTATCCAAGAAATATACCTTTGTCACTTTTGGGGTCAAATTTAGCCAGTTCCACCTTACCATTGTTGTGACTATAACAAACTGAGCCGAACGGTCTAAAATAGGAGATGTTTGGCTTCTTACCTCGGTACAGCTCATAAGGGGTTTTCTTCAACAGTGGCCTTACCATGGCACGATTGACAATGTAGCAAGCAGTGTTCACTGCTTCAGCCCAAAAGTACCTCGGCAAGTTGTTCTCGTTTAGCATGGTTCTTGCCATCTTAATTAGCGTCATGTTCTTCCTTTCAACAACACCATTCTGTTCGGGGGTTCTTGGTGCGGAGAAGTCATGCGTATAGCCTTGAGCCAAGCAAAAGTTGCTGAACTCATGGTTATCAAATTACTTACCGTGATCGCTTCGCACGACTTTAATGCAACACCCCTTTTCATTTTGAACTACCCTGCAAAATGCTTCAAACTCGATCAGGGCATCATTTTTATGTGAAAGGAAGTAAACCCAACAAAATCTTGAGTAATCATTCACAATGACAAAGCCATACAATTTACCACCCAAGCTATGTGTTCTGCTTGGTCCAAATTGTTGTGCCCCATGTGCCTTGATGATGTTATATAGTTTTGATGATAGCAACCACTAATGAATCATGTAAGATTAGAATTAGTAAATGTTCTGCATGCTTCATCGTTCTTCATACTACAGCATATATACTTTGTTGGCCCAGAGAGATGGTGGACAAGAAGGGGGGTTGAATTGTCCCCTTGCCGAGATGGTGGATTTTAACAACTTTCTAAACTAAATACAATGGAATTAAAACAAATTGAGTAGATTAGCCTAAACTAACATGAGATCTGAAAAGTTCTCTCGATCTTTCCGATCTCACTCGTAAGACCAATCCAACAAGCGATGAACGATTACTAATAACGGATAGCAAAGCTAGCAAAGTGTAGTGGTGTAGTGAAATAAAAATCAATAAGATAACCTGTGAAGGGAGATAGGATAAATGGATAGTCACACAGGCAATCACAATGAACACAGGGATTTTTAAGGTGGTTCGGGACCCCGACGGGCTCCCTACGTCCACCCCTCACCAAACCCGGTGAGGCTTCACTAACACGCTACCGAAGTAGCAACACGGGGATGAACCCCACACCACACACGCTGCCTCTACAGCAAAACACACACAGGGCCTGGCCCCAACACGCTGCCACTGTAGCACACACACACACACGTTCGGGGAACGTACCCCGGACACGACAACCACACGGAGACACAGCTCCGCACACACACACAGATATTCTGAGTTTGAGAAAATCAAAGGATATGCAGTAACGCTCACAACAGTGTGTAAATAAAGAAGACTATCATCAAGAAATGGATAACATATGTAGAAAGTTTCCCCTTCATTTTTCCACTGGCCATTAGAAGATCTTTCTTGAAGTTCAGGTTGGAGGAGTTGAGTTCGCAGGATGTTGGAGTAGCCAGTCCTTCTTCTTGAAGATCCAAGATGTGTTCCTTCAAATCCAAGCTCCAATCGCTCCTACAAACACCTTGAACTGATGAGTCTATCAAAGCCCTCTCCTATCCACCTTGTGGCGGCACTCCTTTCTTCTCCCTGCAACAGATAGAACAATATTAGCGTTGGATGCCTCCCTGCTTTGATGGAGATCGCAGCGTATAAATAGGGCTAGAATATAGAACAAAAGACAACAAAGCCCCATGAGAAAGCTTTTCTAAACCACACCTAAGGCAAGGGTGAAACCCTAAGGGTATAGGTGTAAAACATTATGCATATCGGATCTCGAACCAATGAGGTACGAGGCCCTCCTATTGGACAGCCAATGAGAGCCATGCAGTACTGTTCACATAGGAGCCTTTCTCCCCAAGAAATAGAGTACAAAAGTTTCTACTTACATGTGATTGGTCCAACAGAAAAACTGATTTTACTTTTCCAAAAAATCCTTTATAGCCTTGGACCATCGAACCAACATTCTGTGCAAAGATTGGGGGAATCTTACCACAACCAGAACTACACTGATTTAAATGACTGCACCGAGTGTGCATATCGAATGAAGGTGTGCATCATAAGGCAGAGCATCATAAGGTAGAAAAGATGCACTGATGCAAAGGATGCACAAATGCAAAACAAAATATGCACCGATGAAGTATGTGCTCGATGCAACAAGAAGAGTGTGCATTGTGTAGTGTATGCAGGAGATTATGTAGACTTGAATGCATGGTTACGAATGTATGGACTTTGAATGCATGATAACGAGTGTATAGACTTTGTATGTGAGGTTGCACAAATGCAGATAGGGAAGTCTACACAATGAACATGGATGCACTGACATGTTGCCAATCTAATGTACATACTTGCAGGTGTGAATCGCAGTGTGCACAAGGTGAAGTATGCACATTGAAAATGGGTGCAAGACTATGCTCATGAATGTATAGACTTGTGCATATGCATGAAGAGGTGGCGATGTACAGACTTGCTAAACTACAGCGCTATGTGAGACACAACATGAGACGCTGAGTGAGACGGAATGCAATGTTCAGACTTGACATATTTAAAGTGCATGCGATGCGATGTATAGACTTAACATGAGACGCTAAGTGAGACACTAGGAGAGATGAACACGGTGAAGTGCAGACTTTGCTTTTGCTGTGAACACACGATGTAAAGTGCACGCAATGTACAGACTTCGTGGAAGTGTTAAAACAGTGAACGTAGGTAAAAATGGGAATGTATAGACTTAATGTATGGACTTGTGTGAGCGGGCAGACAATGTATAGACTTTATAAAGCTTCTAAACAGGGCTGTACAGACTTGGTCGTATGAACCAATGAAGGTTGTACAGACTTAGTCGAATGAACCCCAAGCGGCGATGTGTAGACTTGGCCAATGTACAGACTTAGCAGCGAGATGCACACACATGCCGTCAACAAGACGATGTACAGACTTGGTCTTGCGACCAAGGGCTGTACAGACTTTGAGAAACGATGCATGCATAAGGAATGTACAGACTTTGTCTTGAGTATATGAAGCATGAAGTGATGTGCAGACTTGACCGATGCAATCCTTACAACGAACTCTGCACTGACTATGTGATTGCACTGACTATGAAGCTCGTGTGCACAAGATTTGCACCGAGTATATGAATGCATAAAAATAAATCTGCACCGAATGGAGTGTGTATGCATATGACGAAATGAGCACTGAGGTTGTTATGAACAAGCTACAGGAAAATGAATTACCTTGGAATAAGATTGCACCGAGGTTGTTATGCCTATAGACTGAGTCGACGCATCCACTTCAGTGGGTCGACGCACTCTATATACCAGAACCAATATGACATATATGTGCACTGACACAATGAGTGCAAGATTAACTAAAACAACGATAGCACTTACCAAATGATCAAATGAGTCTTCCAAGGCATGAGAAAGCTATTTTCAATTAACACATGGATCACAGTTGCAATCCAAGGAAAACTGAACTTGCACAGTCTAATGCAAGCTAACATAACAAAACTAAAGCTTACATAATATGATTCAACCAAGCTGCACAGAGAATTCCATCTCAGATCAAAACAATCAAGATCTGTCCTATTAAGTCAAGCACAATCAAAACCAATTTGAACTTAACTTATCCACACCCAGTATGAGTAGACACAAGTTCATATGATATGTTAAAGCAGTGAAGCTGGCCATCCAAATGCAAGTATATACATGGAGAACTGTTAAGGCCAGTCAACCCAAGAGCATCCTGACCTGTAAAGCAGAGTATCAACATGTGAGCTCGTTTATCATGAAAATGTCATTAAGCATAAAACACACAATACATTGGAATCATCAAAACCATTGTCAAGGACAACGAGGGGGCGCACAGAACCCAACAATCTCCCCCTTTTTGATGATGATAATATATTGTGACAATTCAAAGTTCTCTCCCCCTTTGGCATTATCAAAAAATGGGAGACTGAAAAGCAACTGGGAACCCTCCAAAAATGAATTAGACATGAACGCACGAACCCAGCAATGAACCTTCTATTGGAGCAAGGTGTACAAACCAAATTCCAAGCAAGAAAATGAGACTCTATGTACATTTTGCAAGATGATGAAATTATGTCCAAACGAGCAGATTTTGAACTGTAAGTGAAGTGTATGAATGAACTATGCACAAGTGTATGATCTAACTATCCTATATGCAAAATATGAAAACTAAATATGCATAGAGTGCATAGTGCTCAAGAGCACGTTATTCTCCCCAATTGTCAAGAACAAAAATCAACTGACAATGGGTTATTTAAGTTGTTATCTACATGTATAATCTATAGATGCATGTAAATGAAATGAAGCATATTGTGAACAGACAGATCAAGCATTCAGGCACTCAAGCATGCATAGTTAAGTATAGACTCATGCAAGTCCCTTCGGGACGGGTGTAAGGATAATGCAATTGATCGTTGAACATGAAGTGCATGAACAATACTAAGAAGGTCGTGCTTACATAAATAAAGTACTACATTAACCATGAAAGACGACTGATTCATAAACGACATTCAAATAATCAAACCCAATGTGAATAAGTGAAGATTGAGCAATGAAGTTCAAGTCAATATGGAAAATCAGATTTTCTATAGAACACTAAAGAGAACTTCTCATCCATACACTTTCATACACGATGCTCGAATATTGGTAGCTACGTATGACCCCAATTTTTAATTACTGAAACTGGTGTGACTAACCTTTTGACACGAGTCATGCCCTTTGTTTCAGGGGCAATTCTTGGTTACTCAGTTTCGTCACTTTTTATGATGTGGATGAGACACTTTTCGACGCGAGTTGTATCATTTGTCTCAGGGACACTTCCCGGCTACTCAGTGGCAAATCACACTTATTTTCATATGGATTAGTTTCTCCTTTCGACGTGAGTTGTATCCTTTGTCTCAGGGACACTTCCCGGCTACTCGGTGACAAATCACACTTATTTTCATATGGATTAGTTTCTCCTTTCGACGCGAGTTTCCTCCTTTATTTCAGGGGAGATTCTCAGCTACTCGGATCCACTTCCACTTATACAACTTTTTGAAGGGGTGAACAGCTCTTTCCTCACGAGACATGTGATTTCCATGTAGAGAACCAATAGTCCTCAAAAGTGTAGAGTAGAAAATAGTAATTCTTATTTGATTGAATCATCATCTCAAAAAGGTGCATTTCTGTGGGTGGTTGTGTTGAATGTAAAAGATAAATTAGTCTCAACACATTAATGTCTCCCCCTTAAATGTATGCATGGTTATAAAAAAATCTCCCCCTTAATATATGCCATGTAACAAACATGTCTAAATCAATGCAATTTTATTTAGCAAGGGATGAGTCATAGAAGAAGTCAAAAAGTGGCTGTATAAAATATATACATGCATTCAACCAAGGATTTTCCAATGACTTCAAACAGATTGATTATCGGCACTTGGCGGAGAACGTAGGTCCGAGGACCACCTCACGCGTAATGAAAGTTTCAGATTGAACATAATTCAACCTTCCACTGACACCATTTTATATACCGAATAATCATGGCATTTAAGCACACAATCATGGAGAGTATATGCAAGGATATGTGCAATGATATGCAAGTGTTTGCATGTAACTAGAAAAGATGATTTAAAAATCATTCTTATTCACAAATATGTAAATGTGTGTATGATATGTGCAGTTTGTATCATGCAAGTAAGCGTGTAAGCTGTATATGCAAAAGTAAAGCATTATTTACAGGATGTGACTCAGAGTATGAAAGACATTATGCACAGACCAGAGCATTCAAAGACGGATTTTTATTTGCAAAAACTACAAGTAAAGGTGTGAAGGTTTTTATGTGCAGTATTAAACAGTTGAAAGCTAAAGGAATTCATAAAATGTGATATGAATAGTGTTCAAGACAACTAATCAATAGAATCACAAAGTTTCAGCACTTCCATAGTTGCCAAAAATAGCAAAAGAAGGGAGTTCACTCTAGCAAACAAGAGAATCACAATATGCCCATGTTTTTCTTCAAATGCACAAGAGAGTGCATTGTTCAAGTTCATGCAAACAAAAATGTATGCAATTCTTTGGATATCTATGTTGCAAGTATGCGCTAAGAAACACAATTCACTTTTTCATTCATCCAAATACTCCCCCTCACACACAATTCAATATTTAGTCAAAGACATCTAGCAAGAAGATTATGTAAGCTTGCAGTCCATTCCACAAACAGACTAGCTCAGAAATAAGCAAAGAGCAAGATTAGAGAGGTAGCTTTGAAATAGATTTTCTGAGCCATTGCAAAGATTCATTTTCAGATTTGTCAAAGTAAACCTAAGTAGAAGGTGTTCTCAAAATTAAACCAATTTGTTTCTCACCCTGAGAGTCCTTTATTTGTTGATGTTTCTTGACCTCAAGGTGCCACTGCAAAACAGATTTTCATTTCGAAGATTTGGGTACCCAAGCCATCTTGGGTCCCGAGGGGTTAGTTTTAACATAACCAAATATTTACTTTTCATTTCTCCTCTCATACCACTCATCGTCGGCCCTCAGCATGGAACAATTATCCATTGAGTGTCCATTCAGGCCACAGTAATAACAATGAGAAGATTTTCTTCTCATGGACAGCTTTTCATCATTTTCCATTAAAGAACAATTGTTCATCTTGTGTCCAAGGCCATCACAGTAATGACAAGAGATATTTTTCATGAAGGACCACTCATCATCATTTCTCTTTGTTAAACAATTTTCAAAAACATGACCATGCATCCCACAATAAAAGCAGTGAGTGTTCTGAGTTTTCTTCGTGGGTTTCTCATGGTTTTTAGAATCAACATTCATTTTCATTCTTGATTTTAAAGCTTCATCATCATCAAACTTCATCAAAAAATAATCGTACATATCATGACCAAATATTCCGCAGTAATAACATGAAACATTTCTTCTTCTTCTTGATGCATGAGTATGTTTAACAGTTGAGGGTTTTTCATGCATATAAGAGCATTCAACAACATCTTTTTGTTTTCAGTTTCTTTATCACACAAGGATAAAGATTCATTCACGCTCTTAATTTCATTTTCTAGTTTCATGATTTGCAAATGAGAGTTAGCAATCTCTTGTTCACATGAAACAATTTTCTCATTCAACAAGCAATTAACTATTTTGTGACTTTCAATTTCTTGTTCAAGAATATGCAGTTTGTCACAATCATCATCAATCACACATTTTCCTTTTTCAAATTTTTTAAGACTTTTCAATTCTCCTTCAAGCAGTGAAATTTGAATCAACAGAGCACTGTTTTCATTTTGGAGCTTTTCAAATGAATTTTTGTTCATGGAAGTGTGTTCAAGTTCTTTCATTTGAAAACTCACATTATCATTAACAATTTCATTCATTGCTCCACTGGATTCAAATTTGTCATTCAAATTCTTAAGACTTTCAATTTCTTTTCTTAATTCCTTCAGTTTTTCAGACTTATCAGTAGATATGCATGTCTCTTTTTCAAGCAAAAGCAATCTTTCAGACATGGCAGAATTCAGCATTTTCATATTCTCATTATCTTTCTCAATTTTTTGACATTCTAAAATTTTAGCTAATAAAGATTTATTTTCAGTTGTTAAACATGAAGTGGTTTCTTTGTGCATATCGACTTCAAGCAACAGGCTTTCAGCCAACTTCCTAAGCTCAAAACATTCAGTATATGATAAATTAACATCACGAGCATTTTCAATTTCAAAGCACTTTGCACATGAAGAGTTAACATGTGGAACATCATCAAGTTTCCTTTTCATTTTTCTGCTTTCAGATTTTAGTGCTTTGTATCTTTCAACCAGTTCATCGCAAACATTCAGCAATTCATCATAACTCAATTCATCATCATCATCAGAATTGGAGTTAGAGTTTACCTTCGAACTCTCCTCGCATTGACGCTCAATTTCATTGTTTGCAATGAGGCAGTCACTGTCGTTGCAACTTTCTATTTGGGCTTCAATCAGCCCGTCCCAGATTTCCTTGGCAGATCTGCAGTTGGGAACAAATGGAAATTTGTTAACATTTACTGCTGCCTTAAGAACATTCAAAACATAAACATTTTCAGAATTCATTCTTTTATGCTCGTCAGTCCATTTTAGTTCATTTTTGGGCAGACTGTGAGGACCATGAGTGCTTAGATTCATAAGCTTCGGGTCAGTATTAGTAATCCACACACAAAGTTTTACAAGCCATAAAGAATAATCAAAACCATCAAAGACGGGAAGCACATTTACACTAGCCATCATGAAACGATCTTTTCTCTATGACCGCAAGGTCGACTAAAAAATCAGAGACGAGGCTCTGATACCAATTGTTGGCCCAGAGAGATGGCGGACAAGAAGGGGGGTTGAATTGTCCCCTTGCCGAGATGGCGGATTTTAACAACTTTCTAAAATAAATACAATGGAATTAAAACAAACTGAGTTGATTAGCCTAAACTAACATGAGATCTGAAAAGTTCTCTCGATCTTTCCTATCTCACTCGTAAGACCAATCCAACAAGCGATGAACGATTACTAATAACGGATAGCAGAGCTAGCAAAGTGTAGTGGTGTAGTGAAATAAAAATCAATAAGATAACCTGTGAAGGGAGATAGGAGAAATTGATAGTCACACAGGCAATCACAATGAACACAGGGATTTTTAAGGTGGTTCGGGACCACGACGGGCTCTCTACGTCCACCCCTCACCAAACCAAGTGAGGCTTCACTAACACGCTACCGAAGTAGCAACACGGGGATGAACCCCACACCACACACGCTGCCTCTGCAGCAAAACACACACAGGGCCTGGCCCCAACACGCTGCCACTGCAGCACACACACACGTTCGGGGAACATACCCCGGACACGACAACCACACGGAGACACAGCTCCGTACACACACACAGATATTCTGAGTTTGAGAAAATCAAAGGATATACAGTAACGCTCACAGCAGTGTGTAAATAAAGAAGACTATCATCAGGAAATGGATAACATATGTAGAAAGTTTCCCCTTCATTTTTCCACTGGCCATTAGAAGATCTTTCTTGAAGTTCAGGTTGGAGGAGTTGAGTTCGCAGGATGTTGGAGTAGCCAGTCCTTCTTCTTGAAGATCCAAGATGTGTTCCTTCAAATCCAAGATCCAATCGCTCCTACAAACACCTTGAACTGATGAGTCTATCAAAGCCCTCTCCTATCCACCTTGTGGCGGCACTCCTTTCTTCTCCCTACAACAGATAGAACAATATTAGCGTTGGATGCCTCCCTGCTTCGATGGAGATCGCAGGGTATAAATAGGGTTAGAATATAGAACAAAAGATAAGAAAGCCCCATGAGAAAGCTTTTCTAAACCACACCTAAGGCAAGGGTGAAACCCTAAGGGTATAGGTGTAAAACATTATGCATATCGGATCTCGAACCAATGAGGTACGAGGCCCTCCTATTGGACATCCAATAAGAGCCATGCAGTACTATTCACATAGGAGCCTTTCTCCCCAAGAAATAGAGTACAAAAGTTTCTACTTACATGTGATTGGTCTAACAGAAAAATTGATTTTACTTTTCCAAAAAATCCTTTATAGCCTTGGACCATCGAACCAACATTCTGTGCAAAGATTGGGGGAATCTTAGCACAACCAGAACTACACTGATTTATATGACTGCACCGAGTGTGCATATCGAATGAAGGTGTGCATCATAAGGCAGAGCATCATATGGCAGAAAAGATGCACCGATGCAAAGGATGCACAAATGTAAAACAAAATATGCACCGATGAAGTATGTGCTCGATGCAACAAGAAGAGTGTGCATTGTGTAGTGTATGCAGGAGATTATGTCGACTTGAATGCATGGTTGCGAATGTATGGACTTTGAATGCATGATAACGAGTGTATAGACTTTGTATGTGAGGTTGCACAAATGCAGATAGGGAAGTCTACACATTGAACATGGATGCACTGACATGCTGCCAATCGAATGTACATACTTGCAGGTGTGAATCGCAGTGTGCACAAGGTGAAGTATGCACATTGAAAATGAGTGCAAGACTATGCTCATGAATGTATAGACTTGTGCATATGCATGAAGAGGTGGCGATGTACAGACTTGCTAAACTACAGCGCTATGTGAGACACAACATGAGACGCTGAGTGAGATGGAATGCAATGTTCAGACTTGACATATTTAAAGTGCATGCGATGCGATGTACAGACTTAACATGAGACGCTAAGTGAGACGCTAGGAGAGATGAACATGGCAAAGTGCAGACTTTGCGTTTGCTGTGAACACATGATGTAAAGTGCACGCAATGTACAGACTTCGTGGAAGTGCTAAAATAGTGAACGTAGGTAAAGATGAGAATGTATAGACTTAATGTATGGACTTGTGTGAGCGGGCAGACAATGTATAGACTTTATAAAGCTTCTGAACAGGGCTGTACAGACTTGGTCGTATGAACCAATGAAGGTTGTACAGACTTAGTCGAATGAACCACAAGCGGCGATGTGTAGACTTGGCCAATGTACATACTTAGCAGCGAGATGCACACACATGCTGTCAACAAGATGATGTACAGACTTGGTCTTGCGACCAAGGGCTGTATAGACTTTGCGAAACGATGCATGCACAAGGAATGTACAGACTTTGTCTTGAGTATATGAAGCATGAAGTGATGTGCAGACTTGACCAATGCAATCCTTACAACGAACTCTGTACTGACTATGTGATTGCACTGACTATGAAGCTCGTGTGCACAAGATTTGCACCGAGTATATGAATGCATAAAACTAAATCTGCACCGAATGGAGTGTGTATGCATATGACAAAATGAGCACTGAGGTTGTTATGAACAAGCTATAGGAAAATGAATTACCTTGGAATAATATTGCACTGAGGTTGTTATGCCTATAGACTGAGTCGACGCATCCACTTCAGTGCGTCGACGCACTCTATATACCAGAACCCATATGACATATATGTGCACTGACACAATGAGTGCAAGATTAACTAAAACAACGATAGCACTTACCAAATGATCAAATGAGTCTTCCAAGGCATGAGAAAGCTATTTTCAATTAACACATGGATCACAGCTGCAATCCAAGGAAAACTGAACTTGCACAGTCTAATGCAAGCTAACACAATAAAACTAAAGCTTACATAATATGATTCAACCAAGCTGCACAGAGAATTCCATCTCAGATCAAAACAATCAAGATCTGTCCTATTAAGTCAAGCACAATCAAAACCAATTTGAACTTAACTTATCCACACCCAGTATGAGTAGACACAAGTTCATATGATATGTTAAAGTAGTGAAGCTGGCCATCCAAATGCAAGTATATACATGGAGAAATGTTAAGGCCAGTCAACCCAAGAGCATCCTGACTTGTAAAGCAGAGTATCAACATGTGAGCTCATTTATCATGAAAATGCCATTAAGCATAAAACACACAATACATTGGAATCATCAAAACCATTGTCAAGGACAACGAGGGGGCACACAGAACCCAACATACTTCATGCATGAAGAGGAAAGGGGGTGTGCGTTAACATAGTATGGGCATTGCGTTGACGCAGGTATATGGTGCCTTGTCTGTCCTCAGCATCAGGTCTATTCTAGTTCGTGCGTAGCTTGCATTGGTGCATTAATTATAGTTGCACGCCACATAGTCAGTGCATTTACCATCTCTTGCATATCACTGATCGATGCGTGTTTGCATGTGTTAGCCATAGTCAGTGCACTCGTTTGTTTCATGCTTACACTAAGTCTGCACTCAGTTGGTTTGATGGCTGAGCAAGTCTATACATCCGTTAGCTCAGCTCGTGACGTAGTCAGTGCATCCGTGTGCATTGTGCATGTGTGCATCTTTCTCATCAAAGTCTATACAACCTGTGTTGACACTAGCAATTAAGTTCGTGCATTAATTCATAAGTTTGTACAACCATTGCTGGCACAAGCAGTTAAGTTCATGCATCATCACATCAGAAAGTCTGTACATCGTTGTCGCATGCACACTAAGTCCATACACTCGTTGATGGCATGTCCGAGCATTCATCTTCAATGTGCATACTTTCCTATATGCATATCGCATTACAAGCCAGCAAGTCTGTACATCGTCTTGTACATTGCACACAAAGTCTATACATTCTCTGGTGGCATGTCCGTGCATTCACCTTCATTGTACATACTTTCCAATATGCATACTGCATTATGTGCATCAAGTATGTACATGCTTAGATCAAATCTCGAACCAACTCTGTGCTCTAACCTTTGCAGGATATCTGCTCGAAGAAATTAAGAAGGGCACGTGATCCAAGAATTAAGGATCGTGACACGTGTAACGCAGTGAGCTGAAATGCTGCCACGTGGTCAAGGCGCTCTGGGCGGGAATTGTGGTGGACACACGCCCACCTCTCTGATGCTATAAATAGAAGACTTCTCCATCTGGAGAAATTGATTGTGCAAGAAGATCTGTGTGTGCTATTGAGAACAGAAGAAAAAGAGAGAGTGCAGCAAAGAAGAAAAGAAACGATCCAGAGAGAAGAGAAAAAGATAGTTGAGTGAGAGGAGTCTGAGAGACTTTCTCTGAATGATTGTTCATCAGTTTCTTAGTTCAGATACCAGAACTGAGATTGCTCATTGTAGGCTACATTCCATTTGAGATTTCTTGTTTTTTGTTTGTTTCTATTTTATTTTATGAAACCTTGTTTTCAAGCTGTTAGTCAGCAGAGCTAAGCTGTATTGCTCAACGGGCAGAGGAGGATTCCTCTGGACGGGTTAAGCTGTAGTCCCCAGCGGTTGGCAAAGCTGTAATGCCCAGCGGTCAAGCTGTTAGTCAGCGGTTGTAGGCAAGCCGTGAGGCCCAGCAATTGAAGCTGTGTATCAGCGGTTGAAGCCACATTCCGGATTGGAGTGTGGGGTGGACGTAGATCTCGGGCTTGAGATCGAACCACCTTAAAAACTTCCTGTCTATTGTGCGTTTGTCTTGCGAATTGTTGTCCATCTTGGTTATCTCTTTCATCCGCTGTAGATGCATGCTTAGGATCACTTAAGCTCAGATCTGCTACAATTGGCTTTCTGTGTTCATTTTCGCTTATCCCTCTGTCGTCCTGCAAGAGCTTGTTTTATTTCTGCTCTTGAGATTGCTGCAGTCGGTTTTGATTGGGTGACTGATCTATTCACCCCCCCTCTAGATCGTTCATAGACCCTCATCAGTTGGTATCAGAGCCTAACTCTTTTTCAGGGACTAACATCCTAAAGAGGAACGGCCATGAACGGTAAGGGAATGACAGCAGAAGGACATTCAACCTCCAAGCCTCCGTACTTCGACGGATCTAACTACGCCTACTGGAAGAACAGAATGCAGGTCTTTCTGAGGGCAAAAGACTATGAGATCTGGAGGGTAGTGAGCAAGGGACCGTTCGAACTGCACGAGAATGAAGAGGTTTGGACAAGAGAGGAAATCAGAAAGTCTACTTTGAACTGGAGTGCCATCAACTCTATTCAGTGCGCACTTCATCCTACTGAATTCTTCAGAGTCTCATCGTGCAAAACCGCCAAGGAAATGTGGGACACACTAGAGGTTATCTACGAAGGGACATCACAGGTGAGAGAGACCAAGGTAAATATGCTAGTCTCTTAATATGAAGCATTCCGGATGAAACCTGGTGAGACTATGACTGAGATGTATGCTCGTCTGACGATCATAACTAACAGTCTGAGGAATTTGGGAAAGAACTATTCTGACTATGAGATTGTAAGGAAGATCTTGCGGTCTCTGACTCCTGTCTAGCACACAAAGGTGACAGTGATCGAGGAGTCAAGAGATCTTCAAACGATGAAAGTTGACAAGCTAATAGGTTCTCTAATGGCATATGAGATGAACCTTCCCAAAATTGATGAGCTCGAGAACAGGAAGAAACCAATTGCGTTGAAGGCTAGTCCAGTAAAACAAGCAGATCCAGCCACAGTGGATCATCAAGCGAACAGAGCAGCCTATCTAGGTCAGAAATCGACGGAGATCAACTTGCTATGTTGACAAGAGAGTTCAGGCGATTCTTGACAAAAGAAGGCAGAAATTTTGGTCGAAGACAATTCAGCGGCCGGTGACACAACAGGTATAGGTCCAACCCAGCTAAGAAACCTGACACTAATGTTTGCTATCATTGTAGGAAGGCTGGGCATATGAAGGCAGATTGTCCAGAGCTCCAGAAGCTGAAAGAAAAGTCCAAGAAAAGAGCTCCCAAAGGAAAAGCAATGGTGAGCACATGGAGCGACGAGGATGAGGGCAATTTGAGCAGTACATCAGAAAGTGAAGACGAAGAAAAGCTCATCTGCCTGATGGCCAGGAATGATGAAAAGGAAGAAGAAGACTCCGATGAGGTACCCTCTCCCTTCGAGCACTATACAATTTCTAATTGGGAGGATGCTTACAGAGACTTGCTAGATAAAGTGGATGATATTAGAAAGGAGAATAGGCATTTGAAGAAGAAAGTAAACTCACTTATGAATGATAAAACCATGTCTGATAAAATTGCCTATCTGCAATCAGAAAATGATAGTTTAAAATTTTCATGTGCTGAGTCTGATGATTTGAAGCTTGCTTTAATAGATACTAGAAAGGAAAATGAATTGTTAAAGAATGTCATTGATGATTTGAAGCTGAGAGTTCAAATGTTTGAAAATGAATCAAAAATTTCAAATGAGAAATATGAAGTTGTTTTGTGTGTGAACTCTGAATTAAAGAAAACAGTTGAAAATTTAGAGAAAGAAAATGTTGACAAAAGGAAAATAATAGAAAATATGACCCAAGGCATAGACAATCTCAATGCTCTGTTAGGGTGAAAGGTAAATTTCAGAAAAGAAGGTATTGGATTCAACTCAACTGCCACTAAAAGCCTTGCCATGAAAACCATATCATTTGTGACAGAGAAAAAGAAGGGACCTCTCATAAAAATGGTAAGTGAAAATTATGTTTCAAAAATTGTTAATTCGAAAATGTCCAGTGCCAAGGACAAGGGTAAACAGAAGGTTGGTGAGCTTAGCAGATCTTGCCCTTCACCCAAATATAAGTCTCAGGTTCGGGGTCAGCCTCCAAGTAAGTCTAAACCCCAGAGCAAATCCACCAAGTCTCCACCATCATCACCTGTCCAGAAGAAGACCCAACATAAACCTGTACAGAAGTCTAGTGGGTCAACAGTGCAAGGGAGACATAATGCTGCATGGGGCCATAAAAGCCATACTTACCAGCCCAAGGTTCAGACCTATTATACTTATCCTCAGAAACATGTGCAATCATTCTATAGGTCTGGATGGAATCAGGTCCAAGGGAGGTCTAGATCTCAACCTTTTACCACTCATTGGCATAGACCTAAATTTGCTAGCTGGGTTGGTCAGTCTAGGACTACAGCTGGCTGTAATTATCTGAGGACCTATTGGCCTGGGCACTGGCACAAAAACAATTTTGCTGCTAACAAAGATGGAGCCAGAACTCAATATAAACCAAAGCACTAGAGGAAGAAGGTTCAATCAGTTGGTGCTGAGAGAAAGAAAGAAGATGAACAGAATGTCATGAATTCCACTAAGCCAACCATGTTTAGACAAATGTGGATTCCTAAACAATTGATGTCTTGTTTCAATTGTTCTGTTTCTGCTTCGGAGCCCAAACAGTTTTGGGTTCCAAAATTCTCCACCTGATTATGATTGCAGGTATGCCTGGCAGCCAGAAGCAATATGTGGTATCTTGATTGTGGCTGCTCCAGGCATATGACAGGAGACAAGGCCAAATTTTGCGTGCTGACTGAGAAGAATGGAGGTCTTGTCACCTTTGGAGGAAATACAAAGGGTAAAATCATCGGGTCAGGTAAGGTAGGTAAGTGTACTACCTGTTGCATTGAAGAAGTACTGCTGGTTGATGGTCCTGCATATAACTTACTTAGTATCAGCCAGCTCTGTGATAAAGGACACAAGGTAGTATTTGATTCTCATTATTGCAAAATCTTTGAACCTGATTCTGATGTAGTTAAATTCTCAGAAAAAGGGTGAATAACATTTATTTGGTAGATTTAGATGATTTAGCTCATTCTAATCTTTGCCTCACAGCAAATAAAGTTGATTTAGCATTCTTGTGGCATCGTAGATTAGGCCATGCCAGCTATATTGTTCTGCACAAATTGAATAAACATAGCATGGTTAGAGGACTCCCTGAAATTTCTTTCAAGAAGGAAAATAAGGTGTGCGGTGCTTGTACACAGTCCAAGTAAACTAGAAAGTCATTTAAATCAAGAACTGAAAACATGTCCCTTAAACCTTATGAGCTGATACATATGGATTTATTTGGACCCACACGTTCAGTCAGCTTGTCAGGGAAGAGATATGGATATGTCTTAGTCAATGACTTCTCTAGGTTTACTTGGGTCTTTTTCCTTGCACATAAAAATGATGCATTCATAGAATTTCAGGAGTTCTATTTGAAAATAAAATAGAAAAATGAAATTTTAATTGAAAATATTTTATCTGATCATGGAGGTGAGTTTAAGAATTCTCAATTTGATGAATTTTGCAGGGTCAATGGGATTACTCATCGGTTCTCCTCACCAAGAACACCTGAGCAGAATGGAATAGTAGAAAGAAGAAACCGGACAATTGTGGAGATGGCCCGTACACTGCTTGTTGAAGGTGGCTTATCAAGAAAATTTTGGGCAGAAGCAGTTAATACTGCATGCCATGTAATCAACAGAGCCATGGTAAGGCCTTTCACTCAGAAAACTCCTTATGAGATTCTTAAAGGTAAGAAGCCTTCAATTGCTTATTTCAAGGTCTTTGGCTGTAAATGTTTCATTCATGTTAATGATAAAAGAGATCTTGATAAATTTGAACCTAAAAGTGATCCAGGAATTTTTCTTGGGTATTCTGAATACACTAGAGCATATAGAGTGTACAATCTTAATTCTAAAACTGTTGAGGAATCTCCACATATTGTCTTTGATGAATCCCTGACTAAATGTTAAAATGGTCTGTACAGGAAAGAAGATGATGGAGAAATATTGAATGAAAGATAATCTGTAGACCAATCAGATCAAGAAGAAGAGCCATAAGAAAATAATGCAGAAGAGCCTATTGTTCAGGGGGAGGTAAATGAAGATCAAGGTAACCAAATTACCAATGTCAGATTCTTAAGAGACCATCCTATTGAGAACATCATTGGTAATTTGCATGAACCTCCTAGGACTAGAAGTTTTCTGCGAGCTCAAAATGAATTAAATGCATATGCATTGGTTTCACATGTAGAACCCAAGTCCATTGACATTGCCCTAAAGAATGTGCATTGGATCAATGCCATGCACGAGGAGCTTAATCAGTTTGACAGGAACAAGGTGTGGCATCTAGTCCCACCTCCTATTGATGGAAATGTCATTGGGACAAAGTGGGTCTTTAGAAATAAAACTGATGAGCTAGGTAATGTTGTCAAAAATAAGGCCAGACTTGTTGCTCAGGGGTATAACCAAGAATTCAGAATTGATTTTGAAGAGTCTTTTGCCCTTGTAGCCAGGTTAGAAGCCATAAGAATTCTGTTAGCTTATGCATGCTCTCTTGGAATAAATCTCCAGCAGATGGATGTAAAATCCGCTTTTCTCAATGGGGAAATTAAGGAGGATGTCTTTGTTCATCAACCTCCTGGATTTGAATGCTCAGACTTCCCTTCTTATGTATATAAGTTGAATAAAGCTCTCTATGGTTTGAAGCAAGCTCCTAGAGCTTGGTATGATAGGCTCAGAAAATTCCTTACTGACAAGAAGTTCTCAAGAGGTGAGATTGACCAAACGTTGTTTACAAAGGTAAGTCACCCTGACATACTTATTGTTCAGATTTATGTGGATGACATTATTTTTGGTTCAACTAACCCAAAGATGTGTAAGGAATTTTCTGACTTAATGACACAAGAGTTTGAAATGAGCTCAATTGGTGAGCTGAAACTCTTCCTTGGATTGCAGGTGACTCAGACAAAAGATGGAACCTTTATCACCCAGTCCAAATACATTAGGGACCTCCTGAAGAAATACAAACTCGAAGACCTCAAGGACATTGCAGCTCCAATGGGTACCTCCACAAGTCTTGATCAAGATACACAAGGTAACCCAGTGGATCAAAAGTTGTATAGAGGTATGATCGGATCCCTTTTGTACCTCACTGCATCTAGGCCTGATATACAATTTGCAGTATGTTTATGTGCTAGATTTCAGGCTAGTCCTAAGGAGTCTCATTTTAGTGCAGCGAAAAGGATCTTTAGGTATCTGTCAGGCACCCAAGAACTTGGTCTTTGGTACCCTGCTAGGTGTGAGTTCGAGCTTATATCTTACATTGATGCAGACTATGATGGGTGTCGGATAGATAGGAAGAGCACTAGTGGATATTGCCAATTCCTAGGTGGTTGCCTAGTATCTTGGGCCTCTAAAAAGCAACACGTTGTAGCACTCTCCACTATAGAGGCAGAATATGTTGCTGCAGGGAATTGTGCTGCCCAGGTACTATGGATTAAACATCAGCTATCATACTATCAGATAAACCTGGGATGTATTCCTATTCTATGTGATAACACTAGTGCCATCTGCCTTTCTAAAAATTCTGTTCACCACTCTAGGACTAAGCACATTGATATTAAACATCATTTTCTTAGAGATGCTGTGAACAAGAGTGAAATTGAATTAGTCTTTGTTGAAACTAAAAAATAAGTTGCTGATATTTTTACAAAACCTCTTGGAAATGAAAGATTTAGATATCTAAGAAGAGAACTGGGGCTTTGTAAATTTCAGCAGGAAAATGACTAATCTTTCTCTTGAAATATCTTTTAGAGTACTTGAAATAATTGGTTTGCATGTTCTTGAAATTGTGAATAAATGTGTTTGATGATGGAATAACCACATGTGGACTGAGTATATAAGTTGCTGCACATCTTGCACATATTATCTCCGTAGTCGATGCATAGTCGGGCATATAGTCGACGGATGGTTGCGCATGTAGTCAATCAATTGCATTGTATAGACTTTATGTTGAAGCATGCTCTACACATAGTCGATGCACCCAATGTGTTAACTGCATGATAGGTCAAATCATTGCATAGTTTGGAAATGCATATTGTTGTCAGGGGGAGGTTTGCATTATCAGAACTAAGTTCAACCCCTTCACAGAATGGATAACAGTCCAGTGATTGGTTCATTATCGTGAGCTGAAATTATTACAACCCTTCTATTATAAGAATCACATGTGCTTACTGATTGAAACTAAGGTTTAACTTTAATAGACTGTAAAGTTTAAAAGACTGTCTTCTGAAAATAAGATGATAGAAAGCATTTATAGCTCTTAACCTCTATCTCATGATTATGATAGAACAAGTCCTCACAGTACCTGAACATGACAGATTTAGTGTTGGTTAAGGTTTGAAAACCAAGAATCATGTATTGTTCTTAAACAAGTCTCTCCAAAAATCACAAGGGCAGCTAAATTTAAGATCATCAAAGAATAAGAAGTGAACAAAGCGGCAGAGCAATGACTGAGTTTCACTGAGAAACTGAGGTCTCCATCAAAGAAATGGAGAGTACCTTAAGTCATGAAGTGACTCAGGTTATCTCTGTTCATTTGGTCGAATCTACAAGAGAGATTTCACTGAGTAACTAGGGGTATTGGCCTCTGATCAAGGTATACCCTTAACGTCAAAGGTGCAAATTATTCCTGTAGATTTGATCAGAAATAGATATAGTAGTTTGTGCTTAGTAACTGGAGGTATAAGCCCTTGATCAAGGTATACACCTAATGTCAACGGCATAAATGATACTTGTCTGTTCAATAAGTTCATGTTTCAGAAGCATGTGAATGAAATTGATGTAACCCTTAGAAAACAAATATCATTGAGTGTCAATTGTTTAATCTCAATACAAGTTCAGGTGTCTTTCCTTACCTTTCACTTTCTCTGAAGTAACTAGGGTCTTGTATCGACCTAGACTATTATGGTCATGTGACTTAAGTTCATTGCTATAACTGAAGCATATGATCCTATCTCAGAAAGCCAGTTCTTTCTCCTCACCTTCTATAACTGTTAAACCTAATTGACATCAAGAAAGCCATTGCTTGATTCATATATTTTAAGGATTGCGTCATAATGTGCTCACATTCTAAACTGCCACATAGAACATTGCTCCTGTCTTTCCTCCTTATTTGCTGATGGCAAAGGGGGAGAATGTGCAGTGGGAGATGGGATAGGAGTCTCATTTAGTGCATACGTCTATCAGTGCATAAGTATGTACATTTATTAGTGCATAAGTCTGTGCATGCATGAACCGATCTCATGGCATCTATTCATTGTGTTGCCATCATCAAAAAGGGGGAGATTGTTGTGCCCCCTGTGCCTTGATGATGTTATATAGTTTTGATGATAGCAACCACTAATGAATCATGTAAGATTAGAATTAGTAAATGTTCTGCATGCTTCATCGTTCTTTATACTTCAGCATATATACTTCATGCATGAAGAGGAAAGGGGGTGTGCGTTAACACAGTATGGGCATTGCGTTGACGCAGGTATACGGTGCATTGTCTGTCCTCTGCATCAGGTCTATTCTAGTTCGTGCGTAGCTTGCATTGGTGCATTAATTATAGTTGCACGCCACATAGTCAGTGCATTGACCATCTCTTGCATATCACTGATCGATGCGTGTTTGCATGTGTTAGCCATACTCAATGCACTCGTTTGTTTCATGCTTACACTAAGTCTGCACTCGGTTGGTTTGATGACTGAGCAAGTCTATACATCCGTTAGCTCAGCTCGTGGCTTAGTCAGTGCATCGTGTTCATTGTGCATGTGTGCATCTTTCTCATCAAAGTCTGTACAACCTGTGTTGACACTAGCAATTAAGTTCGTGCATTAATTCATAAGTTTGTACAACCGTTGCTGGCACAAGCAGTTAAGTTCATGCATCATCACACCAGAAAGTTTGTACATCGTTGTCGCATGCACACTAAGTCCATACACTCGTTGATGGCATGTCCGAGCATTCATCTTCAATGTGCATACTTTCCTATATGCATATCGCATTACAAGCCAACAAGTCTGTACATCGTCTTGTACATTGCACACAAAGTCTATACATTCTCTGGTGGCATGTCCGTGCATTCACCTTCATTGTACATATTTTCCAATATGCATACTGCATTATGTGCATCAAGTATGTACAGGCTTAGATCAAATCTCAAACCAACTCTGTGCTCTAACCTTTGTAGGATATCTGCTCGAAGAAATTAAGAAGGGCACGTGATCCAAGAATGAAGGATGTGCCAGGATTGTGACACGTGTAACGCAGTGAGCTGAAATGCTGCCATGTGGTCAAGGCGCTCTGGGCGGGAATTGTGAAGGACACACGCCCACCTCTCTGATGCTATAAATAGAAGACTTCTCCATCTGGAGAAATTGATCGTGCAAGAAGATCTGTGTGTGCTATTGGGAACAGAAGAAAAAGAGAGAGTGCAGCAGAGAAGAAAAGAAACGATCCAGAGAGAAGAGAAAAGGATAGTTGAGTGAGAGGAGTCTGAGAGACTTTCTCTGAATGATTGTTCATCAGTTTCTTGGTTCAGATACCAGAACTGAGATTGCTCATTGTGAGCTACATTCCATTTGAGATTTCTTATTTTTTGTTTGTTTCTATTTTGTTTTCTGAAACCTTATTTTCAAGCTGTTAGTCAGCAGAGCTAAGCTGTATTGCTCAGCGAGATGAGGAGGATTCCTCTGGACGGGTTAAGCTGTAGTCCCCAGCGGTTGGCAAAGCTGTAATGTCCAGCGGTCAAGCTGTTAGTCAGCTGTTGTAGGCAAGCTGTGAGGCCCAGCAATTGAAGCTGTGTATCAGCGGTTGAAGCCACATTCCGGATTGGAGTGTGGGGTGGACGTAGATCTCGGGCTTGAGATCGAACCACCTTAAAAACTTCCTATCTATTATGTGTTTGTCTTGCGAATTGTTGTCCATCTTGGTTATCTCTTTCATCCGCTGTAGATGCATGCTTAGGATCGCTTAAGCTCAGATCTGCTACAGTTGGCTTTCTGTGTTCACTTTCGCTTATCCCTCTATTGTCCTGCAACAGCTGGTTTTATTTCCACACTTGAGATTGCTGCAGTCGGTTTTAATTGGGTGACTGATCTATTCACCCCCCCTCTAGATCGTTCATAGACCCTCATCACAAATAGGTCAATGTGGATTAACTCAAGGGGCCTTGATGTAGTTACATCATTCTTGCATTTGAATGATGTCCTTGTTTACTTACCCATGCTGCACGCCCCACAGACTCCTTCATCAGTAACCTTCAGCTTAGGCAATCCAACTACCAAATCATTTCGAGACAGTTTTAGCAAAACATTAAAACTAGCATGCCCAAGTCGGCGATGCCAAAGCCAAACATCATCATTATTCCTTGCAACCAAACACAGATTTTTATGAGAGGGTTCATCCAAATCAATCATATATACATTGTTATGCCTAAAACTAATGAACTTTATCTCATGAGTATTTTTATTCACAACGGTGCAGTGGTTAGAATCAAAAGTCACATTGCATCCTTTATCACAAAGTTGACTTATACTCAAAAGATTATGATGCAAACCTTTCACAAGCAAGACATTCTCAATGGCATGATTTTGATTCTTACCTATCTTACCTTCTCTGATGATTTTGCCTTTGTCCTTACCACCAAATGCCACTGTTCCACCATCCTTTTCATGCAGGTCCGCAAACAATTCTTTGTTTCCTGTCATGTGCCGAGAGCATCCACTGTCCAAATACCACCTATTCCTTTGAGCTCTCAAGCAGACCTGCAATCACAACAAACGTACTTATGTAGATTTTGGTACCCAAGGAAGCTTGGGTCCACGATGGTTAGAAACATGGGATGTGTATGATCTATTTCTCATTCTAGCAAAGCTTTCATCATCAAATTTCAGAATTCTGCAATCATACATGTCATGGCCTAACCTTCCACAATAAAAGCATGTAATGGCTCTATCCCTGTTTCTTCTCCTTCCTTTATTCAAGAATGAATTATGCACATGTGTTTTTGACGTGGATGGAGATGAACTTCTGTGAGGCATATGAGTTGAATGTGTTTCAGATTGTAAAGTTTTTCCTTTTTCAAAAATGGCAATAGCATCCTTCAACTCATGGTTTTCATGCATTGGAGAATTGACTTGATTTTTGACCTTTTCTTTTGCTTGATTGCATGCCATGCTTTCAAGATTTTCTTGTTCCAGATTATTTTTCAAATCATCATGTATTTTACTTAATGTGAATTGCTCCTCTCTCATGCATGAAATCTCTTCTTCAAGCAATTCATTTTTGGACACACGAATTTCTTTCTCATTTATCAACTTCTCAGTTTCAGATTTCAACACATGACAATTCTCACAAGACTTTACAGCATGCACAAAATGATCAATTTTCTTTTTCAGATTTCTGTTTTCATATCTGAATTTTTTGCATTTTTCATACAAAGACTCATAAGCAATCTGCCATTGTTCACATGTAAGAGATTCGGTTTCAGAATTTACCTTATTGGCGTCGTCTTCATTTGCCATGAAACATAAATTCTGAACCACCTCATCCAGTTCATCTTCATTAGCCGACTCTTCCTCATCTTCATCACTCCATGTGGCCACCATGGCCTTTGGCTTCTTGAACTTTCCTTTCTTGAACTTTTTCATCAGATCGGGACACTCACCCCGCATATGACCGGGTTTCTTACATTCGTAGCAAATAACTTCTTCCTTCTTGCTACTTTCACCTCTGTTAGGACCTTGCTTCCTTGGTCCTTTTCTAAATTGGCCACCAAACTTTCTTGTTCCTTTGACGAATCTTCTTGCTCTTCTTGTGATCATGGCAACCAGCTCCTCATCTTCGGTGTTTCCGGTGGAATCATTGTCACTGTAACGACCCGAGAATCTGATAACCGGGAGAGACCCGATAACCTGAGACTCGAACCGCCGCCCACGAGCCGGGAGGGCTCGGAAGGGCTAAAAGGAGTGTGGAGGCACAAAGAAATAGGAAATAAAGTAGGACAATACAATAATTAACAGAAATAAATAAACAACTACAGCTACAACAGAGTCCAGTCCTACAGAAAGTACAGTCTAAAGTAGTAAAAATGTACCACATGCCGAGTGAACACTTGACCCAACGAGCTGGCAACTGAGAACCTCTGAACAGCACCCTCGAACCTCGAGGAAGAACTGCCACACCTGAAAAGCAGGGAATGAGTCTTCAAAACAGAGACTCAGCAGGGATCCCATGGAACCCCACCCGGAAACAACAGCGGCACAGAAAGCTGTAACTACGAGAGCAATAGTAACAGCAGGAATAGTGAACCCGATGGCCGGTCGAAACTCGGCACTACAACTACTCCTACTGTACCCGAAAGCACACCCCGATCTCGCAGTCGAGGCTACCGAACCACACTAGTACCACATGCCGAAGTAAAAACCCACGACAACTGCGCCGTAGAGGCCTGTCTCCCAGGACACGGCCAACCTGGACACGCTGTCCAAGGTGCAACCCCGACCACCTGGTCACGGGTACCGCACAGCAAGATGCAACCTCGGTAAAGCTACTAGCACTAGTCTCACGGCACGAGAACCAACACACGTGCCACGGCGAGACAACCAAAACTCAACGGTCAACATGACCAAAACCCGAAGGTCAAAGTCACAGAGTCTGACAGTCTGTCACTTCCGACTCGACAGGAGTACCTCCCACTATTAGCACAGTCGGTAGCGTCCCCTGAAGTCTTACACCACACCGCAGGTGAACTGCATGACGTGGTAGCTCCTACCAAAGGCACGGACACCGCACAAGTAACCACAAATGAGTGACTAGCTGGGGTCACGCTCGTCAGCGTGGGTCCAACCGCCCCCAACCACGTGTGCACACACAGACCGTGCGTCCCTGGTCTGGCCCTCTGACCGGTTTTCCCCTCAGCCGGACTCTAGCTGCAAGACGTGGGGCCCGACGAAAACCGGTCCATAAACTATCTCTAAGGGTAGCCTCTCCACCACTCCCTGGTGGGACCACACGCGTGTAAGCAGGCTACGACTAGTGGAGGGTCACTACGGAGTAGACTCTCAAGTTAACAGAAAAGAACGTCCGAACCCGACGAAGTACAGGGACCGTCCCGCGTACCAGCACTATCGCACGGTGACCACAGTCGGAGGAGAAACGGGACTCGCAGTCCACGGCCACGCACACACCCTGCGCGAGAGTCGAGAAAACCCAAGTGACGCTAAGCCATTGGACTCTAGGCAGTCCTATAGACGCACTACACCCAACAGTCCTTGAGTCACAAGACTCGGGGTCAAGACCGTCGTACGCAACAGCACAAGGCTGTCAATCTAGTCCAATCTGTAGGTCTAAAACCACGGTAGCACGAGTACCGAGGCAGCTCACAAGATGCCGAGACCATTCCCTCAGGAAGGGAATTCAAGGGACTAAGGCCACACACACGGCCCACGCGGAAAGCACAGAAGCATGATTCCCAAAGCAGCTCGCACACCGCCAAGCTGTAGCCCAACTCAGGGAGAAGAGGGAAGCCTCCAAACCCAGACTCGACAACTGGACTCGCAGCCCAAGGCCTTACACAGGACCCACTCGAGAATCGCTTTCCGGAGAAATCGATGACGCACGGGGACTCTCACCGCACGCACGCCAACACACGGTGACACGAGTCGAGAACGCTTCACCCCGGGACCACACCGTACCATGACACCTGGCCCCGACGAAGTGCATAGCACCCGTCAAGCCACGGGTCGGCACGTGGATTGAGAACCACACACCCGGGACTCGAATCAGTCAAAAAAGAAAACACCGGGTTAGACTGGAACATGGGCGGTTCATCCTGGGCCGCTCAAGGGACATGCGGCTGGAGAAGGGCCGCTCAAGGGATATACGGCCAGGAAGGAGCCGTACAAGTGCACTAATCGGACTAACCCAAAGAGAGGATATGCGGTTAGGGCCGAACCGCCCAATGGGATGTGTGGCTAAGGGTCGCCCGCACAACCCAACCGACCTACTCCAGTGTCGGCCAAAATGTTTTTGACCAAACCGTACAACCCGACCGACACCTAACTGTTGACCAAAGGTCAACGGGGACATGCGGTCAGCGCCTGGCCGCACAAGCCCACGGAAAGACAAACGACTGGGGACCAGCCGCCCATGGGGGGACATGTGGACCTCTCCTATCCGCACATCGCATGTGTGGTCTATCGTCCGACCGCACAACCCCAAAACCAGAACGAGAAGAACGGACCAAAGCCAGTCGCCCATACGATGGACGGGCCCTGGTTCGACCGCCCAACCATCACGGCGGGTAAACCCAGGGGGTCGCCCGATCGTGATCTTTCCACGCCCCGTTCGTGCCGAAACGAAGGGGATACAGCCACAACCACCCTGGCAATCACATGGACTCCGACCGGAGTCAAAACGACGCACGAATCACTAGAAACGAGCGATTCTACCGAAGTTACCCAAAAAGGGTTTCCAGGCTTCTCGGAGCCCTGTCGGTCCAACGGGACCACCAATCGAGACGAAATCAGGGTGAAAAGAATGCTCTCACCCCAAGGAATCTGTTGACAGTAACCGGTCTGGAAACCGTCGCCGTTTCCTGACCGACCCTACGAAACCTACAAACCACGGTTTCGCTAGAATGGACCCAAACACAGCCGTTTCTGTGTCGAACGACGTGCAATGGTAGGGAAAACGGGTAGGACACAGCAGTGTTCCGTCACCCAACCTCCACCGAAGAACCCGCGCTCCGAAGCGACTAATCCACGCCGAAAACTGCCCGGAACACGAACGACGCCATCTCGGAAACCACTGAGGGATCGCGCCCGCAATTGCCTCGATCCTCGCCCATCCTCGCCCGCATCCTCGCCCGTGCCGCCTCCACCTCGCCCCCGCCTCGCTCCGTCGGCCACAGGAGAAGAGAGGGAAGAAGGAGAGCGTGAGAGAAGAGAGAGGGGGAGAGGGTGAGAAATGAGAGGGGAGAGAGAAAAAGGGTTTATATAGGGAAAAATCTAGAAATTTCAGAAAATACCAAAAAATAGAAAATCACGTTTCCGCGATCCTCGGAATGCACCGATCGTAACGGTACCACACTCGCCTAGGTGAACGGCCCGGTTCACCCGCAACGAGGTTCCGAAGGAATTATCGAAACACACACCGGGAACCGGAAAATACCCGCGGAAAAGTCACGGAACGCACTCCGGCCTCCGAAACAGCTCCGGATCGCGTCGATCTGAACACGAAAGATGTTCGAAACATCACTTCGGACACAACGGAGCCAGACACACCGGAAATGTAGATCTGGGACCCGAGAAGAAGGATCTGAAAAGTCCGGGGCATTACAGTCACTTCCCTCTGATTCTTGTGGGTTCACCTTTAGGGCCAATGGTGTGACTACCTTCTTCTTCTTGTGATCGTCCTCGCTCCTTTTGATGTTGATTTCGTAAGTCATCAAGGAGCCAACTAACTCGTCCAATTTCAAGGTGCTGAGATCCTTTGAGTCCTCAATTACAGTGGCCTTTGTGTGTAATTGTGATGACAGGGATCTCAAAACTTTTCTGACGAGTTCCTTATCTGAATATTCCTTACCTAGACCCTTTAGTCCATTTGTTATTTCCATCAATCTTGCAAACATATCAGAAATGGACTCCTCTGGTTTCATCATAAACAACTCATAATCTCGGACTAACAGATTCACCTTGGTTTCCTTTACTTTCGGTGTTCCTTCATAGATCAACCACAGCTTGTTCCACATCTCCTGCGCCGAAGAACACATGGAAATACATGAGTATTCATTAGGATGAATGGCACACTGTATTATATTCATGGCTTTAAAGTTTGCTGAACACTTCTTTATATCCTCATCATCCCACTCATCCTCATTTTGAGACAGAGTATATGGACCCTTGCTAATGACGCGCCACACGTCATAGTCTTGGGCTCGTAGAAAAACATACATTCTGTTTTTCCAATAAGGGTAGTTTGATCCATTAAAGAATAGAGGTCTTTGGATCGAATGCCCTTCGGGCATCATCCCCTTGTTTGCCATAAAAAAGAGATCAGCTCTACGACCGTGTGGTCGAGTGAAACAGAGACCAAAGCTCTGATACCAATTGTTGAGACCCGAATGGTGGCAATCAAGAGGGGAGGGGTGAATTGATTGGCCAATTAAAAATTACTTCCAAGTGAAAACTAGTTAATTAAACATACAAGCACTAGTCCTCACTCGAACATGATCACACTTGTGAATGGGTGTGGATAAGGGTAGGTGCTTAATGATAGAGGTGGTGTACGCTCAACTCACCGTAAATCCCACTCGACAAAGAATGCGGAAAATCAAACCACAAGTGACACGCGAAGTTTTTAGGTGGTTCGGGTACACTATCGTGTCCCCTACGTCCACCCCTCACACGTGAGGATTAAGACTTCACTATGAAGTGAGCCACACACACACGCTGTGTAGAACAGCAAACACATACACACGGCACCCGATCTGGGCTGCCAAACATACATATACACATACGTTCGTGTTTCCGAACACGAACACCACACACAAGAATTTGATTTAAGATTTACAACAGATGCACAAGCTCAAGCAAAAGGTTTCAGAAAATGGAGAGTAAAGAAATGTTTATCGTGGTTGAAGCTCCCCCTTTCGCTTCTCCAGATGTAGTTCAGCACTTTTGCAAGTGGAAGAACGATCTTGGAGGAAGTATGAAGCAGTGTTACACGAACAAAGGTTGCAGCTTGATATCCGACGCATCTTTCAGTTGTAGATGGTCTTGAGGCTTGATTCAAGCTTCTTCCCTTCGATTTCAGGTTCAGAACAAGGTGGGAGTGGAGCTTGGAGCTGCTGTTGTGACCCTGCACACACAAGGTTTAGATAGAAAACCCAATTTCAGATATCACCAAGACTCTCTTAGGGTTTCCACCCAAATGATATGTATTTATTGGTATAGGATGGTCAGGGACGGCCAAGAGACCAGATCCATAATTTCAGGAATATTTTAGGGATGCTGGGATGACTTTTGGTGCGATGCCACGGAAGTCAAAATTCACGGCTCGAGTTCGAGACTGAAAGGGTCGACCCTCGGGGCTAATCCGTGCGGGTTTTAAATAACGTGATCAGGGGTCAACCCTGTTGTGCCCCTGTGGTTTTGATGTCAGCAAGCACTATGAGTATGAATGATTGATCACCATGTGTCTGCATATGAATGATGGATTGAGCATCTTATTTGCATGTCATTCAATCGAACAGGTTGTGTGCATAATCATCTCATTGCATAAAGGCTAGTGCACTTCCATGCATGCATGAAGAGTTATATGGGTTCTGGTATATAGAGTGCGTCGACGCACTGTAGTGGCTGCGTCGACTCAGTCTAGCATTTCTGGAAGGATACCCATTCTGGAAGGGGGTGTGGGTTGACGCAATATGGGCACTGCGTTAACGCGGCCAGTTGTGTGTTCCAGTATTAACTCTGTAGAAACACTTGCATACTCGGTGCATTGTTAGTTCTCCTGCACATTGCATCGGTGCATTCATCAGTTGCTTCAATACTAAGTCAGTGCAGTTCATGCATACCGCATACACATATTCGGTGAAATTTATAGCTCCGCATTCACGACAAGTCTGTCCATGCATAACTTGAAGTCGATGCATTCAAGTGCATTTCATGATAACCAGCATAGTCAAAGCCTGTGCATACTTTATTTACACATTGAAAGTCGATGCGTGTTCATTGCATCTGTCAGGTCTATACATCGCCGCATGCTATCAAGTCTGTACAACCCACGTAGGTTCGCTCGACCAAGTCCGTGCAACTCCTGTTGCAGCATCAACTCAAGTCTGTACAACATTTGTTGCTACACGCGACTAACTCAGTGCATATGTGCATCTTTCACTTCAAAGTCTATACACTCTTTGGTGGCTAGTCTGTACAACCTCCGTTGTTTCACTCGACCAAGTCAGTACAGCCCGTGTTCTTCATGCATATACATAGTCAGTGCATCACTTTGCCTCACGCATACACAAATACACAAAGTCTGTACAACCTGTGTTGATACTAGCATTTAAGTTCGTGCATCATTTCAGCAAGTCTATGCATCATCTTGTCGCATGCACAGCAAGTCTGTACATCGTCTTGTCGCTTGCACACAAAAGTCTGTACACATCTCGGTGGCATGCCTGAGCATTCCTCTTCAATATGCATACTTTCCTATATGCATACTGCATTCCACGCTATCAAGTCTGTACATGCTTAGTTCAAATCTCGAACTAACTCGGTGCATCTTTCTTTCTTTCCTTTCAGATTAACTCAAACTGATAACAAGTCTGATCTGATAGGACTGCTGGTCAAGGAACTTAAGAAGAGCACGTGATCCAAGAATGGAGGATGTGCCAGGATCGTGACACGTGTAAAGCAGTGAGCTGAAATGCTGCCACGTGGTCTAGGCTCTAGGGCGGGAATTCGTGGAAGACACACGCCCATCTATCTACTGATGCTATAAAAGGGGGACCTCTCCATCCAGTGAATAGCTAAAAGATCATATTGGTTTAAGTCCAATGTATTCATTGAGCTTGGATATGAATATCTTAAAAGTATCTGAGTCAACTTTAATAAACTTTAAACAACTATTTCATGTTGAATCTTGTAAAATCTTTTGAAATCTGAAAATGTTAAAATCATGGCCTTATTTGGTTAAATTATATGAAATCAATATTATTTTTAAACAAATGATGAATCTGAAACGTTCCTAAGGGTAAATTCTATCAGAGCAATGATTTTGGTCACTGAGAAACCATGTCCATTGACCAAGAAGTCTAGAGGACTGTGTCATGAAGTGCCATAATTAACTATGCTAAATAAAATTCATTGAAATTCTGGGCAGAGCAATGGCTTGAATACTGAGAAATATACTTCACTTATCAATGAAATAAGGTGAAGTATGTCATGAAGTGTCAATACTATCTCTGAAGCATGACAGTTAGTCATACAAAGTGCTTAGGGATACTGGCGTCCAAACAGCGTGTATCCTCTAGCCACAAGGTGTGTACTGAACTTAATTGCACCTGGTAAACTTGCTATGAAATCTTGTAATGTGCATAAAGAAAAATCTGAAACTATTTGAAGTATGGCTGATCCTCAGGAACCAACTTTGAATTCCTTCATGTTGTTTAACCTCAATACTAATGATTGTAATTTCTAAAGAAGTCATTGAAATTGACTGAGTAAGATGAAAGGAGGTTAGTCAAGATATAAATATGAGGGCTTGGTTAACTTTTATTAAACATTGATGTTCAGATATGAGTACATAATTTTATTGACAAATTGTGCATACATCATATTTAAACCATGATGTTCAAATAAAAATTCATAAGCCCCTATAATGGAAGAGTTTGAACCATCCATTTATTCAGATTTATGAAATAAGTATCTTATTGAAAATCTTCTATTTCCTTCAAAGATCATGTATTCTGCATGCTGTCATGTCATCCTTCCTTAATGTCTTCTGGACATATCCCTCTCCTTACTCCCTTGAAAGCCTTGCTTCATTCAGATCAGGGAGCATTGGATTGTTAAGGTCTTGTCTAGACTGCACTTATTACCTTTTAAAAGGGGGAGGTTTGTTCATCTTGTCAAAGGAGGAGGATAGATTGATTGGTTCTTGTCTCGTCTACATCATGTAAGGATTAGGTTCTCCATGTATTGCATTCATTATTCTTAAGGAGATAATCCATCTGCTCTGAAGCTACAAAGAAGCATCTATTTAGGGGGAGTTTCCTTGTCTATGAATCATGCTGCATATTAAAGAGGGAGATCTTGTCAGCATCCTTCATGTCCCTTTCTCTTTGCTGTTGTTAAAGGGGGAGTATATTGTGCCTTTTGTCTCGGGGAGATTTTGATTCAATCATATCATGCACGCTTTTATTTCTCTCTCCAACTATTTTCTTTTTGCTGAAGTCAAAGGGGGAGAATAGTTTGGGTCTGTGTGACTCATAGTGTTGCCATCATCAAAAAGGGGGAGATTGTTGTGCCACTGTGATTTTGATGTCAGCAAGCACTATGAGTATGAATGATTGATCACCATGTGTCTGCATATGAATGATGATTGAGCATCTTATTTGCATGCCATTCCATCGAACAGGTTGTGTGCATATTCATCTCATTGCATAAAGGCTAGTGCACTTCCATGCATGCATGAAGAGTTATATGGGTTCTAGTATATATAGTGCATCGATGCACTGTAGTGGCTGCGTCGACTCAGTCTAGCATTTCTGGAAGGATACCCATTCTGGAAGGGGGTGTGCGTTGACACAGTATGGGCACTGCGTTAACGCGGCCAGTTGTGTGTTCCAGCATTAACTCTGTAGAAACACATGCATACTTGGTGCATTGTTAGTTCTCCTGCACATTGCATCGGTGCATTTATCAGTTGCTTCAATACTAAGTCAGTGCAGTTCATGCATACCGCATACACATATTCGGTGCAATTTATAGCTCCGCATTCAGGACAAGTCTGTCCATGCATAACTTGAAGTCGATGCATTCAAGTGCATTTCATGATAACCAGCATAGTCAAAGCCTGTGTATACTTTATTTACACATTGAAAGTCGATGCATGTTCATTGCATCTATCAGGTCTATACATCGTCGCATGCTATCAAGTCTGTACAACCCACGTAGGTTCACTCGACCAAGTCCGTGCAACTCCTGTTGTAGCATCAACTCAAGTCTGTACAACATTTGTTGCTGCACGCGACTAACTCAGTGCATATGTGCATCTTTCACTTCAAAGTATGTACACTCTTTGGTGGCTAATCTGTACAACCTCCGTTGTTTCACTCAACCAAGTCAGGACAGCCCGTGTTCTTCATGCATATACATAGTCAGTGCATCGCTTTACCTCACGTATACACAAATACACAAAGTCTGTACAACCTGTGTTGATACTAGCATTTAAGTTCGTGCATCATTTCAGCAAGTCTGTACATCGTCTTGTCGCAGGCACAGCAAGTCTGTACATCGTCTTGTCGGTTGCACACAAAAGTCTGTACACATCTCGGTGGCATGCCTGAGCATTCCTCTTCAATGTGCATACTTTTCTATATGCATACTGCATTCTATGCTATCAAGTCTGTACATGCTTAGTTCAAATCTCGAACTAACTCGATGCATCATTTTCTTTTCCTTCAGATTGATTCAAACTGATAATATGTTCAACCTGACAGAACATCTATTCGAGGAGCTTTAGAAGGGCACGTGATCCAAGGATGGAGGTCTAACCCTGATCGTGACACGTGGAACCATTGTGCTGGGATACCGCCACGTGGACTAAGGCCTCTGGGCGGGAATCATGGAAAGCACACACCCTACCTCACTGCTCTATAAATAAGAAGCTTCTTCCTGAAGAGCAGAGTGACAGAAGTAGATAGAAGAAGAAAGATCTACAGCAGCATGATCCAGTGAGGAGAAGAGAGTAGCAGTAGAGAAGAGTAGAAGTGAAAGTGAGAGAGCTCGTGAGATCGAGAGAGAGAGAGAGAGAGAGAGAGAGAGAGAGTGAAGAAAGAGCTTGAGGAGAAGAAGAAGAGAAGCTTCATTGAAGATCTGTTATCTGTTGGCTCTTGGATCAGATCCAGACCAACTTGTTCTTATCGTTTATAGCTTTCAGTTGCTGTGTTTCCTTTGTTCTTTTTATTTTTCTTTTGAAACTCTATTTCAAGCTGTTAGTCAGTAGAGCTAAGCTGTATTGCTCAGCGTTGCAGAGGAGGATTCCTCTGGACAGCAAGCTGTGTTGCTCAGCGGGCGAGGTGGATACCTCGGACAGCAAGCTGTGTTGCTCAGCGGTTGTAGGCAAGGTGTGAGGCCCAGCTGTTTAAGCTGTGTATCAGCGAAAGCCACACTCGGGTTTGAGTGTGGGGCGGACGTAGGTCTGCGGACCGAACCACCTAATAATCCCCTTGTCTATTGTGGTTTGATTGCCTTATTCGATTCGCTAGATGTATGCATAGGCACGATCTGTTTCTTATATCTAGTGAGAGATAGGTTTGTACACCGTGCGTTTGATTCTAGTCTTGATAGAGTCTAGTTGATTAGATGAACTGAGTCATCTCTTTAGTTTATATGGAGTAGATCAGAGGTACAGTCTATCTGATCTTCCTTCCATCATTCGAAGAGTGCATCTAAGCTGATTGAGGCATCCGTGGTTTTTTTAATTCCACATCTCTGTTTGTTTAATTTTTTTCAATTGGGCAAAATTCTTAAGGATATATTCATTCACCTCGCTCTGAATCTATCGCACCAGCCGCAACAAACCCTTGGGGTCGACCCTCGCGTGAATGGGTAGACCCTTGCAGGTGTGGTGAAAAGGATCCTACGGATTTTTAAATCAAACTACCAGGGGTCGACCCTTGGGGTCGACCCTTGTGTCTGGGGGTCGACCCAAGGGGTCGACCCTTTTAGCTAGAGTTCAAAAGCCCATTTGTTTTGCACTCGGGGACCTAGGGGTCGACCCAATGGGTCAACCCTTGTTCCAGAACATCCAAATAGTAGATTAAAAAGCCCACTAAGTCCAAGAACAAGTCAGGGGGTTTCAAGATGGTTTTTAAAACATGAGAGGGAATGAAACCCAAACCATTTAAGCTTAGATAAGTCCTAAACCAATTTAACCCTTGAGATCAAAATAATGAACTTCAAACCACACGGTCAAAGGCCAATAAGTTGAAGTTGATCTCACCAACCATCCTCGAGTTCCTTATGCACTTAGGCACGTTCCTTGCCCTGTAAAGACATACATTCTGAATTAGATTTAGCATTGCAATTTAAGTTCAAATGCCTTACCAGACGAAGTTACTCTTGTACCTCCAAAAGCTCCAAGTCTACATCAAGGATGTGCATTTCCAAAGCTTTTCATGTTAGAACAACTCAATTTCAATTCACACAAATATATAGTGTTTGGTCATCATCAAAATCTATTTAGTATACCCACAAGGAGGGGGTTCAACACCTCACTCCTGTTTTAGGTGTCTTGTATCTCCTTGAGCAATGGATTACGTTTTCGTCCCCTCAAGTCTCGAAGCGCTGCTAGGGGGTTCTATGCAACCGTAGATACAAGCCCTCTCAAATTACTTTTCCTTCCTTCATTCCCTTTTGAATGACCTCTCTGGTCCCATTATGCTTGTCCGTTCTTATGCGAAGCTCAATCTCAGCTCAAGAATCTCCTTGAGCGGGATGTCCTTATTATGCTTGTTTCTTTACCGAAACACCCATTTATCAGTCCGCCGGGCTCCCTTGCAAATCGGGCATTCCGGAGGGGCATTTGTAGACGCCTGATTTCGGACATCCCGCGGACCTTACCTAGCCATCACAGAAGTGACACATTTTCCTTGGTTGTGTGGAGTCTCATCCTTACTTAAGTAGGCTTCACCCTGTCCCTTCACGGTAAGTTGGTGGGGGGTTGCAGGGGGGCAGCGCCCCCCTGCCGGTAAGGTAGGGGGTTTGGGGGCGTGAGCCCCCGAGACGAATTTTTTGAAGCTCTATGTATGATTCTATCCATTGTCTACCCTGATCCTTGGGCGGCCAAGGTGCTGGCCGCCCACATCCCTGGGCGACCAGAGACCTGGCCGCCCAACCCATTCCAAGGCGGCCAGAGAGCTGGCCGCCCACCATCCTAGGAGACCACTGAGTTGGCCGCCCACCTCCCTAGGTGGCCAGACTGCTGGCTGCCCAGCTTCTTCAAGGATGCCATCGATTTGGCCGCCCAGCCCCTTGGGTGACCAGAGCTTTGGCCGCCTCCTATCAACCGTCCGTCAACCCCACGTTCTGCCCACTCCGGACACGCTCTCCGGAATTGCTCCCACTCCGGGGGGTTCGAGACCCACGTAGCCTTACATGTAATCCAATTTCGAATGTTTTTCATGGAGAGAATTCCCCCACATACAAAAGCCATTCTGAAACCATCTCACGTTGGGGGGGGAGACATTTTTGACTTCGGAGGTGGGACACTTCCGGATGTTAGACATTCTCTAGAGGAAGAGAGGAGGCTAGTTCCTGAGTCCTCAGAGAGAGAGCTGTGAGAACGAGAGCGCCTTCCCCCTAGTAGCAGAACCCGACATTGGAGAGATCTGCCGCGGACAAGTCCAAGTTGCAGGGGGCGGCCATGTCGAAGTTGCAGGGGGCGGACATCGACATGGCCGCCCACCACCCTTGAGCGGCCACCAAGTTGGCCGCCCTCTGTTAATGACGGGCAAACCCCATTCTTTCTTCCCTTATTCCTTATCTTGCTACATTTCTACTTGCTTTACTGCATACACGCATACTATATTTTTCTAGATCCTACTTTTAAGAGGTTTTCCAATCCCAAAACATAGGGAAGGTGAATGGTCGAAAGTCTCGGCCATCCCCCTTCTCGCCCCCCTCCCCGGTACGATCTCCACCATTTGTACGTTTATTCCTTTGGTTTGAGCATATACTACATAATCATAGTCTAATGGCCTCTTCTGTTTGCTGGTTGTTTTGCAGGAACTTCATCATCGACTCGCAGGGCTCCTTGTTCTTGGCCGGCCGAGAATGAGGACAGAAGAACCCACCGTCTCCCACTTCTAAGGCGTTCACGATCATCATACCCCTGTGAGGCCCAAGCATAGGTCTCTGGCGATCACGTTATTTCTATTTTTCTAACCTTTGCACTGTAGGTTTACAACAGCATAGTTCGGGAGGCCACAACATCGCGACTACCGTACGCAGACGCACTCCACACCTTCCGGCACCTACAATACTTACATGTTTAAAAAAAATCAAAAATCCTGACCCTCTGGTAAATAGCACCCCTAACCTGGGCGCCAATTCCCTAAGGGGCGCCCCCAGCCAGGGCACCAATTAAATGAAGACACTTCACAGTGTCATCATTTCCGTTTCAACAATTTCCAATAATTATTCATTCAACGCATTCAAAAATCTATAACTATTGAACTAAACCATGAAAACTCTGCATGAATATGTTTCTGTGATCCTGCCATTTTACTCTACCTGCCCCTACCCTTACTTCCTGATTTAGAGAACTTTTATATTGATGAATAGTGAACCACCCAAATGTAAATGGCGCCCCTGACCAGGGCACCAATTACACAAATGAAGACTCCGTGCATGGTCGCCAATTAATTGAAGACCATGTGCAATGTCGTCAATTCCATTTCAAGAATTTCCAGTAATTAGTAAATCAACGCATTCAAAAATCCATAACTATTAAACTGAACCATGAAAATTTTACCTGAATATACTTCTGTGATCCTAATAATTTTTTCTACATGTCCATCTCTTTGATTCCTGATTCGGAGAAACTTTAGAAAATGAATAGTAATTTTTATCACAAAATGTACCATTCTGATACGAAGCATAACCCACTTGAAAAACAACTCAATTGGTGACCCTACGCAGTGTCGTCAATCAGTTGAGCCCTGTATATCAATTAGGGACACCCCGAGGAGTCTTCAATTAAATGAAGACTACTCAGAAGGGCGCCAATTGCATTTTTGAGAATTTAACAACACAGCATTAGAAAATTCATATCTGTAAAACCAAAACCCAACAATTCTACATGAATATGTTTCTGAACTCCCGAGAATTTTCACTACATGTTCATGTCTTTACTTCCTGTTTTCGAGAAACTTTTCTGGATGAATAGTATTTTGAGTCACAGACCCTTGCTGGGTGAAAATAACCCAATGAAATTGGCGCCCCAAGCCAGGGCACCAATTCATCAAATAGCGACAGCCAGCAAGTCTTCAATTAATTGAAGACTCCCTGAGCAGGTGCCATTTTCATTCTGTATATATATAATTCTAAAAATTAAAAATTTTGAAAGACTGGCCATCCCCCAGGCGCCATTTTACTGAAAAAGGGGTCCTCCCCTAGGCGCCAATTGCTTGAAAAGGGGGTCCTCCCCCAGGCGCCAATTCCATGAAATGGGAGCTGTACCCTAGGTGCCAATTCAGTGAAAACCTAGACAACCCCAGGGCGCCAATTCAGTATATTGTGTCTTCTGATTCTGATATGTCTCGTGATTTGTACATGCACAGCCTTAATCCATTTTCCTACATATTATGAGTCCTTGAACTCCATTCCATAAAAATATACCTTGTGTATATCCTACATGGTTAAACCTTGAACCTCTTAAAATTACCATTTGAGAGTGTGGGAGCTAAGTGCCATGCGGGGTAAAGTGCTACATTGTGGGAGCCACCTTTTGAGGCCGTACGACCCAAAGTGCTATGCGACGGGAGCCACCTCTTTAGCCCGTAGGGGCCACCTTTAGAGTCCTCCATAACCAAATGACTAGTTAATCTTTGTCAGTAATACTACGTTTCTTAATTTCTTGAAATTCCATATTGGCTATAAATGAGAGTGGATGTCAAAAGTAATACATGAAATGTTGTGCGTATGGGGCCCAGTCTAGTCCTGGGAGGAGCACCCGAAGGTACTTGTGCCCATGGGAGTTTATTGACCACGGTGTCTGAAATTGCACCGGAGTACTTGCTTGACTTGAGACACTCCACACTTACTCTCTTTACTTGCTTGACTTGACTTGCGTGGCCCGGAACAGGCAATACTTGACTTGTGGCCCGAGAAAGGGTAGATTACTTGCTTGATTGAAATAGCCAATTCTACTGACACGTACTTGATATTACTTACTTGAATTGAATTTTACTTGCTCGTACCTGAGATATACTTGTACATGAGTTCATTCTGCACCTGAGTTCATACTTGTACATGAGTTCCTGTTTGCCCAAAAGTGGCATCTACAGCTATAAGTTCTTGAAATACTGTTTGTCAATTACTTGAAATCTTGTGATACTCTCTTTATATAGTTCTTGATCTCTTATTGTTCATCATGCATAGACTTACATGTATACCTGATTTTCTTACACGTACATCATGCATGGCCATACTGATAATACATGCAAACTGTAAATCACTTAAATATTACTCGAATTTGATATGTAATTCCTATTGAGCGATTCGCTCATCCAGTTGCTTCCTAATATTTTTAGGTGATTCGGATAGTGACAAGAATGGGAATGAGACCGAGTGAAGAGTGCTAGAACGCCACTCGTCTATCATTAGCTAGTCGCATCTTTTGAATTCACTTGAGTCCTACCTTGTATTTCCAATATGTCAGTTTAGTTGTCTAAACCGTGTTAAGGCATGTAGCCTAGTGTTGGATTTTAAATTTGGAATTATCATGGACTATCTTTAATTCCTTTGGTTAATCAAATAATCATAACTTGGACTATTAGGATTATTAGATTTTTTTAGTATTTTGCGCACTCCGTAATTATGTATGTCAAAAATTCTATCGCTCTAATGACACGATCTATATAGACGCGTCACGCATCCGAGTATCTTCTGCGCTCGGGATGTGACATGTTCTGCAATAGCATATCCCTTGATAGCTTTCTGAATGACGAAGGTAATATCAAATTGGGATTGGAAGCTCTGCCAGCGAGCTAACCTACTAGAAAGGATGGGTTTCTCTAAAAGATAGCGAATTGGGTCCATTCTAGAGATCAACTTAACCTCATTGGTAAGGAAATAATGTTTCAACTTCTGAGCTACCCAAACTAAGACTGTGCAGGTCTTTTCCATGGCAGTATACTTCGCTTCAGCAGGATTAAACAACCTAGAAAGATAGTATGCTGCCCTTTCCTTCCCTTCATCATCCACTTGTGCCAGGACAGCTCCTAGGGAGTCATCAATAACTGAAATGTATAAAATCAGGGGTTTTCCAGGGATAGGTGGTTGCAGAATAGGGGGATTTTGACAAATAAACCTTAAGATCCTCATAGGCCTTCTGACATTGTTCGTTCCATTCAAACTTAGCCCCCGCCTTCAACAGTTCATAAAATGGGCGGCATCTTTGCGAATGTTGAGATATAAACCTTCGGATAAACTATAAATGCCCAATCAATCCTCTAAGCTCAGTGATGTTCTTAGGCAATGGCATCTCCATAACGGCCTTTGCTTTGTTTGGATCAATTTGAATCCCCCGCTTACTAACTATAAAACCTTGCAACTTCTCTGATGCTACCCCAAACACATATTTCTTCGGATTCATCTTCAGCTTATACTCCCTAGCCCTTTGCAACACCTTGGCCAGGACAGCGGGGTGTTCTTCTTTTGGCTTCGACTTCACCAGAATATCATCCACATATGCCTCCATATAGACGTGCATCATGTCGTGGAAAATCGCCATCATCGCGCGTTGGTATGTGGCACCCGCATTCTTTAGTCCAAACAGCATGACCACGTAGCAGTAGGTGCCCTAGGGCGTGGTGAATGAGGTCTTTTCTTGATCTTCAGGAGTGAGACGGATCTGATTATAGCCTGAATATCCATCCATAAATGAGAGGGCTTCGTACCCAGCCGTGTTGTCCACTAACACGTCGATATGAGGAAGCGGGAAATCATCTTTAGGACATGCTTTATTCAAGTCTCTGAAATCAATGCAGATTCAAATTTTTCCATCCTTTTTCATCACAGGGACAATATTCGCCACCCATTGAGGATATAACACAACTCTAATGAACTTGACCTTATGCAATTTATCAACTTCCTCTTTTATCCTCAAGGCCATTTGGGGGTGGAATCTTCTTGATTTTTGCTTAACAGGCGTTACCCTTGGTTTAAGTACCAATCTATGTTCCACCAGGGTGGGGTCAAGGCCCGGCATGTCCTCGTAGGACCAGGCGAATGAATCGCTATACTCCCTCAAAATCTTGATTAGCTCCTCTTCAACCTGATAAGGAAGATTAGCAGAGATAATTATAAGCATGGGATCCTCTTCAGTTCCAAGGTTAATCTCTTTCGTGGGTTCATCCACTACCGACGATGGTTCATCAAATTTCTTCAAACCCTATGCGTACAAATCGGCAGTGTCATCCATGTCGCTATCCTCATCATCGATAGGATCCTTCTCATCTATGATTTCATAAACGCCTAATCCATCGTCGCTCCACATCCCATCTAGCTCTTCATCACCCTCCAAGACGATGGTTGTCTCTACAAACTCAGGGCACTTAAGGAGGGAGTGACAACGTTGAACAAGATCTTGAAGAAATTTATCAGGAACGGTTTTAGAATGACGCTTCACCGGACGCGTGGCAAGCGTGGAGGGGTTGGAGACATTGGAACAAGACCCTATTTCACTAGACTCAACCGACTCTACTTCTCTAAACTCAATAAGTCCTACATCTAACCTAGGGGATAGAAAATCTACATGAAGGGAGATAGGGGTCTCGTGCCCCTGGGAAGAATGCGGATAAAACATAGCATAATCCTCTATTGAAATCTCCGTTTTAAAATTGGCGTTTCTTTTTTGGAGATTGGAGGAAATCATGCAACAAGAGAGGTTAGAGGAGGAAGGAGGAGGAAGTTGAAGGGGGAAGAGAGACTGGAAAAGAACATCAAAGAATGGGTCGGAGGAAGAAAATCACATGTTTGAGAGATCGGATGAAGAGGACCACATGGTGGAAAGATCAATAGGTGGGCATTGCCCACATGCACACGGCACAAACAAAATCTCAAACGGCCTTTCTGTAAAGAATGGATCGACCATGATTGGAGGTGAACCGGGAATGTATTCCAATTGTTGAATAAGGGAGGCGAGGCGGGATAGTGACAAAGAAAAAGCAATGAGGGAGCTCCCCTCTTCCCGCGACCTCCGGTGAACTGGCTCTGTCAGAGAGCATTTCACAAGCTACATCTCCGATTTCTTCGGACGAACTTCCTCTTCATAAAACAACTTCTCAAAATTGTTACAAAAATCTCCCATATCACCCACCAGCCCCTTCAGCAGCGGCGGCGGGTCAACAACTATACAAGCGGCATCACTTTGCATATCAGAACAGGGCAGCGTCTTCAGGGTACCTAGCTACAACGGGCCTTTCACAAAATGCTGATGGTAGTCCCACGTCAGCAGCTCGGAATCTCCTAGAATTTACAATGTTGACTCTCGGTAGCCAAGACCTTGTCTGCTCATCTTTCTGCCCCTTGGGATGGGCGTAGTCCGCACCTGTAACTGGGCTCCGAGACCCATGCCTGGCTGGTAACCTAATTTCAAAATCATGTTCTAGCCCTTAGAGTCTCTTATCTTGGACTTGGCTTTGACATTGATAGGTATAGTGGCGGGCTTGCGTGACGCATATGCCCAGGGAAAATCCAAGTCCATTAGAGAAAGGACCGGCTTATTGCTCGGCCAGAGAGTTGGCAAAATCTTATTAGAAATAGCTTCAACGGTCTACCCCGTGGAAATACTCTTAACCTTGACCATCCACCCTTGAAATGGAAATTTGAGGCATTGGTGAGCGGTCGAAGGCACAGCATGAAGACTGTCGATCCATGGTCGACCCAGGATGGCTTTAAACATAGGATCTATGTCCAGCACATAAAATTTCACAGCCATTGTGAGAGGCCCAAGCTCGGCCTGAACAGTCACCACCCCATGGCATGCTCTCCTGGATTTGTCATAAGCAGCAATAGTCATCGGGGTTGGCCTTAGCATATCTTCAGAAATATTGCAGGCATGCAGAGTGCTCAAGGGATAAACATTTATTGAAGCTCCGGTGTCTACTAGAGCCGCGTCGACCGCCACTTTATTTAATGTGATTGAAATGCAAAGTGGCATCTGGCGTGCCTCAGGGGGTGCTAATTCTGATTCTGAAAATGAAATGAACGGCCCCTTTGTAATCGTGGCTAACGCCGACAGTAAACTCTCTACTGCCATGTCCTCACTAACCATAACTTTTTGAAGGAAAGTTTTCAGAGCATCCTGGTGCAGTGTGAACCTCTTAATCAACTCCAATATTGAAATCTTGGCCGGCGTCCTGTCCAAGTGCTGTAGCAGATCACATCTTGTGCCTGGCAGGGGGTCGACTTCTTCTTGCTCAACTGTTGGTGAGGAAACTGGAGGGTTGGGTGTAGGTGCACCAGTAGAAAGATAGCTTCTCTGAAATAAGCGCCCGCTCCGGAGGGCAAGGTTCTGTGCCAGCACGGCATTGGATGGACTCCTAACTGGCCCAACGGGGTAAGTGAAGGGAACAACAGTAGGAAAAATGACGGTGGGGGCGGGTCTGACAGGCCCTGGTGGAAGGATGATAGGTGAAGGGTTAGGTGAGGGGGCGACAACGGAGGGTACGATGGGTGAAGGTGCAAGGATGGGTGAAATGGTGGGCAAGGTGGTAGATGCAATGGGGGATCTGGAGGGAATGGTGGGTGTAGCGGAGGTCAGAATGGTGAATGGGGTGATGGAAGGGGCAGAAGGTGAAGGGGAGTTGGTGTATGTATTGTAACACCCGAATCCGTTCGAAACTTGAAAATAACTAAGCACTTTACTTCTGGAACCTATACAGATCCCAGATTCTCTAAATCAAATCCCAATGTCTTGAACTGTATAGAAAATACGGGTTTAACGGATGTTAGTATGTAAAATAGACATCTTCTTTTATTAATACGTAACTCCTCATAGGAATGTCAGAATAGGTCAATATTAGAGTCGTTGGAAAGATAACTGAAAAATCTATAAGTTTCATGTTGAACACTTTTTCAAATTTTGACGTTTGGAAGGATAAAAATGAGATAGAGTAAACTAGTTCTTAGAAATCATGTTATTAAGAGTTTATATATATATATATATATATATATATATATATATATATATATATATATAAATCAAAAAAAATCCTAAAATATCTACCCCACCCCCCACGTATGTCCCCCTCCTTCTTATCCTCTTCCTCTCCATCTTATCCCCTCCCCCATCCTTATCTCCTCCTTCTTCTTATCTTCTCTTCCCCTCCCCATATATATACCCCCTCTCCCCCTCTCTTTCCCACATATCCAACCCCCCTCTCCCCCTCAAACTCTCTCTCTCTCTCTCTCTATCTCTCTCTCTCTCTCACACACACACACACTCTCTCTCTCCCATCTCTATCTCTCTCTTTCTATTTTTTATTTATTTTCTCTTTTCTATTCTCTCTCTCTCTAGTCTCTCTACTCTCTCTTTATTTTATCTCTCTACTCTTTCTTTACTTTCTCTCTCTATTTTCTCTCTCTACACTCTCTTTACTTTCTCTCTCTAATCTCTTTATTTTCACTCTTTCTATCTACTTTATCTCTCTATTCTCTCTACTCTCTACCTTCTCTCTCTAACTTTCTCTCTCTACTTTCTCTCTCTACTTTCTCTCTCTAATTTCTCTCTCTAGTTTCTCTCTTTAAATATCTCTCTCTACTTCTCTCTCTACTCTCTCTACTTCTCTCTCTACTTTCTCTCCCTAATTTTCTCTCTCTACTTTCTCTCTCTAACTTTCTCTCTCTACTTTCTCTCTTTAAATATCTCTCTCTACTTCTCTCTCTACTCCCTCTTTACTTTCTCTATCTACTCTCTCTTTCTACTTTCTCTCTCTACTTTCTCTCTCATCTCACTTCCCACTCTCATCCTTTTATTAATAAACAGAGAAGATAATACAGTATCAGAATAATATAAATAATTAATAAAAAGTTTGGACGGAAGATTTGAAACTTATTTGGACAATTTCGCCCTTCTTCACGTATCTGGAACGGAAAAATCATCTTTTCCTACGCAAAGACTTTTACGGAAGCTCGGGTGAGATACAACGTCAATTCAGAAGTCTATTCTAAAGGTAGGCACGATAAACCGAGTGCATGTTATTTTTTATTCACATTTCTTTGATTTGATTTTGTTTGAAATATAATTTAAGTCATTGATTTATTTAACCCAATGATCTATGTTTAGAATCAGTTATTTATTTAGTTATCATTCTGTAAATTATTTTTCTCTCTAATCTCTCTCTAATTTCTCTCTAATCTCTTTCTACGTTCTCCCTCTACTTTCTCCCTCTACTTTCTCTCTCTACTCTCTCTCTACTCTAATCTCTTCAAATGTTATATATATTTAGTTAATAATATTAAAATATGATCCAGTTATTTTATAAAGTTCAATGGTAAGTTTTAAGTATCGAGACAACTATGTAATAAGCATCATAATAAAAATAAAAATTTGATTAAGCATATGGACTGTGTCACTTTAAGGAGGTGTGGGGCGACAAACCGTAGTTAGCTTCCGCTACGGGATTAGGCCCATTTCCGAGGACAAACGGACTTCTGAAAAATCCGGAACCCAGAATAAGAAAATTATCTGGGGAATGGTGGAGTATTAACTCCCGATCCTGCGTGGTTGATCAAGGCCGACAGGCTCCAACGTTTAGACCTTTTATCTTTATGTCGACGTATGGATGCCTAGGTATGTGTTTGTTACTGCTTTTAGTGACGGGATGCCTATCCAATATATGCTGCCAAACAATATGAAGTTCAGATTTGATATATGACTTTGATATGATCTGAGAATAAGTTCATCTGTATAAGCTCTGATTTAGCTAAGATATGTATTATGCCATATATATAACTCAGATAAGATTTGTTATAAGCATTTGTTTATAAATCTGAAAATTACTTTGCTCTTTATATTTCCTTCGCATTCATAGTATATGTACAATTCAGTGAAATTGTGATTAGCTTTATATATATCATGGATTTGCACAGTTTAGTATATGATAAGCATGTGATTGGTTTTGATGCCTACTGAGTCTTTGGACTCACTTTCGTTGCCTAACCATTTCAGAAACTGACCAGTGTGCGTCTTGACTCCGACGGGCGGTAGGTCGGAGGATGATCCCGAGTTTAGTTTGGATTCCGCCGCGCAGAATAAATAGATTTGGTTTTCTTTTGAATAATGAATGTAAATGTGATTTTTAAGTATGTAGAACTCTGTATACGATGTAAATTATGAGTGTTTTATCTTATGGAAATGGTATGGTTATGTTTCTTTTGGAATATGTGATGGTTTGGCCTTTAGCGCCTTGCAAATATCTTGCCTCACAACACTTCCGTACATACGTTGTGACGTCCCCGGACACGATACGGGATCGCGGGAAGGGGGCGCCACAGAGAGTGGTATCAGAGCAAGGTTGTGAGGCTTGAAATTATTTGCAGCCATCTGAATTTATATACCATACCATAAGATCGTAGGAATTTATTTTAGAATTTCATATCAAACCTAGAATCATACTCATTCGGATTAGTTCTCCCTCGCAGGAGATGGCAGGGAGTGATAGGGTTGAGGTTAATACTACTCCCGAGGAGTCTGCGCCCTCAAATGGGACATCACAAGGAGTTATCGGGGAAACAACTCATGGCGAGCTTGCTCCCGGTGGGCAAGGTGCGTTACCTATTCAGGGTGTGCCAGATTTAGGAGGCTTCACACAAGCTTTTCAAGGGTTAGTGCAGACTATGCAGTTACAAGCCCAAACTCATGCAATGATGCAAACCCAGTTACAAACCCGTGTACAAGAACAACCGAATAGGGCAGCAGGCGCTACCCTAATGGAGAAATTCAGACATATGAGTCCTCCTCCTTTTAAGGGGGAGAGTCACTCGGAGATTGTGAAAAACTGGGTGAGAGAGATTGAGAAGATTTTTACGGCCATTAGATGTGCAGAGCAGGATAAGGTGATATTAGCTACATTTATGCTAAAGGACCGTGCGGACGAATGGTGGAGGTCTGCACTTAGAACCACTTTTAGAAATAGAGAGACGGAGATTGGCTGGAATGAATTTCTTGATATCTTCCATGCAAAATTTCTCCCACAGCATTTGAAAGATAGGAAAGAAGTTGAATTTTTAAATTTGACTCAAGGAGGTATGTCAATTGCCGATTATGAAGTAAAATTTACTGAATTAGAAAAGTATGCCCCTCATATTTGTTCTGATGAGCTTAGAAGGGTGAAGAAATTTGTTAGAGGTTTGAGAAGCAACATTAGAAGTAGAGTTGCAATCCTTGAGCCTCAGACTATGGCAGCAGCTTTGAGGACTGCTTTTATTGCAGAAACTGAGTATGAGGAATTCTTAGTGGAAAGATAAAGGGATAATGCAAAAAGGGGTAATCTTGGTTCAATTGTGAGGAAAGATAAGAAGCCAAAGATGACTTTTCCAGAGAGAGTTCAACCAGTTAGGAGAGATAATATGCCAGCTTGTCAACAGTGCGGGATGTAGCATAGAGGTAATGAATGTTGGCGGGCTGCAGGTAAATGTTTTTCATGTGGTCAGACAGGGCATATGATAAGGGATTGTCCCACAAGGCCAAGACAAGATCAGCAACCACAACAGCAGCGGAGAGTTCAAGCCAGAGTATATGCACTAACAAGGGAAGACACCCGAGATGCCAATACAGTAGCTGAAGGTATTCTTCTTATCGATGATATGCATGCAAAAGTTTTATTTGATCCGGGTGCTACACATTCATTTATTTCTCTGAGATTTGCTGAATTATTGAAAGATAAACAAATTGTGAACACTGATGAGATGTCCATTAACACACCAACTGGGGAGATAGCTAGAACGACTTCTGTTATTCCTAGCATTGATGTGGTGATTCAGGGGAGGATTATGTCAGCATGTGTGTATCTGCAGGAAATGACTGATTTTGATGTCATCTTGGGAATGGATTGGTTAGATACAAATTTTGCCCTTCTAGATTGTCATGGAAAGAAAGTAATTTTTCAAAAACCTGGGGAGCAGACATTTCACTATCAATGTCGAGGCACCGTTCTAGCAAAACACTAGTTTCAGCACTTAAAACTTTGAAATTGCTTAGAAGTGGATGTCAAGGTTATTTGGCTAGCATAGTGGCTATTCCTTCTAATGAAAATAAGAAAACCACCTCAGATATTGATGTTGTCAGGGAATTTCCAGATGTGTTCCCTGAGGAACTTCCGGGTTTGCCACCACACCGAGAGGTGGAGTTCACTATTGAACTCTCACCGGGTACTTTACCCATTTCTATCCCTCCCTACAGAATGGCACCAGCCGAATTGACAGAATTGAAGAAACAATTGCAAGAACTGTTAGATAAGGGATTTATTCGACCAAGTGTATCCCCTTGGGGCGCACCTGTTCTGTTTGTTAGAAAGAAAGATGGGTCACTTAGATTATGCATTGACTATAGGAAATTGAATCAAGTGACCATTAAGAATAAGTACCCTTTGCCAAGGATTGATGATTTATTTGATCAGCTACGAACTGCCACAGTATTTTCAAAGATTGATCTCAGATCTGGATACCATCAACTAAGGATAAGAGAAGAAGATATCTCAAAAACTGCTTTCAGAACACGATATGGGCATTATGAATTTTTGGTTATGCCATTCGGGTTAACTAATGCACCAGCAGCATTTATGGATTTGATGAACAGAGTTTTTCAAACATATCTGGATACATTTGTAGTGGTGTTTATTGATGATGTGTTGATCTACTCTCCCACTGTTGAAACTCATCAAGAACATTTGAGAATTATGTTGGAAACTTTAAGGAAACATCAACTCTATGCGAAATTCAGTAAATGTGAATTCTGGTTGGATAAGGTCCAATTCTTAGGGCATATCATTTCTGGTGATGGAGTGTCTGTTGATCCAACTAAGGTTGAGGCAGTTTTACATTGAGAAAGGCCGAAGAATGTCAGTGAGATTAGGAGTTTTTTGGGTCTTGCGGGTTACTATCGCAGGTTTATTGAAGGTTTTTCTTCTATTGCAGCTCCTATAACAAAATTGACTAGGAAAGGGGTTCCTTTTGAATGGTCAGATAAATGTGAAATGAGTTTTCAGGAATTAAAAATAAGGTTAACAACAGCCCCAGTGCTTACTTTACCTTGTGGGTCAGGAGAATTTGTGATATATACAGATGCCTCTAGAAAAGGACTAGGATGTGTCCTGATGCAGAATGGCAAAGTAGTAGCTTATGCATCCAGACAATTAAAGACCCATGAGATGAATTATCCAACACATGATTTGGAGTTGACAGCGGTGGTACATGCTCTGAAGATTTGGCGCCATTATTTGTATGGTGAGCAGTTTGAAATATTTACAGACCATCAGAGTTTAAAATATATTTTCTCTCAGAAAGAATTAAATTTAAGGCAAAGACGGTGGATTGAATTTTTGAAGGATTATGATTTCACCTTGAATTACCACCCAGGAAAAGCAAATGTGGTAGCAGATGCACTCAGCAGGAAGAGGCTAATGGCAATCCAGTTGCGCCAAACTTGGAGAATGACATCTGATGTAGTGGAGTATTCTCCGATATGCAAAGGGAGAAACTTATTTCTGGCCCAACTAACTATTCAGTCTGCAATGGTTGAGCGAATTGTGCAAGCACAACTGAATGATCAGCAGTTACAAAAATTGATTGGCACACCGAGATTTACTCAAAGTGTAGACGGGACAATCAGGTTTCAGGGAAGATTGTGTGTACCTCAGAATGAAGAAATAAAGAAAGACCTATTAAATGAGGCACATAAATCACAATATTCCATTCACCCAGGCAGTACAAAAATGTACAAAAACATGAGAAGATAATTTTGGTGGATTGGTATGAAAAAGGATATAGCAGAATTTGTCAGCAAGTGTCTTACTTGTCAACAAGTAAAGGCAGAGCATCAAAGACCAGCAGGACCATTACAGTTGATGGAAATTCCACAGTGGAAATGGGAGCATATCACTATGAATTTTGTGATGGGATTACCAATGACTAGGAGAAAATATGATTCCATTTGGGTAATTGTTGACAGACTTACTAAGTCAACCCATTTTCTGGCAATCACAAAAACACAATCATTAGAGGATTTAGCCAATTTGTATATTAGAGAAATTGTGAGACTTCATGGTGTGCCTGTGTCTATTATTTCAGATCGGGATGCAAGATTTACAGCAAAATTTTGGAGGAGCTTACAACAAGCACTTGGTACACAATTAAAATTTAGTTCAGCTTTTCACCCTCAAACAGATGGACAATCAGAAAGAACCATTCAAACCCTAGAAGATATGTTGAGGGCATGCAGTTTAGATTGGAAAGGCAGTTGGGATGAACATTTACAGTTAATTGAGTTTGCATATAACAACAGCCATCATGCAAGCATAGGAATGGCACCATATGAAGCATTATATGGTAGACCGTGTAGGTCACCTGTTTGTTGGGATGAGGTTGGTGAGCGGAAATTGATTGGGCCACAGATTGTTCAAGATTGTGTAGAAAAGGTTGAGTTGATTAGAAAAAGATTACTTACAGCCTAGAGTAGGCAGAAAAGTTATGCTGATCAAAGAAGGAGAGATCTACAATTTGCTGTCGGAGATCACGTATTTTTAAAGGTTTCGCCTACTAGGGGTGTAATGAGATTTGGCAAGATAGGTAAACTCAGTCCGAGGTATGTTGGACCATTTGAAATCTTAAGAATGATTGGTGAGGTGGCATATCAACTGGCTTTACCACCATCATTGTCAGGAGTTCACGATGTATTCCATGTGTCCATGTTGAGAAAATACATGCCAGACTCATCGCACATTATAGAGTATGAACAGTTGGAAATTCAGCCGGATCTTACATATGAGGAGAAGCCAGTTCACATTCTCGATAGAAAGAACAAGTGCTGAGAACGAAGACAATTCCACTGGTGAAGGTATTGTGGAAAAGCGTCTCAGCAGAAGAAGCTACTTGGGAGATGGAAGATGAAATGCGGAAGAGATATCCACAACTATTCGGTACGTATTGAGTAAATTTTTAAATTTCGAGGACGAAATTTGTTTAAGAGGGAGAGATTTGTAACACCCGAATCCGTTCGAAACTTGAAAATAACTAAGCACTTTACTTCTGGAACCTATACAGATCCCAGATTCTCTAAATCAAATCCCAATGTCTTGAACTGTATAGAAAATACGGGTTTAACGGATGTTAGTATGTAAAATAGACATCTTCTTTTATTAATACGTAACTCCTCATAGGAATGTCAGAATAGGTCAATATTAGAGTCGTTGGAAAGATAACTGAAAAATCTATAAATTTCATGTTGAACACTTTTTCAAATTTTGACGTTTGGAAGGATAAAAATGAGATAGAGTAAACTAGTTCTTAGAAATCATGTTATTAAGAGTTTTTATATATATAAAAAAAATCAAAAAAATCCTAAAATATCTACCCCACCCCCCACGTATGCCCCCCTCATTCTTATCCTCTTCCTCTCCATCTTATCCCCTCCCCCATCCTTATCTCATCCTTCTTCTTATCTTCTCTTCCCCTCCCCTTATATATACCCCCTCTCCCCCTCTCTTTCCCACATATCCAACCCCCCTCTCCCCCTCAAACTCTCTCTCTCTCTCTCTCTCTCTCTCTCTCTCTCTCTCTATCTCTCTCTCTCTCTCTCACACACACACACTCTCTCTCCCATCTCTATCTCTCTCTTTCTATTTTTTATTTATTTTCTCTTTTCTATTCTCTCTCTCTAGTCTCTCTACTCTCTCTCTATTTTATCTCTCTACTCTTTCTTTACTTTCTCTCTCTATTTTCTCTCTACACTCTCTTTATTATCTCTCTCTCTATTTTCTCTCTCTACACTCTCATTACTTTCTCTCTCTAATCTCTTTATTTTCACTCTTTCTATCTACTTTCTCTCTCTATTCTCTATTCTCTCTACTCTCTACCTTCTCTCTCTAACTTTCTCTCTCTATTTTCTCTCTCTACTTTCTCTCTCTAGTTTCTCTCTCTACTTCTCTCTCTACTCCCTCTCTACTTCTCTCTCTACTCCCTCTCTACTTCTCTCTCTATTTTCTCTCTCTAACTTTCTCTCTCTACTTTCTCTCTCTAACTTTCTCTCTCTACTTCTCCCTCTACTCCCTCTTTACTTTCTCTCTCTACTTTCTCTATCTACTCTCTCTTTCTATTTTCTCTCTCTACTTTCTCTCTCTAATTTCTCTCTCATCTCTCTTCCCACTCTCATCCTTTTATTAATAAACAGAGAAGATAATACAGTATCAGAATAATATAAATAATTAATAAAAAGTTTGGACAGAAGATTTGAAACTTATTTGGACAATTTCGCCCTTCTTCACGTATCTGGAACGGAAAAATCACATTTTCCTACGCAAAGACTTTTACGGAAGCTCGGGTGAGATACAACGTCAATTCAGAAGTCTATTCTAAAGGTAGGCACGATAAACCGAGTGCATGTTATTTTTTATTCACATTTCTTTGATTTGATTTTGTTTGAAATATAATTTAAGTCATTGATTTATTTAACCCAATGATCTATGTTTAGAATCAGTTATTTATTTAGTTATCATTCTGTAAATTATTTTTCTCTCTAATCTCTCTCTAATTTCTCTCTAATCTCTTTCTACGTTCTCCCTCTACTTTCTCCCTCTACTTTCTCTCTCTACTCTGTCTCTACTCTAATCTCTTCAAATGTTATATATATTTAGTTAATAATATTAAAATATGATCCAGTTATTTTATAAAATTCAATGGTAAGTTTTAAGTATCGAGATAACTATGTAATAAGCATCATAATAAGAATAAAAATTTGATTAAGCATATGGACTGTGTCACTTTAAGGAGGTGTGGGGCGACAAACCGTAGTTAGCTTCCGCTACGGGATTAGGCCCATTTCCGAGGACAAACGGACTTCTGAAAAATCCGGAACCTAGAATAAGAAAATTATCTAGGGAATGGTGGAGTATTAACTCCCGATCCTGCGTGGTTGATCAAGGCCGACAGGCTCCAGCGTTTAGACCTTTTATCTTTATGTCGACGTATGGATGCCTAGGTATGTGTTTGTTACTGCTTTTAGTGACGGGATGCCTGTCCAATATATGCTGCCAAACAATATGAAGTTCAGATTTGATATATGACTTTGATATGATCTGAGAATAAGTTCATCTGTATAAGCTCTGATTTAGCTAAGATATGTATTATGCCATATATATAACTCAGATAAGATTTGTTATAAGCATTTGTTTATAAATCTGAAAATTACTTTGCTCTTTATATTTCCTTCGCATTCATAGTATATGTACAATTCAGTGAAATTGTGATTAGCTTTATATATATCATGGATTTGCACAGTTTAGTATATGATAAGCATGTGATTGGTTTTGATGCCTACTGAGTCTTTGGACTCACTTTCGTTGCCTAACCATTTCAGGAAACTGACCAGTGTGCGTCTTGACTCTGACGGGCGGTAGGTCGGAGGATGATCCCGAGTTTAGTTTAGATTCCGCCACGCAGAATAAATAGATTTGGTTTTCTTTTGAATAATGAATGTAAATGTGATTTTTAAGTATGTAAAACTCTGTATACGATGTAAATTATGAGTGTTTTATCTTATAGAAATGGTATGGTTATGTTTCTTTTGGAATATGTGATGGTTTGGCCTTTAGCGCCTTGCAAATATCTTACCTCACAACACTTCCGTACATCCGCTGTGACGTCCCCGGACACGATATGGGATCGCGGGAAGGGGGCGCCACATGTATGGTGGAGGGCCAAAAGACAAGCAAGAGTCTCATCATCATAAGACCACCCAGCGTTGGGAACTGGGCGGTGAACAATATTTACCTGAGCTGGTGCCGGCAGCTGCTGTTGAGGAGTGGGCGGGTGGTGTGGCATTGGATCCTGATGAATCCCTAACTCTAGTGCAGGCTGCTGCTGCTGCTGGGGTTGCGGTTGCTTAGGTTGCGGCTGCTGCGGCCTTGGCCCCTGTCTTCTTCTCTCTTTTATATCTTCAATCAACTTATGCATCTGTGCCCAATCAATTCTCTATCCCTCATGCAGGTCATAAACAAGGTCACAGAACTGATAGCACCTTTCTATAGTGTGCCCGGGCTGTCGATGATGCAATATCTGGACTGGTCGGTGGCCGGATTCGAATTCGAGCGTTCCAGAGGGAGCTGGAGATCACCAGTGTACATCAGAGCCGAGAAAATATCTGGGAGAGTTTCAGGAGTAGAGGGTAGTGGGCTCTCTTGGGACCCGGTCGAGCAGGTGCATAGCCATTTGGTGGCGGGACATTATGGTACTGCGGCGGCTGTTGTAGTGGTGGTGGTGGTTGTGGTGGACGAGGAGTAGGAAATGATGGTTGGGTAGCTAGTGGAGCAGTGAACTGGGGGTTACAGGGAGGTTCTTGGAAGCGTGGTGGAGCAGATTGGTTAGGAAAGTGGACAGCCTGCACTTGCTCGTTTGTTTGGACTCCTTCAGTGACTGGGCCCTGAGGTTTTCTAGTGGTTTTTGGCTTCTGGGCCTCAAACAAGGAATGAATGGGGGAGTCCTTAAACTGGGTCTGGATAAACCGGGCCCTACTATACAAATGGTGCATGTTGGAAATATCATTTATAGCTAATATGTTCTGGAACGTGGGTGTGGCATTAGAAATCAGCAGCTTCACTTTCTCTTCTTCTGGAATCTACCCGGGCACACGGGAGGCCATTTGCCTCCATCTGTCAGCATAAGTAGCGAAATCTTCATCGGCCTTCATCTTCTCGGCCACTAAATCAGTAAAAGAATATTCTAGGCCCACTCGGTCTTGGAATCTCTGTATAAATTTCTCTTTCACAATTTTAAAACTCTCTGCCTCCTCCAGCGGCAGAGTATAAAACCATTCCAATGATACCCCATCCAACGAGCGGCGGAAAAGATACGCCATGAGGTGGTCGTCATGCTGAAACTGTGCCAACTCGTATAGGAACTCCCTTATATGAATGAAAGGGTTGCCATTCCCATCGTACTTGTGGTACATGGGGAGCTCCGACTGAGGAGGAAAATGGATATCACAGAATTTGGCACGGGGATATCAGCAAGGGATTATGGGCCGACCCACTTATGAAGAAGGTCAATCTGTTGTTGCATGGCAACCCACTTATCAAGAAGTTCCCGTTCCCAGGAAGGAGGAGGCAAAACTCAGAGAGCAAACCCGGCATATGGGGCCGAAGGATAGACCGACGGAGGGGGAAGCCCGTAAGAAGGATAGTGGGCCAAGGAAGGCCCCATATCCATATGAGCTAGCTGGGCAGCCCCTGATTGAAGAGGAACAAAGTCAGCCAGGGCCACAAGAGCCTGCGGCGCTGAAGAAGTGGTGATATAAGGATCTGAATAAGAAGACAAGGGAATCTGGGTCTTCCTCTTATCAAAAATCTGATGAGCTGAGCTAGAAGTTTGGCCCACTTCCATACTAGAAAATCTGAGGATCCGGGGATGGACAGGAGTAAGATCAATGGGCGCAGCAGAGGCAGCCCCTAACCCAAAAACTGGCGATGAAGTGGCGGCAGTAGACACGCCATGAGGAGAAACAGAGGAAGGGGCGTCCGGCCCCTGCAAAGCTTGGCGGAGGATGTGAAGCTGAGTTGGATCTAACTGGGCCATCATATGAAGGATTTGATTGGCCGAGTTCTGAGAGGAGGAATCAGAAGGGGAGGGTTGAGCACCCTCTATAACAACAGATGAAAGAGGAGGGGCGGTCCCCTCTCTTCCCTGCACGTGCGCGACCCTGGGCGGGTCCTCAAACAATCCCTGAGGAAGGGAATCCCCACGGGCCTAAGAAAAATCATAAGAAGACATGGTGGAATGAGAATCAAACAAGGGATTGAGGTAGGAAATGAATAAGGAATTGCCCCTAGGAGATGATCCTGAGGGTGTGAAGCAACTCCACATGCACCGAATATCTAGGAAATGAAAGGAATGACACCTAGTGAGGACCTAAAACAACAATGATCACCCAAAATGCACACAACAAGAAAGGAGAGAAGAGGCAATCAATCATCAACCAAGTTTTGAATGATGCATGAAAGTTTTTATGTGTTTCCCCTTTTGGAACCTTTAATGAATTGAATTAAATGAGGTTCTCTCAACAATAAGGTTCCTAGTAGGAGTGGAATGGGGACTTGGCTGACTCTAAGTGTACTCTCTCTCTCACGGATGCAACCTAGACTCGGGGTGGTAATGTACAACCTGTCCGGCGTCCGTGTGGGAACCCACGGCTCACGGGGGCTTACGGAGGTCCTGGGTAAGGTCACCTAGTTGGCTCTAAGGAATATGGAGACGAGAGGATCTCCTACCAGGGTAGGAATGAAACTAGTATGATAAGATGTATGAATCCTATGTGCACCGGAGTGCATGCAAAGTATAGCCTAAAGCTAACAATCAATGATCAAACAATATGACAATATGTGGCAATAACCATGCAAAAATGAATAACAACCAGGGGAGATAGAAAGCACCAAAATAGAAATGATATGAAATAATGCACAAAACATCAACTTCGGGTGCATTGTATCAGCATAAACGGTCTGATGGGAGACCACGCAGGGAGCATAGACGGCCCTGGAAAGGACCGCTAATGGACAAGGAGCAGCAAAAATAAAAAGCACTAAACGGAAATGAGTAGGAACAACATGAACATGAGCGTACCTAAGCGAGTTGGGCGGTCTAACAACCGATCGTGACACCTGTGAAACAACCCTGACAGGACCGTGTGACAATAACAAATCGACAGAAATATGAATGGTAGGAACGTACCTGAGGCAGGAGTGGGCGGTCGATCGACCGACCGCCTGATAACGTAAACGGCCTTTCAGAAGACCGCGCACAATCCCAGGAACAGAAAATGGAAACAATCTAAACGGCAAACCCAAACGGACTAATCAGCTTATGCAACCATACAAAAGAGCAGATCGGCAAAAATAGAAGCACGATGGGCAATAGGCGTCCCACCATGATCGCCAAAAAGGGGGGGTGTTGACAAGTTTTCCTTCCCTCCTCTTCCTTCTAACTCGAAAGTAAATATGCCAAAATAAAGGAATGAACTAAAAGGGGGAAAGGGAAACCGATGAACTACTCACGCATGAAAGAATGATGTGATCGCCACCAAGGTACATAGCACAATGGGAGAGTACCACACACCTTGCAACGGGGGAGAAAAGAGTGAAGACACTCGCCAATGGATGCGACGCTGGCACAGGAAACTGTCCTGTGGAGACCGCTTGCGGATGTAGACAGCCGCTCGATTGGCCGCACATAGCGCTGCAAAGGAACGCGGGATGAACGGTTGTTTGGAGCCTAGACGGTCCGAACTCGGTCACGAACAGGAGATGGACGGTCTACCAAAGATCGCTCACAACTGAAGACGGACAAAGACAAACCGCGTAAGACCGCCAAACCCCGAACTAAGGGACTTGATCCTCCACCCCTTCCAGCCGGCCAGAGGGGATGGGCCTCGTGGTAAGCTTCTGTTGACCTGCAAAACAACACAAAGAACAAGGAAACACAACCCAAATTAGCTCATGGATGTGTAGTATCTATAAGAATGAATGAGAAACTAAACACATAACGAAATGGGGGATACCTGGGGGTTGGGTTTTTAACCTCTATGGGCGTGAAAAACAATAGGAGGAGTGATAGAATGAGAATGACAATGAAAAACGTGGTTGAAAAGTGGGACAATGATGATGGAATGACAACCAAATAACTAAACAACTAAACTAAAGATGATAAAAGAAAAAACTACTCCCTACACCGAAGGCTTAAACAGACGTAGAAAGCCTTCCTCCCTGACTGTGGTTCGCTCAAGAATTCAGCAGCACTTCGTCGCGAACGCAAAATCCCCCCCCCCCTTTGAGCTTGGACCAAGGATACTATTTATAGACCCCTGAAAGTCCACTCGAAATTGAGGGGTTTTCAGCAAAAATTAGGATGAGATTCCGAAGGATAAATCAAAGATAATACTCCCAGCTTTCGCCGGGATCAAACGGAATCGAATTTGGTTGAGAATCCGTGGAGAAAACCTAGGATGAAAGAGCTCATTTGACCACGGATGGAGAGAGAAAAACCAACCGACCCAAGGATCTCGGCGGTATAAGCGGTCGATCGATGGGCCGCTTACCTCTTCACACAGTCTAATGCTGGACCACTTACAGGTGTCGGTGTTAAATAAATAAAAAGATAAATTATCCATTTATCCTCCAGAACAGACCGGCTGACCCGACGCAGAACCCTCAGAATAAACACGGTCTACTGTGCACCGTTCAATGATATACACGGCCCATTTCTAGGCCGTGTATCATGTGTCGGTGATAAATCAATAAAATTAGGATAAGTAGATAATTATCTAAACATCCAACCGGTTTAGGACTCTGGCACATAAACGGTCTTGTGAAAGACCATCCATCCCATATAAACGGCCCAATAATAGACCGTTCACAGGGTTGTTGGTGGAAATTCAGAAAAATCCAATTAATCCAAAGATAAATCAAACGGTCTCAAAAGCGACCGCCCAACGTTCCAAATGGTCTATCGCTAGACCACCTATATGCTGGGCGGTGAAAATTAATAAAATGGGACAAATAAGCTCATTTACCCCAAAGACCAAATCAAATCAAGGCACATTAAGCCCAAATTCCGAGAGCAAACCTAGCCAGGGAGGAAGCAACCATAAAATAATCCCAAAGACATGCTTAAAAATGACCCAATGAGTAAATGGACAACTCGAGACATCAAAAATAAAGGTAAGAAGAATAACTCAACTCATAGGCAAAATACGGGTGTCAACACCGATGTGGCTCGCGTTGTGGCTCTTGGCGTGGTGGTCCGCACGGTGGTAGCTCTGAAGATGGATATTTTGAGGTCTCGAGAATTGAGGATGGATTGGTGTCAGCTGTAGATTTATGGAAAATCCACTAAGAAAAAAAAGATATATAAGGGGAAAAGAAGAGGAAAGAAGAGAAGAAAGGGAGCAATAGAGCATGCGTGGATGCTAAGGGGAAAGGTGATCGTCAAAGGGGCTACCTCAAAAGAATATGAACAATAAAATATAGGGAGGGATCGGGATATAAATACCTTTGAAATATGCGGGGGAGATTGTGAGTGCACCTTCTCTTTCTATCGGCCAGCCGATGAAGAGAGTTCTTCTATTTTCATTACCCTTGCAAAACAAAGAAAACACCAATAAAAGAATTGGATTAGAATGGTGAGATGTGTAGCATCAAATTCTAATATAAAATAAACAATGAAACATGGATGAGACCACACCTTATTGGTGTTAGCCTTTAAACCCCAATGCAAAGGGTGGATAAAAATATGATGTGATGAAAATAGGAGGGAGGGTGCAAATGTTGCACAAAGGGAGGTCTCAACGTGGTTGAGATGATGAAATAAAAAAGAGAAACATGATATGATGCATGCAATGCTAAAGTAAATAAAAATAAGAGAAGTGGGAGAGAGAAAGGTTTATTGATTTTCTCCAATTTGGCTTCAAGGGATGAAGAACTCCAAAGGATGAAGCTTTGGGCACATGGGAGTCTCCTCCTTGAGCCTTCAAACCAGCAACACCTCCCCTTGAATTAAAGAACCCTTCAACACAAGGGAGAGAGGGGTCCTATTTATAAGATTGAAATTCAGAGGTTAATCCTATAGAAAATAGGAAAATCAATTCTTAATGGGATTTGGAAGATAATATTCATTAGCCAAGTGTCCGCCCCAGCCTTAGAAAGCCTTAGGATACTTTCCTAACTGGAAAAGGAGCTCAAAATGGAGAAGGAATGAGGTTTTGTCCGGATTCAGAATTCTGTAAGAATGAGCAACCACCATATTGGGCGTCAATTAAAATAGCGACAGATCGAAGAGGCACCAATTCTGAGTCATTTTGGAAGTATTAGGAATTTCAAAAATTAGAAAATTATTGGCGTCCAAGGGTTGGTCGCCAATTAAGAATTAATACGAATTTTGGACGGAGTTAAAAGCTCAAAATCAAGCACAGAAGAATGCGTCTGGGGTCCTGGACGCGTCTTAAAATAGGCGTCTAGGTGGAAAGACGCCCTTTCATCAATTTTTTAGAAATTATAAAATTACCCAAAATCAAAAAAGGAAATCGCGTCCACTGGGTCAGATGCGATTTCAAAAATTATGTAAATTTGGTAATTTATTCAAAAAATAGAAAGGGGAATTAACGTCAAGATGATGGTTGCCCATTCAAGAATTGGCGGCTACGTAGAAAGTTGTTAATTCATTGAGGAGGCTAATGAAAAGAATAGGTGTCGAAGGGCCTGCCACAGTTTCAAGAACGTGTTTGCTGTGTCGGACGCGTTTTCAGAAAATAGCGCCCTTTGAAAAGGCACTAATTGAATAATTAAAATTGATAATAGAAGATGCGTCCAGGGTCCCAGACGCGTTCAAGAAACGGTGACCTTCCAAACGGACGTTTATTCAATAAATATTTCATGCCAAAAATTATGGGAAAATAAGAACGCGTCCACCAAAGGGGACGCATATTTGAAAAGGTTGACTCCTCCCAGGTTGATGTGTCGACTCAGAAGAAATTGTGTCAATTTGAAAAGGCTTCGATTCTTTCTGAAAGAAATTGGCGTCCAATGGACTGTCGCTAATTCTGAAAAGTTCCGAAAAATTAGAGAAAATCCCCGAAAAAATAGGGGGAAAAGGGAAGAAAGCTTAGAAAAGCTGATTGATCAAGAAAAATGAGGGAAAGCACTCAAATAAGTCGATTTGAGGGTCAAATTGGGGCATCACAATGCGTTACGAGATATGCTCAAAATGATGTTAATTTTGGCGTGTCTATAGCTGCCCCGCCTTGGCGTCTACTTTGTAAGGGAGTGACACAGAATGGAATGAAATGGAGTGGAAGTGAAATGAAGTGCAGCGAACTGAAATGTGATGAGACACGCAATCAACACCACTTGATAAGAATTGAATCAAAAGCTCGAGATAATGCAATCTTTGAGGAGGTTCAATGAAAGTAATAGTTGTTTGGATCAAAGGGGAGTGTGCACGTGGGCACAAAGGAGAAGATAAAAGAGGGCGATCAACTTCCAGTGCGGTGGAAGTACCTCAGGTCCTAAACCGGTAGATTTCACCATTAGAGAGCGGTTACCAACCAATGTGGACGTGCTGCAGCCAAGGTGGATCAAAGGAAAAAGATTAAAATAAGACGATAGAAATCCAAATAAAGGAGTTTTCAAGGAAACAGCCCAAAACGGCAACAAGGCAAACTAAGGACACAATTCGGCTTGGAATATCTCATATCTTAGAAATTAATGATCAATTGACTCTAAAAACAAATTAAGAGGGGTTTTCCAAAGTTAATTCAAAGCCCTACACGAATGCATGCTGGTCTTAAAAGGGGAAAATTAAAATAAACTAAAATAGAAAATAATCAAGGATAATATTGTTAAGCTACCCAGACTGAGTCAAGAAACTAATTTATGAGCTGATACTAAGTCGAAGCCCATTTATCCGTGCACCAACTCGCAAAAGGGAACCATCGTCCCTAGTCTTGGACGGCTCAACAGCCTATCCGTTGTAGACACGTCAAATTTGACATCATTTTGAGTATATCTCCTATCACATTGCGATGTCCCCATTTGACCCTCAAATCGACTTATTTGAGTGGTTTTCCCTATTTTTCTTGAATATTTAGCTTTCCTCAACTTTCTCCTATTTTTCTGGATTTTTCCTAGACTTTTCTAAGTTGAGTCCCTGTGGTTTTGATGATGTCTGATTTTGATGATGTCAACTATTATGTCATTATATATAACCTTGATGACATAGTACATGTGACATAGTACAGGTTCTGAAAATGACAAAAAGTCAGTCACTACTGTTCAAAGTATGAAGAGACAAGTCAGTGCATATACCTTCTCTGAATCAGGTAAGGTCGATGCACATTTCAGTTCGAGGCATATAACGTCGATGCATGTTTCATACCAAGGTAGACACAGGTCGATGCATGTTTCATACCAAGGTAGATACATGTCGATGCATGTTTTTACGGTTGCTTATAGGGTCAGTGCATATGCATACATATTATGGTATAAGGTCGAGGCAAATATGTGCTACTGATCAAGAAGGCCAATGCACATTTGTAGCTGAGACTAGAACGTCGATGAACATTTGCCTTGTGCATATAGAAGGTCAGTGCATATCTCCATTCCTATTCTGAAGGTCGATGCATGTGCATAATGGTTGCATATCAAGGTCGATGCACATGTTGCATCTTGCACACTAAGGTCGATGCACATGTTGCATCTTGCATGAATCAAGGTCGATGCATGTTTTGTAGCCTGATCTATAAGGTCGATGCATGTTTTGTAGCATGGTCTACAAGGTCGATGCGCATTTCTCAAAATGCCTTGTAAAGTCTACGCACATGTTGCATTCAGGTCTATGCATATTTTAGAGTCTATGCACATTCAGAACTCAAGGTCTACGCACAGTTTTTAGTCTGTGCACATATAGGTCTATGCATGTTTAAGGTCTGTGCATATGATGAAACAAGGTCGATGCACATGCAAGACCGAAGTCGATGCACATCTGGTTTCAAGTCATCAAGTCTGTGCACTCTCTAAGGCATTAGTAGAACATTCATGTGATAAGTCTGAGCATATGTTTTCATCTGATTATTGCCTAAGTATGAACTCTAACATATAAGGTGTTTGACTAAATGACTGTCTTCTGATTGGCAGGATTAAGCCAAGCACTATGTCTCAGAGAGCAGTAGAAATTCAAGTGGAGCACGTGATCAAAGATCCAATGATTGGCACGTGATCCAAGATGAATATTGTTCTGATATTCTATCACGTGGATCATCGTACCATCTACACCTGACACGTGGCACCTCTAAAAAGGCGGGAACGAGCCCTCCACACGCCCAAAGCGTGAGCTCGTGGGACCCAAGCATGAAGCTCTATAAAAGCCTCTCCTACGATCAAAATCAAAATAAGGATATACAGAAGAGAAGATAAGGAAAGATCAGAAGAAGAGAAAAGGAGAGATCAGAAAGAGAATAGAAGAGATAGTGAGAAGAGTGAGAGAGCCAGTTTTTTGAGGAAAATAGAGTGTCGTAGAGAGGGTTGAGAAGAAGAAGAGAGTTTGAGTGAGGCTACTCCATCCTGACTTCTGGATCAGATCCGGAGTCAGATTGCTCGATTGAAGAGTTGCATTCCTATTTTTCAGTCCTTATTTTCTTTGATTCCTTCGTTTTTGTTTTCAACTCCATTGTAAGCTGTGAATTAGCAGTGCAAGCTGTGGTGCTCAGCAGGCGAGGGTGTTCCTCGGACAGCAAGCTGTAAGGCTCAGTCGTTTGTAGGGATTTTTATCTCCAAAGCTGTGGATCAGTGGTTATCAAGCTGTGTGGCAGCAGGAAGCCTTACTCAGTTGAGTAAGGGATAGATGTAGATCTCTAGCTTGAGACCGAACCACCTTAAAATCGAATTGTCTCATGTGATTGATTTCTTGTCTTCTCTCCGAGTAGATGAATGAATAGGCTCGCTTATAGCTTAGCATTAGTTTGAATGTCTGAATATTCATCTGCTATACACATCGATTTTCTTCCATAGTGCACTTGCAATTAAATCAATTCTTCAGAGGTATATCAAAAGACTCAGTCAGAAAGATAGGTTATGCCTATCTGGAACACTGACTCTTGCATGAGAAGATCTTTGATCCGACCTCCGCCAAGTACCCAACTGAAACATTTGATCATCTTGTTCTTAACTGTCGTTCATAATTGAATTTCATTATATTTGTTGTTCATTCCTTGTGGCAGTTTTATCTTAGCAGTTCATTTACTTCCGCATTATTTTTTAGACTACTATAGATTGTGGGTTTTGGGGTTAGCTCTTTTCACCCCTCCTTCTAGATCAGTGTTCATCCGTTCCACACACTCTTCACTTGGTATCAGAGCCTAACTCTCCCTTAGGGCTTTACATCCCGGAGAGCTTAGCAATGGATGCTAGAGGGTTAACTGCTGAGGGTCACTCTACCAACAAGCCGCCATTCTTTGATGGATCAAATTATGCTTACTGGAAGAGTCGTATGCACGTCTTTCTTAGGGCTAAGGATTACGAAATCTGGAAGGTAGTTAGCAAAGGCCCCTTTGAACTACCTGAGGATGAAGAAGTCTGAACCATGGAGCAAGTCCGTAAATCCACCTTAAACTGGAGCACTGTAAATGCCATGCAGTGTGCTCTTCATCCCACGGAATTCTCCAGAGTTTCCTCCTGTTCCACAGCTAAGGAGATATGGGATAAACTGGAGGTGATATATGAAGGAACGTCTCAGGTTAGAGAGACTAAGACCAACATGTTAGTCTCTGAGTAGGAGGCTTTCAAAATGAAGCCTGATGAGTCCATCTCTGAGATGTATGCCCGTCTTATGGTGCTCACTAACAGCTTGAGAAGCTTAGGCAAATTTTATAGTGAGTACGAGCTGGTCAGAAAAATTCTTAGGTCCTTGACACCTGTTTGGCACACCAAGGCCACTGTAATGGAGGAGTCAAGGAACCTAGCTACTACGTTAGTAGATGAACTCGTTGATTCTCTCATGACTTATGAGTTGAACCTTAAGAGGGTCGATGAGTCTGAGAAAAGGAAGAAACCCCTAACTCTTAAAGTTTTTTCTAGTAACAAAGGGACATCTACTGAACACAGCTCTTCTAGTTCAGATGAAAACATAGATGAATTTGCTATGTTTATTAGGAAATTTAAGAAGTTTCTGAGGAAAGAAGGAAAGGGGTTTAGGAGAAAATATTTCTCTGGAAAGAGGCAGTCAAAGCACAAACCTGAAACTGCAAGGAAATCTGACGGCATTGTATGTTATAATTGCAGGAAGGCAGGACATCTCAAGGAAAATTGTCCTAAATTGAAAGACAAATAGCCTAGGTGAAAAAATAAGAAGGGAAAGGCCATGGTTAGCACCTGGAGCGATGAGGACGAAGGAAGTCAGAGCAGCTCCTTTAACAGTGAACATGAAGACTGGCTATGCTTGATGGCCAAGGGTGATAAAGATAAAGAAGACAATGATGAGGTAACTTCCCTGTTTGAAAATTCCACTCATAGTGATTGGGAAGAAGCATATGTGGTGCGGACACCAGAGCGAGTGAGAAGCACGAACCGGCGAGCCGTCGGTACCGTACGCGGAGCACCATCGGGGCTACAGCGGCTTCCATCTGGCTCGGAGACGGCTTGGAGACTCCCCCTTGAGTCTCGATATTTATAGTTTATTGGGACTTTATTTGTGTGTATTGTGTGTTTTATTCGGATTGTAATTCGGATTGTAAGAGGGGTTTATGTGTAATATGGGACCACCCGGGCCCCGCGGGCCCCCTACCTCTTCCCCATTGATCCACCTCATCTCTAGGGCCCATGTGAGGTCAATCAACCTTCCAATAGTGGGCTTCTAGAAGAGTGGACCAAGGGAGGGGACAAGTGTTTAAAATAGTCCAAGAAGGGGGCATGAAGGTCAAGGGGGCGCCCCTCCTTTACTATATTATATTAGGAATTTTAGTTTATTTTATTTAGTTCCAAATCACATGGGAGAAAAAAAATGTGGACTCCCTCTTTTACCCTCCCCAACCCTAGATCTAGGGTTAGTTTGTGTCATTTTGCATTTCACATAAAAGGCTTGTAATTCCCATTTTGTTACAATTAATGCATATGAAAATCTGGAATTTCTTCCAAAGAGCAAGGGCCGCCCCTCTCTCTCTCTCCTCTCTTCTTCTTGTAGCTGGGAAGGCTATGTTCTAAGGTGGGAAGTCTCATCTATCTGGTGTGGAGTTCGTCGTTGCCGTCGCCGCCGCCATCGAGCCGCCTTTGCACCGCCACCGCCTCCGTCGGTATTCTGCCAATCGGGTGACAGCAGGCCATTCTTGAATTTTTAACTCTCAGCCACTAGTTCATCTAGAGCCCAAACTTTTAGGGTGAGTTCCAGGGGTCTTCACCACATCCCAGAAAATTTGTTTGGGCTTCTAGCTTCCATTTTACAATTTTCCATTTTCGTTCTTCCTTTCCACCCAGATCTGCCAGCTTTCAGTCCAGATTCACAGTAGCTCTGAGTTTCCCCTCTTCTGACATCTTCTTGATTTTTGCTTGACCCCAAATTTTACTGGATGTTCTGTCCAACACCTCCTCCATCCATGAGTTTTGTGGAATTTCTAAAGGCCTTCACCTATTTTCTAAAAATCACTTTCAAATCCCACTTAGTTTTGTCTGTCTCTGTCCAAATTCGACCACCCACTAGTATAAAATAGCTTTCCCCATCCAAACCTCCACCAAATCGGTAATAAGAATTATTTACGTTTTCCTATCTCTTCCCTCTACAACTTTCATGAAGAGCTCGTGGTCTGAATCAGAGGACTACCCTATGGTCAACGCCAACTCTCAGGAAACTTCAGTTCTGCCCGGCTAGATCTGAAACTGAGAACATGCCGGTTCTAAAATCACCCATCAGAAGCACGACTCCGGTGAATTTTTTTGAGTCCCATAGGGTCGAAGGATTTCCAGTCAGCATTCCAATGGCACTAGTTATTGCCGATCCGACATCGGTGCTGATCGCAGTAGCCGATCTCGCCGGGTCACGCGCCAGAAAATAAGGGTTGCAGATCCGTGGACAGCACTTCCGACAAGTGGTGATCGGAGCCGCCCGGCCTCCAACTGGCGTTTCAGCCCTGCCGCCGTCCAGGGAGGCGCACCTCCAGATGTCCCCAACACAGCGGGACCCACCCCGTCAGATTCGGAGGGCTGAGCAGCGCGTGGGCCCCACGTACCCGCAGATCGCGCCGTCCAGATAGCACTAAAATGCGGGTTTCGGCACCAACGGGCGACATCAAGATGCTGCCCGTCAACCCAATTCCCGCTACTTCGGGCCCCACATGTAACCTATTACCTCCCTGCGTGGAGTGGGTCAAATCTTGTACCGCAATGTATTTGTTTAACTGGGAGTACAAGATTGGCCGGGGTTGTCTTCCCCACGCCGGGAGCGTGAAGGTAACGATCTCGACTTCTTGGCAATTACTTGCTTAGCTAGTATATGGTCGCGTGCCACTGCTGAGTGTGATAGGAACCTAGCCCGTGAGTCCATGTCACCGCTGTGAGCGAGAGAGTGACCCGTCCCGTGGCTCGATCCGAGCACGGAAGTGAGTTGACCACCCTTGACTCTGCCGGTTTCTCAACCGCGCGGATCCGTGTTTCCCCTCGCTTGGGATGACGAGTGAGCTTGCGTTTCTGTTAGCGATGTATATCCCATAAGAACTCTTAGTGTCAGGCCAAAGTGTCTCCATTGTTGTATGTTGCTGGTCATGTCCGCATTTAGAGTCCGAGGTCCGCATCACTTAGAGTCGGTTCCTGTGTCCGTCCCGCATCAATATGCTGAAATACTTGATAAATATGACGATATGCGTAGAGAGAACAGACATCTGAAGAGGAAAGTAAATTCATTAGTTCATGATACATCTTTGAATGATAAACTTGCATGTCTGGAAATTGAAAACCTCAATCTGAAAAAGTCTTTTGATGAAACTGAAAGTGATAAAATTATCTTGATTGATTTGAGAATTGAAAATGAGAATCTGAAAAACACCATTGATGAACTCAAATTAAGAATGCAAAAATTTGAGGAACAAACTAGGATTGCTACTGAGAAATATGATGCAGTCAATGGTGTAGATAATGAATTGAAAAAGACAATTGAAAATCTGGAAAAAGAAAATAAGGACAAACAAAATTCCCTTGAAGGCATGACACAGGGTATTGAAAATTTGAATGTCATCTTTGGAACAAAAAGTAACTTCAGGAAGGAAGGTTTGGGTTTTAACCCAACAAACAAGAAAAGGTTTGATGTGAGGACTATCTCCTTTGTGGCTAAAAAGGGGACATCACAACCTTTGATAAAAATGACTTCTGGAGAAATTCAGAATAAAAAGTCAATGAAAAACATTAAGAAAACCAAGCCCAGTGCCAAGGACAAGGGCAAAGGGAAGGTAGAGGTGTCTAGGGAATCATGCTCACACACACCCACACCTCAGACCAAAGGACAGGCTAGGGGTCAGTCTGCTAAGGCTAGAGTCCAAGGAAACCCCAAGGCCAAAACAACTCAGCCTCAACAGAATGGTCAAGGCAAATACAAACCTACACCGACATATTCTTCATTCCATAACTCTTATCACCACAATTCTGATAAGAGATGTCGAGGTAGCCTCTACATGAGGTCGATGCAGCATCATTTCCAGAACTCATATGCTACTTAGTTGCATCAACCTTACCCTTGGAACTCCTATGTGCAACCTAGGCACAAAAATTTCAGAAGCCAGAACTCTTATGGCTTTGTCCATTCCATGCCTAATGAGCCTAAGGTCTACAAGGCACACACTACTCCCAATTCCCATTGGACTAATCACTGGCAAAGAAATTTTCAGAATGGCTTTAAGAAGAAAAATGCCACACCTCAAAAGCAATCTCCCAAGATTAAAAGTTGCAAGAAAAAGTAGACTAAGCATAATGATAGGAAATCCACAGCTTTAGTGAAGAAACCAAAACAAATGTGGATACCAAAACTACTATTATTTTGTCTCCATGAAATGAATGCCTTTTTGGGGCCCAAACAGTTTTGGGTTCTAAAACTTTCCACTTGATTTTGCTTGCAGGTATGTCTGGCAGTCAACCAAAATAGATGGTACCTTGACAGTGGCTGCTCCAGGCACATGATCGGGGATAAAGATAAATTTAGCATGCTGGTTGAAAAGGATTATGGTCATGTTACATTTGGAGGTAATACAAAAGACAAAATCATTGGGACAGGTAAAGTAGGTAAGTGCTCTTCCTGTTGCATCGAGGAAGTCTTATTAGTTGAAGGGCTTGCCTATAATTTGCTTAGCATTAGTCAGCTGTGTGATAAAGGCCATAAGGTAGTTTTTGACTCTCTTGCATGCACAATCTTTGAACCTAATTCTGAAACTGTCAAATTTACCGGTAAGGGAGTCAATAATATCTATATGGTAGACTTAGATGATGCAGTACACACAAACTTATGCCTCACTGTCAATAAGGATGACTTAGCCTGTCTTTGGCATCGTAGGTTAGGTCATGCTAACTATCATGTGTTGCACAAATTAAATAAACACAGCATGGTAAGAGGTCTCCCTAAAATTTCCTTCAAGATAAACAATAAAATCTGTGAGGCCTGTACCCAATGCAAGCAAACTAGAAAGTCATTTAAATCTAGAATTGAAAGCATGTCTTCTAAATCATTTCAGCTGATTCATATGGATTTGTTTGGACCATCTAGAACAGCCAGCTTATCTGGCAGAAGATATGGTTATGTTTTAGTAGATGACTTCTTTAGATTTACCTGGGTATTTTTCTTGACTCAAAAATGATGCATTTGAGGAATTTCAGGAATTTTATCATAAGACAAAGCAGACTGGTGAGCATTCAATTCTGAATATTTTGTTTGATCATGGTGATGAGTTTGAAAACTCACAGTTTAATGATTTCTGTAGGGAAAATGGGATCAACCATATGTTTTCTTCTCCAAGGACTCCAGAGCAGAATGGAGTAGTTGAAAGGAGGAATAGAACCTTGGTGGAAATGGCTAGGACAATGCTACTTGAAGGGAATCTACCTAGAAGGTTTTGGGCTTAGACAGTAAACACTTCATGTCATATCATTAACAGAGCCCTGGTAAGGCCTTCTACTCAAAAGACTCCTTATGAAATTCTTAAAAGTAAGAAACCTTCACTAGCATATTTCAAGGTCTTCAGTTGCAAGTTCTTTATTCATGTGAATTCTAAAAGACCTTGATAAATTTAAACCTAAAAGTGAACCTGCAATCTTTCTAGGTTATTCTGAAAAGTCCAGAGCCTATAGGATCTATAATCTTAACTCTAAAACTATTGAGGAATCACCACATGTTGTCTTTGATGAACATTCTAATAAATCTGAAACTGGCTTTTGCAGCGACAAAGCTGATGGTGATATTCTTGAGAATAAAGAAGAGCAGAATGCTGAACTTGCAGAAAAAGGTGAGACTGGTGGGTCTAGAGCTCAGGGGGAGGTAAATGCAGGAACAGGTAATCAGCTTACCAATATCAGAGTTCTTAGGGATCATCATTTATAGAATGTAATTGGTAATCTAAATGAACCCCCTAGTACTAGATCACATTTCAGGATAGAAAATGAGCTGAATTCTTTTGCGCTAGTCTCACAGATAGAACCCAAGAACATAGATAGTGCTTTAAAGGATGAGCATTAGATAAATGCCATGCATGATGTGCTGAACCAATTTGAAAGGAACAAGGTATGGCACCTAGTCCCTAAACCCTCACATGGCTCAGTTATAAGCACTAAATGGGTTTTCAAGAATAAAATTGATGAGCATGGAAAGATAATTAGAAATAAAGCTAGGCTAGTGGCACAGGGATATAACCAGGAATTTGGGGTAGACTTTGAAGAGTCTTTTGCCCCTGTTCCAGATTAGAAGCTATCAGAATCCTTCTAGCCTTTTCTTATAGCCTAAGAATAAAATTACAGCATATGGATGTTAAATCTGCTTTCTTAAATGGATTAATAAAGGAGGATGTCTTTGTTAAACAACCTCCAGGATTTGAATGCCTTGACTTTCCTAACCATGTGTATAAGTTAGATAAGGCATTGTATGGACTGAAGCAAGCTCCCAGGGCCTAGTATGACAGGCTGAGCTCCTTCCTTACATATAAGGGTTTTTCAAGCGGTGAAGTTGACCAGACCCTATTCACCAAGGTAAACAACAAAGACATTCTTGTTGTTCAAATTTATGTAGACGATATAGTGTTTGGGTCAACTAAATCTACAATGTATGAGGAATTTTCTAGATTAATGACAGATGAGTTTGAAATGAGTTGAATGGGAGAATTGAAGTTTTTCCTTGGTTTGCAGGTTAATCAAACTTTAGAGGGAAGCTTCACCACACAGTCAAAGTACCTAAGAGACCTGCTGAAAAAGTATCAATTGGAAAATCTCAAAGCTATAACTACACCTATGGGCACATCAACTAGTCTTGATGGTGACCCAAAAGGTAAATTGGTTGACACCAAGCTTTACAGAGGTATGATCGGATCTCTTTTGTATCTTACTGCATCTTGGCCTGATATTCAATTTTCAGTATGTTTATGTACTAGATTTCAGGCTAGTCCTAGAAAATCACATATGAGTGCAGTGAAGAGGATTTTTAGGTATCTATCAGGCACCCCTGACTTAAGTTTATGGTATCCTGCTAGGTGTGAGTTCGAACTTGTATCTTACACTGATGCAGATTATGCAGGGTGCAGAATAGATAGAAAGAGCACCAGTGGATATTGTCAATATCTAGGTGAGTGTATAGTATCTTGGGCATCTAAGAAGCAGCACACTGTTGTTCTTTCCACTGCTGAAGCAGAATATGTTGCAGTAGAGAATTGTGCAGCCCAAGTCCTATGGATTAAACACCAACCTGTTGATTATCACACCAATTTAGGATGCACACATGTTTTGTGTGATAACACCAGTGCTATTTCATTAACTAAAAATCATGTTCATCATTCTAGGACCAAGCACATTGAAATTAAACATCACTTCTTGAGAGATAAAGTTAGCAAGAATGAAATTGAGTTTCATTTTGTTGAATCTGAAAAACAAATTATTGACATTTTTACTAAGCCTCTTGGGAATGATAGATTTAAATTTTTGTGAAGGGAAATAGGCTTATGTAAATTTTAGCATGATGAGTGATGGTTCAGTCTTGTCTATTCTGAATAAAGGCCTCTTCATGATTGCTTCATATGCACATGTTTCAGATTGTTACTAGAGTTTAGTCTGTCAGTAGTATAACTGCATAAAGCCACCTTGATCTCAAAGGTATATCAAATGGTATGTTAGGAGAAGGGCAGATATCTTCTGTCTGGAAACCCACGCTATGCGTAGAGGCTAGTCCTCTGCCAGGTACCTTGAGTCAAGGGTCATGTTTGTGTCTCATGTCAAGTATCCAGATGGAGTGTTGAATAATGATGCATACAGACAGGGGGAGCATGTGTTCAAAATTCTTGTTGAAGGTCTATTTTTAGCATGCATGCAGATAGAGGGTGTTCAGAAAATTATCTATCAGTCTTGATTCTTCTCTTTCGTTCAAACAGAAACCTTCATTCTTTCTGAACTTTTCTTAACTGAAATCTTATTAGCTCAGTGTCTCTGAGTATTGCTTGATATCAGAATATATCTTGGTACCCACTGTTGGTTATGTATGTCCTCAAGCCAATCATAATATGTACAATCTTGTTCATTAATAATGACAAAGGCTTTTGATATTCATTGTGTGTGATTCGTTTATCATTTCGTAATGAAGTCCATGAATATGCGCAATAGATATTAATTATGATGAGATCATAACAATGAGATTAGTATCTTTTAAACGCATATTCTTAATTGTTCCTAGTCGGGGATATCTGAGAAGGACATCAGATATCCAGTGAGACTAGTACAGGTTGCACATGCTCATATGATGAGGGTGGATGGTCTCATAGATACTTGTGTGGAGACACTAAGATGAACTTGTAGGTGCTCATTGATGAATGAGCTCACTGAACTGATCCAACATGAATCACTGGATGGTAATATTACCTGACTGTCAACCAGTTAGATTCATCGTCACAGTGGCGTGATTGGTCCTTTGACCTGAGACACCAAGGACATCTTGTCGATGGACTTCTGGGTTTTGACCTTAGCTTATAGATCTCTAGTCATAAGGTCTTAATTAGTTATGTGATCGAATCCAGTGGAATACCTTCGAAGGTGATTGTGTGATCAATACGGGATCATTCGCTCTCGATAATTGAGAGAGAATGCTCTAGGGAGTGATGCATAGGAGTCCCTTGCCAGGGCAGGACAACATATCAGAAAAGGAGTTTTCTGGTAATGCTTTTATGGCATCTAATCCAAGTGAGTGTGTGTTCTTGGGTTTGACAGTTAACCATACCCTCAAGCATACTCGAGAGCATTGTACGAGTGAAGGACTATAGTCACGTGGTAACTGTTGACGGAAGGGTTCCTTGAGCGGGTTGCTGAACCCCATTGCCTTCTAGGGTCATGTGGTGTTGCTTGGCACCCAACTTGATCAGAAGCCCAATCAATTATCATGAGATGATAATTAGATGAAGTGTTTATTTAATTTGAGATAATAAATAAACTAATTTTACCAATAAGGGGTTATTGGGCTATTGGGCTGAAAATTGGACTGGCACTTCGGCCTAGAGGGTCACACGCATATAGGTTCTTTGGTTAGGGGATATTAAGTGGGTGTTTATATTAATCTGGGGACTTTTATGAAAAGTGGAATGGATTAATATAAATACATGCCAAAGGGAAACCCTGGGCCAAGCTCCAGGGTTTTCCCATGCTGTGGCAGCCGCCCCTCCTCAATCTCTTCGCTCTGGTCACCCCTTCTCTCTCCCGTAGGAGCACAAGGTCGCATGCCACCCCGAGTGCCTGTGACGAGGAGTCGAGCGAGAGAGCAACCACTGAGAGATGAGACGAGGATGATCCCTCAACCTGCGAACCACGTGGATACCACTGGAGGCCGGGCACCTGTGCGGCTAGCGGCGTCGCTCAATAGGAATCAACCCTCGGTCACGGATCCGAATCTGCGCAAGGTGAAGATCTGATCTTTTGTCGCTTAGTTTGGTAGAAACGGATCAAGGGCCGTGGGGATTTAAGAGAAAAAAATTTTTAAATTCCGCTGCATTCTCATATCTCTCATGTCCTATCTAGTCCCCTTGCAATCCTTACAGTGGTATCAGAGCCAAGTTTTCGCTTTGATCCATTTCTACTTTATCTGTAATTATTTTCTTTAGTTTCCCTGCATCAGTCTTGTCTTCTCTGTTGGTCTATTGGCATTCATGGGGTATTTAAAGCCGCCAATAGCAGCAGCAATGGTCGCTGCTATGACGATCCCTTGGTCAATCTCGTGACACCGGCGGTTGGCCCAACGGCGTCGTGCGACTACGCCGCGGGTGACCTATCTGCATGGGTCATCGTTTCCCTTCCTCAGATGTGTGACGATGCAAGGTAGGGTTGAGAACCCTAGCCATCACCGCCCATGCATCTAGTCGGGTGAAGGAGAAAGGGATCGCGGGTCTCTTCACCGGGGCATGCGGATTCGTCCTATGCTAGTTTGTGCCATGACCGTTCGGGTTGTTCAGACCTCTATCAGATAATCGCATTATCTGTCCAATAGAAAACACTCAGATCCCTATTAGATAAGGCATACCGTGGGACCGGGGTGGTGCTGCCCCCCTGGCAACCCCCCTATAGGGGGTGGGCGCTGCCCCCCCCCCCCTTGACCCCCCCACTGCGACCTGACCGCGCAGGTCGATCTGCATCTTTGTACTGCCTTAAAATCTGTTTAAGGGTAAGAGACATATGGAATGCTTCCATATCGGTGGAGGGATGCATAGGAACTTATAGATAATAATTTCATATTCTTGTTTGAACATGTTGACATGTTACTGCTTTTGAATGTAGATTTAAAGGCATGATAGAATCTTGAATTTTTCAAAAATTATCCATATACCCAATTTTGATTGGATCCCTGGTTTTATGAAAACCAAAGCTATTTATTTTTGAAAATTCAACTTCACTTGATGTCGAACATCATGTGTAGTGTGATTAAATGTTAATCCTTGGTGGTCATGGATATGCACTTAAAATATTTGATGTCATGTGATGATATGTGTGTGGATATAAAGATGTATGTCGGTTTGATGGATGTGTTATGTGTTGAGACCTGTGAGCCTCCCTCTATATCTGCACTCCGATGTAATTCTACCTCCCTCCACTCATGTACTCGCCATAAGGCTATTTCTCATTATGAATGTAAATTCTATTATATTATTTACTTTGTAATTGGACCTGCCAGTCGAGGAGGAGCGAGGATGATCCACAACTGTAGCCAGGAAAACTTCAGAAGATGGGATCTATTGAGTTTGTGTTTGCTGCAGGTTAATATAATTGTTATATTAATTAATATGGTGACTAATTGTGTGGCTCCGATTGGTCACCGTGCTATCCATGACCACCACCAATATCATGTATGGCTAATGCATGCTTCTTTTATTTGATTATGAATAAAATGTTATTATCTAGGTATAGAAAATATTTATATATATGATATATTTATTTACTATCACTTAGGATGAGACCAAGATAAAATTTGTCAAAATCCCTCCTCGTTCAAATTTTAAGTTGTAGCCCAATCATTAAGAATAAACTGCATGGCCCTCCATCATTATAGTTTTAGGATTGAAATTAGATTAGACTAGTTTGTTATGCTATCCACAAGGCTTGTCAAATCTGAGGATAAACTAAAACTATGGTATGTTGATACCTTAAATGGGGTAGAGGAACGGTGCAACTTTGTTGTACTTTCCACAAGGGCTACATCCAAATCTATGTTGAGTTATGGTTTTGATGATTGTTGTGATTGTTAAGTTTTGGTTTTGATGATAACTAAACTTAATGTGTGATTAAGTGATGATAACTAAACTCATGGTTGATTGCTCATGCTGCTGTTATCTATGTATGGCTGAGATGTCAAATGGCAACGGTTACGTGGTGATGGGGACATCAGCGACAACCAGCTCACTTTGTGTTTGCATTTATGTCCTTTTGTATTTGTATGTACGCCCTTGTGATATATGCGTACACAATAGTAGGTCTTAGTGGGTTTATTTGTAAAAGGCCATTGGGTTTCTTTGCAAATATGCTTGTAGGCCCTGCAGGGGCCCCCTCCCTCCTCCTTATTGGTCCACATGGACTCTTGGGTCCAAGGTGGCTGGTCCATGGTCCAAATTTGGACTTGGACCATGAATTAAATAAAGAAGACAATTCCAAATTGTCCTCTTTAAGGGGGGGCGGACCTATTAGTTTATTTGGGTTTAATGTGGTGTTCACACCACATCTCAACCCTCCATTCTTCAACCCTTGATCCAAGGGCTCATATTAGATTAGAACCCTTTCATATAAATACTTGTATTTTCTTATGGAAAGAATTAATGAAGAAGAAATTAGCATTTTGCCTCCTTGAAGCTTGTGCCCCTCTCCCCTCTCTCCCTGGTGTTCTTCCACCTCCAGCCCAGTTATAGAGTGAGATCCCTCCCCTCTTGATCCCCTCCAACTTCTGAAGCAGCTCCGGTGATCGTCGCCGCCGCCGTCTCGCCGCCGACGCGTCTTCACCAACGAATTCGGTTTTCTGTCCACTCTGGATAGATCTCTCTTCTCCGAATTTTCCCTCTTTCTTCCCTCATCTTATGAAGCTCCAATTTTCAGGGTTGGTTCCCCTCTTGAACCCTTACCTCCACAAAAAATTTCAGGCAAAAATTCGTCCTTTAGATATTTTTAGATTTTCGTCCAAGTTCAAATTTCAGTTCTGTCCAGGTTCTGTCTACTGTTCATCAGTTCTGAGTCTACCTTGTTCGACCCATGTTTTGAATTTTGTTGGGGCTCTAAAAATTACTGAGACTTCTGTCCACATATGTCTACCACCATGAATTTTCTTAATTTTTGATAAGGTTTCTAGGTTTTTTTCAAAATTCGGACCAGTTCCTGTGAGCAATTTTTCCACAGTGTCCCAGATCCGACCCAGGTCCACTCAAAAAATCCCATAAAATCCATTTCCTATCCAAATCAAAAACCAAAAATAGTCCCGATTTTCTATCTCAGAGATCTTCAACTTTTCTGAATAACTCATCTCCATATTCCAAGGTCCTCCCACCGGTCAATGGTGATTTTCAGAGAAGTCAGAACCTGCCCCTGCAGTTCTGGCCTGTTTACAGCAAGGGTGTAAATGCCATAAGTCAGATATACGTATCTGATTATTTTTTCTGAAGGCCCCTACGTCGAAGTATTTGGAGTCCTCTTTCTAACGGCGCCGAGCTCGTTGCATTCCGACAACGGGGTTGATCACAGCAGCCGATCTCGCCGGACAGCGCGCGAGAAGACAGCAAGTGCAGACTTGTGGCCGGTTTCCCGCGAGCGTCGTCCGAGGGCCGCCCGGCGTCCGGCGGTCGTTCCAGCAACTCGCCATCCTAGGGGAGCGCTTCCCAAGTGTACACACACCATAGGAGGCATCAGGTCCCACACGACCCCTCCGGTCCACACGTGGGCCCCACTAGCACGAGTACGCGCGAAGCCGAAGCCGTGCCCGGAAACCGCCCGTCAATCCGGAATTGGTCCTCCCGGGCCCCCTTGTGTCGCCCGTTACCTCCCTGTGTGGAGTGGGCTTACTTGTATTGCTGTAATCTTAATGTATTAAGTTCCCGGGAGTACGAGTTTCGGCCGGGTGCCATCTTCGCCACGCCGAGCGCGTGGAGGTATCGTATTCGCTCCTTGCTTGGCATTCCGCTTATTTCTATATATGCTTGTTTATGCCGCTGCTAGAGAGCATGTGTAGGGTTACCTAGCTCGCTTTTAATTTATCATATCACTGCTGCGAGTGAGAGAGTGACCGTCCCGTGACCCGATCCGGGCACAATTGAGAGCCGACCACCCTAGCTCACTGCCGGTTGTTCAACCGCGCACATCCGACGCTTCCCTCGCTAAGGGACGACCGCTAGCTTATCGTGTCCATGGTCCCGTCCCGCATCAATTTGGTATCAGAGCGAGTTTGAGTCTAGGGTGTCAAAAAGCAAAAAAAAAAAAAAGAGTGTCATTTACGTCTAGTCATTAGTCGGTCTAAGTCGTGTTTAGGATCATCATATTTTTAAAACAACAAAAAGAGTCATTTTTGGGTCGCATACATCCCTTTACTCGGTATATAAAAAGGTGTTGTCCGACCGTTAGGTTACGCCTATCGGGAAGGCCGCACACTTGTGCGAGTGACCTTCGGGTCAATTATCTCCGCCGCGTACCGAGTTTTGGTTAAGTCTAGGCGCATCATTTTGCATTAGTGTGTTTTACTTTAGTCGGTGTCCTCTAGTCGGTGTGTTTGCATGCCCACTCGTCGGGGTACTCAGTACTCACCCCCACCCCCACCTATGGCCAACCCACGGGATACCTCGGGAGACTTCCACTCCCTACAAGAGGCGATGATGGCCATTATGGCTAGGTTGGACCAATCCGATGCTAACTTTCAGACCTTCTCCGAGAATATGGATGGTCGCCTTAGGGCCATGGAGGGACGCATGGAAAACTCCGATAGGTCGGTCCAAGACCTCGTTGGGCGGTTAGATAGGATGTCACACGGGGACCCTCCTGGGGCAGCCCAAGGTCCACCCGCACCTCCTCCCGCGGGGGCCCAAGTCCCACCCGCTCCCATGGCCCAAGTCCAGGCCGCTCCCTCGGCCCAAAACCAGCCACCACTGGTTCCTCCACCCGCCCCTCCTCGGGTTCCCCAACTACCACACCGTGACCTTGGTCTCGAGGACTATGGGTCTGACAATGCCTACGAGGGGTATGGTCAACGCCGTCGTGGTTTTCAGCCACAACGAGATGAGGATGATGATCGGGTCCTTAAGACCGTGCGAGCGGATCCTCCCGCTTTTTACGGGTCTTTGGATCCGAAAGTCTACCTAGATTGGGAGTTTGGCATGGACCGTTATTTTGAATGGTATGATATGTCGGAGCGTCGAAGGGTCCGATTTGCCACCATGAAACTCATGGGGCAGGCACAAACCTATTGGAAGAATGTGGAGAGCCCGCTACTTCAGCGGCTAGAACCCCCGATTGACACATGGGCCGAGATGAAGAATAAACTTCGGCAAAAGTACCTTCCTCCCACATACCGCCAGCGACTCATCGATAGATGGCAAAGTCTTAGCCAGGGAGACCGGTCCGTCTCCGAATACATCGCGGAGTTTGATGAGTACTTTCTACGATGTGGTGTCACGGAGGAGAGTACCATGCCCGTGTCCCGCTTTCGACGTGGTTTGCGGCCACACTACCAGTATGAGCTTTTCCGCCGCAATGCCAAGACGTTGGAAGAGGCATATCAGGTTGCTCTCGAGATGGAGCAATTTGAGGGAGAGTTCGAGTCTAGCCATCGGTTGGGCCCCACCCCTCTCCGTAGTACCGAGCCCCGTCACTCTATAGGCCCACATCAGCGGCCTCCCATGGCTCGACCTCAGGAGCCCACCCGTCAGGAGCACTTCGCTCCACGGCCTCGCCCTCCTCCACCCCGGGATCTATTTCCATCCCAACCACCGGCACCCTTTGCCCGTCCCCCAGCTCCTATAGCCCGTCCTCTGGCACCGGCACCCCCGCCACTCTTGTCCAAGGCACCTACACCTCCCCCATTGTTGCCTACACCCCCTACCCGGCGGGATGATAAGGGTAAGGCCCCTCTTATCGGGGAGAGTAGTCGATCGCGAATACAATGTTTCCACTGTCACGGGTACGGCCACATTGCTAGTGAGTGTCCTGCTCGCACCACCCTAGCCTTAGGTGTTGGAGGATCCGCACCTCCCGAGCTTGAGCATGTCGATTACGAGGCCGACGAGGCACTGGCCGATGAATACTATGCCATGGGGGAAGAGCTGGGCGACCCTTCTGCCGCCCAGGATGTCGCCACCTAGTGGGTTTGATGCTACCACCTTAGTCTAGAGTCGTGCATGAGTCAGTGTGCTTTCTTTGTGTGGTTTGTTTGTGTGGTGATTTTGAGTCGATTGTTTGCATGGTTTGCATTCGTGTGTCAGTGCATGGTGAGTCTGCATGTGTCTTGTGCAAGCTCGTGTCGTTCCCGAATGAGTGTGAAGCGAGTCGATTCACTTGACGAGTATGGGATCGGTGTACTTCTATACCCGGATCAGTCACCTATAGGGACTCAGTAGTGATTCCTAGTGAGTCTTTGAGCTGTTTCCTTCCGTTGAGAGTGCCCCTTCGGAGTGACCACCTTTGGCCATAGCAGTGCGCATATCGAGTATATGTGGAATGAGCAGGTGCCGATCACTTGGAGTGGAGCATACCCGCGCTACTTGGCACGGTGACGGATCCGCCGGAGACCTGAGCAGCCGCACCCTTTACTCAACGGGGTCGAGTTCCTCCCACCCAGGGAGAATTGATGGGGACATCAGCGACAACCAGCTCACTTTGTGTTTGCATTTATGTCCTTTTGTATTTGTATGTACGCCCTTGTGATATATGCGTACATAATAGTAGGTCTTAGTGGGTTTATTTGCAAAAGGCCATTGGGTTTCTTTGCAAATATGCTTGTAGGCCCTGCAGGGGCCCCCTCCCTCCTCCTTATTGGTCCACATGGACTCTTGGGTCCAAGGTGGCTGGTCCATGGTCCAAATTTGGACTTGGACCATGAATTAAATAAAGAAGACAATTCCAAATTGTCCTCTTTAAGGGGGGGCGGACCTATTAGTTTATTTGGGTTTAATGTGGTGTTCACACCACATCTCAACCCTCCATTCTTCAACCCTTGATCCAAGGGCTCATATTAGATTAGAACCCTTTCATATAAATACTTGTATTTTCTTATGGAAAGAATTAATGAAGAAGAAATTAGCATTTTGCCTCCTTGAAGCTTGTGCCCCTCTCCCCTCTCTCCCTGGTGTTCTTCCACCTCTAGCCCAGTTATAGAGTGAGATCCCTCCCCTCTTGATCCCCTCCAACTTCTGAAGCAGCTCCGGTGATCGCCGCCGCCGCCGTCTCGCCGCCGACGCGTCTTCACCAACGAATTCGATTTTCTGTCCACTCTGGACAGACCTCTCTTCTCCGAATTGTCCCTCTCTCTTCCCTCATCTTCTGAAGCTCCAATTTTCAGGGTTGGTTCCCCTCTTGAACCCTTACCTCCACAAAAAATTTCAGGCAAAAATTCGTCCTTTAGATATTTTTAGATTTTCGTCCAAGTTCAAATTTCAGTTCTGTCCAGGTTCTGTCTACTGTTCATCAGTTCTGAGTCTACCTTGTTCGACCCATGTTTTGAATTTTTTTGGGGCTCTAAAAATTACTGAGACTTCTGTCCACATATGTCTACCACCATGAATTTTCTTAATTTTTGATAAGGTCTCTAGGTATTTTTCAAAATTCGGACCAGTTCCTGTGAGCAATTTTTCCACAGTGTCCCAGATCCGACCCAGGTCCACTCAAAAAATCCCATAAAATCCATTTCTTATCCAAATCAAAAACCAAAAATAGTCCCAGTTTTCTATCTCAGAGATCTTCAACTTTTCGGAAGAACTCATCTCCATATTCCAAGGTCCTCCCACCGGTCAACGGTAAGTTTTAGAGAAGTCAGAACCTGCCCCTGCAGTTCTGGCCTGTTTACAGCAAGGGTGTAAATTCCATAAGTCAGATATACGTATCTGATTATTTTTTCTGAAGGCCCCTACGTCGAAGTATTTGGAGTCCTCTTTCCAACGGCGCCGAGCTCGTTGCATTCCGACAACGGGGTTGATCACAGCAGCCGATCTCGCCGGACAGCGCGCGAGAAGACAGCAAGTGCAGACTTGTGGCCGGTTTCCCGCGAGCGTCGTCCGAGGGCCGCCCGGCGTCCGGCGGTCGTTCCAGCAACTCACCATCCTAGGGGAGCGCTTCCCAAGTGTACCCACACCAGAGGAGGCATCAGGTCCCACACGACCCCTCCGGTCCACACGTGGGCCCCACTAGCACGAGTACGCGCGAAGCCGAAGCCGTGCCCGGAAACCGCCCGTCAACCCGGAATTGGTCCTCCCGGGCCCCCTTGTGTCGCCCGTTACCTCCCTGCGTGGAGTGGGCTTACTTGTATTGCTGTAATCTTAATGTATTAAGTTCCCGGGAGTACGAGTTTCGGCCGGGTGCCATCTTCGCCACGCCGAGCGCGTGGAGGTATCGTATTCGCTCCTTGCTTGGCATTCCGCTTATTTCTATATATGCTTGTTTATGCCGCTGCTAGAGAGCATGTGTAGGGTTACCTAGCTCACTTTTAATTTATCATATCACTGCTGCGAGTGAGAGAGTGACCGTCCCGTGACCCGATCCGGGCACAATTGAGAGCCGACCACCCTAGCTCACTGCCGGTTGTTCAACCGCGCACATCCGACGCTTCCCTCGCTAAGGGACGACCGCTAGCTTATCGTGTCCATGGTCCCGTCCCGCATCACGTGGTCTTGATCCTTGGTTTGCATATGTTGGTTTTACAAGAGACAAGAGGTTTCATAACGTCTTTAATGTGAACAAGCATGGTATTAACCCTGACTATCTTGTTTGCAGGATTAAACTCATGGCAGTCACCTGGTGAACCAAACGTGTGGATACTCACCCTGCTCCTCTACAATCCAAAACAGGTGGTATATGTCATGTACTATTAAAGAACCATTGGTGAGACTCTTACCATATCTTAGCATCGATTTCATATACATCTCCTTAATACACCTCATTCATGCATATTAAACTTGAAACCCTTCTGGCCATCGTGTGCCCTCGCCTGCGGATCGACCTGCGTGGTCAGGTCGCGCGGATCGACCTGCCCGGTCAGGTCGTGGGGGTCAAGGGGGCAGCGCCCCTTGCGGGGGTTTCAGGGGGCGGAGCCCCCGGAACAAAATTTAGAAACACTCTAATGGTTTAGACGTTTCAAATGCATAAACCAAGTGAATCCAATCCCAAAATGCATGGATTTGATATGGACATGAAGCCTTTGAATTATGGACATGTTTCTTTGAGCTAACACTTCATTTCTGCAGGTATAGGTGTTTCCGGTCGACCAACACACCTTGGCCGGTCAACCAGATTTGCCAGAGCCTGAAAATTCCAGTTTTTACAGGTAGCGGTCGACCGCCCCTAGGCGTCCGGTCGACCGGTTATTCCAGAAACGAAAAACTCAAGATTTTACAGGTTTCGGTCGACCGCCACCATAGGGCCGGTCGACCGATTTTGCCAGAGCCAAAATGTTCTGGCTGCAGCAGGTTCCGGTCGACCGCCCCATGAATTCCGGTCGACCGCCAGTCCCGAGGCCCCCTTTTGTTGACTTTTGTTTCAAGCTCGAGGAGAGGTCTTTCTACCCATTTGTTTAATCCCAATGACCCCAATTACACCATGATTTGTGGATCTGGTCTGGGGCTTGTCTATGGACCATTCAAGGGCTATAAAATATATCATTTGGAGCCATAAACCCTAACCATCCAAGAGGGCTTCAAGTGAGATCAAGAGGAGGCTATCCAAGGAGGAAGGAGAGGGTACTGTGGCTCCGTGAACAGTACCTTGTGCAGCAAGATCTTCATCCATCTCCAAGGTGTTTGAAGCCAAATCTGAAGCTAGAAACCTCCAAGGGAGTGAAGAAGCAAGCAAGCATTCAAGGAAGATCAAGGGGAGACCATCCAAGGAGGAAGAAGGGAAGAAGCAAGTAAGCAAGCAAGAGATCAAGGGAAGACTCGCTCTGTGAATAGTACCTCGTGCAGCAAGATCTTCATCCATCTCCAAGGTGTTTGAAGCCAAATCTGAAGCTAGCAACCTCCAAGGGAGTGAAGAAGCAAGCAAGCATTCTAGGAAGATCAAGGGGAGACCATCCAAGGAGGAAGAAGGGAAGAAGCAAGTAAGCAAGCAAGAGATCAAGGGAAGACTGCCAAAGGGAGAAAGAACAAGGTTTTCACAACCCATCCAAAGCCATTCAAGCAAAGAAGGAATCAACGCAAGATCTGCATCATACATTCAAAAGGAACCCAAATCAGGAGTTTTCTAAACTAAGCCTCATTGTCTTTGTGTTTTGGATGTTGTAATTGTGTTCGTCATAAACTGCAAGAACTTGTGTGTGTGTGGATCGTTGTTGGATCCGTGATCGTGTGTGTGTGTGTGTGTCGCAATTGATTCGTGTGTGTGCGTGGATCTTCCTAGATCTACGTTTGTGTGTGTGGGGGTCTTTTAGATCCATTCTATCTCGTGTGTGTGGATTGCTGCACTTGTGGCAGCGGGTGTTTGTGTTGGTGATCCGCTTGTTGGATCGTGTTGGAGACCTCGTCTCCGTGTGTGTGTGTGTGTGTGTTGGGGCGCGTCCCCGTGTGTGTGGCCAGATGTCGTCCTGCGTGTGTGTTTGGAGCGTCGTCTCCGTTTGGGGATTTATCCCCGAGTGAAGTCTCACCGAGTTTGGTGAGGGGTGGACGTAGGATTGTCTTCGTTGCATCCGAACCACCTTAAAAATCGATGTGCATTGTGTTTTGTATTATGTGGTTTGGTCCTTTTCTTCTACCTCCATTCTACGTGAGTGTTAGTATAATTGCAATTCTGGATTTATCCTCGTATATCTTGCATAATCTATATCATCATCCAATTCAGTTTGATAAATCCAATTTGTGAACAAACAGTTTTGAACTTCTTGATTAACATTGTATCACATATTTTGAAAAGGCCAAAAGTTTTCATAAAATTTGTAAACTCCCAATTCACCCCCCTCTTGGGTGTCATTGATCGCGGGACTTCAATCTATACATGTTAAGTAATGATCGTACCGCTTAAATTGGACTTTAATGGCTTGTTCTGCTATCCACAAGGCTATTAATGATCTGGGGGCCGAAGTATGATCAGATATTGCAAGAGTTGCAAGTGTCAAGAGTTGATTGCTCTCTGATCATGGTGTGGTTTGTTGTGCTATCCACAAGATCATACTATGAGTCAGTGAGATTCTGATCCCCACTAGGAGACTGTCGGCGTCTCTCGTTCTGTATATTTGAGGGTTATACAGTCCATCGAAAATAGTGGGAGTTAATCTTGATTAAAGTCATGATCTAGATTTAACCAATATTAAGAACATCTGCTTAATGCTCTTACATTTCCTTTGTAGGCAAAAATGTCGTCAGGTAACTCACTTCGTGGCATATTGGATGCCAACAAATTGACTGGCCCTAACTACTCTAACTGGCTCAGAAACCTGAAGATTGTCCTCAGGTCTGAACAGATTGCCTACGTCCTGGAGGATGAGATTCCCCCTGAACCGCTCCTCGATGCACCTGAATGGGAGTTGATCGCATATGCGAAATGGAAAGAGGATTCCATTCTAGCCCAATGCTACATGCTTACCTCAATGAGCAATGAACTGCAAAGGCAACATGAGAAAATGGATGCTAGATCCATCATGCGTCACTTGCAGGAGCTTTTTGAGGAGCAAAGCAGGGTCGAGAGATATGAGATATCTAAGTCCCTGTTTAGAGCTAGGATGGTAGAGGGCACTTCAGTGCAGACCCATGTGCTGAAGATGATAGAATGGATTGAAAGGCTAGAGGGACTGGGTTTTCCTCTTGACAAGGAGCTGAGTACCGACTTGGTCCTTCAATCACTACCAAATTCATACTCCCAGTTCATTGTTAACTTTACAATGAACAAGATTCGGGTTAGCTTGGCTGAGTTGCTTAACATGCTTAAAACTGCTGAGGGCAACCTTCAGAAGGAAAAGCCCCCTGCTATTATGATTGGAAAGTCCAACAAGAAGAGAAAAGTAGTCCAAGTCTTTAGGAAAGGCAAAGCAAAGCAGCAGACCAAGCAGAAACAAACTCAAAAGAAGGACAAAGGCAAAGGAGTGGAAAAGGGCGTGCACTTCCACTGCAACCAGAAGGGTCACTGGAAAAGGAATTGTAAGGAATATCTTGCATTGAAGGCTCAGGAGAAAAAGAAGCTTGGTGAAGCTTCAGGTATCTATATGATAGATCTTCACTTGTCTATTAGAGATTCAACATCATAGGGATTAGATACTGGATGTGCTGCTCATATCTGCAATGATGTGTAGGTATTGACAAGTAGAAGAAAGCTGAGCAAGGGCGAGGTCAACTTGAGGCTTGGAAATGGCACAAGCGTTGTGACAGTTATTGTTGGGACTATAAAGCTCAAGTTACCTTCAGGAGATATGATCATATTAGATGACTGCTATTATGCTCCTAGTATCATTAAGGACATTATTTCTATTTCTTGTCTAGACAGAATAGGATACAAATTTACCATAGAGAACAATGGTTGTTCAGTTTATTTTAGAAATAAACTTGTTGCTTTAGCACATTTGGTGAATGGTTTGTATTTGCTTGATGTTTCTTATGATAATCTCCACCTTGATGTTTCTCCTAAGAGAAGTAGGAATAGTGTGAACTTAACCTACTTGTGGCATTGTATGCTTGGACACATTGGCGAGAATAGGCTTCAGAAGTTGCATAAGAATGGATATTTGGATCCATTTGATTATGAATCATATGCGACTTGTGAATCTTGTTTAATGGGTAAGTTGACCAAATCTCCATTTAGTGGACATGGAGAGAGGACCAAAAACATATTGGAACTAATACATTCAGATGTATGTGGTCCAATGTCTACCCAAGCCAAAGGTGGCTAATCATACTTCATTGCATTCACTGATGACTACTTGATGGGAATTAACACCGAGCATTAACATTTTATTTTTTTTGCATTTGTATCCTTTTGTTTGCATTTATATATTTGGCTAATTGGGTTTGCAATTGTAAGGTATTAAAGCCAAAGGGTTAGTCATTAGGAATCATTGGGTTTCTTTGCAAAAAGGCCTGTGGGTTTCTATGTAAAATACCAGTAGGTCCAGCAGGGTCCCCCACCCTCTTTCCCATTGGTCCACCTAGGATTCAAGGGCCCATGTGGCGTTAGTTCAATGTCCAAGTTGGACTTGGACCAAGAGGAAAATTCAAAGTGGACTACCCCTTAGTCAAGGGGGCGCCCCCCCCCCCTTTATACTATTTTATTCATGTTGTATTTTATTTAATTTGGTCATTTGACCACATGGGGGATTAATTATCACATCCCTTATTTGCCCCTCCTTAACCCTAGATCTGAGGGTAGTTTAGGTCTTTTGTACATTTCTATATAATCCATGTATTTTCCATTTTATGAGAATTTAATGAAGAAAAATTACATTTTTGTCAAGAGCAAGCCCTTGGGCGCCCCCTCTCTCCCTCTCTCCCCCTTGCAGATGGACTGCTATAAATTCTATGGTGTGAAGCCATAAACTTGGTGGATTCCAAGTTCTATCACCTCTGTTGGATGTGATTTCCAGCCGCCGCCGCCTCCGTTCGCGCCGCCGTCGAGCCGCCACAATCATTTCTTTACCCTGCTGTCCAGGATTCTGAGATCCAGGATAGAAGCTGAAATAAAAGGTTGGTACGCCAAATCCAGTTATCTGATGATCTTGAAATTTTGATAGATCATCCCCCTCCTTGTTAGCCATTCCCAATTTAAATTTCGTGCCAATCCGCCACCATTTGATATTTTTACCAGTATGTTAGTTCCACCCCTGACAGTCTGCCCATCTGCAGATCTGCGGGATAGTGTATTGGTGTTGTATTTTTCCCGCCCACTTAGTCTTCTCTAAAAATTTCGAAAAACATCATACGTGTTCCTCACACCCCCCTCTTCCACCCATAATTTTCCCAGAGTCTAGATCCATCATTTTTAGGTCGGTCAAAATTCAGCCTCAGGCAGATCCTGTTCTATCCTGACAGTCTGTAATCCGAGTCAGTAAAAAAACCTTGGGAATTGTCATTTTTGTTTCTAATCCATCTACTGGATGGATCTGAAATAATTATATGTTGTATCCCCTTGAGTCCTCTATCCAACGGTACCAATTTTGCTTCAATCCGACACCGGATCTGGGCACAAAAATTCTTTTTGTGGGGGCGTGCATTCCTATCCCGAGAATAGGCCAGCAAAGGTAGCAGCAAGTTAATTCTTGCAAAATTACTTCAGCATCGATTCAACCGCCGCCAATCTCGGGGATCTAAGAGGAGTCTTACACCGACGTCCTAGCTAGCCGCTGTGACCAGAAGGTGACCAGAAGCCATCGTCACAGCAGTCGAGTTCGCTTGTTGTCCAGCGGGCTGAACTGAGTTGCTGAACCGAGTTGGAATAGTACCGAGTTGGACCAGCAGCCTGTCTCCGGCCCGAAAGCCCTTCCGGCTTGCTGCCCCTCAACCCAAGTTCGCTACTGTCACGCCCCGACGCGGAAAATCGAAACGTAGCAGTTTATATCAATCATGTCAATTAGAGCATACATTACCACAAGAGACTAACCATCAGGCTAATAATAAAGAAACAATTAACCCAGCATTATTGATAATAATAATAAGAGAAAGTATTCAATTACATCCGACTCCTTGTGGACTTCTATCTCATTAATGGAAAATACATCAACTCTAGATAACAACTAATCCAAACTTGACTTGAACATAAACTCTAAATGGCTCGCTCCTAGAATCACTCGCCCCCGTCCCCATCGGAACGCACGTCCTCATCAGAACTACCTGAAAAGGATTGGAAAGTAGGGGTGAGCAAAGCTCAGTAGTATTTTATATCTCTATCATCAGAATTACACCCGACTCCTTGTGTACTTCTATCTCATTAATGGAAAATACATCAACTCTAGATAACAACTAATCCAAACTTGACTTGAACATAAACTCTAAATGGCTCGCTCCTGGAATCACTCGCCCCCGTCCCCATCGGAACGCACGTCCTCATCAGAACTACCTGAAAAGGATTGGAAAGTAGGGGTGAGCAAAGCTCAGTAGTATTTTATATCTCTATCATCAGGCATAATTAAAGTGATTAACCATTTATGAATAACATTGTAACAAAAGCGATGATAAATAAATGACAAGAGATAGATAGGGAAAAGAACATGAGCTTTCAAGTAAAGAGTAAGCACAAGTATAACTAGAACTTTTCATGTCATGAAATGATATTTGAAATTGGCCATATCAAGCACGCATATCATGTCACACAGGAATTTCAAGTAATTGAGTAAAAGTGGAAATGGCATAGACCAATCACGCTAGTCATGCACTTCGGTGCAATGCCACACCTTGTCATTACAAACTCCCCGGGGCACAAGTACTTTCGGGCACTCCTCCTAGGATCAGACCGGGCCCTTTATGATGCGTTGGCATTGAAGGTTTGGATCAATGATTCTAGTCTAGACATTCATCACATTAATGGCCAAGAGTTCCAAGGTTAAGCTCACGAACCTACTTCTAAGATCAAGAGAAATTCCAACAAAATTGGAATGACATCAAGTAGAAAGACTATGAGTCTTTAGGTAACAAGGATGTAAACAAGGATTTCACATAATCTCACAGTTCAAGGCCAACCTTGATAACTACTTCATGATGATAAACTAAGAAAAACCTTATTACTATCTTAATTGTGACGGTCTATAACAGGGCCGTTACATTGCTGTGACGGTCCAATCTTGGGCCGTTACAGGACACAGACCAGTTTAATTTGAAGTGGCCCAAAACATAATTTAAAACCACGTTCATGGGTTCAGGTCTTTAGGGTACAACCTGCCCGGCATCCTGGTGGGAATCCCATACTCACGGGGTCTTACGGAGGTCTCATAATAGTGGTCCTAGTCCAACGGAAGGAATATCCGGCAGAGAGTCCCATGTATTACAAGAATTGAGGCTAATAAACACGGAAACCAAAGCGGTGCGGTCAGTCAATCCCACCGGAGTGGCATGACTGTCAAACAATAAAGCTAAGATCAAAATATATATCTTACATAATTCAAAATTTATACAAGTTTAACTAAGGGTTTTTATCAAATTCTTCATGATCATTCAACTTAGGATTTTCTAACATCTTTCATGTAGAACAATGAAAATTTTATGTTTATGATCATAATACAATATTAACATCACGTTCTGCCTTACTTATAGATCAAGATATCATACTAACATAGCAAGTTTCTGGTTTTAAAAATGCATAAGCAATAGTTTAAAAAAATACTGTCAGGAGAACGTGACGGTCTAAGGAAGGGGCGTTACAAGCATGTAACGCTCTATAGTAGGTGCGTTACGTACCAGAGAATAAATAGATTAAAATTTCAAAATTCTAAAACACAGGGGCATGTGACGGTCTGTCGTGGGGCCGTCATGCTCATGTGACGGTCTGTCGTGCGGCCGTCAGGCTATAACGGCCTCTGGAAGATGCGTCACATGACCTGGAACCTGCCGACGATGAACTTCGACATGTTACACTAAAACTTCGATTGCTCATGATAGAATGAATAAAAAATTAGAGAAAATACTACCATTCGAAATAGCGTAAAAATTCGTATAAAATAGCATGCTTTGATTTAGATCTAACACAACAAGATTCAATCGTTAACTAATAATCATGAAAGTTGCCCTTTTTATACACCTCGGAGTAAACGTGAAATTCGAACAGCATGGTGAACGAGAATTGGGCAATTAGGTATCAAAAGAAAGAGCTCATGGAGACGCACAATACGGTATTATTATATTTCTATTTGGCTTGAGAGACACCTACCTTTGCTTGAAGGAAAGAAGGACGAAGAAGAGGGGTCGCCGGAACCCTAGGTACCACTCCTAGAACGCCCAAATTCTCCATCGTCTGATCACGATCGGTCCCGTCGCCTGTTGCTGGTGCAAATAGGGTTCTAAGGTGTCGAAAGCCCTCTATAAATAGAACCTATAGGGACTCCTAGAGATCGAATTTGGTTGAAGAGTCCTATGAAGAAATTCCGGCAAAAACTTCGGATATGGTTCTAATCCACCGCCGTCGCCACTGGTAGAAGCATCTAGAGTTAGGGTTTTTGAAGAGAAAGCAAAGACCTATCAATGGGCTAGGGTTTGGCTCGAATTGGAGCACAATTGGGCTAGAATTGGGCCCAAATTGTGATGGCTAAACTAGGTCTTCTAACCCACAAAAACTTCTAAAAATGTGAAATTGGGCCTATACGAATTTTATTTTGGGCTCTTACCTGAAGACAAAGTTATTACAAATTCGATTTTACACTAGTTTCATATTTTTTCAGAATTTTAATAATTTCTTTAAAAATTAAGCCAATAAATAATTAATTTATGTGGAAATATTATAGTAGAAAAAGACAGGGTGCTACACCCTCCCCCACTTAAGGAATTTGGTCCCCAAATTCACCGAATCTGCTAACAACCAACCTTAAAACAATTCGGGATATAATTTCCTGATCGCATCCTCGAATTCCCATGTTGCTTCCTCAGCTCCATGCCGACTCCACTGGACCTTGACCATCGAAATGGATCGATTCCTGAGTTGATGTTGCTTGAAGTCTAATATCTTGATAGGCTTCTCTTCATAAGATAAGTCCTTCTTCAATTCCAAATCAGTATGTTGGATAATGTGCGAAGGGTCATACACATACTTCCGAAGCATAGATACATGGAACACATCGTGAATACCAGCTAACTGTGGTGGTAGGGCTAATCTATAGGCAACTTCGCCTACCCTCTCTAAGATCTCAAATGGGCCAACAAACCTTGGGCTTAACTTGCCTCAAATTCTGAATCTTCTAATTCCTCTTGATGGTGACACTTTCAGAAATACATGGTCCCCAATCTGAAATTCTAGCTCCCTTCTTCTATTATCTGCATAGCTCTTTTGTCGGGACTGGGCGACCTTCAAACGGTCTCTGATAACTTAGATGTTCGTTGATGATTCTGAGATAAGATCTGGTCCGAGCCATTGCTTCTCACCAATTTCTTCCCAACAAAGAGGAGATCTACAACTCCTGCCATACAAGGCCTCAAACGGTGCCATCTGAATGCTGGATTGGTAACTATTATTGTATGCAAATTCAATCAAAGGTAAATGTTCATGCCAACTGCCTCCAAAATCAATTATACATGCTCTCAACATGTCTTCAACAATCTGGTTTGCTCTCTCAGTCTGTCCGTCAGTCTGAGGGTGAAAAGCTGTACTGAAGTTCAAACGAGTGCCTAATGATGCTTGGAGTCCTTTCCAAAAGTGAGATGTAAACCTGGGGTCTCTGTCAGATATGATGGACACAGGCACTCCATGCAATCTTATTGCTTTCTTTATATACAAGGCAACCAAAATATCCACGGTCCACCTTGACTTAATAGGTAAAAAGTGTGCAGACTTTGTCAGTCGATCAATGATCACCCAAATTCCATCAAGGCCTCCTTGTGTTCGGGGTAAACCCATAATAAAATCCATACCAACACTTTCCCACTTCCATTGTGGTATTTCGAGAGGTTTTAACTTCCCAGCAGGTCTGAAATGCTCTGCTTTAACTTGTTGACATACTAAACACCTGCTCACAAAATCGGCCACTTCCCTCTTCATGTTCGGCCACCAGAAAGTCCTCTTCAAATCTCTGAACATCTTTGTAGCTCCTGGGTGTATAGTATACTTAGATCTATGCACTTCTTCAAGAATCTTCTTCTTTATTTCCATGGAATCAGAGACACATGTTCTCCCTCGAAACAACAATCTCCCATCATCAGCTAACATATAATCTGGTCGATTAGCCATCTGTTCTTTAATTCCAACGAGCACAGGGTCATTATCCTGCAACTGCTTAATTTCTGCTAGTAATTTTGAACGAAGCTGAACATGAGCCACCAAGATCCGATCTTCCTTTTCTGTAATATCTAAATTGGCAAACTATTCTAACAACTTCCACTCTTGAATCATCAAACTGGCTAGCCTAGCTATTGGCTTCCTGCTTAAAGCATCTGCTACAACATTCCCTTTTTCGGGATGATATTCAATGGAGAAGTGGAAATCCTTTAAGTACTCTAACCACCTTCTTTGTCTCATATTCAACTCTTTCTGAGAAAATAAGTATTTTAAGCTCTTATGGTCTGAGTACACGATGAAAGTTTCTCCATAAAGATAATGCCTCCATATCTTAAGAGCAAACACAACCGCTGCTAACTCCAGATCATGCACAGGGTAATTCTCTTCATGTTTTCTTAACTGCCTAGAGGAATAAGCTATCACCTTCCCTCGTTGCATCAATACGCAACTGACGGGATCGGAAAATGGCTCCAACAAAAAAAGAGTTGTGAATTAGTATTTATGGTCGTGTTTTGTTAATCGGGCCACATGTTTAAGCCTAATGGATCATGTTTATGTCTACAATAATCATGTAAGAGTCTTTTTTTTATTTTGTGTCTTTTAGTCTTCCCAAGAGAGTTATAATGAGTCTTAGGTGTTAGGTGTTAGTTGAAGTTTAATGAGTGTCTTTTGATTTTCTTTTGAAGTCTATAAATGTGTTATGTAACCTCTCTTTAAGAAGGAATGGAGTGATTAGAATTTTTGGAAACCATCCATCGTGAGGTGTGAAGCCTTGTATCTTTCGTGCTCTTCTCTGAGAAGGAGATGAGGTGAGAAACCTCCCCCCGGTTGAGATGCCCGGACAACCACCGTCCACCTCCTTCCCACCATCTTCCCTCCCACCACTCTCCCCTTCCCACCATTGCCTGCCCCTGCCCATTTCTCTTTCCCACAGCCACTCCTACAATGGTCTCAGGTTAGAAACATGGGTGCAGTGTCTCCGTGACAGAGACAGGTGAGAAGCCCCACCCACGTCCTCCTACCCCGGTACCATCGTTGCCCTCTCTCTAGCCACCGCCGGCCCTGTAGCCATCTCCCACCTTCCTTCTTGCCGTCTGCCTCCTTCATCCCGTCGCCATGCACCATGCCAGATGTGAGGACCCAGCCACCACCGCCATGATAACCCAGCCCCCCTTCTCTATTCTCCCACTCAGTCTCCCTCCCACCATGCCCCACAACCTCCCCCCCTCCATACCAGCATGCACCATCCCACCACAAGTAAAACGTCTCCTGCCTTTCCCTGGCCCCACCCCCCCCCACTTCTCCAACTCCCACCTGCAAACATGAACAGAGCCACCGCCCCCCCTGTTCCACCATCACCACCTGCGGACAGCCACCCCAGCCCCCCCGCTCCACCACCTGCAGACAGCCACCCCGACCCCCCCTTACTACTCCCTTTATTCCCCTGCCCACACCGCCCCACTCCACAGCATCGAGCCCACTGCTGCCATCACCTTGCGACCACACACCACCGAGCCGGCCACTCTACGTCACCGGCCGCATCTGCACTGCCATCGTCGGACCCTGCCGAGCTCGCCAACAACCACCCAGTGCCACCTTCTGCACCTCCGAGGCCGCTGCGATGGTCACCACCGGCCATCCGTCAACTGCCATGAGGTCATGGTCTCGAGCGCTATCCCCTCCGAGCATGGCGCGCACGACAACCGGCCATGCATCCTGGCTTCCGAGCACGACGCTGGCACCCCCACCGAACACGTCGGTTTTAGCCGCATGGGCGTGCATCTCCGCCTCCCTCCGATCTAGGCCATTAGTGGAGCGGAGCCAACGGCCACGCCATCCTCTCTCTACCCATTCTCTATCTTTCTCTCTTCCCCCTCTCCCTACGTCAGTAGCATGGCCGCGGACATCATCTCTCTATAGTGGCCCTCTCTCTCTCTCCATCCCTTTCTCTCTCTCTCTCGTGTAGCTGTGAGCTACTGTACATGAACAGTGGAAAAAAAGGAGTGGGGAGAAGTTATTTTTGAAAAGAAAAAAAAAGAAGGGAGAAAATGAAGAGAAAAGAAAATCACACGATCTGAATTTTTGTCTCACATCAAATGGTATCAGAGCAAGTCGTCCGGTTTGTCCCAACAAGTCGGGGTTCTGCAGATTCGAGAATCAAGGTTCGAGGTCGAACCTTCTCCAAGTGGAGGGGTTTGACGGGATCGGAAAATGGCTCCAACAAAAAAAAGAGTTGTGAATTAGTATTTATGGTCGTGTTTTGTTAATCGGGCCACATGTTTAAGCCTAATGGATCATGTTTATGTCTACAATAATCATGTAAGAGTCTTTTTTTTATTTTGTGTCTTTTAGTCTTCCCAAGAGAGTTATAATGAGTCTTAGGTGTTAGGTGTTAGTTGAAGTTTAATGAGTGTCTTTTGATTTTCTTTTGAAGTCTATAAATGTGTTATGTAACCTCTCTTTAAGAAGGAATGAAGTGATTAGAATTTTTGGAAACCATCCATCGTGAGGTGTGAAGCCTTGTATCTTTCGTGCTCTTCTCCGAGAAGGAGATGAGGTAAGAAACCTCCCCCCGATTGAGATGCCCGGACAACCACCGTCCACCTCCTTCCCACCATCTTCCCTCCCACCACTCTCCCCTTCCCACCATTGCCTGCCCCTGCCCATTTCTCTTTCCCACAGCCACTCCTACAATGGTCTTAGGTTAGAAACATGGGTGCAGTGTCTCCGTGACAGACACGGGTGAGAAGCCCCACCCACGTCCTCCTACCCCGGTACCATCGTTGCCCTCTCTCCAGCCACCACCGGCCCTGTAGCCATCTCCCACCTTCCTTCTTGCTGTCTGCCTCCTTCATCCCGTCGTCATGCACCATGCCAGATGTGAGGACCCAGCCACCACCGCCATGATAACCCAGCCCCCCTTCTCTGTTCTCCCACCCAGTCACCCTCCCACCATGCCCCGCAACCCGCCCCCTCCATAACAGCATGCACCATCCCACCACAAGTAAAACGTCTCCTGCCTTTCCCTGGCCCCACCCCCCACTTCTCCAACTCCCACCTACAAACGCGAACAGAGCCACCACCCCCCCTGTTCCACCATCACCACCTGCGGACAGCCACCCCAGCCCCCCCGCTCCACCACCTACGGACAGCCACCCCGGCCCCCCCTTACTACTCCCTTTATTCCCCTGCCCACACCGCCCCACTCCACAGCATCGAGCCCATTGCCGCCATTACCTTGCGACCACACACCATCGAGCCGGCCACTCTACGTCACCAGCCGCATCTACACTGCCATCGTCGGACCCTGCCGAGCTCGCCAACAACCACCCAGCGCCACCTTCTGCACCTCCGAGGCCGCTGCGATGGTCACCACCGGCCATCCGTCAACTGCCATGAGGTCGTTGTCTCGAGCGCTGTCCCCTCCGAGCATGGCGAGCACGGCAACCGGTCATGCATCCTGGCTTCCGAGCATGACGATGGCACCCCCACTGAACACGTCGGTTTGAGCCGCATGGGCGTGCATCTTCGCCTCCCTCCGATCTAGGCCATTAGCGGAGCGGAGCCAACGGCCACGTCATCCTCTCTCTACCCATTCTCTATCTTTCTCTCTTCCCCCTCTCCCTACATCAGTAGCATGGCCGCGGACATCATCTCTCTATAGTGGCCCTCTCTCTCTCCATCCCTTTCTCTCTCTCTCGTGTAGCTGTGACCTACTGTAGATGAACAGTGGAAAAAAAGGGGTGGGGAGAAGTTATTTTTGAAAAGAAAAAAAAGAAGGGAGAAAATGAAGAGAAAAGAAAATCACACGATCCGAATTTTTGTCTCACATCAGCAACCTAAACCGATTCCTGAAGCATCGGTATAAACCTCAAAACCTCCTTCACCTAAGGGTAAGGCCAAAACTGGGGCAGTGATCAAACACTCTTTCAAAGTCTGAAAACTCTTTTCACAATCATCCGTCCATTCAAAACAATTCTCCTTACGAGTTAACCTTGTCAAGGGCACTGCAATCTTAGAAAACTTCTTGATGAACCTTCGATAATAGCCTGCCAAGCCTAAGAAGCTTCTGATCTCAGTTACATTCACATGTCTTTCCCAATTACGTACAACCTCAACTTTAGAAGGGTCTACTGCGATTCCCTCTTTAGAAATAATGTGGCCCAGAAAAGATACCTCTTGCAACCAGAACTCACATTTACTAAACTTGGCGTATAGCTTATGCTCTTTTAATATTTGCAACGCCATTCTTAAGTGTTGTTCATGCTCCTCCTTGTTCCTTGAATATATCATAATATCATCGATAAATACCACGACCCACTGATCCAAGTAGGGCCAAAATACACTATTCATTAGCTGCATAAAAGCTGCAGGAGCATTTGTTAGTCCAAACGGCATCACCACAAATTCAAAATGCCCATACCTGCTACGGAATGCCGTCTTAAAAATATCTTCATCTTTTATCCTCAACTGATGATACCCAGATCTGAGATCGATCTTTGAGAAATACTGGGCTCTTGATATCTGATCAAATAATTCATCGATCCTTGGTAATGGGTACTTATTCTTCACGGTGAGTTCATTCAACTGACGATAATCGATACACAGCCTTAAAGAACCATCTTTCTTCCTTACAAAAAGAACAAGAGCACCCCATGGGGAAGTACTCGGACGAATGAACCCTCTTTCTAGCAAGTCTAACAACTGCATCTTTAGTTCTCTTAACTCAGCCGGGGACATACGGTACGGAGCTCTCGAAACAGGCGAGGCGCCAGGAATCGGGTCAATAGAGAAAACCACCTCTCTTTCAGGGGGAAGACCTGGCAATTCATCTGGAAATACCTCCGGAAAATCTTGAATAGCAGGGATATCCTTCAACTCCACTTCCTTCTTATCAGTTAAAGAAATTAAAGCCACGAATGCTGGACACCCCTGTCTTAACAACTTATCTGCCCGAAGTGCCGAAATGAGTGGCACGGTCTTGGATAGCCTAGAGCGAGAGAAAGAAATCTTCAGACGTCCAGGGAAAGACACTACTCCTGACTTACAATGAACACTAGCACCATACTTAGATAACCAATTATCCCCTAAGATTACATCATAATCTTTCATCTTCATGCATACTAGATCAGCAGATAAATTACAACCATTGATCAAAACTTCACTAGAAGGATAATAATATTTAATCTCGGATCCCGAACCAATAGGGGTGGATATCATAAGGTGTGAATCCAACAACACCGGTCCCACAGATAAAGTCTTAGCAAATTTTAGAGATATAAAAGAATGAGTGGCTCCAGTGTCGAAAAGTATGAATGCTGGCTTGGAAAGAATAGTAAGAGTACCTTCGACAATACCTCCTTCCTCGGTAGTCTGGTTCTCGGTCTCTGCCTCCTGGAGGGCTTGGAGCCTGCCTTGCCGCTTGTAACTTCCTTGCGACTTATCAGATGCTGCCGATTCATTAATAAGGGGACATTCTGGAATTCGGTGGTCCCTACTACCACACCTTAAGCAAGCGCCTAACTTGCACCAACACTCTTCCATCTTGTGACCTAGACGGTCATAGTACTTAGAAACTGCCTTAGACGGCACAACTGGTCCAACCTTCTTCTCGCCTTCCATGGGTTTCTTGTTTTTAGAAAAACTCGGCCCACCATTGGGCCTCTTCTGACCATTACTGGGTCTGAAGTTCTCGGACTAGTAGTTTGTTCCTTCTTCTTATCCCGACCTCTGATCCGGTCAGTCATTTCCATCGTATCCTCCAAAACTTGTGCTTTCCTTACTATCTCAGCATAGATATGGATTTCTAAGGGTGTCAATTGATTGATATACTGAAGCTTCAAACCATTCAAAAATCTTTTAGCCTTCATTTTCTCAGTGGACACCAAGTGTGGGGCATACTTACATAATCTGGAAAACTGCGCTTCATATTCCGCAACCGACAAGTTTCTTTGTTTCAAAGCAGCAAACTCGTCCGCCTTCTTCTCCTGCACCCGATCTGAGAAGTACTTGCTATTGAAAAACTCCTTGAACTCATCCCACGTGGCACACCTATTCCCCAGTGTGGCTTCCACGGCTTCCCACCAAGCACGAGCATCGCGGTCAAATTGGAAAGTCGCTAGTAAGACGCGATCCTGATCTCCACATTGCATAACCCTGAAGATTCTTTCCGTCTCCTTCAGCCAGTTCTCAGCCTCATCCGGGTCCGAAGATCCACTGAAACGCGGGGGATTCAAGCCCTGAAAGTTTCGATGTAGATTGCCTGCTCCTTGCTGTCCGCCGCCTTGGGCTACTTGCTGTAAGGCCTGGGTCAAGCCCTGCACTGTACGTTGCATGTCTCGCCATTGAGTGCGTTTTGCCGCCATCACGGAAATTCCTACAGCATAAAAGAAGTAATTAAGAACGTCCTATTGGATCTAACTTCTTATAGCTAGTTAATTAATTAACTAATCTTTGCCCAAGTCTCTACCCAACTCACTGGGTCAGATTCTGACTTTACTAAGGTTTAAAGGTTCTATAACACTACTAGCAACCTAGGGTCTAAAGAAAACCTAGGCTCTGATACCACAAAACATGTCACGCCCCGACGCGGAAAATCGGAACGTAGTAGTTTATATCAATCATGCCAATCAGAGCATACATTACCATAAGAGACTAACCATCAGGCTAATAATAAAGAAACAATTAACCCAACATTATTGATAATAATAATAATAAGAGAAAGTATTCAATTACACCTGACTCCTTGTGGACTTCTATCTCATTAATGGAAAATACATCAACTCTAGATAACAACTAATCCAAACTTGACTTGAACATAAACTCTAAATGGCTCGCTCTTGGAATCACTCGCTCCCGTCCCCATCGGAACGCACGTCCTCATCAGAACTACCTGAAAAGGATTGGAAAGTAGGGGTGAGCAAAGCCCAGTAGGATTTTATATCTCTATCATCAGGCATAATTAAAGTGATTAACCATTTATGAATAACGTTGTAACAAAAGCGATGATAAATAAATGACAAGAGATAGATAGGGAAAAGAACATGAGCTTTCAAGTAAAGAGTAAACACAAGTATAACTAGAACTTTTCATGTCATGAAATGATAAATGGAATTGGCCATATCAAGCACGCATATCATGTCACACAGGAATTTCAAGTAATTGAGTAAAAGTGAAAATGTCATAGACCAATCACGCTAGTCATGCACTTCGGTGCAATGCCACACCTTGTCATTACAAACTCCCCGGGGCATAAGTACTTTCGGGCGCTCCTCCTAGGACCAGACCAGGCCCTTTATGATGCGTTGGCATTGAAGGTTTGGATCAATGATCATAGTCTAGACATTCATCACATTAATGGCCAAGAGTTCCAAGGTTAAGCTCACGAACCTACTTCTAAGATCAAGAGAAATTCCAACAAAAATGGAATGACATCAAGTAGAAAGACTATGAGTCTTTAGGTAACAAGGATGTAAATAAGGATTTCACATAATCTCACAGTTCAAGGCCAACCTTGATAACTGCTTCATGATGATAAAACAAGAAAAACCTTATTACTATCTTAACTGTAACGGTCTATAACAGGGCCATTACGTTGCTGTGACGGTCCAATCTTGGGCCGTTACAGGACACAGACCAGTTTAATTTGAACTGGCCCAAAACACAATTTAAAACCACGTTCATGGGTTCAGGTCTTTAGGGTACAACCTGCCCGACGTCCTGGTGGGAATCCCAGGCTCATGGGGTCTTACGGAGGTCTCATAATAGTGGTCCTAGTCTGACGAAAGGAATATCCAGCGGAGAGTCCCATGTATTACAAGAATTGAGGCTAATAAACACGGAAACCAAAGCGGTGCGGTCAGTCAATCCCACCGGAGTGGCATGACTGTCAAACAATAAAGCTAAGATCAAAATATATATCTTACATAATTCAAAATTTATACAAGTTTAACTAAGGGTTTTTATCAAATTCTTCATGATCATTCAACTTAGGATTTTCTAACATCTTTCATGTAGAACAATGAAAACTTTATGTGTATGATCATAATACAATATTAACATCACGTTCAGCTTTACTTATAGATCAAGATATCATACTAACATAGCAAGTTTCTGGTTTTAAAAACGCATAAGCAATAGTTTAAAAAAATACTGTCAGGAGAACGTGACGGTCTAAGGAAGGGGCGTTACAAGCATGTAACACTCTATAGTAGGTGCGTTACGTACCAGACAATAAATAGATTAAAATTTCAAAATTCTAAAACACAGGGGCATGTGACAGTCTGTCGTGGGGCCGTCAGGCTCATGCGACGGTCTGTCGTGCGGCCGTCAGGCTGTAACGGCCTCTGGAAGATGCGTCACATGACCTGGAAGATGAACTTCGACATGTTACACTAAAACTTTGATTGCTCATGATATAATGAATAAAAAATTAGGGAAAATATTACCATTCGAAAGAGCGTAAAAATTCGTATAAAATAGCATGCTTTGATTTAGATCTAACACAACAAGATTCAATCGTTAACTAATAATCATGAAAGTTGCCATTTTTATACACCTCGGAGTAAACATGAAATTCGAACAGCATGGTGAACAAGAATTGGGCAATTAGGTATCTAAAAGAAAGTGCTCATGGAGACGCACAATACGGTATTATTATATTTCTATTTGGCCTGAGAGACACCTACCTTTGCTTGAAGGAAAGAAGGTCGAAGAAGAGGGGTCGCCGGAACCCTAGGTACTGCTCCTAGAACGCCCAAATTCTCCCTCGTCCGATAACAATCGGTCCCGCCGCCTATTGCCGGTGCAAATAGGGTTCTACGGTGTCGAAAGCCCTCTATAAATAGAACCTATAGGGCGTAGAGATCGAATTTGGTTGAAGAGTCCTATGAAGAAATTTCGGCGAAAACTTCAGATAAGGTTCTAATCCACCGCCGTTGCCGCTGGTAGAAGCATCTAGAGTTAGGGTTTTCGAAGAGAAAGCAAAGACCTATCAATGGGCTAGAGTTTGGCTCGAATTGGAGCACAATTGGGCTAGAATTGGGCTCAAATTGTGATGACTAAACTAGGTCTTTTAACCCACAAAACTTCTAAAAACACGAAATTGGGCCTATACGAATTTTATTTTGGGCTCTTACCTGAAGACAAAGTTATTATAAATTCGATTTTACACTAGTTTCATATTTTTCCAGAATTTTAATAATTTATTTAGAAGTTGAGCCAATAAATAATTAATTTGTGTGGAAATATTATAGTAGAAAAAGACAGGGTGCTACAGCTACTCTCGGGTCCCATTATAGCCCTTTACCTCCCTGTGTGGAGTGGGCAATTAAATTCATTGCTGTAATTATTTATTTACTGTGTACCGGGAGTACGAGTTTCGGCTGGGGTCGTCTTTCCCACGCCCGGAGCGTGGAGGTATCGTTTCCGCTCCCCTCTTTGGCATTTGCTTTACTCGTATATACTTTTATATGCCGCTGCATGAGTGATAGGTTAATTAGCTCGTTATATTATTTCAATCACCGCTGCGAGAGAGTGAGTGTGACCCGTCCCGTGACTCAATCCGAGCACGCGAAAAAGCCGATACCTGAGACTCATTGTCGATTTCTCAACCGCGCACATCCGCACGTTTCCCTAGCTTAGGGACGTCCGTGAGCTAGAGTCCCTTGTTGTCTGGAGTCGCGTCCCGCATCCAATTGGTATCAGAGCTAAGTTGAGTCTAGGGTAGTCGGTTAGTTGGTCAAAAGTTTGCGTTGTATTTCGATACCTGGTATATCAAAAGGTGTTCCCGGAATGATAGGTAACGCCTATCGGGAAGGTAGCACACTTGCGTGAGTGCGATCTTCGGATCAAACCTCCGCCACGTATCGGATATGGGTTGAGTCTAGGTTTGTATTCGAGTCTGCATTTTACCCCTTTTCATCATTTAGAGTCGTGTCTAGGTGCTTGCATTAGTTTTGTATAAAAAAACAAAAAAAAGTGAAAAAGAGTCTCTTGCATGCCCACTTATGTGCAACTATGGCCAACCCCTGCACCTCGATTAGACCCGTCCAAGGTAACAAGTCCGTGTCTGCGTACATTCGGGACTATGATGAGTACCGGTTGGGATATGGAGTTGGAGAGGAGAGCACCACTACCGCATTTCAGTTCCGGAGAGGTTTGCGACTTCACTTCCAGTTTGAATTGCTTTGCCGTAACGTGACCACTCTGGCGCATTCTTATCTGGTCACTCTAGAGGTTGAGCCTTTTGAGTCAAGGTTTGATGCTGCCTTTCGACGAGCATCTACCTATCAGTAGAGTCCCGAGCCAGTCGGACAGGCTGCCCACGGCCTTTCCCACCCCAGCCGGGGATCCCTTCCCATAGAGCTCCTTTGCCACCTACTTTACCTTCCGATCTTTATTCGGAGCCACCGCATTTGGAGCCACCCGTGTTTCTAACGAGAAAGCTATTCATCGCCGAGCCACTACTTAGTTGGCTCAAGATAGGCTTGGTCCCTAGACCACCGTACTACCCATCCATATACCCTACACTACCATTAGTGCCCGTCAACTCATTCCATACCACATTCTGATCTTTCCACCATGTTGATATTTTCGAAGACCTTATCAAGGGATTAGACAGGTAAATGAAGTTGACGTGTATGTTGGCCCGAGGCTTCGACCAACCCCATAGTCGTAGCTTCACACATCCAGCCTTAGGGTCCATTAGCTCCGTGTGCACCGTGGGTCATGTCACCATGGAGGTTCTCTTATTCCTCCCCTCGTCGGCCGAGTCTGATTTCATTCCACTTTTCCCGAGGGAGGAACCATACATTCTATATGAGACCACCGTCCCCTATACCCTAGTGCATGAAGGTGTCCACCTACACCTTCAAGAATTCCAAACGTGGGACCGTGTCATGAGGGAACCCGTCGCGAGGGGTCATACATTCTTTGATCCCTTCGACCCCTTCCCTAGTGAACCCCTTGACCCACCACATCTACTCCACTTCTTTGAGGGAGTCCACTATCACACCCCTACCCTACAGGCCAGTCCACCTACACTCCGCAAGGAGCCCGTTCATTGGGGTATGGACGTAGGAGATTTCAGCTCTCCTAGCCCACCCAAACCGTCCACGCCTAGCCCACCCAAACCTCCCAATTCCAAAAGGCCGTCCATGAAAGAGTGGTACACTTTGGGATCTCTAGGAGTCCATGATTCTATCGACATTTGGTTGCGTCTTGTGTATGCATGGCACACATTCGAATGTCCTGGTCCACCATTGAATATTTATGGGTCGGTCTAACAGTAGGTTTGTCTAAGGTCATGTGTGAGTCTATGTTTTTTTTTATTTGCTTAGAGTCCATACATGCATGTGTCGAGCATATTAGGAGTCGCATAGTCGGTCTCATGTCAGCTCGCGATGTCAGTCCCTTTCGAGTATGAGGCAAGTCGGGTCTACTGCGTATGTTGTAGACTTGCCAAAATTTGGGATCGGCTCTACCATTCTATGTCTCGGATCTAGTCACATAAAGGGACCCAGCGGTGATTCCTAGTGAGTCATTGAGCTGTCTCCTTCCTTTGAGAGTGTCCCCACCCCGGAGTGTCCACCACTAGCCTCATTTCCACAGTAGCATGTGCATATCGAATATATACGGGTTGAGCAGGTGACGATTACTTGGAGTGGAGCATACTCCGCACTGCCTGGTATGGTGTCTGATCCGCAGGAGCCACTCGAGCAGCCGCACCCCTTACTCGACGGCGTCGAGTTCTTCCCACTCGGAGAGAATTGATGGGAATCAACACCGAGCACTAACATTTTATTTTTTTACATTTGCATCCTTTTGATTGCATTTATATCCTCGGCTAATTAGGTTTACAATTGTAAGGCATTATAAGCCAAAGGGTTAGTCATTATGAATCTTTGCAAAAAGGCCTTTGGGGTTCTATGTAAAATGCCAGTAGGTCCAGAAGGGTCCTGTAGATGCCTGATTTCGGACATCCCGCGGAGCTTGTCTAGCCACCATAGAAGTGATACTTTCTTCTTGTTTGATTGGTTGTGTGGAGTCTCATCCTTGTTTAGGTAGGCTCCATCCTGTCCCTTCTCAGGTCCAACTTCGCGGTAAGTTGGCAGGGGGTTGCAGGGGGGGCAATGCCCCCTGCCCGTAAGGTCGGGGGTTCGGGGTCGTCAGCCCCCGAGGCGAATTTTCTGAGGTCTTATATGCATTCTCTACCCTGATCCCTGGGCGGCCAAGGTGCTGGCCACCCACAACCCAGGGTGGCCGATAGCTGGCCGCCCAGCCCATTCCAGGGCGGCCAGAACCTTGGCCACCCACCATCCTAGGTGGCCACAAAGCTGGCCGCCCAGCTCTTCCTAGAAGGCAAGACACCTTGCCGCCCTCACCCTCAAGAAGGCCATGGACTTGGCCGCCCAGCTCCTTTGGACGGCCAGAACCTTGGCTGCCTCTTGTCAACCGCCCGTCAACTCCACAATCAGCCCACTCTGGGCATGTCCCCCAAAACTACTCCCACTCCGGAGGGTTCGAGACCCACGTAGCCTTACACGCACTCTATTTTTGAACAATTTTGGAGGGAGATTGCGCGACATACAAAACTCTATTCCGAATCATCTCACGAGAGACTTGGTGGGAGGGGGAGTTGGACATTTTCTCACGAGGGGTTGGAGAGTGTAGGAGGGGTTGTTCCTTCGGGCCCAGAGAGAGAGCTGGGAGCACGATAGCATCCTTCCCCGACCTTTCCCTAGTAGTAGAACCTGAAGTTGGAGAGCTCCGCGACCGAGGAGCCCAGTTCCAGGGGCCGCCCTTTGTTTGGTTGACGGGCAAACCCCGTCTTTCTTCCTTGTTCTCCATTTTGCTATACTTCATTTCGTTTTACTGCATTCATGCATGATAGATCTTCCTAGATCCCTTTTTAAAGAGGTTTTTCAACCCAAAACATAGGGAAGGCGGATGGTTGAAAGTCTCAGCCATCCCCCTTTCCGCCCCCCTTCCCAGTACGATAGACCCCATTTGCATGCTTTCTTTACTCCTCTGAGCATATTCTGCACTTCCACAGTCTAATGGGTTTGTTCTCTTTGTTTGCTAGTTAATTTTGCAGGAACTTCGTCATCGACTCGCACAGCTCCTTGTTCTTGGTCGGCCAAGAGCGAGGATAGGAAGAACCCACATTCTTCTATTCCTAAGGCATTCATGATCACTCTACCCCTGTGAGGCTCAGGTATAAGTCTCTGGTGATCACATCATTTCTTCATTTCTAACCTGTGCACTGTAGGTAGCAGCAACACAAGTTCGGGAGGACACACACTCATCACCACCTTCACACGGACGCCACCCTTCCGACGCCTACAACCTTCTGGCGATCACGGTGGGACTACGTGATTGCTCACTGTGAGTCTTTAGATTGAAGTCTACTGCATTTAGTTTCTAGTAAATAGCTTTTTCCCATCTTCATCTTTCATTTTTAGTTGCTCTCTGTTCTTGTTTGCACTTGGTACACATGCGGGACCAAAACAGAGGGCGGCCAAGGTTCTGGCCACCCAGGATCCTGAAGGCCAATGACCTGGCCGCCCAGGTCCTTAAGGTGGCCATGTACTTGGCCGCCCAACCCCTTTGAGCGGTCATCGAGTCAGCCATCTTCAGGTTATGTTTCTACTTTCGTTTCAATCATGTTTGCATAGTTTAGCTTTTGTTTTGTGTATTTTTGCTTTTGTTTGTTCTCACATTGCAGGTTTGAGTCCGGGGTGGGCTTAGGAAGAGCCGGCATTGCACATATTAGGAACACCCTCCCATTGATTTGGACTCTTCACCTGGGGATTCTCACTCAGGTGTAACTAGTCCTTTCAATTGGGAACCTCTATGAGTCCCCGCGAACCGTGGATTCCCACACGGTCGCCGGGCGGGTAACAAACTCAAATTAGACTAATCTCGGGATTAACATAAGCTAAAAATTTGGGGCGCATTGTTTGAATACATGCTTGATGTTAAATACCATAAATTCAATCTTAATTGGCTTTAAAAATTCCACTTGAATTTCCTAAAAGTTAATTAGGTTGAGTTGCAATGGACCAATGTTATTCTAACATGCATGTTGTTGATGAGGATGACCTTGAATTTTATGACACACAAACCCGGCTTTATGCCGAGGAAGATGCACCTAATGCCTTCATTGGGATGGGTCAAAATTCACCAATTAATATAAGTCAAAGCACAAGTAGTGAAGAATCATCCTCCCAAAGTGAAGAATCCATCAATGTCAAAACCCCATCAATCTCCCCGAAAGAGGACCAAGAGCTAGCTAGAGTGTTATCTCGATATTCCTCTAACTATTTGGTTGCTCTAGCTTCCCAAAGAAGATCCCATCTCAATGCTCAATCCACTCCTAGGAGATCTCCAATTCCAATGCCAAATTCATTCAATAGGGCTCCCTCCCGTGTTCCTAATCAACCTAACCATCCTCTTCACTCTCAAGGGGTTGCATTCTCTCTGATTTCTCATCCTATGACAAATGGCAATGCGCCCCTTAAGCACTCCAATCCCATATCCCGACAAGAGGTGGAAAGGTATGTTCGGCAAATGGTTGCCGAAAGTCTCCCCAAACATCAACCTCATTCCTTCACTAGCTATTGCAAACTTCCGAATGCTTATTTTCCCCCAGGTTTCAAACCCCCCAAATATCGGAAGTATGATGGTTCCACGGATCACATGAACATCTCTCTTGCTTTCTAATGGACTCTCATCAATGGCTTTATGATTGGATCCTCCTAGTTCACCTCTTTCAAAAATCTCTAGAAGGAGAGGCCTTTATGTGGTTCTCTTCACTCTCAGCCATTGATCTCATCAACTTTCACATTGTGTCTGAGCGTTTCATCGCTCATTTCGGCCACATGGCTAGTGTAGCTCCCACTCTCACGGACCTTATCATGGAAAAGATGAAGTTCGATGAGGACTTCACTCATTTTGCTAATCGGTGGAGAGCTATGGCTTTTAGGTCTGGGATTGCCATCCCGGAATCCCAAGCCATCACTGTTCTAGTCAATAATTCAATTCCTCAGCTCCACGCTATCTTGATGCTTAGCGAATTTCACACATTCGCTCAACTCTTCAAACGAGCTCATGTTGTTCAAACTCAACTCAAACATTCCTCATTTCCATTCCCATATCTAGATGATTGTGATGTCCCAACATCAGATGGGGCAAGCTCCTATGATCACATCAATCCCTTCAACCATCCTCCTAACCTCACCAACCATGAGGTTGCCGCTGCAAGCCGCGGGGCACCGGTGAAGGGGCAAGGGAATGCCCCTCACTCCTTTCCTTTCCATCAATCATCTCATGTTCCATCCTACACTCAAGAAAGGTTAGCCATGGTTAGGGGCAATCAAGAGTCTAGGCTAATGGAAAGAGGACAACATTGGCAATATGATGAGGAGGAAGTGGCAAATGATCGACCCATAGTGAGCTCGGACACAGGACACATGATTGGCCTTGGACAAGGGACAAGACCTTTGGTCTTGATCCGACCCAAGAGTGAATCTCCACAACAAAGCGAAGACATCCCTCCTTCCACTCCAACTCCACCTCAAGGGGCAAGGCCCTTAGTTCTCATTCTGCCTAAGAGCACATCTACTCGACAGTCAAATCAAAGTGTCTCTTCTCTGCTCATGGCGGAGGTTCACTCAACTTCATCCACTTTTTATCAAGACACCTCACGGGAAGAGCTACTAGCATCTTTTGATTTAATCAAACCAGCTCCTACCCCAACCATGCTGCCAACTTAATTTGAACCAATCCCTATTGTTGATGAGTCTTTTGCGACCCCTACCCCAATTGATCTAGCTCCGATTCAGCTTCCCCAACATGAATCCATTCCTTTTTATGAATCAGATGCTGAATTTGCTCTCCCAAATCAAGAGGTCATTCCAATTATCCGATCAAGCTCTTCACATATCCCTAGCCCCAAGATTGCTCCTCCTTTAGAAATTTTGGCCGGCATCTCCATGGTGTTGGACCCGACCACGTTCATGTCATCAAAGGACAAGGAGCCCATCATCTCCACCTTGGATGTCCATCAATCTATTCCATCTTCCGAATCCTTAGAGTCACCCGTACCTAAGGAGAAACCTCAAGATGTAGGATGGCACATAATGTCTAAGATGGGCTATACAACTGGTGCAAGGTTAGGAAAGGACGAACAAGGAGTCGATTGAGGAAAATGGAACACTTGAGAGATTTGGATTGTGGTGTCAACCAACTAAGGTTAGCAAGGATGAATCAAACAGGTGGAGTTTGCATGCTCATTTTGTAAAGGAATCTTGTCATGTGGAAGAGAGAATTGCAAATGTTGAAATACTGCATGAAGAGGAATATGTGGATCTAAAAGAAAAGCTAGATGATGTAGACATAGAGGATTTGGGTTTATCAAAACTATTATCTGAAGAATCCTTGTCCCACTCGATAACCCAAGAAGAAATCCATGAAGCAAAAGGAGAACCGACTCTGTTAGACCTCCTCTCTTTCCTATTCCTCTTGTTCACATCTTTCAAAAGTGGTTCCGTCTCCAAAGCTGATCAATCCCAAAAAGCAAAGCCTAAAGCTGTCATCGAGAAGCCCACTCTTGGGGCAAAACTTTCGATCCATGATTCCTTAGCTCAGGAACCTTCATCCACCACCCTTAATCACACATCTCCAATCAACAACCCTGCCATGGGCACTTGCTCTATACATAATAGGTCAGATTTAGAAGAGTCCAAACCTTTGGCTACACCACACAAGAAAGCCAGGGGCACCCAAATTCCCTACCAACTCTGGTTAGGTCTAGCTGAAAGTTATAATTTGTTAACTCAAATCTTAATGTTTAGTTTAATGAATTCAATAAATTTGTTGCAAGATAAAGAACGATCTAACCCGCCTCCTATGGCCAAACATATTCAAGTTAAAGAGCACATTAATCCTAGTAGGTATAGGGGTCATGTCCACGGCCGCGTACTTGCTTCTCATCCACTTGAACTTTGTTTCCGACCTACCAAGGAGGTGGACTGCTCCACTTCCTCCATCCAGCAGTCCCCAGAGTGTCCAGACGATACCATCCGCTTTGTAGGAACCCTTGTACATAGTTTATAATCCAAAATCCAGAAATAATGGAAAATTCAAACCCAAAATCCTAAAAAAAGTAGAAATCAAACAAAACCAACAGTCTGGCAGCTGCCATGCATTTCACTCTCCATCCCTTCATGTATGTTAAGGTTAGGTTGCATTAATGCCTCGGTGGTTAGGACTTTGATCTATCGGAACCGAGCAGAATTCTACCCAGCTAAGCTAATGCTCCAAGGGGCAAGCAATATGCACACACTCACATGCTTTCAAAATATGACAACAGCCTAAACGGGTAACTATCCCAAAGATTTCTGGAAGACTCCAAAATCCTCCTTTTCCTCTCTACTCGACCGATCAAGACAGTCGGCGCTCTTAAAGCCTTGAGCTCAGTAGCTGAAACATGATGCCCTCAAGTGAGAATAGGACTCACCTTCCTTGCAAAATGAGACCAGAGCACGTGAAGAGGGCAGTGTCCCCGCAGGTAAAAAGAAAGTCAAAAGTCAAAAAGGGGACCAAAAATCCCAAAATCCTAAAATTTCGAGCAAAAGAATGAAAAGAAAGAAAAATACCAAAAGAGAACAAATGAAAAAAAGCCTGGTCGTGACCGTGCCTGGTCGAGATAAAAGAAAGCCCTACAAATCAAGTCCAATTCAAGGGGCAACACAAAAAGCATAACATTCCGAAGGTGGTCCGAAATCACCAAAAAGGTGGAGTGAATTAAGCATGCTCATAGCACATCGTTTTAACGGCTTTGCTGATCCTCTGTTGACGGCCAGAACCTTGGCTGCCCACCATCCTAGGTGGCCACAAAGATGGCCGCCCAGCTCTTCCTAGAAGGCCAGACACCTGGCCGCCCTCACCCTCAAGAAGGCCATGGACTTGGCCACCCAACTCCTTTGGACGGCCAGAACCTTGGCTACCTCCTATCAACCGCCCGTCAACTCCATGATCAGCCCACTCCGGGGGGTTTGAGACCCACGTAGCCTCACACGCACTCTATTTTCGAATGATTTTGGAGGGTGATTGCGCGACATACAAAACTCCATTCTGAATCATCTCACGAGAGACTTGGTGGGAGGGGGAGTTGGACATTTTCTCACGAGGGGTTGGAGAGTGTAGGAGGGGTTGTTCCTTCGAGCCCGGAGAGAGAGCTGAGAGCACGATAGCATCCTTCTCCGACCTTCCCCTAGCAGCAGAACCTGAAGTTGGAGAGCTCCGCGACCAAGGAGCCCAGTTCCAGGGGGCGGCCATCGACATGGCCGCCTACCACCTTTGAACGGCCACACATGTGTCCGCCCTCTGTTTGGTTGACGGGCAAACCCCGTCTTTCTTCCTTGTTCTCCATTTTTCTATACTTCATTCCATTTTACTGCATTCATGCATGATAGATCTTCCTAGATCCTTTTTAAAGAGGTTTTTCCACCCAAAACATAGGGAAGGCGGATGGTCGAAAGTCTCGGCCATCCCCCTTTCCGCCCCCCTTCCCGGTACGATAGACCCCATTTGCATGCTTTCTTTACTCCTCTGAGCATATTCTGCACTTCCACAGTCTAATGGGTTTGTTCTCTTTGTTTGCTGGTTAATTTTGCAGGAACTTTTTCATCGACTCGCAGAGCTCCTTGTTCTTGGCCGGCCGAGAGCGAGGATAGGAAGAACCCACATTCTCCCGTTCCTAAGGCATTCATGATCACTCTACCCCTGTGAGGCTCAGGTATAAGTATCTGGCGATCACATCATTTCTTCATTTCTAACCTGTGCACTGTAGGTAGCAGTAGCACAAGTGCGGGAGGACACACACTTGCGACCACCTTCACGCGGACGCCACCCTTCCGGCGCCTACAGTTCCCCCACCCTCTTTCCCATTAGTCTACCTAAGATTTAGGGCCCATGTGGGCATGGTTCAAAGTCCAAGTTGGACTTGGACCAAGAGGAAAATTCAAAGTGGACTACCCCTTAGTCAAGGGGGCGCCCCCCCTTTATACTATTTTATTCATGTTGTATTTTATTTAATTTGGTCATTTGACCACATGAGGGATTAATTATCCCATCCCTTATTTGCCCCTCCCTAACCCTAGATCTGAGGATAGTTTAAGTCTTTTGTACATTTCTATATAATCCATGTATTTTCTATTTTGTGAGAATTTAATGAAGAAAGATTACATTTTTGCCAAGAGCAAGCCCTTGGGCGCCCCCTCTCTCCCTCTCTCCCCCTTGCAGCTAGACTGCTGTAAATTCTATGGTGTGAAGTCATAAATTTGGTGGATTCCAAGTTCTATCACCTCTGCTGGATGTGATTTCCAGCCACCGCCCCCGCCGCCTCCGTTCGTGCCACCGTCGAGCCGCAACAACCATTTCTTTACCTTGCTGTCCAAGATTCCGAGATCCAGGACAGAAGCTGAAAGAAAAGGTTGGTACGCCAAATCCAGTTATTTGATGATCTTGAAATTTTGATAGATCATCTCCCTTCTTGTTATCCATTCCCAATTTAAATTTTGTGTCAATCCGCCACCGTTTGATATTTTTACCAGTATTTTAGTTCCACCCCTGACGGTCTACCCATCAGTAGATTTGCGGGATAGTGTGTTGTTGTTGTATTTTTCCCGCCTACTTAGTCTTCTCTAAAAATTCCGAAAAAAATCATACGTGTTTCTCACATCCCCCTCTTCCACCCATAATTTTCCCAGAGTCTAGATCCATCATTTTTAGGTCGGTCAAAATTAAGCCTCAGGCAGATCCTATTCTATCTTGACAGTTTGTAATCCGAGTTAGTAAAAAAACCTTGAGAACAATCATTTTCGTTTCTAATCCATCTATTGGATGGATGTGAAATAATTTTGTGTTGTATCCCTTTGAGTCCTCTATCCAACGGTATCAATTTTGTCTCAATCCAACACCGGATCTGGGCGCAAAAATTCTTTTCGTGGAGGTGTGCATTCATGTCCCGAGAACAGGCCAGCAATGGTAGCAGCAAGTTAATTCTTGCAAAATTACTTCAGCATCGATTCAGTCGCCGCCGATCTCGGGGATCGAAGAGGAGTCTTCTACCGACGTCCCAGCCAGTCACCATGACCAGAAGGTGACCGGAAGCCGCCGTCACAGCAGCCGAGTTTGCTTGTTGTCCAGCGGGCCGAACTGAGTTGCTGAACCGAGTTGGAATAGTACAGAGTCGGACCAGCAGCCCGTCTCTGGCCCGAAAGCCCTTCAGGCTTGCTACCCGTCAACCCGAGTTCGCTACTCCCGGGTCCCATTGTAGCCCTTTATCTCCCTGCGTGGAGTGGGTAATTAAATTCACTGCTGTAATTATTTATTTACTATGTACCGAGAGTACGAGTTTCGGTCGGGGTCGTCTTTCCCACGCCCGGAGCGTGGAGGTATCGTTTCTGCTCCCCTCTTTGGCATTTGCTTTACTCGTATATACTTTGATATGCCGCTGCATGAGTGATAGATTAAGTAGCTCGTTATATTATTTCAATTACCGCTGCGAGAGAGTGAGTGTGACCCGTCCCGTGACTCAATCCGAGCACGCGAAAAAGTCGATACCCGAGACTCATTGCCGGTTTCTCAACCGCGCACATCCGCACGTTTCCCTCCCTTAGGGACGTCCGTGAGCTAGATTCCCTTGTTGTCTCGAGTCACGTCTCATCCCGCATCACTGCTCCAGATTTGGATATATGTACTTAATGAAGTACAAGTCAGAAGCCTTTGAAAAGTTCAAAGAATTCAAGAATGAAGTTGAGAAGCAAACTGGAAAGAGTATTAAAACTCTTCACTCAGATCGAGGAGGTGAATACTTGAGTACGGAGTTCATACAATTCTTAAAGGATAATTGTATCCTTTCTCAATGGACTCCTCCTTACACACCACAGATGAATGGTGTATCATAAAGGAGAAATCGTACCTTGTTGGACATGGTGCGATCCATGATGAGTTACTCAAAGTTACCTGTATCCTTATGGGGGTATGCGCTAGAGTCAGCAGCATATCTTTTGAATAGGGTTCCCAATAAATCTATGTCTTCTACTCCATATGAGATATGAAAGGGAAGAAAGCTCGACTTTAAACACATTAAAGTGTGGGGCTGTCCAGCCCATGTGAAGAGACATGACACAGACAAATTGGAATCCAGAACCGATAAGTGCAGGTTTGTTGGATACCCAAAAGAAACATTTGGGTATTACTTTTACCACCCCAGTGAACAAAAGGTGTTTGTTGCCAGGAGAGCTGTCTTCTTGGCAGAGGAATTCCTTATCCAGGAGGACAGTGGGAGTAAAGTAGATCTGGAAGAGGTTCTAGATCCACAAACCATGCAAGCTTCATCAGATGAGCCATCGGTTCCGAAGCCCATTCAGGAACACACATCGGTACCCCGTAGTTCTAGTAGAGTACTAAAACAACTTGAAAGATATGTTGGACATATCGATGAAGGTGCATCTTATACTGAGGATGGTGATCCTCAGACCTACATAGAGGCCATTCAGTGCCCACACTCTGGGAAATGGCAAGAAGCCATGAATTCTGAGATGCAGTCCATGTACACCAACCAAGTTTGGAACTTGGTAGACTTACCTGAAGGTATTGTACCAATTGGGTGCAAGTGGATCTTTAAGAGAAAGATTGGTGCAGAGAGACAAATCGACACTTATAAGGCAAGGTTGGTGGCAAAGGGTTATCGTCAAAGGCAAGGGATTGACTATGATGAAACTTTCTCACCAATTGCCATGATAAAGTCGATCAGAATTCTTCTTGCCATTGCGGCACACTTTGATTACGAAATTTGGCAGATGGATGTGAAGACTGCATTCCTCAATGGAAACCTTGAGGAAGAAGTGTATATGATACAGCCTGAAGTCTTCACATCCAAAGAATTTCTAAACAAAGTATGTAAGCTTCAAAAATCCATTTATGGATTGAAGCATGTATCCCGGAGCTGGAACATGAGGTTTAATGAGGCTATCAAATCTTATGACTTCATTAAGAATGATGATGAACCATGTGTGTATAAGAAAACTAGTGGGAGTGCAGTCACTTTCCTTGTACTTTACGTTGATGACATCCTACTCATTGGGAATGATGTGGAAATGTTATCATCAGTAAAAGTATGGTTATCAAAGAACTTCTCCATGAAGGATTTGGGAGAAGCATCCTACATATTGGGAATACATATCTATAGAGATAGATCTAAGAGGATGCTTGGCTTGACCAAATCCATGTACATAGATACCATTGTCAAAAGGTTTGGCATGGAGAATTCCAAGAGAGGTCTCATACCAATGAGACATGGAATCATTCTTTCTAAGGACCAATCTCCCAACACTCCTAAAGAAAGGGCATACATGGATAGAGTTCCCTATGCCTCTGCGATAGGATCTATCATGTATGCCATGCTATGTACGAGGCCTGATGTGGCATTTGCTCTAAGTGTTACGAGCAGATATTAGGTAAATCCAGGTGATGCACACTGGAAGGCTGTGAAATGCATCCTTAAGTACTTGCAAAGGACAATGGATATGTTTTTGGTTTATGGAGGAGGAGACTTGAAACTACGAGCATACACTGACTCGAATTTCCAGTCTGATCCGGATCATAGTAAGTCTACTTCCAGATTTGTGTTCACATTGAATGGTGGTGCAGTGAGCTAGAAGAGTTCCAAGCAAGAAACCACTGCAGATTCGACGACAGAAGCTGAGTACATTGCTGCAGCTGAAGCCTCCAAGGAGGCAGTGTGGATGAAGAAGTTCATCACCGACCTTGGAGTGGTGCCGAGTATCTCTGATCCTATCCTGTTGTTATGTGACAACAATAGGGCTATTGCATAGGCGAAAGAGCCGCGGTCTCATCAGAAGTCGAAGCACATTCTGAGGCGATTTCATCTGATCAGGGAGATTATTCACAGAGGAGATGTATTGGTGGAAAGAGTTCCTTCCACTGATAACATAGTAGATCCACTGACAAAGCCTCTGACTCAAATTGTGTTTGAACGTCACCTAGAGTCTATGGGTATACGACATAAAGGTGATTGACTTTAGTCCAAGTGGGAGATTGTTGGTTATGTATGTCCTCAAGCCAATCATAACATGTACAATCTTGTTCATTAATAATGACAAAGGCTTTTGATATTCATTAGGTGTGATTCGTTTATCGTTTTGTCATGAAGTCCATGAATATTCGCAATGGATATTAATTATGATGAGATCGTAACAATGAGATTAGTATCTTTTAAACGCATATTCTTAATTGTTCCTAGTCGGGGATATCTGAGAAGGACATCAGATATCCAGTGAGACTAGTACAGGTTGCACATGCTCATATGATGAGGGTGGATTGTCTCATAGATACTTGTGTGGAGACACTAAGGTGAACCTGTAGGTGCTCATTGATGAACGAGTTCACTGAACTGATCCAACATGAATCACTGGATGGTAATATTACCTGACTGTCAACCAGTTAGATTCATCGTCACAGTGGCGTGATTGGTCCTTTGACCTGAGACACCAAGGGCATCTTGTCGGTGGACTTCTGGGTTTTGACCTTAACTTATAGATCTCTAGTCATGAGGTCTTAATCAGTTATGTGATCGAATCTAGTGGAATACCTTCGAAGGTGATTGTGTGATCAATACGGGATCATTCGCTCTCGGTAATTGAGAGAGAATGCTCTAGGGAGTGATGCCTAGGAGTCCTTGGCCAGGGCAAGACAACATATCAGAAAAGGAGTTTTCTGGTAATGCTTTTATGGCATCTAATCCAAGTGAGTGTGTATTCTTGGGTTTGACAGTTAACCATATCCTCAAGCATACTCGAGAACATTATACGAGTGAAGGACTATAGTCATGTGGTAACTGTTGACGGAAGGGTTCCTTGAGCGGGTTGCTGAACCCCATTGCCTTCTAGGGTCATGCGGTGTTGCTTGGCACCCAACTTGATCAGAAGCCCAATCAATTATTATGAGATGATAATTAGATGAAGTGTTTATTTAATATGAGATAATAAATAAACTAATTTTACCAATAAGGGGTTATTGATTATTCACCTTGCAGTTTCAGTGGACAGCGCTATAAGAGACTGTGGAATCAACCTTCCTTCTAAATGTGTTTGTTGCAAAGAAAACAATCAGGAAGAAAGTTTAAACCATCTATTTATGAAAAGCCAAATTGCATGCTCCTTGTGGATGTATTTCAGGCCTCTCTTTGACTCCATGTACAGAGTCTCAGAATCTATCAATGTCCATTGCTGGGATATAATATGCTTAGCTGATACAACAACCCCATTTGGTTATGCTGCAATCCTCACAATGGTGCACATTATTTGGGAAATATGGAAAGCTCGATGTAAAATTAAATATGAAGGAAAGAGGCCCTCTATTAGAATGTTGCAACAACAGATCATGGGCAGGTGGCGCACTCTCTTCAACAGATTAACTTCACCAAGGCCCCTCCAGCAAATGAAAAGTTAGTTTTGGAGCAGTATAGGTTTTCTTATAACATCACAGCAAAGCCTCCTAAGATAATCAAGTGGTATTGCCCCGCTAATGGCTATGCCCTCAATGTTGAAGGGGATTCTAAAGGCAACCCAGGACCTTCTGGTAGAGGGGGCTGCCTTAGGAGTTGTAGGGGTGAGTTCATATATGGTTTTTCTTACTTTTATGGTGTGGGGATGAACCTGGTGGCTGGGGCTCGAGCATTATTAGATCGGCTGAGAATGGTGGTGAAAAGCGGCCTCCCAATTGCAGTCATTTACTCAGATTCTAAGTCCCTTACCACAATGATTCAGTATAGTGACTCTCCTCCGTGGAAGATCTACAAATGGTGGGAAGAAATCAAAGCAATTCTGTAAAGTACAAAGTGGAACCTACAGCATATCTACAGGGAAGGCAACTCAGTTGTGGATGCTCTTGCATCCTTAGCTTGCACCACCCGTACCAATATGGACTTCAAGTGTTGGAATGATCTCCCCAATCGGGCTCGTGGATGCGCCATCGTGGAAGCTGCTGGTCTTTCTAGCTGGTGGATATAAGTTGTTCTCTTGTTGAGTTTCGGTTTTTTTTGCCATCTCTTCAGGGGTATGCCCCGATGTCTCTTTGTACGTGACTAATTCATCATCAATAAAATTAGGGCTGGATACTATTGGTGGAGATAGCACAAATTGTGCACTCTCCCAAGAGTAATCCTTGGTCTCCTTCAATTAAAAAAAATAAGGGGTTATTGGGCTATTGGGCTGAAAACTGGACTGGAACTTGGACGTAGAGGGTCACACGCATATAGGTTCTTTGGTTAGGGGATATTAAGTGGGTGTTTATATTAATCCAGGGACTTTTATGAAAAGTGGAATGGATTAATATAAATACATGTCAAAGGGAAGGGCCAAGCTCTAGGGTTTTCCCACGTTGTGGCAGCCGCCCCTCTGAAAATCCCTTCTCTCTGGTCGCCCCTTCTCTCTCCCGTAGGAGCACAAGTTTGCATGCCACCCCGAGTGCCTGTGACGAGGAGTCGAGCGAGAGAGCAACCACTGAGAGACAAGACGAGGACGATCCCTCAACTTGCGAACCACGTGGATACCACTAGAGGCCGGGCACCTACGCCGCTAGCGGCGTCGCTCAATAGGAATCAACCCTCGGTCGCGGATCCGTCTCCGCACAAGGTGAAGATATGATCTTCTGTCGCTTAGTTTGGTAGAAACAGATCAAGGGCCACGGGGATTTAAGAGAAAAAAATTTTTTAATTTCGCTGCATTCACATATCTCACATATCCTATCTAGTCCCCTTGCGATCCTTACACCAACATTTATGTCCATCTTTTAGTATCAAACTATTGAGAAATCCTTGTCTTCCATAATCTGAAATAATGACAAACTGAAAATTAGTTCACTACTCTAAGCTACTAAAAATAGATATCTACTTCTGTAAGAATCTGGAGTGCACCATGAATGAATTGATGATTTGAGCTTAATGAACTTTAGAGTCTAAAGGCTAAGCTCAATGAAAAAGATCGTTCATTACAGTCAATAGCTCTCGACCATCCTTTACATGTTGTGTCTGATTCAGTCTTTCAGAAACTGAAAGTCTAAAAACTCAAGAATTCTTAGTTGAGAAGCTTAGAAATGTGTATTGTTTTTAAACAAAACCAAATGGTAGCTAGGTAAAACTATGAGTCAAAAGTAATTGGCAGAGCAATGACTGAATGCACAGAGAAACTAGGTCCTCTATTAAAGAAATAGGGTGAACCCATGTCATGAAGTGCTTTAGTTACCTCTGTTTAAAAAATGGTAAAATTTTCAGTCAAAAGTAATTGGCAGAGCAATGGCTGAATGCACAGAGAAATTGGGTCCTCTATCAAAGAAATAGGGTGAACCCATGTCATGAATGATAAAAATGCTGGTGCTCAGAAATGGATCCAGAGGGGGGGTGAATGGATCTTTCAACAAATACACCCAATTAAAACTATACTCTCTCTCTAGAAATGAAACCCTTGAAGAGAAAGGAATAAATCCAAATGACTCAATCTAAACGGATGGTCTATTGAGGCTCACACTCGAGCACTAAGTAAGTCTCAGATACAGAGTGAATGCAGCAATAAGAAAACTAGAACTAAGGACTACTTCTATGAAACCCACTGAGTTTATCTCAGGCATTCAATCTAGCAATCCTTCAGTAAGAGCAGATTAAACAAGTATGATCAAAAGCACATCGTGCTGGAAAACGAACCTAATTGCAACAGACTCAGCTCATAGAAAATGAAACAACTAGCCAGTATTCAAAGGAGAAATCAATAGTGCCTGTGAAGGAGGTAGAAGACAAGGGGAAAATGCAGAAGGTAAACCACGGCACAGTAGATTTTTAGGTGGTTCAGCCAGAAACCAATCTGCCTACATCCACCCCTCACTCAAACCGAGTGAGGATTCCCTTGCCAAAGCAAGAAGCAGACTCAGTCTGCAACAGAAGCTGTCAAACAGCTTGAACTGAGGGAGACAAATCCCTCAACCTGATCTTGCTACCCACAAGATCAGCACCCACTACTACCGCAGTGATCGGAAAGTCCAACTCTCCCTTCTCCTGCAACCACAGAAGGAACCGTGAGCAACACCCATTGCCCACAGCCAGAGGAGCAATCCTCCCTTCCTCCAAGCCGGAGGGGAACCCGTGAGTGACATCCAGTCACTCACAACTGGAGACCCAAGTCTCCTTTCTTCTAATTGCTCAGAAGGAACCCACAAGTGACACCCCGCCACTTGCAAACCGGAGACGTAGTCTCCCTTCTCCTGAATCCTCAGGAGGAACCCCGATCCCAAAATAGAGTATCAGAAAGATGCTAACATAAATGGAAAGAACAAACAAAAAGATAAAATGGAAAGGACAAACAAAGTGTAGCTTCAAGGAGCACAATGACTCTGGATTTGATCCACGAGTCAATAGATGACCAGATCTTTAATATCGTCACTGGCTGCTCAATCGCCCTTCTTCTCTGAACTCTCTTCCTCTTTATTTTGCTTCTCTTCTCTTTCTCCTGCTCGTACACAGGCTCTCTCTCCCTTTCTTCTATTGCTTCTCTCTGGCGGCTCACTTTTCACTCTCTGGCTCTTCTCTCTTCTTCTCAGCTTTCTACAGCCTTCTGCCATTCTTTCTTGATGATCTCCTTATCGAAGGATGAGGTAGTCTTTATATATAGCAGAGCCTCCGTATGGATGAGGCAGAAAATCCCTAGTGAAGCCCCATTGGTCCACGTGGCAGGGACGAGAATGTTCCTCTATCATAGTGCCTCGGATCACGTGACCAATCATTTGCTCACTGGGACCATGCGCCAGCATCCCGCCATTTCTGGGAACACATGCCTATTCTTAGTTCGACCTCACATGCTGCTTTAAACCTGTTAGATGGAAGAAAGACGTTTCATTAAAAACCTTGTGAACATGAGTCATAAAGAGTGCATGGACTTTGCTTGATCAGAGTGTAAGTATGCACCGACCCTTTATGCAACTAGCACCGACTATGTATGCAAGATATATGACACTAGCAGCGACCCTTTATGCAACTAGCACCGACCTTAGTATGCATAAGGTGCAACTAGCATCGACTATGTATGCAAGATATATGACACTAGCACCGACCCTTTATGCAACTAGCACCGACCTTAGTATGCACAAGGTGCAACTAGCATCGACTATGTATGCAAGATACATGACACTAGCACCAAGCCTTTATGCAACTAGCACCGACCTTAGTATGCACAAGGTGCAACTAGCATCTACTTGCGTTATGACTTAAGGCAAAAACAAGCGTCGACCTTAGCTGCTTGGCTTCACAACTAGCATCGACCTCAGTTAAGCACAGATGGAACAAGCATCGACCTATGCTTGAAGTCATAACTAGCATCGACCTTAGTATGACTGAAGTCATAACTAGCATCGACCTTAATATGACAGAAGTCATAACTAGCATCGACCTTAGTATGACAGAAATCATAACTAGCGTCGACCTTGAAATGCACAAAATGGAAGTCTGAGAAATCTGTACTGACCTGAACATGTATCAGACTTGGATGTGCATTGACTTTACCTATCAGATGCTGACTCACATTTGACCAGTGATGTTGACTTGCTATCAGTTGGCATTGATTGTTGACTTTCTTGCATTGACTTGCGTTTTTGCATATCAAAACAATCATCAAAGCCTCATGAATGCATCAAAATTATATCTAAAATGAGTCATTTAAATTGTCATCATCAAAACCCATCAAGGTTACATCAAGGTTATATAAAGAATGAGTCATAAAGATTGACATCATCAAAACCACAGGGATAGGGACACAACAGTCTCCCCCTTTTTGATGATGGCAATATTATGAGTCATTGCAATAATTCAGCATGATGATCAAGCCAGTATGAACAAGGAAAAGCTCTTGTCTGAAAATAGTAGCATGCATCAATATAGCAGCATGCAGCATCAATATGACAAAAGACTAATAATAACCAACCAATGACTCACAAAAATTCTCCCCCTTTGACAACATCAAAAAAAAAGGATCATCAAAAAATAATTCTTCCCCTTGAAACAAATGGCACATTAAGATGTTCTCTCAAGAACTCTCCCCCTGGATGAATGAAGCAAATCAGCAAAAAACACAGGGGCAGTCATACACAATCAGAGAGAAGAGCAAGCTGAAGTCAAGGATTACAGGAATGTCAATTGGATTTCCAATGAGTTAAGAAGGGTTTTCAATGGGATATCAATTTCATAAATCTATAGATGAGAATGTTTCAGAGTCTTCCATTATAAGGGCTTATGAATGAATCTTTACAGACCAACCTGGTTTAAATATGATGTATACACAGTTTTTCAATAAAATTCCATACTCATATCTGAAATCAAGTTTTAATAAAAATGAACCAAGCCCTCATATTAACATCTAGCAAAACCTTCTTTCATCTTACTCACTTAATTTCAAGGACTCCTTTAGGAGTTACAAGCAATAGTATTGAGAGTAAACAAACAAGAAGAGCAAATGATTTTGTCAAGGTTTCTTTTAGAGATATATTTGCAAACATTTTTCAGATATGTCTCTTGTTCAACAATAATTTTCATAACAATCTTCATGAGCAATTGAGTTTAGTACAGCCTTGTAACTAGAGGATACACGTTGTTTAGACGCCAGTATCCCTAAGCACTTGGAAGGACTAACTGTCATGCTTCATAAGAATAGAGATAGCATTTACACTTCATGACACACTGCGACTCATTTCTTTGATGAGTGAGATGTATTTCTCAGTGTGCTAGCCATTGCTCTGTCAATTTTTTAATCATTTTTCAGTAGAGTTAACTATGGCACCTCATGACTCAGTCCTTTGGACATGGTTTCTCAGTGACCAAAGTAATTGCTCTGACTAAATTGGCCCTTAGACAATTTCAGATTCTCATATGTTTACAAACAATACTTACTTCCAGCATCTTAACCAAGAAAAGTCATGAATACAAAGCTTTCAGATTACAGAAGTGTCTAAAAGACACAACATGAAAGTGTTGGTTACGGTTTATTAAATTTGACTCAAATATTTTCAAAAAATTCAAATCCAAACTCAAGGAATACATTAAACTTAAACCAACTCAATCTTTTAGACATTCATAATCATGTATAATGGAAGATTCCTTATTGACAAGATTTTCATATTTATGGTCATGATATGCAAATTGAAGTCTTCTCAATTTTTAGGTCAAGGAAGTTTGAGAGCAGACAAATTTTTCAATTGAGGCAGCAGCAAGAACATGCATCAAATGTGAGAACACTTGAAATTTATGCATGTAGCAAAGATGGTCAGGCTCCATGGATTTCAAACTCAATAAGAGTATTAGTTCAAGTGAATTTGGAGCTATTAGAAAGAACTGATGCAAACTGATGTCAATTATTGATGTATGTTGTAGGAAGAGCAGAGCCAGTCGAATGACCAAAGATATGGCTAGGCAAGGAGGAAATGGCCATGCAGATCAAGTGTTTGACTTAAATGCTCCCCTTGACTAAGTGCACTGAATCAACCTTTTTTGGAATGCTTCAATATGAGTTGAATGCAATTGATCATATGAAAAAGAAATATTTCTAGACAGACTCCCCCTATCTGTATGCCATAAGTGATACTCTGAATGCAGCAGATGCAATGAGAGTTATGCAGGGAGTTTGATGACATAGACTCACAACCATCTAGACTGCTCTAAATGTAACATTGATCTATGGTACTAGGCGGAGGACTTGGTCTAATGACCACCTCACACATGGTTACAGCTTCCAGACAGACTTCATCTACCCTTTAGCACTATACCATTTGATATACCATGTGATCATGCATGATAATATAATGCAATTGCAACCCTATACGCATGACAATTCTGTTGAACATGTATGTGTGCAGTTGGCACATGCAATTCAGATTTTCAACATATGACATTCAGTTCAGGAGATGCTATGCGCATTCAGATGTCAACATGAATTCACCTTATGTGCTTCAGATTTGAAGCAAATGTGATAGTCCCGCAAGAAGAAGAATTTAATTCAGATTTATGCATTTTCATGAAGATTAGCATATCCAAACATGAAAGTATGTTCAGATAAAACAATTTCAAATCATGTGTCATGATAGGCTTCTTAATCAACCCTTGGTACTAGGCGGAGAACTTTGGTCTTAAGACCAACTCATGCATAGTGTGGGTTTCCAGACAGATAAAATCTACCCTTCTCCCGACAGCATTTGATATACCAGTGGGTTTGATCTAGCCAATATCAAAAACACATAATAAGAGCAATTTACTAAAAATACACAAGAGTGCAGAATGCAGTCCTATGTGCAACTCCAATTTTTGGATGACCTTTTTCTGAACAGATATGTATGCGAATGAGCATGTACGCAACTGATTTTGAATGATTGAGTTAGAGATGTAATATGATATACGTAGGCATCAAACACTGATTGCTCAACATATGCTCATGAGAAAAAAATGCAGATTATCAAATTCAAATGTGAACTTGCATGCACTAGATTTTAATTAACAAATCAAGCAAGATATATATATATATATATATATATGTCTACCTGAAGAAGGTTATTGAAAAGTCAAACAGCCAAACCTGTAAAGTGCAGAATTGGGGTTTTATCATTACTCGGGTGCCTTGGCTTATTAACCCCTTTTTATTCCTCAGCTCCAAGGCACACTTGCAAAACATATTCTCATTTTACATTTTTAGGTACCCAAGTGTTCTTTGGTCCTGTAGGGTCAGTAGCATCTCTAGAGGATGCTCTCCACAATCTTTGAGCATGTAAATCATCAGACTTCATTAAATTGCACTCGCTCATAGAGTGCCCAAAGCCTCCACAGTAATGACATGAAATAACATATCTTGAGTTCTTTTTATGCACACTATCATAAGCATGGAGTCTATGTGCATTATCATGAAAATTTCTGTTATTTACATGAACATATTATTTTCCATAACCTGCCAACCAGCATTCAGAAGCTCGGTGGCCAGGTTTTCCACATTCAAAACATGCAAAAGTTTTTCTCTTAAAATCAGATTTATTTCCACAAAAAATATTTTGTCTCACAGGGAGACTGACAAATTGATAATTGAATTTTCTGCCCTGAGCGTGCCAACAGTCCTTGACTATATGGCCATGCTTTCCACAGTGAGAGCAAGCAGAAGAATTTCTTCTATGAAAACCTAACCAGAATTCAGTAGCCATATGACCAGACTTGTCAGATGAATGGCAATAAGGTCTCCTTGGAACAGTGGTTCTCCTTGGAGCCTTGAACTCATTCTTTTTCAAGAACCAGCAGTCATGCTTTGCATGACCAGATCGTCCACAATGGGAACATTTAAGTTGCCTCTTCTGGGCAAACTGATTCTTGAGTGAGTTTTTAGTAAAATGCACATATGTATTTCTTGAATTTTTTATTTTCTTCATCCTATTATGAGCATTCAATTCATCAGATTTTAGGATATAACAATTGTGCATCGCATGACCGATTTCTCCACAATAATGGCATGAAGTTTTCTTAGCATGAATGTGTAGATGTGCATGTGACTTGTGTGCAGTATTCTTTGTATCGGCAGGAATACTTTTTGATCTTTTTCTGTGGAATTTCTTTCTTTTTCAGTTTCTGAGTTTGTTCAGTAGTTTTGGGACTGATAGTGGATTTTTGGTTCCTCTGAGCACTAAATTGGAAGACAGGTGCACTGGATGTGCTAGTCGGCTCAGAACTACATACAAATGAAGTGTGAAGCTTACTGTCAAAGCCCTTTTTATTAGCTGGGTTAAAACCCAGACCCTCACGTTGGAAATTAATTTTGCTGCGAAGGAGCATATCCAAATTATCTTTTCCACTCACAAATTTAGCCAAAGATTCATTCAAACTTGAAATATCATATTGCAGTTTGGAAACATGAAGCTTATAGTTAGCAATTTTATCTTCATAGCACACAGCCTTTTCGTTTAACATCTGATTGATGGTCCTTAGGCTAGCAATTTCTTGTTCAGCATTCAGCAACTCATCAGAGCTATCCAGGCTTACACTCTTCCCTTTTTCAAAAGTGATTAGCCTCTCAGACAGAGCTGTGTTTAGGTGTTTCAGCTTGTTAATTTCCTCTTTCAGTTTACAGTTTTGCTCCTGAAGTTCATCATCAAACACCCAATCATCTAAGGAAGACTGACATTCATCAAACATTTCTCGTTGATTTTCATATTGAAGTTTGTCAAGATTTTTCTGAAGTTCTAAATTTATTACTCTATCAGCCTCCAGTTTTTCAGACATCAATCTATTGTCACTTTCAAGATTCATTGATCTACATTCAGATTCCTTAGACTATTTTTTGAGTTTTTCATTCTCAGATTTCAAATGTTCCAGTTTTGAAGTAATAGCATTAAAATCTACTAGCTGTCTTCTGAATATCTCATTTTCTATTTTCAGAATTTCACTGTCATTTTCTTTAACTATTTTTATGAGGGATTCGTTTTCAGATTTCAGCTTGTTTAGATCTGAGTTAGCCTGTTCAAGATCTTCCAACAATTTTTTATTCTGAATTGGATTATTGGTAGGAAGTTGATCATCAGTAGTTGAGCTGAGTTTTTCTTCTGATTCAAAAATCTCATTAGCAAGTTCTTGATTTTCATCTTTTAATAACCCAATTTGTTTCTTAAGCACTTGGATATCATGCAAACAAGCATCATGAGATTGTTTCAACTCTAGACATTTTTCACATGTGGAATCTGAAGTATTCTGACCAGTTTTCTTTTTCAACTTTTTGTATTATTTTCTTAACTTTTCATGTGTTTCAATCAAATCAGCATATGCATTCTGCCAATCTTCTAGAGAAAAATTCTCAAAAGGGTTTACCTGATCATCGTCCTCCTCTTCATTCTGCTTGTTGCTTTGATTGCTGCCATTAGCCATCATGCATCGGTCTTCATTTCCACGGCTGGCAGCCTTCATTTCGTTTAAGATGTCCTTGGCATACCTGCAATCACGAAAGCTTGAATGGAAGGCCATGTCAGTAGCTGCTTTCATTATCTCCAAAGCTTTCTGATTTTCACCACTCATCGATTTATGATTGTCAGTCAATTTGTACTTATTCTTTGGTAGTCTGTGTGGACCGTGTGAAATTAACTTCTACAGATCAGGATTGATCAATCTAACATAGCTATGCAGACTGCTAAACCATGAGTTAAAATTGGAGCCATTGAAAACCGGTGGATGAGCCATGGAGGTAAATCAACAAACAGTTCAAAGCAACAAACAAAGCATGCTCAGATATGCACCAAAGAAGCTACAGGATCTATTGCGGATCGTTGGATCCGATGAGACAGTAACCCGCTCTGATACCAATTGATAGAAACGGTGGCGCTCAGAAATGGATCCAAACGGGGGGTGAATGGATCATTCAACAAATACACCCAATTAAAACTATACTCTCTCTCTGGAAATGAAACCCTTGAAGAGAAAGGAATAAAGCCAAATGACTCAATCTAAACAGATGGTCTATTGAGGCTCACACTCGAGCACTAAGTAAGTCTCAGATATAGAGTGAATGCAGCAATAAGAAAACTAGAACTAAGGACTACTTCTATGAAACCCACTAAGTTTATCTCGGGCATTCAATCCAGCAATCCTTCAGTAAGAGCAGATTAAACAAGTATGATCAAAAGCACATCATGCTGGACAATGGACCTAATTGCAACAAACTCAGCTCACAGAAAATGAAACAACTATCCAGTATTCAAAGGAGCAATCAATAGTGCCTGTGAAGGAGGTAGAAGACAAGCAAACCACAGCACAGTAGATTTTTAGGTGGTTCGGCTAGACACCAGTCCGCCTACATCCACCCCTCACTCAAACCGAGTGAGGATTCCCTTGCCAAAGCAAGAAGCAGACTCAGTCTGCAACAGACGCTGCCAAACGGCTTGAACTGAGGGAGACAAATCCCTCAACCTGATCTTGCTACCCACAAGATCAGCACCCACTGCTACCACAGTGATCGGAAAGTCCAACTCTCCCTTCTCCTGCAACCACAGAAGGAACCGTGAGCAACACCCATTGCCCACAGCCAGAGGAGCAATCCTCCCTTCCTCCAAGCCGGAGGGGAACCCGTGAGTGACATCCAGTCACTCACAACTGGAGACCCAAGTCTCCTTTCTTCTAATTGCTCAGAAGGAACCCACAAGTGACACCCCGCCACTTGCAAACCGGAGACGTAGTCTCCCTTCTCCTGAATCCTCAGGAGGAACCCCGATCCCAAAATAGAGTATCAGAAAGATGCTAACATAAATGGAAAGAACAAACAAAAAGATAAAATGGAAAGGACAAACAAAGTGTAGCTTCAAGGAGCACAATGACTCTGGATTTGATCCACGAGTCAATAGATGACCAGATCTTTAATATCGTCACTGGCTGCTCAATCGCCCTTCTTCTCTGAACTCTCTTCCTCTTTATTTTGCTTCTCTTCTCTTTCTCCTGCTCGTACACAGGCTCTCTCTCCCTTTCTTCTATTGCTTCTCTCTGGCGGCTCACTTTTCACTCTCTGGCTCTTCTCTCTTCTTCTCAGCTTTCTACAGCCTTCTGCCATTCTTTCTTGATGATCTCCTTATCGAAGGATGAGGTAGTCTTTATATATAGCAGAGCCTCCGTATGGATGAGGTAGAAAATCCCTAGTGAAGCCCCATTGGTCCACGTGGCAGGGACGAGAATGTTCCTCTGTCATAGTGCCTCGGATCATGTGACCAATCATTTGCTCATTGGGACCATGCGCCAGCATCCCGCCATTTCTGGGAACACATGCCTATTCTTAGTTCGACCTCACGTGCTGCTTTAAACCTGTTAGATGGAAGAAAGACGTTTCATTAAAAACCTTGTGAACATGAGTCATAAAGAGTGCATGGACTTTGCTTGATCAGAGTGTAAGTATGCACCGACCCTTTATGCAACTAGCACCGACTATGTATGCAAGATATATGACACTAGCAGCGACCCTTTATGCAACTAGCACCGACCTTAGTATGCATAAGGTGCAACTAGCATCGACTATGTATGCAAGATACATGACACTAGCACCGACCCTTTATGCAACTAGCACCGACCTTAGTATGCACATGGTGCAACTAGCATCGACTTGCGTTATGACTTAAGGCAAAAACAAGCATGGACCTTAGCTGCTTGGCTTCACAACTAGCATCGACCTCAGTTAAGCACAGATGGAACAAGCATCGACCTATGCTTGAAGTCATAACTAGCATCGATCTTAGTATGACTGAAGTCATAACTAGCATCGACCTTAGTATGACAGAAGTCATAACTAGCGTCGACCTTGAAATGCACAAAATGAAAGTCTGAGAAATCTGTACTGACCTGAACATGTATCAGACTTGGATGTGCATTGCATTCACCTGTCAGATGTTGACTCACATTTAACCAGTGATGTTGACTTGCTATCAGTTGGCATTGATTGTTGACTTTCTTGCATTGACTTGCATTTTTGCATATCAAAACAATCATCAAAGCCTCATGAATGCATCAAAATTATATCTAAAATGAGTCATTTAAATTGTCATCATCAAAACCCATCAAGGCTACATCAAAGTTATATAAAGAATGAGTCATAAAGATTGACATCATCAAAACCACAGGGATAGGGACACAACAATGAAGTGCTTTAGTTTCCTCTGTTCTTTTTTGAAACACAATGGTAAATCCTACTGAGTAACTGGGGGTAGTGACGTCTAATCAACGTGTACCTCTATGTAACAAGGTATGGATCATACCTACCTGTTCAAAAGTTAGTAAACAAAAAGCTGAATCTAGCTGTAACCCTGAAGAAAGTTATCAGAATTTGTTTAATCTCAATACATGCACTAGTTACTCCTAAGAACTTCATTGAATTTTAGATATGTAAGTTGAAGACAATCTGCTCTGACATGATTACTGTATGTCTGGTTTATTGCTATTAATGGCTAATACAAACTTCTTCAAAGAGTGGAGTTGCTACACTCTAACTTTCATGACCCTTAAATCAGATTTTTTATCAAGGTTGCATTAACTGAACTCTTATACTAATAGATTATGATCTCTGTATGCTTGACTAATGAAAGATAATTCAGTTTGTCAATCAGATCATCTTGACTCAGTCATCTTTGCTCTCTTATGGATATGCTTAATTTGCTTCCCTCATATGTTCTGCTGATAGCAAAGGGGGAGTGAGTTGAGGTATTCTACAAAATAGCATGTACATCCTTGAAAGATCATCTAGCTTTTCATCTCGAAGCAATGCATGACATCCAGAGTGTTCCTCTCCAAGCAATTTTTCTTTTTTGCTTGATTTGTTTAAACTTGAGTGCCCATGTGTTTAGCTGATAAATGTTCTTTCCACTCCTTATGCTTTGTCAAAGGGGGAGATTATCTGTTCAGGGGGAGTATAGTTTAAAGAGAATCCTTGAGAGTGCATTTCACTTCATCTTGCTGATATATCTTTCATTTCAATATCTCTTTCTGCCCCTTCCTTTTTGATGTTGTCAAAGGGGGAGAATATGTGAGTGTGAGTCTTTAAGGTATGGGGAGGATATGTTATGGGTATAGGGAGAATATGTGATGCTCCTGCATATTTCATACTCGTTTGCACCTGAAACTCATGAACTCAGGATCACTTTACGTCTGACATTTTTATCATCATGATGAATGTATTGCAATAACTTATAATATTGTCATCATCAAAAAGGGGGAGATTGTTGAGTCCCTGTGGTTTTGATGATGTCAACTATTATGTCATTATATATAACCTTGATGACATAGTACAAGTTCTGAAAAGGACAAAAAGTCAGTCACTACTGTTCAAAGCATGAAGAGACAGGTCAGTACATATACCTTCTCTGAATCAGCATGTTTTTACGGTTGCTTATAAGGTCAGTGCATATGCGTACATATTGTGGTATAAGGTCGATGCACATTTGTAGCTGAGACTGGAACGTCGATGCACATTTGCCTTGTGCATATAGAAGGTTGGTGTATATCTCCATTCCTATTCTGAAGGTTGATGCATGTGTAGAATGGTTACATATCAAGGTCGATGCACATGCTGCATCTTGCATACTAAGGTGGATGCACATTGCATCTTGCATGAATCAAGGTCTATGCATGTTTTGAAGCCTTATCTATAAGGTCGATGGATGTTTTGTAGCATGGTCTACAAGGTCGATGCACATTTCTCAAAATGCCTTGTAAAGTCTACGCACATGCTGCATTCAGGTCTATGCATATTTTAGAGTCCATGCATATTCAGAACTCAAGGACTACGCACAGTTTCTAGTATGTGCACATATAGGTCTGTGCATGTTTAAGGTCTGTGCATATGATGAAACAAGGTCGATGCACATGCAAGACCGAAGTCGATGCACATCTGGTTTCAAGTCATCAAGTCTGTGCACTCTCTAAGGCATTAGCAGAACATTCATGTGGTAAGTCTGAACATATGTTTTCATCTGATTATTGCCTAAGTATGAACTCTAACATATAAGGTGTTTGACTAAATGACTGTCTTCTGATTGGCAGGATTAAGCCAAGCACTATGTCTCAGAGAGCAGTAGAAATTCAAGTGGAGCACGTGATTAAAGATTCAATGATTGGCACGTGATCCAAGGTGAATAATGTTCTGATATTCTATCATGTGGATCATCGTACCATCTGCACCTGACGCGTGGCATCTCTGAAAAGGCGGGAACGAGCCCTCCAGACGCCCAAAGCATAAACTCGTGGGACCCAAGCCTGAAGCTCTATAAAAGCCTCTCCTGTGATCGAAATCAAAATAAGACCATACAGAAGAGAAGACAAGGAAAGATCAGAAGAAGAGAAAAGGAGAGATCAGAAAGAGAAGAAAAGAGAGAGCGAGAAGAGTGAGAGAGCCAATTTTCTAAGAAAAATAGAGTGTCGTAGAAAGGGTTGTGAAGAAGAAGAGAGTTTGAGTGAGGCTACTCCATCCTGACTTCTGGATCAGGTCCAGAGTCAGATTGCTCGATTGAAGAGCTGCATTCCTATTTTTTCAGTCCTTATTTTCTTTGATTCCTTTGTTTTCATTTTCAACTCCATTGTAAGTTGTGAATCAGCTGAGCAAGTTGTGGTGCTCAGCAGGCGAGGGTGTTCCTCGGACAGCAAGCTGTAAGGCTCAGCAGTTTGTAGAGATTTCTATCCCCAAAGCTGTGGATCAGCGGTTATCAAGTTGTTTGGCAGCAGGAAGCCTTGCTCAGTTGAGTAAGGGGTGGACGTAGATCTCTAGCTTGAGATCGAACAACCTTAAAATCGAATTGTCTCATGTGATTGATTTCCTGTCTTCTCTCCGAGTAGGTGAATGCATAGGCTTGCTTATAACTTGGCATGAGTTTGAATGTCTGAATATTCATCTGCTATACACATCGATTTTCTTCCATAGTGCACTTGCAATTAAATCAATTCTTCAGAGGTATATCAAAAGACTCAGTCAGAAAGATAGGTTACGCCTATCTGGAACACTGACTCTTGCATGAGAAGATCTTTGATCCGACCTCCGCCAAGTACCCAACTGAAGCATTTGATCATCTTATTCTTAACTATCATTCATAATTGAATTTCATTATATCTGTTGTCCATTCCTTATGGCAGTTTTATCTTAGTAGTTCATTTACTTCCGCATTATTTTTTAGACTGCTATAGATTGTGGGTTTTGGGGTTGGATGTATTCACCCCCCCTCTAGATCATTGTTCATCTGTTCCATACACTCTTCATTCTCCAAAATTTTGGAACTTTTCTGAATTAGCGACAGCCCATTGGTCGCCAATTCCTTTGGTCAAGAATAAGCGCCTTATTGAACTGTCGCCCATTTCTACATTAAACATTTCTTGAATGAGCATTCATTTGGATGGGCGCAGTTTCTTGAACGTGTCTGACCAAGTGGATGTCTTTTTCTTTTAAAATTTACCAAATTCACAAAATCAAACAAATCACGTCTACCCACATGGACGCGATTTCCTTTTCTGATTTTTAGTAATATCCCAATTTCCAAATTATTCAAGTAACGGCGTCTATCCACTCGGTCACCTATTCTTAAACGCGTCCAAGACCCAAGACGCGTTCATACTTGCTTTTTCCAATTTTTCCTAATTTTCAAAATATTCAAGAAAAGGCGTATGTTCGAGCTATCGCCTATTCTTAAACACGTCCAAGACCCAAGACGCGTTCATACTTGCCTTATTTTTGGCTTTCCAGTCCATCCAAAATTCGTATTAATTTCTAATTGACGACTTGATCTTGGATGCCAATTCTTTGATAATTTTGGAAATACCTAAACCTTCCTAAAAAGATTCAGAATAGGCGACTCTTTGGACTAACGTTCATTTAATGGGTGACCACTAGGCCAGTCGCCATTTCTTGCAGAGTTTGGAACTCCGCAGAACCTCCTTCTTTCTCCGTTTTGAGCTCCATTTCCACTTGAGAAAGGATCCTAAGGCTTTCTAAGGTTGAAGGGGCACTTACCCAATGAATATCACTTTCCAAATCCAATTGAAATTGGTTTTCCTATTTTCTATAGGTTAACCTCCGAATTTTGCCTCTATAAATAGGACCCCTCTCTCCCTTGTTCAAAAGGCATCAATAATCATCTAAGGGGAGGTGTTGCTGGATTGGAGGCTCAAGGAGGGAGTCTCCCACATGCTCAAAGCTTCATCTCATGGAGATCTTCTTTCTCCCTTGAAGACTTGAAGCCCCAATTGGAGAGAACAATAGGCCTATCTTCTTCCCTTTAATCTCTTTCATGCATTCTATTTAGTTCATGCATTATGCTTCCTCCCCTTTCTTTTATCTTTTTATCTCAACATTGAGATCTCCCTCTTGTGCACTCTAGCGCATCCCCTTTGTGCAACACTTGCACACCCCCATATCATTCATCATATTTTCCATACCCTTTTGCATAGGGGTTTAAAGCCAAAACACCAACAAGGTGTGTCTACTTTCATGGTTTCATGTTTATCTTACATTAAGAATTTGATGCTACACTCACCTTGATTCTAATCTATATCTTTTATTAGTGTCTTCTTTATTTTGTAAGGGTAATCATCACAAGAAGAACTTTCTTCATCGGCCGGCCGATTGGAAGAGAAGGTGCACTCACAATCTCCCTCGCTTTTAAGGTATTTATATCGTGATCCTTCCTTATTCTTTATTGTTATACTCTTTTGAGGTATCCCCTCTGGCGATCACACCCCCTATAGCATCCACGCATGCTCCCTTATTTCTCTCTTTTCCCTTTCTTCCTGTTTTTTCTTAGCTTAATTTTTTGCATATCATTTATAATCTAAGTGGATTTTCCATAATCTACAAATTGGCGATCACGATGGGACCCCATTATTTTTCTTTGATTACCCTTTCACCTTTGCACACATGGTGCACCTCCTTTAGTGCTCCACATAGCACTTTCTATTTTTATCCTTTGTGCACCACGTGCACACCTCCTCCCATATGTGATTGTTAATTTGGTAGATTTTAGAAATTTCCTTCTTACCTATCCATCTATCGAAAAAAAAAATCATTGAGCATGCCATGCTTTTATATCATGTTTATGGATTGCCTTGAGTTATACCATGATTTCTTGAATTTGTGAGTGCTTCTCCCTTCTTCCATTGGTTGTTGTCATTTTTACTTAATTTTATGGCCATTGACAGAGTTTCTGTGAGCGGAGGATTCTACGTCCATCACAGTGGGCGCAAATTCATGAATTAGCGCCCGCTGTGACAGGCATTGTTCCCAAAAAAAAATGTGTCTGAGAGGTTAGACGTGTCCATATTTTTGTAAAAAAAAGAGAAAGAGTGGCCAGACAGTGGATGCCAATTCTTGATTTGGCGCCCACTGTGGCAGTCACCCATTCTCTGTGTTTTCACAGAATTGCCATATTCTGTAATTTGTTTGGCATTATTCTCACATATCTCTATTCATACATGTATGTTCTCTTCATTTTGCATTAGTTCTTGCATTTAGGGCATCTTGGATTGGGAGACCTCCTCTCCCCACACTTCTAGGAGATCTTACCCCTCTTGGTGAAGGAAGGACCCCCCATTGAGCATTCCGTCTCTTTGGACCAGAAATTCCTAAACCAAGCCTCCATAAGTCCCCGCACCTGTAGATTCCCTCACGGACGTCGGGCAGGTTGTACCTTAAAGTTCCCCGGGTTTAGTTAGCCAATATGTGGTGAGAGAGTGTACCTAGTTGACATTGAAGCAAACCTACATTAAAACTAGGTGAGAATCATATCAAATTTTGTCAAAATCACTTAATTCACCAAGGTGCGTAAACATCCAACTTGTTTGACATCTTTGCACATTGTCTTGATTGAATATTGTTTGTTTGCATAATGTTTCGCTTTGATAATCAAGCCATGTTTAATTACAATCACATCTATGAGGATGATCAACCTAGCACATCATACAATCCTCAATCCCATAATTCTTCTAAGGGACCACGTCCTCACTCCCATGGTCTTGCCCGACCCATGGGCAATTTCCAATCTCATGGTCCCTTGCATCCATTGCAAGCCACTACTCCTCGGGAATCGTCTCCTCTACATGACGAGAAGGTTTCCCAAGCCCTACATGCATTAGACCATCTCACCCCTCCACAAATCTAAGCCCTTAAGGCTATTGTTATGGGTGCAACTTCATCTCCTTCCCCTTCCAATCCCTCACGGGTGGCCCATCACCCACCTTCTTCCAATTCCTCACGGGTGGCCCATCGCCCGCCTCCCTCTTTTCACCCGCCTTCTTCTACACATATTCCCGTTCGGGTGGACCATGCCATCTCCCTCCTAAACACATCCTCCTCCCCAAGTAGTCCATAACCCACCTCCTTCTATTCCTCCTCCTTCACGGTCCCAAGGCCCTTATGGTCTTTGTAACCCGGCCCATCCGAGTCCTTTTGTGGGTCAATCTCCCCACCCTCCACGGCCACTACATCAATCCGTCCCTTCGGGCACTCAAGGCCAACCCCCTACTTCACATGTTGCACCCCTCCAACAAACACTTCTTGATAAAATCTCTTTAATGGAGGAACAATTGAAGAGGGCCACAAGCCCGGGGCCCGCTCCCCCTTCACCTCCTCAAGTCAATCCTTTTCATGCTTTTATGAATAACATCACCAAAATGGAAAAAGATTGGAAAGAGAGGAGAGATAATGACATCGATGATCTAAGTGAGCAAGATATTTTGACAAGTGTTAATGATCGAGTGGGCATCGTCCATCCTCCTCCACCCATTCACACCACTCATTCATGTGGCCCTCCGCCTCCGCTTTTACATAATCCTCCACATTACACTCCTTCACCACCCATCATTATGCCTCCACCACGGCGACCACTTGAATTAGATGACTATAAAGATTTGGAGACGGTACAACAAGAAGAATCCGTTGAGGAGACACCTATTCCGAGTTTCCTTCGTTTTCCACTCCCTCCATTACCCGAAGAACCCCCTGCTCAGGACGATGCCACCATCCTAAATCCCGTCTATGAAACCAAGTAGTGCTACGATGATGGGTCGATACTCCAATCACCCACACCGGTGCACCATGACCCTTCTCCTACCCTTCAAACCTCTCGCCCCATCAAAATCCGATGCTTCTTACGCACCAAATCCTCACCTTTTACACCTTCAACCTCCACACCATTAGCCTCTACCAAGCCATCCGGGCCCTCCGATGATTCCCTTCCAACCTTTATACCTGCATCAACCTCCGCTCCACTGGTCTCCACCGAACCTCCCATCAAACCTTTTCCTAAACCAAGTAACCCTCCATTGCCGCCACTTAAGGCCTCCACCATCTTTATAACCCCAAAGCCAATTACACCAAACCCCACTTCGCCTATCCCTCCACTTATCCCTTTACCCAAACCCGTGGCTGATCCTGAGCAGGGTCCACCCCTTTCTGCACTCGAGCTGACCCCACCTGCTTCCGAGCAAGGGGAGAAGCCCGACGTGCTTGAATCTTCACTTTTACCTACCTTTTCTTTAACACATTCCATTACACCGCCATCATCTATTAAGCCTTCCGCCACCACCTCACCTTCTTCCATCACCACTCGGAGTGGGTGTATCTCCATAAGCACATGTGCCAAGGATATTCAAGAGTCGGGCAAGAAAGATTTGGCTATGGTTATGTTATTCAAAGTTCAAGACTTTATTTGCTATATGTCGGTCCATGTTCTTGTGTCGGGCATGTTTGAGAAGTCTCCAACGAAGCTCACCATCGAAAATTGTCATAAATTGATGCCATGTCAGCCAAAGGCCAATATTGCTCACGTCACCTTACTGGTTGGCCAAGCCACTTCTGATGCTATCATTACCCCTCACTCCATCATTGTACAAATTTCTAAGAAGAGGTTCTCTTCACGAATTACCATAACACATTCTGCTACAAATGAGAGTACTAGGGCATTGACTTTATCCTTTGGGCCATCGGACCGAGCACTTTCTTTGCCATGGATGGGCGGGCTTTCTCAAGGGCCTTCCACCAATTCATTCACCCCTTATTTTATTTCACCCCCATTTTTATCAACCACCAACTTCTCCTTATGGGCCAGTCACGGGGTGAAAAGGAGACTTCCTTCCTTGCATTCCCTGCATTCTGTGCATTCCATGCATTCGTCATATTCAATGCATTTCACGTATTTGCATTCCTTCTTTCCCGGGTTTCCAGACCCGTATCTTCCCCATCTTTCGGCACCTCCGAACTATTCTCTCTCCCTAGGGCATCGCGCCCCTTCTCACGCTATTCCTCCGGAGCCTCCAGACTTCTTGTCTCTCCCCATTAGCTCCTTTGTGCATTGCGCCCCCTCTGATTTCCTTCATTCGAAACTTTCGAATTTTCTCTCTCTTCTTTTTGGGTAATTCGCCTCCTTCTATCCTTTCCCTCCGGAACCTTTGGATTTCACACTGATTCTCCCTGGGCATCATGTCCCATAGTGTCTTTCCCCTCCGGAACCTCCGGACTTACCTCTTCTCATGGGACATCACGTGCCTCCAAATTTCATTCTTTCGGAACCTCCAAACCTTTCTCTTCTCACATGGCATCGCTCCCCTTTCTACTCTATTCCGCCGGAACCTCCAGATCTCTTCTTCCCTTTCCTCCGATTTGTCTTCCTACACCTCCAGGACATCGAGTCTTTTGTTCTTTTCTTCCTTTTAAACCATCTTTTTCCATGCCTCTTCCCAGGACATCACGCCCCTCACCACTTTCTTCCTCCAGAGCCTTCAGATTCTTCTCACCATGATTATCCTCCTTTACCTGCGGACCGTCCGGATCCGCCACTTTCTATTTATCAATTTCTCCTCTTGACTCCTCCTGATCCCGGGTCCGACCCGACTTCTTCCGCATCCACTATTTTGGGCATCTGCCCATTCTTTCACTGTTTCTGAGGTTTTAGCCCTCACTCCACCTCCTGATTTCCCTTTTCTTGTGTCCCTGTGATTTTGATGATAGCAAACACTATAAGTCATCATCTGTTGAGTCTACATATAAATCTGTTTGTGTTGCATATGATTGTTTCATTGAACATCTTATCTGAATTACATAACCAACGAACAGGCTGAGGCTGTGTGTTGTGTGCATTGGTGCATTTCATAATTGTTGATACATTTCATCATTGCATTTTATCTGGATTGTTTGATGTTAGTCTGTACAATGGGTGATGTTGCTATACCCTTTCAGCATAGTCTGTACATCCGTAGACAGCCTGCCTGAACTTTGTTGAATGAAGTCTATACACTTGCCAACATGTCTCTCATGCATTATGTCTAAAGTCCATACATTGTCTGGACACACTCAAGTCCATACATTGTACTGTCTACACTTTGTTGCAGCTAATCTGAACATTCTTCAGTGAAGTCTACACATCGTCAGTGCATGAGCGTCTTACAAGTCTATACACTGTCTAAGTACAGCCATCGTCTCAATCAGCAAGTCTGTACTTTGGACTATGCTTGCACATCATTGCAGAGTTCAAGTCTGTACATGCATCACTCATCAAGTCTGCACATTCATAGCTGAAGTCCATACACTTGCTGCTGGCAAGTCTACACATTGCATAGCATGCAAGTGTCCAAGTCTATACATCGCATGGCACATCATGCATCTAAGTCTGTACATTCTTCAAGGGCCAAGTCTATACATTGTCTGTCTCACATATGCAAAGTCTGTACAACGCTGCATCACGAAGTAAAGTCTGTACATTGTCCAGTGTCTAAGTGAGTGTGAACATTGCATCGCTAAGTTTATACATTGCTCACAGCACACACTAAGTCTGCACATCGTCCCCTTGTTCCAAATCTGTACATTGGCCTTCAAGCTTTCCAAGTCTGTACATTGGCCAAGTGTCTTGTGATTTGAAGCTTTATCAAGTCTATACATTCGTTTATCAAAGTCTATACATTGCATCATGTTTCAAAGTCTATACATCGCTGTGCATTCCTTGATTTCAAAGTCTGTACACTCTGGTTGCTTCATAGCAAGTCTGCACATTCCGCTTGCACTAAGTCTGTACATGGTCCTGGCGCTCGCAAGTCTGTACATTGATTTGGCGCTCGCAAAGTCTGTACACCGGCGTGGCGCTCACAGAGTCTTGCTGCGTCTATGTGCTAGTCCATGCATTGTCAAGTCTATACAGCGTCTCTTAGCGTCTTGTGCATTCAGCATAGAAAGTCTGTACATTCGTTGACAGACTCATCCATAAACAGTAAGACAAAGTCTGTACATTCGGTGACAGCTTGTCTAAGCATCTCATGCATTCAATGTGCATACTTTCATTCTGTTTGTGCATCTCCTTCAAAAGTCTGGACAATCGTTTGAGCATTCAAGTCTATACACTCTTCTCTCTGTATTGCATACACTTCAAGTCTACACACTGGTTGCCTGCATCTCATGCAGTTAAAGTATGTACACTAACGAATGTAATGTCTGTACATTCATTCTCGTTGTATATACTTTCTCATATGTGCACACTTCAATTGATGCATCAAGTCTGTACAAGCTCAGCTCATTCATCAAGTGACTCGATGTATATGCTTTCTCATATTCTTTCCTGTCAGATAAATTAACTTGCACTGATAGTTAATCTGTTCTAACAGGACTGCTGATTCAAGGAGGTTAATGATGCACGTGATCCAAGAATAGGAGATGGCCCTGATTGTGCCACGTGGACTGAACCTTCTAGGTGGGAATCGTCGAGAGCACACGCCCTAGCTGCTTGCTGCTGCTATAAAAGGAAGGGTTCTTCCTCAGAAGAAGGCTGATCGTGAAAAAAAGAGAAGCAGATAGAGAAAGAGAGTGATCGAGATAGAAGGAAAGAGCTGCAGTAGTAGGAAAAGAAGAAGAGACAGAGAGAGAGCCTGCGAAAGAGAAGAAAAAGAAGAGTGAGAAGAAGAGAGAGCTAGAGTAAAAGAAGCTTCAACTGAAGATCAGTTTATGATGAACCGTGGATCAAATCCAGGCCAGCCAGCTCCTGCGAGAGCCACGTTTTGATTTTATATTTCCAGCTTTTAGTTGCTGTATTTTCTTTTATTATTTTCTTTTCAAGCTGATCATTGTTCTTCCGATTCTCTGGTTGGAGATCGGGTTCCTCCTGTGGACTCAGGAGAAGGGAGACTGTGTCTCCGGTCTGCAAGTGACTGAGTGTCGCTTGTGAGTTCCCTCTGGTTTCAGAGGAAGGGAGTCCTTGACTCCGGTTGCAAGTAGTGGTTGCTACCTGTGTGTTCCCTATTGGTCTGGAGGAAGAGAGACCTAGTCTCTGGTCGCAAGTGGCTGGGAGTCACTTGTGGTTCCCTCTGGCTTTCAAGGAAGGGAGACTTGGGTCTCCGGTTGCTAGTGATTGTGTGTCACTAGTGGGTTCCCTCCGGTCTGGAGGAAGAGGGGAGGCTGTTCCCCTGGTCAAGCTGTGTGGCAGCAACTTGTTTGCAGACTGAGTCTACTTTCTATCTGATTGCTAGTTGAAGCCTCACTCCGGTTGGGAGTGAGGGGTGGACGTAGGTCTGTGGACCGAATCACCTAAAAAATCCCTTGTACAGTGGTTTGTTTGATTGCTTGCTTCCGCTAGATGCATGCTACGACCGTGATCTGATTGATTATTCATGTCCTAGAGTTTAATTGGGTTTGCATCTTTTATGTTTGAGCAATTATCCACTGATCTTGTACTTATCATTTCATACGAATTTTAATTTAGTCAAAACTCTTTAGAAGATCCATTCACCCCCCCCCTCTGGATTTGTGTTTATCTATCACACCAAACTATCAATTGGTATCAGAGACAGGTTCTCTGACTGATCAGATCCAACGATCTGCAAAGGATTCTGTTGTCTTTGGTGCATTTCTGAATTTACTCTCTGCTGCATTAATCTACTTGCCGATTTAATCAATGGGTTCTCCACCGGTTTTCAATGGCTCTAATTTTAACTCATGGGTTAGCAGTCTACATAACTATGTGAATTTGATGGATCCGGATCTGTGGAAGTTAATCTCACATGGTCCTCACAGACTACCAAAGAAAGAGTACAAATAGACTAACAGTCACAGATCAAGAAATGGAGAGAATCAGAAAGTTTTGAAATTAATGAAAGAAGCTACTGACAAGGCCCTACATTCCTTTTTCCATGACTGCAGGTCCGGTAAGGACATTCTGGATAAGCTGAAGCTAGCTCAGAGGAAAAATGAGGACAGCTGCCTGATGGCTGACAAGAGCAACCATGGCAGTGATCAAGATGAATCTGAAGATGCTGAAGAGGTAACCAATCCTTTCTCTAGTTACACTTTAGATGACTGGGAAGATGCCTATGCCAATCTGTTAGAATCCTATGAAAGACTAAAGAAGAAGAATAAAAAACTGATAAAGAAGCTAAAGAATCATGAGGATGCTAAATCTTGAGGTGAAAACCCTGAAATTCTGAAAATAGAAAATGACATATTTAGAAGACAGTTAACAGATTTTGATTCTATTAGTTCAGATTTAGATCATTTGAAATCTGAAAAATAAACTCTTATGAAACAAATTGATTTACACAAAAAGGAGAATCAAGAGCTTGTTTGCGAAATTGATGAACTAAAGGAGAGGCATAGTTTAATTGATGATGATCAGGTTCATCACAATAATGCTGTTCAGAATGAAAAATTAGTGAGAGATTTAGAGTGTGTCAACTCTGAATTGGAAAATATGAAATCTGAAATTGAAATACTCAAAAACCAGCTCAAAGAATCTGAACACAAATCAAATAATCTTGAAAAAGTAAATAGTTTGGTTTCTGAGAAACTGGAGGCTGAGAGAGTAATAAACTTAGAGCTTCAGAAAAATCTCGACAAACAGCAAGAAATGTTTTATGAATGTCAGTCTTCAATAGATGAATGTGTGTTTGATGATGAACTCCTAGAGCAGAACAGTAAACTAAAAGAGGAAATTAATAAGCTGAATCACCTAAACTCAGCAATGTCTGAGAGGCTAATCACTTTAGAAAAAGGAAAGAGTGTAAGCCTGGTAAGCTCTAGTGAGTTGCTGAATGTTGAACATGAAATTACAAATCTAAAAAACATCAACCTAATGTTGAGTGGGAATGTCACTTGCTGTGAACAAAAGATAGCTAAATATGAGTTAACAATCACATCCCTTCAACAAGAAGTTGATGATCTTTATAAGTCCCTATCTGAAGCTGACAATGAAATAAAATTAAAACAGGAAGTTGAAAAACTCAAAAGTCTGAATGATGCCTTGCATCAACAAGTCATTTCCTGTGAAACAGATCTGTCCAAATATGAAGCTAATATTTGTGGCTTAAATTCTGAAATTCAATATTTGAAAAACTCCTTGTCAAAATTTGTCAAGGGAAAGGACAATCTGAATAAGCTTCTAGGAAAGAGTGATAACTCTCAGAGAGAGGGGCTGGGTTACAGTTCAACAAACAAAAGGATCAATAGCAATAAAACTTCAACTGTGTTTGTAAAAGCTTCTGATCAAAACACAACTGCTGGTTCTTCTATTTTTCAATTTACTGCACAAAAACCCACTATCAGTCCCAAAACTGTAGGACAAACTCAAAAATTAAAAAAGGATGAAAACCTACAGAAAAAGGACAAAACTACTCCAGTTGGTACAAAGACTGCTGCACACAATTCACATGACCTCTCAAACACTCATACTAAAAAGGGGTCGTGCTATTATTGTGGGAAAGTAGGTCACATAATGGAAGATTGCAGATTAATGCTAAAAGATGAGCATGGTAGTGAAACATCACATTCTAGAAATTCTTTTGATAGAAACCATGCTGCTAGGAAGCCTGATGCTTCATGTTATTATTGTGGGAAGCATGGTCATCTCATGAGTGAATGTTTTATCATGAAAGAAAACAATAAACTGCATGCCAGCTCTTCCATTCATTTCATGGTCCATATGGAACTAAACACAAGTCTAATCAGCACATTGTGTGCTTTAACTGCAATAAGCCTGGGCACAAGGCTGCTGAGTGCTGGTTTGGATCCACTCGGGGTAAAAATGGTTTTCATAGAAGAAATTCTTATACTTGCTCTCACTGTGGGAAGAATGGATATACAGTCAAGAACTGTTGGCATGTTCAGAAGAACTCTGTTAACCCCTATGTTGTCAAATTCCCTGCAAAACCATTTGCAAGATTCTCATGCTATAATTGTGGAAAGTCAGGCCATAGATCTGCTAAATGTTGGCTGATTAAGAATAAGAATCAAACTGTTCATGCATACAACAGAAAATCTTATGATCATGTTTATAAACCTCATACTGCTGTTACTATGCATCATAAGAACCAGAAACCAGTCACACCATGTAGATATTGTGGAAAATTTGGACATTCTATGGACAATTGTTATTTGATGGAATCTGATGACAAGGTTGCTAAAAGACTGTTTAGAACACCTGTCAAGGTTAATGCATGACCCAAGACTGTTTGGGTACCTGCCCATGCCAAATAGTGTGCTAACTTGCAGGTGTGCCTTGGAATGAACAAAGAGGGGTAAATAAACCAAGGCACTCAAAATGATAACCCCATGATCCTGCTCTCCAGGTTAGTTCTGAACAATCTGTTTAAATCCTATCATCTGAAAATTGACTGTTTGAGATGGTTAAGCATCTTGTTAATTTGATCTGTGCTTAGTTGAAATTCTCTGAAATGGAATTGCTCAATCATGTTCATGGTAGCTCACTTATGTCTGAAGTGCATGAATTATATTTGAATGTCAAACTTGAAATCATGTGATGTACTTTCACTGCTCATCATGCACTTGGTCAGGGGGAGCTCAATCATTCTTGATTAACCATACTCCTGCTCATGCTTTGTTGTATATATGTAGCATCTAGACAAGGGGAGCTTTCCTGTTCCATCTCTTCATCTCTTGAACTCTCACTGTCTAGCTATCTGATCTACTTGCTACACTTAGGTGGTTCACCTAAATTGTCTGCTATCTCTACACTAATTTAGCTGATCTGTCTGTATTCCATACTTAGCTATTGATTCTGCCTCCTGTGAATTCAATTGCTAGCTTGTTCCTATCATTCACATTTCTTCATATCTTGTCAAGTCTGGTCCAAGCTAATCTGACTGAATTTTAGTCTTTAATGCTGGCTTCTGATTGCTCTCTGCTATTCTTTCAATAAAAATACTTTGTTGACTCCACTGATTTCCTGACAATGTCATTGACTCATCTGAATGAGGAAAGATTTTAGTCAGTGCACCCTAGTCATAAATCAGACATTTTCTGAAAAGAAGAATCTTCTATTATACTGACTTAAGAATGTTTTGATAAATCAAATTGATTTAAGTCTAATGTATTTCCTAAGTTTTGATGTAAAAGACTTGAAAATATCTGAATCATCATGCTTAATAAATCTTAACCAATTGTCTCATGAACCTCATGCAAAACCTTCTAAAATTTGAAATTTTAAAAGACATGGCTTTCTTTGGTTAAGATACATGTAGAAGGTATTGTTTTTAAACATTTCAGTGTACTGAGCATTGTTTGAAAAATCTGAAAACTTTTAAATCAAGAACAATGACTTTGGTCACAGAAAAACTGGGTTCTCTATCAAAGAAATATAGTAAGCCCATGTCATGAAGTGCCATAGTTACCTCTCTTTTAAAAATGTTTGAAAATCTGGCAGAGCAATAGCATGGTTGTGTTGAGTAACTGGGGATTCTGGCCTCTGAATAAGGTGTCTCCTCATGTAAAAAGATACTCCATTGCTAACTCTGTTCTCCTTAAGAGGTAATATGATTGTCACACTGAGTACCTGGGTCACTTCACCTGAGACGTGTTGTGCCTCACGTAAAAAGGTGTTGACTGAACCAAACTTGTTGTGGTAAAATGAGTGTTGTTCAATAGAAAAATCTGAAAAACTAAAGACAAGTTCAGTCACATTTATCTCTGTTTAATCTCAATATTACCTTGTGTAACTTCCATAGGAGTCATTGAATTTAAATGAGTAAGATGGAAGGAGGTTAAACATAAATATAAAATGAGTTGTTGGTTCATCTTTATTAAAAGGTGTTTCAGTTATGAGTATTGAATTTTCTTGATAAACTTTGAATACATCACTCTTAAATCATGATGGTAAGTTTAAACTCATTAATAATCTATTATAATTGAAGAATCTGAAATTCGTTTACAAAGATTTATGAATTTGGTGTGCTACTGAAAATCTGTCTTCCTCATTTATTCACTGTACTTACAAATTGTGGTAATCCTTGAGTACCCATGTGTTTTGCTGATATATGCTCATCACCTCTTTCACTCCATCTAATCAGGGGGAGCTTTCCTGTCATGCTGAGTGTCTTTCATAAAGGGGAAGATCTAGTCAGCATTCTTGAGTGTCCCTGTGCTTTTGTTGATATTCTCCCTTCATCTCAACTGGTTTCAACCTTCAAAACATTTCTGATCATTCTTCTATTCAGGGGGAGCTAATTGCCATTAAGGGGGAGCTTAGTCAAAGGGGGAGCTTTTAATTCACTCATCTTATGCAGTCTTATTCTTCCCTCTTCAACTAATGTCTTTTTGCTGAAGTCAAAGGGGGAGAAATATTTGATCAAGTCAGTATGACTCATAGTGTTGCCATCATCAACAAGGGGGAGATTGTTGTGTCCCTGTGATTTTGATGATAGCAAACACTATAAGTCATCATCTGTTGAGTCTGCATATAAATCTGTTTGTGTTGCATATGATTGTTTCATTGAACATCTTATCTGAATTACATAACCAACGAACAGGCTGAGGCTGTGTGTTGTGTGCATTGGTGCATTTCATAATTGTTGATGCATTTCATCATTGCATTTTATCTGGATTGTTTGATGTTAGTCTGTACAATGGGTGATGCTGCTATACCCTTTCAGCATAGTATGTACATCCGTAGACAGCCTGCCTGAACTTTGTTGAATGAAGTCTATACACTTGCCAACATGTCTCTCATGCATTATGTCTAAAGTCCATACATTGTCTGGACACACTCCATACATTGTACTGTCTACACTTTGTTGCAGCTAATCTGAACATTCTTCAATGAAGTCTACACATCGTCAGTGCATGAGCGTCTTACAAGTCTATACACTGTCTAAGTACATCCATCGTCTCAATCAGCAAGTCTGTACATTGGACTATGCTTGCACATCATTGCAGAGTTCAAGTCTGTACATGCATCACTCATCAAGTCTGCACATTCATAGCTGAAGTCCATACACTTGCTGCTGGCAAGTCTACACATTGCATAGCATGCAAGTGTCCAAGTCTATACATCACATGGCACAGCATGTGTCTAAGTCTGTACATTCTTCAAGGGCCAAGTCTATACATTGTCTGTCTCACATATGCAAAGTCTGTACAACGCTGCATCACGAAGTAAAGTCTGTACATTGCCCATCGTCTCACTCAGCGTCTAAGTGAGTGTGAACATTGCATCGCTAAGTCTATACATTGCTCACAGCACACACTAAGTCTGCACATCGTCCCCTTGTTCCAAATATGTACATTGGCCTTCAAGCTTTCCAAGTGTGTACATTGGCCAAGTGTCTTGTGCTTTGAAGCTTTATCAAGTCTATACATTCGTTTATCAAAGTCTACACATTGCATCGTGTTTCAAAGTCTATACATCACTGTGCATTCCTTGATTTCAAAGTCTGTACACTCTGGTTGCTTCATAGCAAGTCTGCACATTCCGCTTGCACTAAGTCTGTACATGGTCCTGGCGCTCGCAAGTTGTACATTGATTTGGCGCTCGCAAAGTCTGTACACCGGCGTGGCGCTCACAGAGTCTTGCTGCGTCTATGTGCTAGTCCATGCATTGTCAAGTCTATACATTGTCTCTTAGCGTCTTGTGCATTCAGCATAGAAAGTCTGTACATTCGTTGACAGACTCATCCATAAACAGTAAGACAAAGTCTGTACATTCGGTGACAGCTTGTCTAAGCATCTCATGCATTCAATGTGCATACTTTCATTCTGTTTGTGCATCTCCTTCAGAAGTCTGGACAATCCTTTGAGCATTCAAGTCTATACACTCTTCTGTCTGCATTGCATACACTTCAAGTCTACACACTGGTTGCATGCATCTCATGCAGTTAAAGTATGTACACTCGTGAATGTAATGTATGTACATTCATTCTCGCTGTATATACTTTCTTATATGTGCACACTTCAATTGATGCATCAAGTCTGTACAAGCTCAGCTCATTCATCAAGTGACTCGATGTATATACTTTCTCATATTCTTTCCTTTCAGATAAATTAACTTGCACTGATAGTTAATCTGTTCTAACAGGACTGCTGATTTGAGGAGGTTAATGACGCACGTGATCCAAGAATCGGAGATGGCCCTGATCATGCCACGTGGACTGAACCTTATGGGCGGGAATCGTCGAGGGCACACGCCCTAGCTGCTTGCTGCTGCTATAAAAGGAAGGCTTCTTCCTCAGAAGAAGGCTGATCGTGAAAAAAAGAGAAGCAGATAGAGAAAGAGAGTGATCGAGATAGAAGGAAAGAGCTGCAGTAGTAGGAAAAGAAGAAGAGACAGAGAGAGAGCCTGCGAAAGAGAAGAAAAAGAAGAGTGAGAAGAAGAGAGAGCTAGAGTAAAAGAAGCTTCAACTGAAGATCAGTTTCTGCTGGACCGTGGATCAAATCCAGGCCAGCCAGCTCCTGCGAGAGTCACGTTTTGATTTTATATTTCTAGCTTTTAGTTGCTGTATTTTCTTTTATTGTTTTCTTTTCAAGCTGGTCATTGTTCTTCCGATTCTCTGGTTGGAGATCGGGTTCCTCCTGTGGACTCAGGAGAAGGGAGACTGTGTCTCCGGTCTGCAAGTGACTGAGTGTCGCTTGTGAGTTCCCTCTGGTTTCAAAGGAAGGGAGTCCTTGACTCCAGTTGCAGGTAGTGGTTGCTACCTGTGTGTTCCCTCCTGGTCTGGAGGAAGAGAGACCTAGTCTCTGGTCGCAAGTGGCTGGGAGTCACTTGTGGTTCCCTCTGGCTTTCAGAGGAAGGGAGACTTGGGTCTCCGGTTGCTAGTGACTGTGTGTCACTAGTGGGTTCCCTCCGGTCTAGAGGAAGAGGGGAGGCTGTTCCCTTGGTCAAGCTGTGTGGCAGCAACTTGTTTATAGACTGAGTCTGCTTTCTAGTTGATTGCTAGTGGAAGCCTCACTCCAGTTGGGAGTGAGGGGTGGACGTAGGTCTGTGGACCGAGCCACCTAAAAAATCCCTTGTGCAGTGGTTTGTTTGATTGCTTGCTTCTGCTAGATGCATGCTAGGACCGTGATCTGATTGATTATTCATGTCCTAGAGTTTAATTGGGTTTGCATCTTTTATGTTTGAGCAATTATCCACTGATCTTGTGCTTATCATTTCATACGAATTTTAATTTGGTCAAAACTCTTTAGAAGATCCATTCACCCCCCTCTGAATCTGTGTTTATCTATCGCACCTAACTATCACCTTTTCCTTCTGTAGACCATCCATGTGATCAGGGCCTCTATGCCTTAATGAGGGAGTTCTAGCCCTCACCTCTTTTACTTTTCTCCTTATTCATCTGAGTCCGGTCTAGACATCGCTCATTCTTGTTAAGCCACTTTCAAACTTTGCTATCCTTTCTTTTATCTACCAAGAGAGGGCAAATCCTAAGATCGCTACCGCCGGCGGTTGCTGCTTCTACAAGGTCGCAAGGTAACGTATGTGCGTAAGTATGCATTTTTATGATGTCATTATCTTATTCATCTTCACGCATGGTTTTCAAATCAAGTGCTTCTTAATTTGATTAAGAGTGGTGTTTTAAGCCTTTATCCTAGGTCTTTGCTTAATTTAACTTTAAAAAAATAAAAAAATCAACAAAAATCAACAAAAAAGAGTCTTTAGGTTTACTTTTGCATCACTGATGTGACACCACCTTGGGGGTGATAGCCACTAGGCCAATGATCCTTGGACCTATGACTCGCAAGCAATCCAACGTACCCGGCGATATCACTTAAGCGGACTCACCCACGTAACGCTCACATGTGCCCGTGGGCAACCCGGTGATGATGGAGAGGGTCCAGGGGAGGGCCTTGATGCTCCGGGAGATTTGGCAAGCTTGAGGCTGAACCCCTAAGGGCCCGGGATACCCAATTTCATGGGTGGCCAGCATGCCAAGGGCGTGGGTTGTAGGGTCTCTCTCACAACTCACTCCGCGGTGGTCGCTCAATTTGATGACAATTTGGGACCGAGCACTCTCTCACCGTCCGACGGAGCTAAGAGACAATACCAATTAAGCAAGGAATACCAGCAAAGAGAAGTGACCGGAAGCCCACCTGATCGGCGTGAATACACCGATCCCGGCCGGAGACGAGGGCGAGCGGGGAGGCGTGGGTATGCACCCGCACGCCGCGTCAGTGTAGCTTTCACCTGAGAATTAAAATGTTACACCACTACACCTCTCACAGGAGGGGGATCTCAGGGTGGGGACTAATTGAAATTACATCCAAAACTACCTCCACGCAGGGAGGGGCGGTCAGCCGGCCAGGCGGGGATGGGAAATTAAGCAAAAGCCGAGTGGAAGATGACCGTCGGTTCTGCCAGCTCTCTAGACATCGAGATAGGTAGTCACTGTCGGCTCCGCTACGGACTCTCCCGAACTCAGAAAAGGTTGCAACTAGTGCCGAATCTTTCTGACTTGACCCAGGACGATGCCTGAATTTTCATGGAATTTCTTGACGTCGTCGGTGGCTGGGGCAGGGTCTGCAACAGGACTGTTCAGTGCTGGTTCTGGTTGCTCCCAATCTGCTGTTGCTGGAAGACGAAGGCGCCATTAACAGTTCCGGACTCCGAATAATGCGGGATTAGAACCTCTGCAACCATGGACGAGTCCTACTCGAGCTGGGACCAACGGGACCATCGTCTGAGATCGGAGCTGACCGCAAAGACCAGAATAGTGGAGGGGTGTCGGAATTGGCTCAGGGGAACTGACCTGGCGCACCTTGGGGAGAAAATCCAGAACTCTTGACTCCGGGGTCCAAAAATAGTTCTACTTCTTGGATATGGAAGAGAACTTAAAGGAGAAGCCCTCAGCCAAGTGGCGCCTCAAGAGGCCCAGGGTTCTGGTCGTGGAAGCCTCTGCAAGTCGTTGCTGGTTGTCTGCCTGGGAGGAAATGCGTAGTCGAGGGAGAATGACTCTCCCGGGCAGCACAGATGTCGGATGGACGCGAGACCACCTCGCCTGCGAAGCTGCTTTGAAGAGCTTTCCAGAAATATAAAGTACACAACCAAAAGATGTGCGGTGAAGATGTGGCAGCCTCTGCAACTCGACCCTTGACTGCTACCTGCGAACTGGGATGAGCAGGGTGGTGATAGGTGATGGGAAATGGGGTAGATGGGATGGGAAATGGGGTGGATGGGTGTGGGGGCAGCCCCTAGCTGTGAGGGGGTCTGGGAGGGGGCAAACCAAGGTGAGGGAGGGGGAGAATGGGGGCTGGAAGGGGGTCTAGCAGGTGGAGGGAGGGAGAGCTACGAATTTGGGTTGGGAAGGAGAGAGGGAAGGAGAGATCTCTCTCAAGGTTGGAATGTGGCTTAATGGGGGTCTTGGGGATGGGAAGGGTTGTGTTGGGGAAGGGAAGGGGTGCTTGGGGAGTGGGGAATTTTCCCTTGGGAGATGAGAGAGGTGCTTGGGGAAGGGGAGTGGGTGGTTGGTGGTTGGAGGGTGGAGTGGGGAGTGGTGGATGCTACCTTGGGGTTGGGGGTGGAGTTATGGAGGGGTGTGGGGAAATGAGGAGGCTCTTGAATGAGGGGAGGGGAGAGAGAAAGTAGGTGGGAGGGGAGGAGAGAGAAAGGGGCACACCCCTTAGAGAGAGAGATATGAGAGAGAGAGATATATCAAGAGAGGGAGGTGAGATAAAATTCCAAGGGAATTTCAAATTTCATTGATCATCAAAGGTTACAAATGAGAGAGGGGAGGGGGCTATTTATAGACTCCATACTTTTCTTAGGACCAAATTGACCCTAACTAAACAACTAATGACCAAAGCAGTCTAAGGGAGGGCGCCCCTGGGCCTAGTCCACTGAATTGGGCCCATTAGCCAACCTAATCAACCTAATGACATTCAACTTAGGTAAATGACTCTCAAACCTAGGTACCAGACTCAAATAAAGGGAAAATTACATAGTTTATGACTCAAATAAAATATAAAATTACATAACTAGACTCAGAAACACATGACGAACATAATGGCGCATGCTGACGAACAATCCGAACCTCAAAAATGTGGAGGGTCAAGGGATGCCCCCATCAATCACCCTTTGGCTATAAGAACCTCGTGCTGGAGTTCGGCATTCTCTCCCTACTTGTTAAGGGTAACCCTTAGCTGGGCACTGCACACACTTCACTACGTCCTTAGCCGTCTCTCTTGGTAGAACATCGTTGCTACTTGGGCATACTTGAGGGCACGATGTCTTTTTCTCTTCTCTACTCGGCCGAAATATGAGGGTAGAGATACTTTGGACAAAACAACCAACCTAAGCACACCCTGGCAAAAGGAAGTCTCAAATAGGGGTAGTCTATTATGATCTTATTCTCAATTTCAAGCTCAATTGCAATATTTGTCAAGTCCAAAGGACACAAAAGCACAAAGTGAAATATCAAAAGAAAGAAAAATCAAAAAAAAAATCCAATGAATTTTTGGCATGGCAAGAGGGCAGTACAGTTTTCCCATGGGACATTATGAGTCCGGTCGTATGCGTGCCTATAAGAGAATTTAAGGTTCAATGATATGACATAAAGTCCCGGCGCAACAGACCGAGTCTCTAAGGGTCATGCTATGGACGGAAGTTAAACCCGATGACTTCTTAACTCGTACCAAGCTTATCCCCAAATTGTTCTTCTCTTCTCCCTCTAAGACTGAGTGTTTCTCGGGTATGGCCTTAGTAGGGGCACTGTTATCCAAGGGCAGCCGACTATATGGCATCACCCTCAATGCACGCCCTGCTTTGAGCACTTTTTAGTGAAAGGATAAGGAACAAGGACCCCTAGCCAGTGGTTTAAACATCCTTTGATGCTGCATTAGCAATGTCTAAATCAAAAATTCTAAAAAAAATAAATATTTTTCTAAAATCTCAAAAAAATCAAATATTTTTCTAAAAATCCAAAAAAAATCAAATATCTAAAAAAACTCATAAGAATTTGAATACCTTTTTCAAAACCCATAAAAATTTACATATTTCAAAATCTCAAAAAAATTGCATTGCATTGTATTTTCTAATGGTGTTATTGCAGGGACAACTTTTTTGTGAGGACCAAGGACACGGGATGAGTCCTCTCCATTCATTGATATCTACCTTTCGATTCTTCCCTATGTTGATTGTAATCTTCATGATTCGCCGCTCTAGGCATCATTCTAATCATTCAAGAGCAAATCTTTCTATGTTATTGACTTGATTATTCATGCCACTGGGCATTACTTGATCTTGATCATTCAACTTCAAACTTATGGTTAGCCAAGTTGTCATCCTCATGACAAGTAACAAACAATGATGTTATGATATTCAATGCAATGCTATGCTTCAATTCATGTTGTTCATGCTAGAAATGCTTCGCCTTACTTTGCTATTGATGCTTAATACATGCTTGAATGATATCCATGACATGCTATCCATGCTATGGTTGCTATGCTTTATTGCTATTCATTGCTTGTTACCCTTTATATCTTGGCTAATGAATCTTTAAGCGCAGGAAAAGACTAGCATTGGTCCCACTGTCCGGACATCATCACTTTGGTCCCACGGTGCTTGCATTGCATTGCTCAGTTCCCGCATGCTTATTGCCTCACCATCTTCCTTGTATGCATTTTTACTATATGTTATCTACGCTATTAGATTATATCAAGGACCTTGTGGCTTTGCTAAATCTGGAATTTGAAATCCCCTTCATCAAAAACGATGATGATTTTAGAGGAATCTTAGTCATACGGATAGGTTGTTGAGCTGTCCAAGACTGGGGACGATGGTTCCCTTTTGCGAGTTGGTGTACGGATAAACAGGCTTCGACTTAGCATCAGCTAACAAAACTGATTTCTTGACTCAGTCTGGAAAGCTTAACAATATTATCCTTGATTACCTTCTATTTTTAATTTATTTTAATTTTTTCCTTTAAACCCAGCATGCATTCATGTAGGATTTTGAATCAACTTTGAGAAAATCATTCTAATAAATCATTTTGAGAGTCAATTGATCATCAATTCCAAGATAAGAGATATTCATAGCCGAATTGGGGCCTCAGTTTGCCTTGTTGCCGTTTTGGGCCGCTTCCTTGAAAACTTCTTTGTTTGGATTTCTATCCTCTTACTTCAATCTTTTCCTTTGATCCACCTTGGCTGCAGCACGTCCACATTAGCTGGTACCCGCTCTCCAATGGTGAAACCTATAGGTTTGTGACCTAGGATACTTCCACCGCGCTGGAAGTTGATCGCTCTCTTTTATTCTTTCCTTCGTGCCCGCGTGCACACTCCTTCTGTCACGCCCCGAGCGTGGAAGATACCCGGAGATGCGCGACGTGTCTATATCAAGCATATCAATCAGAGTGGTCGTGTATTCGACGCAAAGACAGAGATGCGCAAAATAGCAAGATAACCCAATCCTTTATTTCATAATGGATAGTCTATTACAAATCCAATACTCTGTTTAATAAAAAGGAAAAGAATACATATTTGACTCAAGAAACTATAGGAAAGACTAGACGACACTTGAGCAGCTCTATCACTTTCACTCTTGAACATTCCCATCCGATTGACTTCCATCGTCGTCGGACTTACCTGAAAAGTACAAAGGGACAAACGGAATGAGCGAACGCTCAGTAGGAAATTATATCTCAAGTACTAGCAAGGGGTTTAAGTAATTACATCTTTCATGGATGCAATAAAGCTATGCATGCTCGCATAAAACGACAAGATAGAGAGAATGTAATATCAAGAAATAAGATGAACTTAATCATGAACTTCCAACAGATGACAAGTGTATTCAAGGTATTCAAGCAAGCACGTTTAACAAGTCATGTCAAGAACTTTGGCTATCATGTATCAAGCAAGTAAATTACCCTTTTTCGGGCCACGCATTTCATGTAAAGTCAAGTACGATTCAAGTACAAGATGTGTGTGGAATGTCCAATCAAGCAAGTCAAGTACTCGGTATAATGCCAGATACCTTATCATTTTAACTCCCATGGGCACAAGTACTTTCGGGTGCTCCTCCCAGGACCAGATCGGGCCCTATATGCACAGGCATTTATCATGTATTTTTGACATCCACTCTTGTTTATATAGCCAATATAGAGTTTCAATATTCAAGCTTGTAGACATGTATGACAACTTTGACAGAATAGAGTCCAAAAATATGACAAAGGACATAGATTGGCGATAATAACGGTAAAATCACGATATCAATAAAACTAGGTAGAATATGGTTCCCTTAACTTAGGTCCCATGACAAATCAATATGGACATTCTTTATATAGAATTGAGGTCCACATAAACATTAGATCAAGCAAGATACCCTCATTCTTATCATAGAATTGAGGTTTACAAGAACGACATGATATGGCATGATATCATCATCCCATTAAGAATTTCTTATGATATACTCTTTGTATAATCATAAGGGCCGGTATACCATGTTTCTTTAGATTGACATGGCAAGGATCGTGTAATGGGTTTTTAGGGTACAACCAGCTCAGTCGGCCTTGACGGAATCCAAGGCTACGAGGAGTCTTACGGAGGTCTCTATGACTAACTCGCTAGTCCAAAGGAACGGAATGTCCAATGGAGAGCTTGTATGTCAATGAGAGTTGAGTGTGATCGATGAAACAACGTGAAACGTGGGACTATACTCACGGAGTGGAGAATAGTGCCAATATATATATTATATAACATATGAAATCATCGGTTAACAAAAACAGGGAAAAATTAGTTTTACAGTAAAATAACGACTTAGGTCAAGTCGTTTCTCAAGTAATTAACGCCTAACAGAAGGGCGTTTATATATTTCTATTTTACAGAATTTTCAATAATTTTATTAATTCATGAAAAACACGCCCTAGTCAGGGGCGTTAGTCAGGTAAGTAACACCTAACATAAGGGCGTTTACATATGTTCCGTTTTGCAAAATTTCATTATTTCAATAATTTATATAAAACGCGCCCTGGACAGGGGCGTTTCTTCAGAGTTGACGACTATATAAGCAAGCGTCTCATTATTTAAATATTTGACAGAATATAAATAATTTTCAAGATTTATTTAAAACACGCCCTGGAAAGGGGCGTTACTTTTTAATTTTATTTTACAGGATATACATAGTTCAGGAATTTACAGAAAACGCGCCCTTAAAAGGGGCGTTTCTTTTCAATTTACGCCCTGTGATGGGGCGTTAACAGGTGTAAAACGACGTTGTCAAGGTCGTGAATTCAAGGAATTTACAATATTTCAACAATAAATTTCCAAGACAGGAGACATGATCATGACAAGAAAATTAGCAGGAATTTACAGGTAGAGTCATGCAAGATATTAGAATCGATATTTCATATTTATTGAATTTTAAACAGGATCAATTATTGATTACATGCGATTGTTCATGAAATTAACGCCTGTATACAAGGCGTATACTTTTAATTAACGACCACTGTGATGGTCGTTTCTTTTAAAGTAGCGCCCTATTCAAGGGCGTTTCTTGAAAAATTTACAGAAAACGTATTAAAACTACATGCAAACTGTATAAATATATCATGCATGGTGCTTCTTATATTTATTTTTAGTTTGGGCTACGAGACTTGAGAAAATCTTACCTTAAAGGGTTGATTTGGAGATAACCGTGAAGGCTCTGTAAGAATTAAAGATGCAGCAGATGTTGGATGAAGATGATGAAGAACCTTGTTCTTCACGTTACAGAACCTGTAGAGGAAGAGAAAAAGAAAGAAGATGAAGATGTTAATAATCTTCACAGATGTAACCGAAGCTAGGACAAATAATGAAGAACATAACCTTGTTCTTTACTCAAGCACCAGATCCTTATCCTGCATTAAAGGAGAAGAATAATAATCAATATTCTTCATGCGGCTGTAAACAGAAGGGCAAAAGAAATAAGAAGAACGTATGTTCTTCACTTACCGTGTAGCAGTAGATCGATCAAATGGTTTAGGGTTGGATCGATCGGGTATATTTATAGGATTTTAGAGTCCTAACAAAGGTAGTGTTTGATTGAGGGTAATATATCCCTAATAGAGTCCTTACTCTAATAGACACTTACTAGATTAGGTTAATCTTTCCCTGGATAAGCTCTGGGTTCGAACGGGTCACGAACTGAATTAACGCCTCAGGGTCAGGGCGTCGATTCTTTAATTAACGACCTAGTTCATGTCGTTTCTTAAGAAACGCCATGTATAAGGGCGTTCCTTGTTTTTAAAACACGCCTAATATATGGGCGTTTCTTTCACTTACCTATTTGGTCGCGTGAGAGTTGACGACCACATTCGTGGGCGTCCTTTCTTTAGTCACGCCGTATGTAGAGGCGTTTCTTTTTAAATTAACGCCTTACTCAGAGGCGTTATCTTTAATTTGTTTTATTTTATCTGTATTACTTCTGTAATATGTATGTTTTTAATTTTATTTCAATATTCATTTATCAGGGTTGCTACACCCTCCCCCACTTAAAAAGAATTTGGTCCCCAAATTCAATATATATAATTATACACGTGGAGAGTGTATATACCTCTTAGAATAACTCGGGAAATCGTTTCTTCATAGATTCCTCGGTCTCCCATGTCGCTTCGCGTTCGGGATTCTTATTCCATTGCACCTTGAGCATGGGAATAACCTTATTCCTTAGAGCTCGTATTTCTTGATCTAAGATCTTCATAGGCTTCTGTTCATAGGTGAGATCTTTCTGGATCACCAGATCTCTATGTTCAATAATATGAGATGGATCGTGCACATACTTCTTCAACATGGATATGTGAAATACATTATGTACCTCGGACAATTGAGGAGGCAATGCGATGCGATAAGCAACCTCGCCAACTCTTTCAAGTACCTCAAATGGTCCGATGAATCTTGGCGTAAGCTTGCCCTTAACACCAAATCTTCGTATGCCACGTCCAGGCGATATCTTGAGAAATACATGATCTCCGATTTGGAATTCAAGATCTCTCCTTCTTGTATCAGCATAAGCTTTTTGTCTCGTCTGAGCAACTTGCAATCTTTCTCTGATTACTTGTATCTTCTCAGTTGTATCCCTTACCATGTCTGGACCTAGCAGTTGTTTTTCTCTAACTTCGTTCCAGCATATGGGTGATCTGCAACTCCTTCCGTATAAGGCTTCGAAAGGTGCCATTTGGATACTAGCTTGGTAGCTATTATTATATGCAAATTCCACTAGTGGTAAATGATCGTGCCAGCATCCTCCAAAGTCAATGATGCATGCTCTAAGCATATCCTCAACAACCTGGTTAGTTCTCTCGGTCTGACCATCCGTTTGTGGGTGGAAAGCAGTACTAAAGTTGAGCCTTGTTCCTAACGAATGTTGTAATCCCTTCCAAAAATGAGAAGTAAAACGGGGATCTCTGTCAGACACGATTGAGACAGGAATTCCATGTATCATGACTATTTCCTTGATGTACAGTGCAGCTAGCACATCAATTGACCATCGGCTTTTTATTGGCAAGAAATGCGTCGATTTAGTTAATCGGTCAATGATAACCCAGATTCCATCATGTCCTCCTTTAGATTTAGACAAACCCATGATGAAGTCCATACCAATATCCTCCCACTTCCACTTAGGAATATCTAGAGGGTGTAGTTTTCCAGCAGGCTTTTGGTGTTCCGCCTTGACCTGTTGGCATGTAAGACAGCGTGATACATAGTCCGCTATTTCTCTTTTCATATTGAGCCACCAAAAGTTCCTCTTTACATCTTGGTACATTTTAGTTGATCCAGGATGAATAGTGTACCTTGATCGGTGAGCTTCATCTAAGATCTTCTTCTTTAATTCCGGACAATCAGGTATACAAGTTCTACCTTTGAATAATAATCTTCCATCAGAAGTTAGTTGAAAATCAGATTGTCCTTCTAATCTGCCCTTGATTTCCACTAATATAGGATCATCACCCTGAAGTGCTTGTATCTCAGATAATAAATCTGACTGTATGCTTACATGAGATAATGTAACAAATTTGGATTCCGTGTCCAAGCTTATATTGAGCTCGGAGAATTGTTCAAGTAACCTCCATTCTTGTATCATACAATTGGCTATCATTGCTCTCGGCTTTCGACTAAGGGCATCAGCAACATAATTACCCTTTCCGGGATGGTATTGTATATTGAAGTCGAAGTCCTTGAGATATTCTAGCCAGCGTCTTTGTCTCATGTTTAGCTCCTTTTGTGAGAATAGATATTTGAGACTCTTGTGATCGGAGTAGACAGTGAACTGTACTCCATAGAGATAGTGTCTCCATATCTTTAGGGCAAATACTACCGCGGCCAGTTCTAAGTCATGGACGGGGTAATTCTCCTCATGCTTCTTCAGTTGACGTGAAGAGTATGCTATGACCTTTCCTTGTTACATTAGGACACATCCGAGGCCAATGCCAGAAGCATCAGTATAGACCTCGAATTTCTCTCCTTCTATTGGTAGAGCTAACACCGGAGCTGTAGTGAGATGATCCTTAAGAGTTTGGAAACTTCTTTCACATTCCTCACTCCATTCATATCGGATCTCCTTACGAGTTAACCTTGTAAGGGGCACGGCGATCTTAGAGAAATCTTTGATGAATCGCCGATAATAGCCTGCAAGACCTAAGAAACTTCTGATCTCGCTTGCATTAGTGGGTCTTTCCCAGTTTCTTACAGCTTCAACCTTTGACGGATCTACGGATAAACCGTCCTTGGATATGACATGTCCGAGAAAAGCCACTTCTTCAAGCCAGAACTCGCATTTGCTGAGTTTAGCATATAATTGATTTGTCCTCAAGACTTGCAATGCAATCCCCAAATGCTCTTCATGTTCTTCCTTAGTCTTAGAATATATCAATATATCATCAATAAAGACTACTATGAATTGATCCAAGTAAGGCCTGAATATGCTATTCATTAACTGCATAAAGGCAGCAGGGGCATTTGTTAGTCCAAAAGGCATAACAACAAATTCGTAATGGCCATACCTGCTTCTGAATGCGGTCTTGTGAATGTCATCATCCTTGATTCTTAACTGATGATATCTCGACCTGAGATCAATCTTGGAAAAATATTTGGATCCTGAAATCTGATCAAATAATTCATCGATTCTCGGCAGTGGATACTTGTTCTTGATAGTAAGATGATTCAACTGTCGATAGTCGATACACAATCTCATGGATCCATCCTTCTTCTTTACAAATAAGACTGGTGCTCCCCACGGGGAAGTACTTGATCTAATAAACCCTTTTTGGATTAGTTCCATCAACTGCTCCTTCAACTCCTTGAGTTCAGCAGGGGACATTCTATATGGTGCCTTTGAAACAGGACCAGCACCAGGGACTAAGTCAATGGTGAAGGCCACTTCTCTTTGAGGGGGTAATCCCGGCAAATCTTCTGGAAATACGTCTGGGAATTCTCGCACTACCTGAACGTCTTCTATCTTGGTTTTCTTAGCTTCTTTAACAGTGACAAAAGCAAGGAAGGATACACATCCCTTCCTGACGAGCTTGCTTGCTCGAAGAGCCGAAATAAGAGGGGATTTGCTTCGACTCTTAGGACTAGTATAAGTCAGTTCTGGAAATTCTTTGAAAACGATCGTGCTATTACGGCAATCAACCGTTGCCTGGTACTTAGATAACCAATCTGCTCCTAGTATAACATCATATTCTTTTAGATCTAAACAGATAAGATCAATAGGAAAATTCTTTCCTCGAACCAATACCTCACAGTTTTGGTAATGATGCGTGATATCCGTCTTGTTTCCGAGAGGAGTAGACAACATTATTTTCATCCATTCCGGTTCTAGAGGTAACGGGTCAGCAAACTTCTTAGAAACAATAGAATGCGATGCACCCGTATCAAATAAGACATGTGCATATTTGGAACAAATTTTCAATGTACCTTCCACTAATCCGCCTTCTTCTTCAGGTTCGGTCTCCTGTATTGCATGAAGACGAGCATTCTTTGTCACCGGGCGTTTACCATCGCCGGCTTGGTCGTTCATTAATGGACACTCGGGAATCCGATGCTCACGGCTTCCACAACGGAGACAAGCTCCTAATTTCCTCCAGCATTCTTCCGTCTTGTGACCAGCCTTGTCACAATGCTTGCAGACTGTATTCGAAGGGGTAGTGGTGATAGAGAAAGGCTTGGTCTTCTTGAATTTCTGATCTTGAGAGGAAGAACCTCCATTATTGGGCCTCTTCTTAAAGTTGGGTTTGAAAGAACCCGAACCCGTGACTTGTTCCTTCTTGTCTTTTCCACGGATCCTATCAGATAGTTCCGTGGCATCTTCAAGTAATTGAGCTCGGCGCACTATTTCAGAATAAATTTGGATGTCCATAGGCGCCAATTGAGTAATATAGTGGGGCCTAAGCCCATTAAGAAATCTACGGGCTTTCATCTTCTCCGTGCTAATAAGATGCTTAGCATATCTAGATAACCTGGAGAACTGAGCTTCATAATCTGCTAATGATAAGGATCGTTGCTTTAATGCAGCGAATTCGGCAGCCTTCTTTTCTTGGACTCGGTCCGAGAAATATTTAGCATTGAAGTATTCCACGAATTCTTCCCATGTTACTTGAGTAGGATCGATGGTTGCTTCAATAGACTCCCACCAGCATCTAGCATCTTTCTCTAACTGGAATGTAGCTAATAGCACTTTGTCCTGGTCCGTGCATTGCATGACACGGAATATGCGTTCGGTTTCCCGAACCCAATGCTCGGCATCGTCCGGATCGGTCGATCCCATAAACTTCGGGGGATTCATATTCTTAAAGGCTTGGTGTAAGCTTCCAGCTCGTGGAGCACCACCTTGTGCTACCTGTTGTAGCACTTGGGTCATCCCTTGAAGGGTACGCTGCATGTTGCGCCATTGAGCACGTTCGGCAGCCATTATCCTACAATTACAATAACTATATTAGTACGTGATCGTATTTAAAGACTCGTATACTATGTTAAATCTAACCCTTGGTTCTACCCAATCTCACTGGTTTAAAGGTTCAACTTATCCTTGGACTTGGTTTTTCCTAGGAATTGAATACCTTAGGCTCTGATACCACAAAGACTGTCACGCCCCGAGCGCGGAAGATACCCGGAGATGCGCGACGTGTCTATATCAATCATATCAATCAGAGTGGTCGTATATTCGACGCAAAGACAGAGATGCGCAAAATAGCAAGATAACCCAATCCTTTATTTCATAATGGATAGACTATTACAAATCCAATACTCTGTTTAATAAAAAGGAAAAGAATACATATTTGACTCAAGAAACTATAGGAAAGACTAGACGACACTTGAGCAGCTCTATCACTTTCTCTCTTGAACATTCCCATCCGATTGACTTCCATCGTCGTCGGACTTACCTGAAAAGTACAAAGGGACAAACGGAATGAGCGAACGCTCAGTAGGAAATTATATCTCAAGTACTAGCAAGGGGTTTAAGTAATTACATCTTTCATGGATGCAATAAAGCTATGCATGCTCGCATAAAACGACAAGATAGAGAGAATGTAATATCAAGAAATAAGATGAACTTAATCATGAACTTCCAACAAGATGACAAGTGTATTCAAGGTATTCAAGCAAGCACGTTTAACAAGTCATGTCAAGAACTTTGGCTATCATGTATCAAGCAAGTAAATTACCCTTTTTCGGGCCACGCATTTCATGTAAAGTCAAGTACGATTCAAGTACAAGATGTGTGTGGAATGTCCAATCAAGCAAGTCAAGTACTCGGTATAATGCCAGATACCTTATCATTTTAACTCCCATGGGCACAAGTACTTTCGGGTGCTCCTCCCAGGACCAGATCGGGCCCTATATGCACAGGCATTTATCATGTATTTTTGACATCCACTCTTATTTATATAGCCAATATAGAGTTTCAATATTCAAGCTTGTAGACATGTATGACAACTTTGACAGAATAGAGTCCAAAAATATGACAAAGGACATAGATTGGCGATAATAACGGTAAAATCACGATATCAATAAAACTAGGTAGAATATGGTTCCCTTAACTTAGGTCCCATGACAAATCAATATGGACATTCTTTATATAGAATTGAGGTCCACATAAACATTAGATCAAGCAAGATACCCTCATTCTTATCATAGAATTGAGGTTTACAAGAACGACATGATATGGCATGATATCATCATCCCATTAAGAATTTCTTATGATATACTCTTTGTATAATCATAAGGGCCGGTATACCATGTTTCTTTAGATTGACATGGCAAGGATCGTGTAATGGGTTTTTAGGGTACAACCAGCTCAGTCGGCCTTGACGGAATCCAAGGCTACGAGGAGTCTTACGGAGGTCTCTATGACTAACTCGCTAGTCCAAAGGAACGGAATGTCCAATGGAGAGCTTGTATGTCAATGAGAGTTGAGTGTGATCGATGAAACAACGTGAAACGTGGGACTATACTCACGGAGTGGAGAATAGTGCCGATATATATATTATATAACATATGAAATCATCGGTTAACAAAAACAGGGAAAAATCAGTTTTACAGTAAAATAACGACTTAGGTCAAGTCGTTTCTCAAGTAATTAACGCCTAACAGAAGGGCGTTTACATATTTCTATTTTACAGAATTTTCAATAATTTTATTAATTCATGAAAAACACGCCCTAGTCAGGGGCGTTAGTCAGGTAAGTAACACCTAACATAAGGGCGTTTACATATGTTCCGTTTTGCAGAATTTCATTATTTCAATAATTTATATAAAACGCGCCCTGGACAGGGGCGTTTCTTCAGAGTTGACGACTATATAAGCAGGCATCTCATTATTTAAATATTTGACAGAATATAAATAATTTTCAGGATTTATTTAAAACACGCCCTGGAAAGAGGCGTTACTGTTTAATTTTATTTTACAGGATATACATAGTTCAGGAATTTACAGAAAACGCGCCCTTGAAAGGGGCGTTTCTTTTCAATTTACGCCCTGTGATGGGGCGTTAACAGGTGTAAAACGACGTTGTCAAGGTCGTGAATTCAAGGAATTTACAATATTTCAACAATAAATTTCCAAGACAGGAGACATGATCATGACAAGAAAATTAGCAGGAATTTACAGGTAGAGTCATGCAAGATATTAGAATCGATATTTCATATTTATTGAATTTTAAACAGGATCAATTATTGATTACATGCGATTGTTCATGAAATTAACGCATGTATACAAGGCATATACTTTTAATTAACGACCACTGTGATGGTCGTTTCTTTTAAAGTAGCGCCCTATTCAAGGGCGTTTCTTGAAAAATTTACAGAAAACGTATTAAAACTACATGCAAACTGTATAAATATATCATGCATGGTGCTTCTTATATTTATTTTTAGTTTGGGCTACGAGACTTGAGAAAATCCTACCTTAAAGGGTTGATTTGGAGATAACCGTGAAGGCTCTGTAAGAATTAAAGATGCAGCAGATGTTGGATGAAGATGATGAAGAACCTTGTTCTTCACGTTACAGAACCTGTAGAGGAAGAGAAAAAGAAAGAAGATGAAGATGTTAATAATCTTCACAGATGTAACCGAAGCTAGGACAAATAATGAAGAACATAACCTTGTTCTTTACTCAAGCACCAGATCCTTATCCTGCATTAAAGGAGAAGAATAATAATCAATATTCTTCATGCGGCTGTAAACAGAAGGGCAAAAGAAATAAGAAGAACGTATGTTCTTCACTTACCGTGTAGCAGTAGATCGATCAAATGGTTTAGGGTTGGATCGATCCGGTATATTTATAGGATTTTAGAGTCCTAACAAAGGTAGTGTTTGATTGAGGGTAATATATCCCTAATAGAGTCCTTACTCTAATAGACACTTACTAGATTAGGTTAATCTTTCCCTGGATAAGCTCTGGGTTCGAACGGGTCACGAACTGAATTAACGCCTCAGGGTCAGGGCGTCGATTCTTTAATTAACGACCTAGTTCAGGTCGTTTCTTAATAAACGCCATGTATAAGGGCGTTCCTTGTTTTTAAAACACGCCTAATATATGGGCGTTTCTTTCACTTACCTATTTGGTCGCGTGAGAGTTGACGACCACATTCGTGGGCGTCCTTTCTTTAGTCACGCCGTATGTAGAGGCGTTTCTTTTTAAATTAACGCCTTACTCAGAGGCGTTATCTTTAATTTGTTTTATTTTGTCTGTATTACTTCTGTAATATGTATATTTTTAATTTTATTTCAATATTCATTTATCAGGGTTGCTACACCTTCCTTATCCAAACAATTGTTGGTTTCATTGAATCCTCTCAAGATTGCATCATTTTGAGCTTCTGACCCGATTCTTATCAGGTGATGTTAATTACGTGTCTCATCACGCCTTGACATCTACTTTTCAGCTCACTCTCACTCCTTTTCATTTCATTCTATTCCATTCCCTCACTCCATTTCATTCCACTCTATCTCGCTCCCTTACAAAGCAGACGCCAAGGCGGGGCAGCTGTAGACACGTCAAATTTGACATCATTTTAAGCATATCTCCTATCACATTGCGATGCCCCGATTTGACTCTCAAATCAACTTATTTGAGTGCTTTTTATTATTTTTCTTGAATATTTAGCTTTCCTCAACTTTCTCCTATTTTTATGGGTTTTTCCTGGGCTTTTCCCCAAATTTTCGGAACTTTTCTGAATTAGCGACAGCCCATTGGTCCCAAATTCCTTTTGTCAAGAATAAGCGCCTTATTGAACGGTCGCCCATTTCTACATTAAACATTTCTTGAATGAGCATTCGTCTGGATGGGCGCAGTTTCTTGAACGCGTCTCACCAAGTGGACGCCTTTTTCTTTTAATAATTACCAAATTCATAAAATCAAACAAATCGCGTCTGCCCACATGGACGTGATTTCCTTTTCTAATTTTTGGTAATATCCCAATTTCCAAATTATTCAACTAACGGCGTCTGTCCACTCGGTCGCCTATTCTTAAACGCGTCCAAGACCCAAGACGCGTTCATACTTGCTTTTTCCAATTTTTCCTAATTTTCAAAATATTCAAGAAAAGGCGTCCGTCCGAGCTGTCACCTATTCTTAAATGCGTCCAGAACCCAAGATGAATTCATACTTGCCTTATTTTTGGCTTTCCAGTCCGTCCAAAATTCGTATTAATTTCTAATTGGTGACTTGATCTTAAACGCCAATTCTTTGATAATTTTGAAATTCCTAAACCTTCCTAAAAAGATTTAGAGTGGGCGACTCTTTGAACTGACGTTCATTTAATGGGCAACCACTAGGCCAGTCGCCATTGCTTGAGAGTTCTGAACTCCGCTCCTTCTTTCTCCATTTTGAGCTCCCTTTCCACTTGGGAAAGGGTCCTAAGGCTTTCTAAGGTTGAAGGGGCACTTACCCAATGAATATCTCTTTCAAAATCAAATTGAAATTTGTTTTCCTATTTTCTATAGGATTAACGTCCGAATTTTTCCCCTATAAATAGGACCCCTCTCTCCCTTATTCAAAAGGCATCAATAATCATCTAAGGGGAGGTGTTGCTGGATTGGAGGCTCAAGGAGGGAGTCTCCCACATGCTCAAAGCTTCATCTCATGGAGATCTTCTTTCTCCCTTGAAGACTTGAAGCCCCAATTGGAGAGAACAATAGGCCTATCTTCTTCCCTTTAATCTCTTTCATGCATTCTATTTAGTTCATGCATTATGCTTCCTCCCCTTTCTTTTATCTTTTTATCTCAACATTGAGATCTCCCTCTTGTGCACTCTAGCGCATCCCCTTTGTGCAACACTTGCACACCCCCATATCATTCATCATATTTTCCATACCCTTTTGCATAGGGGTTTAAAGCCAAAACACCAACAAGGTGTGTCTACTTTCATGGTTTCATGTTTATCTTACATTAAGAATTTGATGCTACACTCACCTTGATTCTAATCTATATCTTTTATTAGTGTCTTCTTTATTTTGTAAGGGTAATCATCACAATAAGAACTTTCTTCATCGGCCGGCCGATTGGAAGAGAAGATGCACTCACAATCTCCCTCGCTTTTAAGGTATTTATATCGTGATCCTTCCTTATTCTTTATTGTTATACTCTTTTGAGGTATCCCCTCTGGCGATCACACCCCCTATAGCATCCACGCATGCTCCCTTATTTCTCTCTTTTCCCTTTCTTCCTATTTTTTCTTAGCTTAATTTTTTGCATATCATTTATAATCTAAGTGGATTTTTCATAATCTACAAATTGGCGATCACGATGGGACCCCATTATTTTTCTTTGATTACCCTTGGTTCTAATCCATATCTTTTATTGGTGTCTTCTTTGTTTTCCAAGGGTAATCATCACAAGAAGAACTCTCTTCATCGGCCGGCCGATTGGAAGAGAAGGTGCACTCACAATCTCCCCCGCTTTTAAGGTATTTATACCGCGATCCCTCCTTATTCTTTATTGTTATACTCTTTTGAGGTATCCCCTCTGGCGATCACACCCCCTATAGCATCCGCGCATGCTCCCTTATTTCTCTCTTTTTCCTTTCTTCCTCTTTTTTCTTAGCTTAGTTTTTTACATATCATTTATAATCTAAGTGGATTTTTCATAATCTACATCCGTATGACTAAGATTCCTCTGAAATCATCATTATTTTTAATGGAGGGGAACTCAAATTCTAGATTTATCAAAGCCACAAGATCCTTGATATAATCTAATAGCGTAGATAACATATAGTAAAAATGCATATGAGGAAGATGGTGAAGCAATAAGCGTGTGGGGAACTGAGAACATGAGGTGCAGTCACCGTGGGACCAGAGTGATGCCCGGACGGTGGGACCAAAGAACTTTTTCTTGCGCTCAAAGATTCATTAGCCAAGATATAGGCAATATATAACAAGCAATGAATATAGCATTTAAGCATAGATCAAAGCATTCAAATCATAGGATGGAATAGTGCTTAGACATGTGAAGCATAACATGAAAGGCATGGCATAGTGGCAAAGCATAGCATCATAGCATGGATCATGCAAAGTATCATTATTTGTTATTTCATTTAAGCCCCGAGGATGACAAGTTTGGCATATCATAAGATTGGAGCGTGAAGGATCAGAATGATTCCCGGAGCGGCAGTAATAATCTAGTGAAATCAGCAGGAGTTACTTAAAAAGATTTGCTCTTGAATGATCGGAGTGATGTCCAGAGCAGCCAATCGTGGCGATAGTGATGTTGAGAACATAGGGACGAATCGAAAGATTGAGTGGGGGCGAGGACTCATCCCATGTCCTTGGTCCTTACAAAAGGTTGTTCCTGTAAAAATAACACCATCAGAAACATATAGTGTATTTTTTTAAATTTGTGAAATATGTAAATTTTTATGGGTTTTAGAAAATATTCAAACTTTTATGAATTTTTAAAAGATATTTGAATTTTTGGTTGAATTTTTGGAAATGTTCAACTTTTTAGATTTTTATTGAAAAATATTCAAAAAAATTTGAAATTTTAGTTTAGACATTGCTAATACAGCATCGAAAGGATGTTTAAACCACTAGCTAGGGGTCCTTGTTCCTTCCCCTTTCGCTAAGAACTGCCCAAAGTAGGGCGTACATTGAGGGTGATGCCCTATTGTCGGCTGCCCTTAGTTAACGGTGCCCCTACCAAGGCCATACCTGAGAAACACTCGGTCTTAGAGGGAGAAGAGAAGAAAATTTGGGGATTAGCCTTATGTGAGTTAAGAAGATATCGTGTTTAACTTCTGTACATAGCACAACCCCTAGAGATTCGGTCTGTTGCGCCGAGACTTTATGTCATATCATCGAACCTTAATTCTCTTGTAGGCACGCATACAACCGGGCTCATAACGTCTGGCGGGAAAATTGTACTGCCCTCTTGCCATGCCATAGATTTTGGATTTTTCTTTGCATTTGCTCATATTTTTTTTCTTCATTTGATCATCATTTTTTCTTGTCCTTCGGACTTGAAAGATATTGCAATTGAAACTTGAATTTTGAGAATAAGGTCATAATAGACTGCCCCTATTTGAGACTTCCTCTTGTTGGGGTGTGCTTAGGTTGGTTGTTTTGCCCAAAGTATCTCTACCCTCATATTTTGGCCGAGTAAGGAAGAGAAAAAAGACCTCGTGCCCTCGAGCATGGCCCAAGTAGCAATGGTGTTTTACCAAAAGAAACGGCTAAGGACGCCGTGAAGTGTGTGCAGTGCCCAGCTAAAGGTTTCCCTTAATAAGCGGGTACAGAATGTCGAACTCCCAGTGCAGGGTTCTTATTACCAAAGGGTGCTGCAGAAACAAGCCTAAAGACTTTTTTTTTAAATTAACTTAAATAAGAACTAGGATAAAGGCACAGAATACCACTCTTGATCAAGTTAAGAAGCACTTTGTGTTGAAAACCATGTGTGAAGATGAATGATATAATGAAATGCATACTTACGCACATATGTTACCTTGTAACCTTGTTGTGGAAGCAGCTGTCGGAGGCGAAGTTGATCAACATGGGATTTGTCCTCATTATTTGGCAGAAAGGAGAAAGGATAGAAAAGTTTAGAAAGTGACTTAACAAGAAGGAGCAGTGTCTAGACCAGACTTAGACGAAATAAGGAGAAAAGGAAAAGAGGTGAGGGCTAGAATTCCCTCACTAAGGCGTAGAGACCTTGATCATATGAAGGGTCTACAGAATGAAAAGGGAATTAAGATGAGGAGTGAGGACTAATGCCTCGGAAGCAGTGGGAGAATGGGCAGATGCCCAAAGCAGTGGATGTGGAAGAAGTCGGGTCAGACCCGGGATCGGGTGGAATTAGGAGAAGAAATTGGTGAATCGAGAGAGGAGGATCTGGAGGGTCCGGAAGAGAGGGAGAATCATGATGGAAAGAAGAGTCTGGAGGTTCCGGAGGAAGAAACTGGTGAGGGACGCGATACCCCGGTAAAAGGTATTGAAAGAGGTGATTCAAGAGGAGTAAAAGAACGAAGGACACGATGTCCTGGAGGAGTAAGATGATAAATCGGAGGAAAGGGAAGAAGGAAAGGAGATTCGGAGGTTCCGGAGGAAGAGAATGGAAAGGGTCGCGATGCCCTGGTAGGAGAGGGGAATCCGGAGGTTTCAGAGGAATAAAGTACGGAGGGACGCGATGCCCTAGGAGAAGAGAAAGAGAATCCAGAGGTTCTGGATGAAAGGAGTATGAAGGGATGCGATGCCCTAGGGAGAGTGAATCAAAAGAGGAAGGAGGGTCTGGAGGTTCCGGAGGGGGAAGATACCATGGGATGCGATGCCCAAGGAAAAGAGAAGGATCCAGAGGGGAAGAATGGGAGGGGACGCGATGCCCCGGAGATTGAGAAAGGAAGGGGCGCGATGCCCAGAAAGTATGAGAGAAAGGGAATCCTGAGGTTCTGGAGGAGGAAAATAAGGAGGGGTACGATGCCCTAGGTGAAGAGGTAGAAAACCCAAAAATTCCAGAGACAAAGGTGAATCGAAAAATATAGAATGTGGAGGATCCGGAGGTTCCAGAAGACGTGGGAGACGTGGGTTCGGAGACCCCAGAAAGAAGGATAAATGCAAATGCATGGTATGCAATGAATGCAATGGATGCATGGGATGCAACAAACACAAGGAATGATAAAATGGAAAAGCACAATGGGTGGCCCATGGGAAGAAATTGGTGGTTAATAAAAATGTGGATGGAATAGAATACAGAGTAAATGAATTGGTGGGAGGCCCTTCATTAAAGGAATCCCTGCCCCTCCATGGCAAATAACAAATCCGGTCAAACGACTCAATGGGTGGAAATAATGCACATAAGCTCTCATTGGCAGTAGAATGTGTTATGGAAATGCATGAAGAGAACCCCTTTTTAGGGAGAGGAATTTGTATAACAACAGAACAATGGGTAATGAGATCTTTAAAAGAATGTCAACCAATGAGCAAAGTGATTTTGATAATGGCCTTAGGCTGACATGGCATCAACTTATAAGAATTTTTCATGGTGAGCATCGTTGGAGACTTTTCAATAATGCCCGGTACAAGAACACGGATCGGCATCCGACAAATAAACTATTGACTCTTGAATAGCATAGCCACGGCAAAATCCTTCTTGCTCGGCTCTTGATTATCGTCCTTGGCACAAATACTTTTAGAATTACACCCACTCCGAGTGGAAAGAGGCGGGACGAAAGCAGTAGGTTTAATGAGTCATGGAGGTTTAATGGAGGGTGTTAATGGAAGGGTAAGTGGAGGTGGAGGTTCAAGCACGTCGGGCTTCTCCCCTTCCTCGGAAGCGGATGGGGTTGGCTCGAGTGCGACAAGGGGTGGACCCTGCTCAAGATTAGTCACGGGTTCGGCCGAAGGGTTAAGTGGTGGAATAGGAAGGATTGACTTTTTGCTTATGGGAATAATGGAGGGCCGAGGTGGCGACAATGGAGGGTTACTTAGTTGAGGTTTAGCGGGAGGTTCGGCGGAGGCCGATGGCGCGGAGGTTGATGAAGGCATAATGGTTGGAAGGGAATCAATGGAGGGCCTGGATGGCTTAGTGGAGGTTAATGGTAGAGCGGTTGAAGGTATAGAAGAGGGAGGTTTGGTTCGAAGGAAGCGTCAGATTTTGGTGGTGCAAGAGGTTTCGAGGGTAGGAGAAGGTTCATGATGCACTGGTGCGGGCGATTGAAGTACCGACCCATCATCGTAGCACCAATTGGTTTCGTAAATGGGATTGGGGAAAGTGACATCGTTCTGAGCAGGGGATTCTTCGGATAATGGAGGGAGTGAAAAACGGAGAAAAATCGGAGTGAGTGCCTCTTTAAGAATTTCAACATCTTGTGCCAGCTCCAATTCTTCATCATTAGACTTAAGTGGACGCCGTGGTGGAGGCGTAATAATGAGTGGAAGAGGCATATGATGTGGAGGATTTTGTGGAGGGTTTCGCGTATATGAACATGGAGGCGGAGGGCCATATGAATGAGTAGGGTGGATGAGCGGAGGTCGGGCGGCATCCACTTGATTATTGAAAGTTGTCGGCTCTTGCTCACTTATGTTGGTGGTGCCATTATCATCTCTCCTCTCCTTCCAATCTTTCTCCATCTTAGTGAGTTGATTCATGAATGCATGAAGGGGATTGACTTGAGGAGGAGGAGGAGATGGCCGCGGGCTTGTGATCCTCTTTAGATGTTCCTCCATGGAAGCAATTTTATTAAGAAGAGTTTGTTGGAGGGGTGTAACTTGAGAAGTGAAGGGTTGGCATGATGGCCTGGGAGGGGCGACTTGACATGAAGGCCGTGGAGGGTGAGGAGGTTGACCCAAAGAAGGACCCGGACGGGCCGGGTTTCAAGGAATATAAGGGCCTTGGGGTCGTGAATAAGAAGGTCGAGTAGAAGGAGGTGATGGGTGATGGACCACCCGAGGAGAAGGATGGGTGTAACAAGGAGGCGGGTGATGGGCCACCCGAGCCAAGAGGGAATGGAAGGAGAATGAGATGAAGGAGGTGGGTGATGGGCCACCCGAGGAGGAGGATGAATGGAAGAATGGAAAATCCACTAAGAAAAAAAATATATATAAGGGGAAAAGAAGAGGAAAGAAGAGAAGAAAGGGAGCAATAGAACATGCGTGGATGCTAAGGGGAAAGGTGATCGCTAGAGGGGTTACCTCAAAAGAATAGGAACAATAAAATATAGGGAGGGATCGCGATATAAATACCTTTGAAATATGCGGGGGAGATTGTGAGTGCAACTTCTTGTGAACGCGTCACTTAGTGTGAAATGTGAAAGAAATAGTAAATGAAGTGTTGACAGGGAATAGAAAAAGGAGGGAGCACGTGGTGCTCAAATGGATGTGATCGCCAGAGGAAATATCCTCAACAGTAATAAAAGAATGATCGCGGGCAAATACCTGATGAAGCGGGGTGTGTGAGTTCTACTTCCTCCTTCAACCGGCCGGCCGGCTAAGGGGTTCTCTTGATTTGATTACCCTGAAACAAGCACAGACAAAAGATAGATAGCACTGAATTAGGAACAGGCTTGTGCAGTATCAATTCTGAATGTAAATAAACACATGTAGATGGGAGACTAACACACCTTGTGTGTTTTTAAACCCCTTAGCATAAGGTAGTGAGATGAATGCGATGCAGTGATGTGCAAAAGAAGTCTAGCAAATGCTAGATGCAGGTTTGTGACCAGTGGAATGGATGAAATGATGCAAATGAAATAAATGAATGAAGAAATGGGGAAGAAATGGAGGGGTGTCTTCCGCCCGGGTGTTGCTGCAGCAGGGAACAGAGAATCCTCTCGTTGGAACAATCCCTCAAGAGAACCGTTGTGCCTTTTGTGCTTCTATTTTCCTCTCCTTCTCTTATGTGCCTGCTGTGTTATCCGTATTCCCCTCTTTCGCGCCGGCAAAAAGATGCTAAATTTATACGAGAGGAGTCCTAGCTGAGGAAGGATTCCAAGCAAAGAAGGGAAAGACTTCCCCAAGAAATTGAAGGATCAAAACGGGCAATAAATAACCAGGGAAAGGAGTCCGGATGAAAACGGAGATGCGGAAAGAAATCGCGTCGACAATGAACATCGCTGATTAAATGTGCGTCCACCATGCAGGACGCTCATTATTGGGCTTAATTTTAGTAATTCCAGACTTTCTATAAGAATTGCCATCCCCCATAACAGTCGTTAATTAATTAGCGTCCACATACATGGTCGCTCATTCTTGAATCAAAATATATAAGCTATTATTAATAAAAAGAATTAGCGTCTGCTATGGGGGTCGCTGTTTCCCAAAAATCGGTGGACCCGAAAAATGAGTCAATAAATAGCTCAAGAATGAGCGTCTGGACTGGCGATCGCCCATACAAATTAGCGTCGAGTGGAGATGACGCGAATTCAAGAACAATTTCAAAAAATAGAAAAAACTTTCTTATTTAGCTCAAGATGAAATCCACTTTGGGGCATTGCATTGTGACATGAGATTTACTCAACTTAGTGTCAATTTTAGCGTGTCTACAGCGGCCCCGCCTTGGCGTCTACTTTACAGGGGAGTGAAACGGAATGAAGCGTAGTGGAAATGGACTGAAAAGTAAATGCCAAGGTGTGATGTGACACGCTTCTGATACTAATCATTGAAAATCTTTCCATAGTTAATAATGAAACAATCTTGGATGATTTCAAGTAAGCAACAATTGCTCGGACGAAAACTAAGCTATAGGAAAACGTGCGCGCGGGCACAAGGGACACCATTGGAGAGCGATTACCAGTCAATGTGGACATGCTACAGCCAAGGTGGAAGAGAAAAAATTAAATAGGATAAAAATCCAATCAAAGGTGCTCACAAGGAATCAACCTCAACGGCATAAGAAGAACGTAGTACTTGATTGGAAATGGAATATCTCATGTCAGTTGTAATGAAGAGTTAGTGGATTTCATCATTGCCCAAATAAGAAAATTTTTTAGAGATGAAACTCAAAGTCTTATATGCGCATGATGGGCTTAAAGAAAAAGTTAAAACAAACTAAAAATAGAAAATAATCAATGATAATATTGCTAAACCATCCAGACCTGGTCAAGAACCCAGATCTCTAAGTTGACACTAAGTCGAAGCTCGTTTATCCATGCATCAACTTAGAAATTGGAACCATCGTCCCAAGTCTTAAATGACTCAACGGCCTATCTGTGCGGTTAAGACTCCCCTGGAACTATCACTATTTTTGATGAAGGGGAACTCAAATTTCAGGTTAATCAGAACCACAAAGTCCTTGATATGCTCTAATAAAGTAGATAACATATAGTAAAATGCATACAGGAGAAAATACAGGGGTGAGAGAAAATGATGTTACCAACATAACAGCTCCGAGCACCTCAAAAGCATTCTTTCTTGCACTCACAACTTGTCTGTGATGTGACACACTAAGGCAAATGATGAAGAATGCAGTAGGTGAATGTGGGCCCTTGGACCTTATTCGCAAACACAATCGTAAGACTCGAGGTTGATTGGAAATCGCCGACCCACCGTGCACACCCGTTACCCGTGGTGACTCGATGATGCCGAGTCGAGGTGGTGGAACAAGACCCTTGCCGGTAGAGGGCCAGCAAGGCTATGGTTTTCCCTCCTGAGGGTACAGTGCCCAAAATCAAGGGCGAACCAGGTGCCTTGAGGGCATTGGGTCACTCTCTCACTTTAGCCCACGGTGACTGCACATAAACTGGAAGCTCTGGGAACGAGCGCTCTCTCACCGACCAGCGGACTAGTTTCGCAGATATTAAGCAAAAAAATACAGAGGAGAGCAAGGGCAGAAGCTCACCTGGTTGGTTTGAAGAAACCAACCCCGTTCGGAGATGATGGGCGAGCGGGGAAGTGTGGGTTCCCCGCACACTGCGCCGATGAAGCTTCGGCCGAAGACCTGCTAGTACAAAACTACCCCTCGCACAGGAGGGTGATCGTGGCGTGGGGAAAATAGAGGTTACATTCAAACACTATCTCCACGCAGGGAGGGGCACTAAGCCGGCCAGGCGGGGTGGGGAGATTTGTTTGAATTGCGCCGATGGAGCACCCTGTCGAATCTGCCCAGGTCTGGAACAGCAGGATAGGGAGTCGGTGTAGTCACCGCTGTGCAATCCCTTAGCTCAGAAGTCGCCGAAACTAGTGCCGGATTGTTTCTAACTGACCCTGGTACGCTGGTGAAATTTGGTGGATGGCTCCTTCATCACCACCGGTCGGAGTGGACCCTGGAATAGGTGCCCAGCGCTCTAGCTTGTTCTGGTTCCAGGATGCAGTAGCAGAAAGATCTGGGTGCCAAGACCGCTCCCGAGCCTGAACGAGGCAAGACCAAAACAAGAACGACCGCAGACGAGTCCTCTTCGAATGGCCACCAAGGAGGGCACCAGACGATGTCGGGGCAGTGAGGGAGAGCCCGTTGAGTAGGGAGGTGTCTTGTCAGGTCCTGAGTGGCCTGATCTGCGCACCCGGGGGAGAAAAATTGGAAAACGTTCCTCCGGATGCCAAACGGGATGCCGTCTTCTGTTGATGGAAGTAGATTGGATGTAGAAGACCCCGGCTGGATGAAGTCTTCAGAATTGATGGGGTGTGGCCGTGGGAGCTTCTGCACTGCAGCTCTGGTCCAGTTTTAGGTCCCGGTTGCGCAGTCGGACAAGAACGAACCCTCTGGACAGTAGGGATGTCGGATGCCGGCGAGACCACCTCGGCTGCGAAGCTATCTTGACGACCTTTCCTTCGATGTATGGTACGCCTCCATACGACGCCGAATAACCTTGGGGAAGGTTCTGCAAGTCGGGCTCCTACTGCTGCCTGCGAACTGGATAGAGCAGGAAGGTGAATGATGTTGGTAATGGTGGGGAGGGGTGAAGGGACTGCAATGGGGAGAGGGCTAATGGCTGTGGGGCTTGGATGGAGGTGAGTAGAGATGGTGGAGAGGCTGGAGAAGAGGGCTGGGTCACAGCTAGCAGGTGGAGGGGGAGGGAGGTGCGGCCAAGGGTGGAAGGTGAGAGAGAGAGGGGGGGCGCAAATGGGCTTAGGGGAATGGGGAGATGGGTTAATGGATGGGTTAATGGTGGCCTAGGGAATGGGAAGGGTTGCCTTGGGGAGGGGAAGGGGTGCTTGGGGGAAGGGATTCCCCCATGGGAAGGTGAAAGGTTGTATGGGGAAGGGGAAAGGTTGCTTGGGAAGAGGGAGAGGTGCCTAGGAGAAGGGGATTCCACCTAGGGGTTGGAGGGGGATTAAATGGGAGGTATGGGGGAGGGAGAGGGGTCTTAATTAGAGGTGAATAGGGAGGAGAGAGAGTGAATTTCGAAATTGGGGGTGGGGAGGAGAGAGAATGGGGTTTGCCCCCTTTAGAGAGAGAGAGAGAGCTAGAGAGGTAGAGTGAGAGAGAGAGAGAGAGCACAAGGGTTTCAATATTCAACTCAAATTTTTTCATTAGTTCCAAATGGAGGGTTTGGAGTCCTATTTATAGGGAACTCAAAATTTACAAAAAGTCCCTGCTAAAAAGACTAATGACACATTTCTAGGGGGAAGGGGGCGCAAGTGGGCCAAGCCCAAGTGATTGGGCCCATCACCCACATGATGATTACTAGACTTAGGAACATAACCACATAACATAGGTACTGGACTCAATTAAAAGACAAATTACATCAAGATGACTCAAAATAAAGACAAGAAGTACACCAAAGTGATCCATCAAAGTGCTGTGGAGGCCTGGATGACATGGAGCTCAAGTCTGGCCCACATCGAAAGGAAGGGAGGTCCCGAGCCAGAGGGAATCATAGGTGATGCCCTCATCAATTCCCCCGGGCCGCGAAGAGCTCGACTCTGTCGAGTAGGGGCCCTCCCTGCTGCGATACTGCTTCAATAGATCGGGGTCCAGCTGCTGGAGATCCTCCCGACTCACCCAGGCGTCATCCGACGGTGGCCGTCCCTTCCACCTAACCAGATATCGCTCATACGCCTTGCTCCGTGTGGTGGTGATCTGTTCACCTAATATCCACTCTACTTGATCACGCTGGTTTCTCGGACCGGATGAAGCTCTCGTTTGTGTAGGGACTCTCTCAAGGGGTGGGATAGGCTGAATCTCCACACTGGGTGTCACCGTGGGACCCTTGTAGGGCACCAGGTCAGCTACATTGAAAGTGGGACTTACTCCGTATTTCTCGGGGAGGTCCAACACATAAGCATCAGTGCCAAGGCGTCTCAACACCTGAAAGGGGCCTGCTCCACGAGACCTCAACTTTGAGATATTTCCAGGGAATAATCTCTCAGTTCTCACCATCACAAAATCACCAACTTGGAATTCTTGGTGGCTGCGGTGGGAATCGGCTAACTTCTTATAAACCTCATTGCTATTGTTAATTTGTTTGTGAATAGTGCCATGCAGTGTCATGAATGATGATCCTCTAAAGATGAAGGGAGGGCATGGACAACCAAATTCAGCCCTATCAAGTGTTACATTGGTTTTGACGGACTTAGGGGGACCGGGGCATCCATAAATGGCTCTATCATGCATGGACTTTATAACAATGGTTGGAGGGCCGGGGCATCCATAGGGGAATCTATTGCACATGGGTATAGCAAATGCCGGGGGTCCCGGACATCCATGAAGGTTCGTAACATGCTTAAGGCCAATGATGAATGTGGGAGGACCTTTGGACCAATCATGCATCCGACTTGACATGTGGGTGTCATGTATGAAAGGACCCAACTTTCTATTCATGCCAAGAGGTGTGATGTGCCAAGACATAGGAATTCCTTTCCCATAGGTGACTTCCTTGTGTGGGGTGGTGGGGTGGCCTTCGAGCTTCCACTCAAAAGGGTCATAGGGGTCAAAGAAGGTATGTGTCATGGAGTGGGGCACTTTCTTTTTTCCTAGGTGTATTTCTCCCATGGTCATGATACCCTTGGTGTGGGCCGGGTCTAGAGAGAGGTGGGCTTCGTCTATCCTGGTGGGTTGGGGTAGGAAAAGGTTGGTGGTGAGTAAGGTGGGTGGGTATAGGAAGGGATCGAAGGGGTCATGGTAAGGGTCACCTAGGGAGAGGAACTCTAGGTCCTCATGGTCCTCACATAGTGGTGAGTCATCCTCCTCTAATCGAACAATTGTCAAAGTTCAAGAATGGAGGGCTTGATGTTCTACCAGAGATAAGCAACTCTAGTTTGCGGATAGCATCGGGCTCATCGGGTGTAGGGAGGAATAGAAGAAGGTCGCTAGTGTAGCAACCCACAGTGTAAATCGAGGAGATGGACCCGACACATAGGTGTAGGAGGTCAAGGCTCCTAGGTCGGTCGGCTACAGTGGTCAACATGCCAGTTAACTCCATTTGCCAAGATAGACCCTTAAGAAGATCCCCTAATGTTTCCACTTGATAGGATGATTGGATTATGGTGTGATAGGTGGATAAGGGTACTATAGGAAGGTTTTGTTCCATCGGAGGACAAACATGGGCCATGATATCTCTAATTGGGTTCTCCTTCAACCAACATAAAAGGGGTTCTCCTAAGATGAGCTCGGCCCCAACTAGAGAGGGTGGTGTAGGGTGAAGACCACTATGCGAGGTTTTTTCTTCAACTTGGATATGTGTTTCCCCCACAGTCGGGATGGTGACCATGGTGTTCTCCTCCTCTAGGTGGTCGGGTGTGTGAGCCAGGGTGCTTCTTACACATGGGATGGGAACTTCCCGGCCTAACTCATGACATTGTGACTCGTATTCTTCTTCCCAATCGGGGGAGGCCTCATGTACCTCAATCTCATTCTCATCCCTTTGGGGTATAGAGGTTTTACTCTCCAAGGGAAATGGAAGGTCTTTTGGGGATGGGGTGATGATAGCTAGTGTAGGGTGCACCCGGGGTGGTGAGGGTGTTCGAACTTGGGTTGTGTTTGGGAGTGGAAGAAGTGGAGACCTAAGTTGGGGTAGGATTGGGGTTGGTAGTGGAAGATGGGTGGGTTGAGGAGGATTGGGTTGATTGGTTTTGGGGGGGGTGTCTCTCTTAGGGGAAGATGGAGGGGTGGTGGTGGGGACCGTGGAAGCTTGTGGGGTGTGGGTTTGATGGAGGATTTTGGGTTGGGTGGTGGCAAATTTGGTTTGAATGGTGGTGGTGATCAGGATTGGAATCATTTGGAGTGGTGGAGTTTGGGCCCTAAGGGAGGTCTTGGGTTGACTGGGAGGGAAAGGGGGAGTGGGAGTGCTCCTCGGGTTATGGTTCTCAAGGTAGGAGTGGGAAGGTCGAGGAGTGAAGATCTTCCTAACCTCATTCTTTATCTCTTCCCATGAGTCTATGGGTCCTTTGGCTTCCCATCCAAATTCATCCTGTGGTGACCAAGCTCTAGGGCCGTGGTTCTTTTTTGCTTCGAACCGGTCAAGTCAGGTGGTGAGGGTATCTATATAGTTATGAATTTTGTTGATGACAGTGTCAAATTGGTCCATGGGTACTTGGGGCATCTCCCTAGGGTGGTCATGCAATGGAGTGATTGAAAACATGATGCAAGGGAGACTCAAATGTCAATGCCCTAGGACTAGACTCGTAGAGACAAGTCTAAAACTTGCTCTGATACCATTTGATGTGACACACTAAGGTAAATGATGAAGAATGCAGTAGGTGAATGTGGGCCCTTGGACCTTATTCGCAAACACAATCGTAAGACTCGAGGTTGATTGGAAATCGCCGACCCACCGTGCACACCCGTTACCCGTGGTGACTCGGTGATGCCGAGTCGAGGTGGTGGAACAAGACCCTTGCCGGTAGAGGGCCAGCAAGGCTATGGTTTTCACTCTTGAGGGTACAGTGCCCAAAATCAAGGGCGGACCAGGTGCCTTGAGGGCATTGGGTCACTCTCTCACTTTAGTCCACGGTGACCGCACATAAACTGGAAGCTCCGAGAACGAGCGCTCTCTCACCGACCAGCAGACTAGTTTCGCAGATATTAAGCGAACCAATACAGAGGAGAGCAAGGGCAGAAGCTCACCTGCTTGGTTTGAAGAAACCAACCCCGTTCGGAGACGATGGGCGAGCGGGGAAGTGTGGGTTCCCCGCACACTGCGCCGATGAAGCTTCGGTCGAAGACCTGCTAGTACAAAACTACTCCTCACACAGGAGGGTGATCGTGGGGTGGGGAAAATAGAGGTTACATTCAAACACTACCTCCACGTAGGGAGGGGCGCTAAGCCGGCCAGGCGGGGTGGGGAGATTTGCTTGAATTGCGCCGATGGAGCACCCTGCCGAATCTGCCCAGGTTTGGAACAGTAGATAGGGAGTCGGTGTAGTCGCCGCTGTGCACTCCCCTGAGCTCATAAGTCACCGAAACCAGTGCCGAATTGTTGCTAACTGACCCTGGTATGCTGGTGAATTTTGGTGGATGTCTCCTTCATCACCACCGGTCGGAGTGGACCCTGGAACAGGTGCCCTGCGCTCTGACTTGTTCTGGTTCCAGGATGCAGTAGCGGAAAGATCTGGGTGCCACGACCGCTCCCAAAGCCCGAACGAGGCGAGACCAAAACAAGAACGACCGCAGATGAGTCCTCTTTGAATGGCCACCAGGGAGGCCACCAGACGATGTCAGGACAGAGAGGGAGGGCCCATTGAGTGGGGAGGTGTCTGGTCAGGTCCTGAGTGGCCTGATCTGCGCACCCGGGGGAGAAAAATTAAAAATCGTTCCTCCGGATGCCAAACGGGATGCCGTCTTCTGCTGATGGAAGTAGATTGGATTTAGAAGACCCCGGCCAGACAACGTCTTCAGAAGTAATGGGGTGTGGCCATGGGAGCTTCTGCACTGCAGCTCTGGTCCAGTTTCAGGTCCCGGTTGTGCAGTCGGACGAGAACGAACCCTCCGGACAGTAGGGATGTCGGATAGCGGCGAGACCACCTCAGCTGAGAAGCTATCTTGACGACCTTTCCGTCGATATATGGTACGCCTCCATACAATGCCGAATGACCTTGGGGAAGGTTCTGCAAGTCGGGCTCCTGCTGCTGCCTGCGAACTGGATAGAGCAGGAAGGTGAATGATGTTGGTAATGGTGGGGAGGGGTGAAGGGACTGCAATGGGGAGAGGGCTAATGGCTGTGGGGCTTGGATGGGGGTGACTAGAGATGATAGAGGCTGGAGAAGAGGGCTGGGTCGCAGCTAGCAGGTGGAGGGGGAGGGAGGTGCGGCCAAGGGTGGAAGGTGAGAGAGAGAGGGGGGGCGCAAATGGGCTTAGGGGAATGGGGAGATGGGTTAATGGATGGGTTAATGGTGGCCTAGGGAATGGGAAGGGTTGCCTTGGGGAGGGGAAGGGGTGCTTGGGGGAAGGTATTCCCCCTTGGGAAGGTGAAAGATTGTATGGGGAAGGGGAAAGGTTGCTTGGGAAGAGGGAGAGGTGCCTAGGAGAAGGGGATTCCACCTAGGGGTTGGAGGGGGATTAAATGGGAGGTATGGGGAAGGGGGAGGGGTCTTAATTAGAGGTGAATAGGGAGGAGAGAGAGTGAATTTCAAAATTGGGGGTGGGGAGGAGAGAGAATGGGGTTCGCCCCCTTTAGAGAGAGAGAGGTAGAGTGAGAGAGAGAGAGAGAGAGAGCACATGGGTTTTAATATTCAACTCAAATTTTTTCATTAGTTCCAAATGGAGGGTTTGGAGTCCTATTTATAGGGAACTCCAAATTTACAAAAAGTCCCTGCTAAAAAGACTAATGACACATTTCTAGGGGGAAGGGGGCGCAAGTGGGCCAAGCCCAAGTGATTGGGCCCATCACCCACATGATGACTACTAGACTTAGGAACATAACCACATAACATAGGTACTGGACTCGATTAAAAGACAAATTACATCAAGATGACTCAAAATAAAGACAAGAAGTACACCAAAGTGATCCATCAAAGTGCTGTGGAGGCCTGGATGACATGGAGCTCAAGTCTGGCCCACATCGAAAGGAAGGGAGGTCCCGAGCCAGAGGGAATCATGGGTGATGCCCTCATCAATTCCCCCGGGCCGCGAAGAGCTCGACTCTGTCGAGTAGGGGCCCTCCCTGCTGCGATACTGCTCCAATAGGTCGGGGTCCAGCTGCTGGAGATCATCCCGACTCACCCAGGCGTCATCCGACGGTGGCTGTCCCTTCCGCTCATACGCCTTGCTCCGTGTGGTGGTGATCTGTTCACCTAATATCCGCTCTACTTGATCACGCTGGTTTCTCGAGTCGGATGGAGCTCTCGTTTGTGTAGGGACTCTCTCAAGGGGTGGGATAGGCTGGATCTCCTCACTGGGTGTTGTTGAGTTCGGTGCAGTATTCAGAGGGGGGGTGAATGAATATAGCCCTTTAAAATCTTTCGCCCAATTAAAATATTCGGCTCACTAACTATCTAGAATGCTAACTAGACAGATTTATCAAATCTGAAAGACTAATTAGCAGTTGCGGAATAAAACAAACAGACAGTAAGCACTCTAACAAGACAAGTTAGACGAACTATAGCTCAATTAGAATTTCAATCACTTAACAGATTAAGACACTCTAAGCAATTAGACAATTCAAGCAACACACAATCCCACTGTCAAACAGATAGCGTGCGCAGCTAATCAACTTCGTTGAACTTGAAGCAAACACTTGAAGCGCCCTTATGCAAGCATCTAGCGGAAGCAATAAGACAGATGAAGAAATCAAACCACTGCACAATGGGTTTTAGGCGGTTCGGTCATGCAGACCTACATCCACCCCACACTCAAACCGAGTGTGGCTTCCTGCTGACTCACAGCTTGAACAGCTGGGCATCACAGCTTGCCTCCGCTGGGCAACACAGCTTAGCCATCGCTGACTCACAGCTTGATCCCGCTGGGGATTATAGCTTAACCCGTCCGAGACCAAGTCTCGCCAGCTGAGGATTACAGCTTTACCTGTCCAGTGGATACCTCCACTGCATCCGCTGACAAACAGCTTGATAAGAAAGTATAAAAAGAAAACAAGAAAATATGGAAACACAGCAACTAAAAGTTGAACAATGAAGCACGAAATATAGCTCTAACAATGAGCAACCTCAGATCTGGTTTTGAACCAAAGATCTGAGGAACGAACTCCTTCTCTTTCTCTCTCTCTCTTCTTCTTCTTCACACTCTGCTCGAGCTCTCTATCTCTTTTTCTTCTCTTTCTCTCTTTCTTCTCTTCTGCTGGATCGTGGAAGCTCTCTCTTCTTTTTCCCTTTTTCTTCTCTCAGCTTCTGCTCTCTGCTTTTTCTTCTCTTCTTCTGCTCCCAGGCTTCGATCACGATCAGCCTCCATCTGAAGACGAAGGCTCCATTATATACCAGCAGCAGTAGTGAGATAGGGCGTGTGCTTCCCACGCCTTCCGTCCAGAAGATTCCTCCTCGGATCACGTGCTCAGCACCCACCTCGGATCACATGTCAGGTGCCAGCTTCAGGTCACGTGCCCATTCATCAGTACGCTCAGCAATTGGAGTTAGATGGCGTCAACCCACTTGCTCCAAGGAGTTGACGCAGCCTTCAGAGATCTTCAACCCCTTTTAACTGCTGCGTCGACGCTTCCAACCCGTGGCGTTGACACATTGATGCGTTCCAGTGAGCAGGTCTTCAGCAGATAGACGTGCTGCGTTGACGCTCTCAGCATGCTGCGTTGACGCATGGAGCTGCAGCGTCGATGCTGCCAATGTACTCCAGAGGCTGCAAGAAGGGATACTTGAACTGCTGCGTCCACGCTACTTGATCAATCCGTTGACGCACCAGAGTAATCCACAAGCTTCTTTCTTGATTGTTTGAGCTACTGCGTTCACGCCACTTGATCAAGGCATTGACGCATTGGTGTGTTCCAGCAGCGGAAATTGGATGGCTTCAGCCCTCTTGCTTTAAGGGGTTCATTAGCCTCTTCAGTCCCTGTCAGACAGATGAAATGAAGTCATAAGATTTAAGTGTGTACATTGCAGTGTATATACTTCGTTGTATAGACTTGTGAAGGCGAATGTAACGTACAGACTTGCCCAATGTGTTGACTTCAACAAAGGAGGCAACGGCTGTATAGACTTTAAATCCTAAAGGCAGTGTATAGACATTGAAGAACAGCAACCAATGTATGGACTTTACAATGCAAACAACAATGTATAGACTTCGCGTAAAAGCCCAATGTATAGACATTGAGTTCGCTGTGAATGTACAGACTCTGAGGAAATGAAACGAGTCAGTGTACAGACTTCAAATTGAAGACAGCCGTTGTATAGACTTTGAAGACGGAAGCCAGTGTACAGACTTTCCACCGACCAGTGTATGGACTTCAACAATGAATGGCTGTATAGGCTTGGAAAGATTGAAGCCAGTGTACAGACTTGATGAAGCGAAGTCAATGTACAGAGTTAGAGTGTAGCTAAAGCCTTGATCGTAGGAATAGGCTGGACTGTATAGACTTCAGGCTTCAGAAACGGATGTACAGACTTCACTTATGAAACGTAGGGATAGACCCCAATGTATAGACTTTGCCTAATGCATGAAGACAGACGCTGTACACACTTAGCCTAGGACATTGTATAGACTTGCGTTACTGTAGCAACGTGTAGACTTGAAGCTTGGAAGGATGTACACACTTGACCAATTCAAAGGCGAATCGAGTGTACAGACTCTGAGTCCAAACCCAACGGCTGTACAGACTTAGAATGTGAAGACTGATGTACAGACTTCATTATATAGACTTGGAGAACCTGAATCAATGTTCTGATGGGTCGACGCATCAGCAAGGGTGGGTCGACCCACTACTGTTCAGACAATAGATACATGCAGAGACATGATATCTGACAAAATGCAATACATATATATAAAGAACAAATGCCATCAATGCTAAACATCATCATTCATGTTGCTATCATATGCAGAATGCTCAAGAATAAGAATGCACAGAAATGCACTTTGTTTATTGCAATCATCAAAACACAATAACATTGTTATCATCAAAATACAATATCAAATGCACTCATTGTCTTGCTATCATCAAAACCAAATAGCATTGCTATCATCAAAGCAACATAGCACATGCTTGTGCCTAAGAGGCACAACATTCTCTCCCTTTTTGATGATGGCAACACAATGTGACAGTGAGTCACATACAAGATTTTCTCCCCCTTTGACATGATCAAAAAGAGAAAAATAGTAAAAACAAGAGTGCAAAGTGCATTATGCATGCAAATTCCTCTAGAACATTCTCCCCCTGAATGTAAGACTCCCCTGAATTATTTCTCCCCCTAAATAATAGCTCCCCCTTTGAGAAGGAATATGAACAGATAAACAAGGAAGAGAAGGTAAGAGGGTCACTTGACAACAGCTGAATCATAGGTTCAGAAAGGAAGCATGATTATAAACAACTGTTAAAGTATAAGAATCAGCAACATACAATTTTCAAAAATTCAGGTTTAACAGTGATAAATCTAGAGTAAAACACCTGACCCCTGAAAAAAGAGTTTATAGACTCCATTTATAGCAATGAATCTAGGGAACATTGTATTAATAGATAAGTCAGAAATAATACCCTTTTATGATTAAACAAGGAAATTCAAGAGAGGCAACTTGAACATGTATTGATAAAAATAATTTTCACTCATTGACTTTTGATTTTTCGAAAGGTTACAGCAGTATGATTTTCACTTTTGAATTTTTCAGAACCTGAACTAAGTAAATAGATCAGTGGCATTTATGCTGTTGACATTAGGTGTACACCTTGATCAGAGGTAGGTACCCCCAGTTACTAGGCATAAACTACTAGACCTATTTCAGATCAAAACCCACAAAGAATAGTCTTCACTTTTGACATTAAGGGTACACCTTGATTAGAGGCCAGTACCCCCAGTTACTTGGTGAGAACTCCCCCTATAGATTTGACCCTTTGAACAGAGATATTCTGAAGCACTTCATGACTATGAGTTCTCCTGCTTCATTGAAGGAGATCACAATTTCGTAGTGCAATTCAGCCATTGCTCTGTCACTATGTTCAGTTCATAGCATTTATGATCTTATTTACTGCTGCCCTTAATTCTTTTAGAGTGATTGTTTAAAAAATCAGTACATACTCTTATTAGCCTGTTCTAGACATATCCAGTTCAACACATTTAGGCATTACAAAAACTTTTTCTATTTTAGCCATGAGACAAAGATTAAGAGCTATAAAAGTTTTCTTTTGTCTCAAATTCTGAAGTGTAGACACTTAACTCTCCAATTTATAAAGGTTAAACCTTTAGTTCCTTTCAATTTGTAAGTGATTCTTATAAGTGAACAATTGCAATAATCACCATTCAATGTACTAAACCAGATGCAAAGCTGTTGTTTAGTGAAGATGATGGGGAAAAGATAGAAATTGGCAATATGGTTCAATGAGCAACTGATGTCAAAGAATATGAATAATTTGAATGAGAACACTGAGAAGTGAATAGGATTCAATGAATTGAATAGAACTCTCAGCTCCCCCTGACATCATGATGCAAGAGATATGCTATGCAACATACTGTCCTATATGCAGACTATGCACCAAGGATACATGAGACAAGTATGCACTCAATTCAGGTTTATGCATCTAAGTTATAAGCATTTTCATCCTTTTTCAGATTTTTCACCATATGATGCAGTGCACTGTTCTACATGAAGACAGGACCCATGGTACTTGGCGGAGAACCTGGTCTCAAATACCATCTTACACATGGTAGAAACCTCCGGGCAGATTTCCTTGCCTTTTAGTAACATACCATTTGATATACCAGGGTTAAGCAAATAATAATGCAGTGCAAAGCAGCCCTATTATGCATTGAAAAATATGCAGTCTACGACAATTGGCAAATGACAATCATGCAAATCAGTTCTATATGCATTGAACAACTTCAAAGTCAGTCATGCAAATAATGTATGCAGACATTAGACACATGCAATGACTCTATACACTGAAGAACTATTTACAATCAGCAAGTTATGCATTCAACAACAAGCATGCAGTCCATTTACACAGTGCAATAATCAGTGAGAGAAGAGCATCAGATATATGCAAGGTAAAACTCAGTAGCTGAGTCTGGAATGCAGACTGATCAGCTAGACATGAAGAGATCATCATAAATCAAGCAGACAGTTCAACAATTTCAGTTAGTGAGTTTAAAGAAAAGTTCAGAGCTGACCTGAAATATAGAATCCTGGGGTTTTCTGTTGAGTGCCTTGGATCACAAACCCCTTTATTCATCAGCTTCCAAGGCACACCTGCAGCATGTCAATCAATTTGATCCTGCAGGGACCCAAGCAGTCTTGGGTCCTGCACTACCCCTATCAGGTGTTCTAAACAGTTTCTTAGCAACATGGTCATCAAATTTCATCAGAAAACAATTGTCCATAGAGTGACCAAGTTTACCATAATATCTATATGAAACAGCAGATTTTCTGGTCCTATGATGCATATCAACAGCAGCATGAGACCTATGATAATGAGCATGAATTGTTCTGTTGTTTACATGAACATTTTGTTTCTTGTTCTTCTTTATCCAGCATTCAGAAGATTTGTGACCTGATTTACCACAATTAAAACATGAGAAGTTCACAGGTCGTTTTGCAGAGAATTTGAAAGCTTTGTTATTAACATGACTTACTTGGGCATGCCAACAGTTTGCAGCAATATGGCCCAATTTGTCACAATGAAAACATTGAATCTTCTTTTTATGAGATGCATGATTTTTGATAAGAAATTTTCTATCATGCATTGTCTTAGCAGAAAGGTCATCATGTTTCATTAATCTGCATTCATGCATGATATGACCTTCTTTGTGACAGTGAAAATATTTTATTCTTCTCTTTTGATCATGAGAATGTTTCTTCATTTTAGAATTCCTAGCATGAATTCTATTAGATTTCAAATCATCATTTCTCATGACAAAACAATCAGCAATTTCATGACCAAACTTACCACAGTAAAAGCATTTTACATCCTTGATAGTAGCTTTGTTGGCCTGAAATTTTTCAGCATTCAAGTTCTTAATCTGACTTGTTTTCTTTTTCTGACTTTTCTTTTATTTTTCCAATTTTTGCTTTTCTCTCTGATTAGAAGGCAAACATGAAGGAGAAGCTGAAGTGCTAGCTAACTCGGAGCTACGCACAAAGGTTGTATACATTCTTTTTCTCTCTTCCTGTTTACTGCCTCCATCAGAGACTTTCTTCTTAGAAACAGTCTTTGGATTTTCTGTGTTTTTAAATGACTCTGACAGAGAATTGTTCAATTCAGTGATTTCATTTTTGAGAGAAGAAATGAGCATTTCAGAATCTGTGATCTTTTCATTAAGTAAGACATTAATGGATTTGTAGCTATCAATCTCTTCTATTAATGCAGTCACTCTCTCACATTCATTTTCAACTGAATTCTTCCCTTTTTCAAGCATTAAGAGTCTCTCAGACATGGCAGAATTTAGCAACCTCAATTCTTCATTTTCTTTTCTTATTTGTTCATTCTGAACTAGTTCATTAGTTAAGATTTGATCATTTCCTAATGAATTCAGCTTATCTTCTAGTTCAGAAATCTTGGCAGTAAGTTCATCATTTTTATTTTCCAATAAAGAGATTTGTTCCTTACTCACATTCAGATCAGCTAAACACATATCATGAGATGTTTTTAGTCTTTGATAGTTTTCACAGGGAACATTAGAGTTAATCTGTTCACATCTCTTTTTCAACCTTCTATTTTCAGATTTTAATTTCTTGGATACTTTGAACAAATCTTCATACATTACTATCAATTCATCAAAAGTGTATCCATCTGATTCGGAGCTTACCTGAGATGAGGTTTCCTCATCATCACTTCCCCGGTTGGCCATTAAGCATATGGACTTTTCTCCTTCTTCATCAATGTCCGAGGTGTTCCCTTTGAGTTTCGATAGTTCTGGACAATCATCCTTCGTGTGGCCAGCCTTCCTGCATTTGTAGCAAACATTAGTGTCAGCAATTTTGGCAGGATTAGAATTATACCTTGTTTGCTTTTTGCCACCATCAAGCTTTCCTTCTCTTTTTCTCAGAAATTTTCTGAAATCACTGATCACCATTCCAATGTGGTCTCCATCAATTTCAGACCGCGACAGGCTGATTTTCTCGCTTGATGATCCACTGTGGCTGGATCTATTTGCTTTGCTGGAGCCAGCCTTCAACACGATTGGTTCCATTACAAATAATCTGAAGACACAGAAAAACTGAAGCACCTAAACCAAATAAGCAAGACAAAGCACTAAGTCGGAGAATCAAAACAACGAACACAGAAAGCACACTCTGAAATGCACCAAACACTAGCAGCATCCTCTGCAGATTGTTAGATCTGATAGATCAGAGACCCGCTCTGATACCAATTGTTGAGTTCAGTGCAGTATTCAGAGGGGGGGTGAATGAATATAGCCCTTTAAAATCTTTCGCCCAATTAAAATATTCGGCTCACTAACTATCTAGAATGCTAACTAGACAGATTTATCAAATCTGAAAGACTAATTAGCAGTTGCGGAATAAAACAAATAGACAGTAAGCACTCTAACAAGACAAGTTAGACGAACTATAGCTCAATTAGAATTTCAATCACTTAACAGATTAAGACACTCTAAGCAATTAGACAATTCAAGCAACACACAATCCCAGTGTCAAACAGATAGCGTGCGCAGCTAATCAACTTCGTTGAACTTGAAGCAAACACTTGAAGCGCCCTTATGCAAGCATCTAGCGGAAGCAATAGGATAGATGAAGAAATCAAACCACTGCACAATGGGTTTTAGGTGGTTCGGTCCAGCAGACCTACATCCACCCCACACTCAAACCGAGTGTGGCTTCCTGCTGACTCACAGCTTGAACAGCTGGGCATCACAGCTTGCCTCCGCTGGGCAATACAGCTTAGCCATCGCTGACTCACAGCTTGAACCCACTGGGGATTACAGCTTAACCCGTCCGAGACCAAGTCTCGCCAGCTGAGGATTACAGCTTTACCTGTCCAGTGGAGACCGCCACTGCATCCGCTGACAAACAGCTTGATAAGAAAGTATAAAAAGAAAACAAGAAAAAATGGAAACACAGCAACTAAAAGCTGAACAATGAAGCACGAAATATAGCTCTAACAATGAGCAACCTCAGATCTGGTTTTGAACCAAAGATCTGAGGAACGAACTCCTTCTCTTTCTCTCTCTCTCTTCTTCTTCTTCACACTCTGCTCGAGCTCTCTATCTCTTTTTCTTCTCTTTCTCTCTTTCTTCTCTTCTGCTGGATCGTGGAAGCTCTCTCTTCTTTTTCCCTTTTTCTTCTCTCAGCTTCTGCTCTCTGCTTTTTCTTCTCTTCTTCTGCTCCCAGGCTTCGAACACGATCAGCCTCCATCTAAAGACGAAGGCTCCATTATATACCAGCAGCAGTAGTGAGATAGGGTGTGTGCTTCCCACGCCTTCCGTCCAGAAGATTCCTCCTTGGATCACGTGCTCAGCACCCACCTCGGATCACGTGTCAGGTGCCAGCTTCAGGTCACGTGCCCATTCATCAGTACGCTCAGCAACTGGAGTTAGATGGCGTCAACCCACTTGCTCCAAGGAGTTGACGCAGCCTTCAGAGATCTTCAACCCTTTTTAACTGCGGCGTCGACGCTTCCAACCCGTGGCGTTGACGTATTGATGCATTCCAGTGAGCAAGTCTTCAGCAGATAGACGTGCTGCGTTGACGCTCTCAGCATGCTGCGTTGACGCATGGAGCTGCAGCGTCGATGCTGCCAATGTACTCCAGAGGCTGCAAGAAGGGATACTTGAACTGTTGCGTTCACGCTACTTGATCAATGCGTTGACGCACCAGAGTAATCCACAAGCTTCTTTCTTGATTGTTTGAGCTAATGCGTTCACGCCACTTGATCAAGGCGTTGACGCATTGGTGTGTTCCAGCAGCGGAAATTGGATGGCTTCAGCCCTCTTGCTTTAAGGGGTTCATTAGCCTCTTCAGTCCCTGTCAGACAGATGAAATGAAGTCATAAGATTTAAGTATGTACATTGCAGTGTATATACTTCGTTGTATAGACTTGTGAAGGCGAATGCAACATACAGACTTGCCCAATGTGTTGACTTCAACAAAGGAGGCAACGGCTGTATAGACTTTAAATCCTAAAGGCAGTGTATAGACATTGAAGAACAGCAACCAATGTATGGACTTTACAATGCAAACAACAATGTATAGACTTCATGTAAAAGCCCAATGTATAGACATTGAGTTCGCTGTGAATGTACAGAGTCTGAGGAAATGAAACGAGTCAGTGTACAGACTTCAAATTGAAGACAGCCGCTGTATAGACTTTGAAGACGGAAGCCAGTGTACAGACTTTCCACCGACCAGTGTATGGACTTCAACAGTGAACGGCTGTACAGGCTTGGAAGGATTGAAGCCAGTGTACAGACTTGATGAAGCGAAGTCAATGTACAGACTTAGAGTGTAGCTAAAGCCTTGATCGTAGGAATAGGCTGGACTGTATAGACTTCAGGCTTCAGAAACGGATGTACAGACTTCACTTATGAAACGTAGGGACAGACCCCAATGTATAGACTTTGCCTAATGCATGAAGACAGACGTTGTACACACTTAGCCTAGGACAATGTATAGACTTGCGTTACTATAGCAACGTGTAGACTTGAAGCTTGGAAGGATGTACACACTTGACCAATTCAAAGGCGAATCGAGTGTACAGACTCTGAGTCAAACCCAACGGCTGTACAGACTTAGAATGTGAAGACTGATGTACAGACTTCATTATATAGACTTGGAGAACCTGAATCAATGTTCCGATGGGTCGACGCATCAGCAAGGGTGGGTCGACCCACTATTGTTCAGACAGTATATACATGCAGAGACATGATATCTGACAGAATGCAATGCATATATATAAAGAACAAATGCCATCAATGCTAAACATCATCATTCATGTTGCTATCATATGCAGAATGCTCAAGAATAAGAATGCATAGAAATGCACTTTGTTTATTGCAATCATCAAAACACAATAACATTGTTATCATCAAAATACAATATCAAATGCACTCACTGTCTTGCTATCATCAAAACCAAATAGCATTGCTATCATCAAAGCAACATAGCACATGCTTGTGCCTAAGAGGCACAACATTCTCCCCCTTTTTGATGATGACAACACAATGTGACAGTGAGTCACATACAAGATTTTCTCCCCCTTTGACATGATCAAAAAGAGAAAAATAGCAAAAATAAGAGTGCAAAGTGCATTATGCATGCAAATTCCTCTAGAACATTCTCCCCCTGAATGTAAGACTCCCCTGAATTATTTCTCCCCCTAAATAATAGCTCCCCCTTTGAGAAGGAATATGAACAGATAAACAAGGAAGAGAAGGTAGGAGGGTCACTTGACAACAGCTGAATCATAGGTTCAGAAAGGAAGCATGATTATAAACAACTGTTAAAGTATAAGAATCAGCAACATACAATTTTAAAAATTCAGGTTTAACAGTGATAAATCTAGAGTAAAACACCTGACCCCTGAAAAAAGAGTTTATAGACTCCATTTATAGCAATGAATCTAGGGCACATGGTATTAATAGATAAGTCAGAAATAATACCCTTTTATGATTAAACAAGGAAATTCAAGAGAGGTAACTTGAACATGTATTGATAAAAATAATTTTCACTCATTGACTTTTGATTTTTCGAAAGGTTACAGCAGTTTGATTTTCACTTTTGAATTTTTCAGAACCTGAACTAAGTAAATAGATCAGTGGCATTTATGCTGTTGACATTAGGTGTACACCTTGATCAGAGGCAGGTACCCCCAGTTACTATGCATAAACTACTAGACCTATTTCAGATCAAAACCCACAAAGAATAGTCTTCACTTTTGACATTAAGGGTACACCTTGATTAGAGGCCAGTACCCGCAGTTACTTGGTGAGAACTCCCCCTATAGATTTGACCCTTTGAACAGAGATATTCTGAAGCACTTCATGACTATGAGTTCTCCTGCTTCATTGGAGGAGATCACAATTTCTCAGTGCAATTCAGCCATTGCTCTGTCACTATGTTCAGTTCATAGCATTTATGATCTTATTTACTGCTGCCCTTAATTCTTTTAGAGTGATTGTTTAAAAAATCAGTACACACTCTTATTAGCCTGTTCTAGACATATCCAGTTCAACACATTTAGGCATTACAAAAACTTTTTCTATTTTAGCCATGAGACAAAGATTAAGAGCTATAAAAGTTTTCTTTTATCTCAAATTCTGAAGTGTAGACACTTAACTCTCCAATTTATAAAGGTTAAACCTTTAGTTCCTTTCAATTTGTAAGAGATTCTTATAAGTGAACAATTGCAATAATCACCATTCAATGTACTAAACCAGATGCAAAGCTGTTGTTTAGTGAAGATGATGGGGAAAAGATAGCAATTGGCAATATGGTTCAATGAGCAACTGATGTCAAAGAATATGAATAATTTGAATGAGAACACTGAGAAGTGAATAGGATTCAATGAATTGAATAGAACTCTCAGCTCCCCCTGACATCATGATGCAAGAGATATGCTATGCAACATACTGTCCTATATGCAGACTATGCACCAAGGATACATGAGATAAGTATGCACTCAATTCAGGTTTATGCATCCAAGTTATAAGCATTTTCATCCTTTTTCAGATTTTTCACCATATGATGCAGTGCACTGTTCTACATGAAGACAGGACCCATGGTACTTGGCGGAGAACCTGGTCTCAAATACCATCTTACACATGGTAGAAACCTCCGGGAAGATTTCCTTGCCTTTTAGTAACATACCATTTGATATACCAGGGTTAAGCAAATGATAATGCAGTGCAAAGCAGCCCTATTATGCATTGAAAAACATGCAGTCTACGACAATTGGCAAATGACAATCATGCAAATCAGTTCTATATGCATTGAACAACTTCAAAGTCAGTCATGCAAATAATGTATGCAGACATTAGACACATGCAATGACTCTATACACTGAAGAACTATTTACAATCAGCAAGTTATGCATTCAACAACAAGCATGCAGTCCATTTACACAGTGCAATAATCAGTGAGAGAAGAGCATCAGATATATGCAAGGTAAAACTCAGTAGCTGAGTCTGGAATGCAGACTGATCAGCTAGACATGAAGAGATCATCATAAATCAAGCAGACAGTTCAACAATTTCAGTTAGTGAGTTTAAAGAAAAGTTCAGAGCTGACCTGAAATATAGAATCCTGGGGTTTTCTGTTGAGTGCCTTGGATCACAAACCCCTTTATTCATCAGCTTCCAAGGCACACCTGCAGCATGTCAATCAATTTGATCCTGCAGGGACCCAAGCAGTCTTGGGTCCTGCACTACCCCTATCAGGTGTTCTAAACAGTTTCTTAGCAACATGGTCATCAAATTTCATCAGAAAACAATTGTCCATAGAGTGACCAAGTTTACCACAATATCTACATGAAACAGCAGATTTTCTGGTCCTATGATGCATATCAACAGCAGCATGAGACCTATGATAATGAGCATGAATTGTTCTGTTGTTTACATGAACATTTTGTTTCTTGTTCTTCTTTATCTAGCATTCAGTAGATTTGTGACCTGATTTACCATAATTAAAACATGAGAAGTTCACAGGTCGTTTTGCAGAGAATTTGAAAGCTTTGTTATTAACATGACTTACTTGGGCATGCCAACAGTTTGCAGCAATATGGCCCAATTTGTCACAATGAAAACATTGAATCTTCTTTTTATGAGATGCATGATTTTTGACAAGAAATTTTCTATCATGCATTGTCTTAGCAGAAAGGTCATCATGTTTCATTAATCTGCATTCATGCATGATATGACCTTCTTTGTGACAGTGAAAACATTTTATTCTTCTCTTTTGATCATGAGAATGTTTCTTCATTTTAGAACTCCTAGCATGAATTCTATTAGATTTCAAATCATCATTTCTCTTGACAAAACAATCAGCAATTTCATGACCAAACTTACCACAGTAAAAGCACTTTACATCCTTGACAGTAGCTTTGTTGGCCTGAAATTTTTCAGCATTCAAGTTCTTAATCTGACTTATTTTCTTTTTCTGACTTTTCTTTTGTTTTTCCAATTTTTGCTTTTCTCTCTGATTAGAAGGCAAACATGAAGGTTAAGCTGAAGTGCTAGCTAACTCGGAGCTACGCACAAAGGTTGTATACATTCTTTTTCTCTCTTCCTGTTTACTGCCTCCATCAGAGACTTTCTTCTTAGAAACAGCCTTTGGGTTTTCTGTGTTTTTAAATGACTCTGACAGAGAATTGTTCAATTCAGTGATTTCATTTTTGAGAGAAGAAATGAGCATTTCAGAATCTGTGATCTTTTCATTAAGTAAGACATTAATGGCTTTGTAGCTATCAATCTCTTCTATTAATGCAGTCACTCTCTCACATTCATTTTCAATTGAATTCTTCCCTTTTTCAAGCATTAAGAGTCTCTCAGACATGGCAGAATTTAGCAACCTCAATTCTTCATTTTCTTTTCTTATTTGTTCATTCTGAACTAGTTCATTAGTTAAGATTTGATCATTTCCTAATGAATTCAGCTTATCTTCTAGTTCAGAAATCTTGGCAGTAAGTTCATCATTTTTATTTTCCAATAAAGAGATTTGTTCCTTACTCACATTCAGATCAGCTAAACACATATCATGAGATGTTTTTAGTCTTTGATAGTTTTCACAGGGAACATTAGAGTTAATCTGTTCACATCTCTTTTTCAACCTTCTATTTTCAGATTTTAATTTCTTGGATACTTTGAACAAATCTTCATACATTACTATCAATTCATCAAAAGTGTATCCATCTGATTCGGAGCTTACCTGAGATGAGGTTTCCTCATCATCACTTCCCCGGTTGGCCATTAAGCATATGGACTTTTCTCCTTCTTCATCAACGTCCGAGGTGTTCCCTTTGAGTTTCGATAGTTCTGGACAATCATCCTTCGTGTGGCCAGCCTTCCTGCATTTGTAGCAAACATTAGTGTCAGCAATTTTGGCAGGATTAGAATTATACCTTGTTTGCTTTTTGCCACCATCAAGCTTTCCTTCTCTTTTTCTCAAAAATTTCCTGAAATCACTGATCACCATTCCAATGTGGTCTCCATCAATTTCAGACCGTGACAGGCTGATTTTCTCGCTTGATGATCCACTGTGGCTAGATCTATTTGCTTTGCTGGAGCCAGCCTTCAACACGATTGGTTCCATTACAAATAATCTGAAGACACTGAAAAACTGAAGCACCTAAATCAAATAAGCAAGACAAAGCACTAAGTCGAAGAATCAAAACAACGAACACAGAAAGCACACTCTGAAATGCACCAAACACTAGCAGCATCCTCTGCAGATTGTTAGATCTGATAGATCAGAGACCCGCTCTGATACCAATTGTTGAGTTCGGTGCAGTATTCAGAAGGGGGGGTGAATGAATATAGCCCTTTAAAATCTTTCGCCCAATTAAAATATTCGGCTCACTAACTATCTAGAATGCTAACTAGACAGATTTATCAAATCTGAAAGACTAATTAGCAGTTGCGGAATAAAACAAACAGATAGTAAGCACTCTAACAAGACAAGTTAGACGAACTATAGCTCAATTAGAATTTCAATCACTTAACAGATTAAGACACTCTAAGCAATTAGACAATTCAAGCAACACACAATCCCAGTGTCAAACAGATAGCGTGCGCAGCTAATCAACTTCGTTGAACTTGAAGCAAACACTTGAAGCGCCCTTATGCAAGCATCTAGCGGAAGCAATAGGATAGATGAAGAAATCAAACCACTGCACAATGGGTTTTAGGTGGTTCGGTCCAGCAGACCTACATCCACCCCACACTCAAACCGAGTGTGGCTTCCTGCTGACTCACAGCTTGAACAGCTGGGCATCACAGCTTGCCTCCGCTGGGCAATACAGCTTAGCCATCGCTGACTCACAGCTTGAACCCACTGGGGATTACAGCTTAACCCGTCCGAGACCAAGTCTCGCCAGCTGAGGATTACAGCTTTACCTGTCCAGTGGAGACCTCCACTGCATCCGCTGACAAACAGCTTGATAAGAAAGTATAAAAAGAAAACAAGAAAAGATGGAAACACAGCAACTAAAAGCTGAACAATGAAGCACGAAATATAGCTCTAACAATGAGCAACCTCAGATCTGGTTTTGAACCAAAGATCTGAGGAACGAACTCCTTCTCTTTCTCTCTCTCTCTTCTTCTTCTTCACACTCTGCTCGAGCTCTCTATCTCTTTTTCTTCTCTTTCTCTCTTTCTTCTCTTCTGCTGGATCGTGGAAGCTCTCTCTTCTTTTTCCCTTTTTCTTCTCTCAGCTTCTGCTCTCTGCTTTTTCTTCTCTTCTTCTGCTCCCAGGCTTCGAACACGATCAGCCTCCATCTAAAGACGAAGGCTCCATTATATACCAGCAGCAGTAGTGAGATAGGGTGTGTGCTTCCCACGCCTTTCGTCCAGAAGATTCCTCCTTGGATCACGTGCTCAGCACCCACCTCGGATCACGTGTCAGGTGCCAGCTTCAGGTCACGTGCCCATTCATCAGTACGCTCAGCAACTGGAGTTAGATGGCGTCAACCCACTTGCTCCAAGGAGTTGACGCAGCCTTCAGAGATCTTCAACCCTTTTTAACTGCGGCGTCGACGCTTCCAACCCGTGGCGTTGACGTATTGATGCATTCCAGTGAGCAAGTCTTCAGCAGATAGACGTGCTGCGTTGACGCTCTTAGCATGCTGCGTTGACGCATGGAGCTGCAGCGTCGATGCTGCCAATGTACTCCAGAGGCTGCAAGAAGGGATACTTGAACTGTTGCGTCCACGCTACTTGATCAATGCGTTGACGCACCAGAGTAATCCACAAGCTTCTTTCTTGATTGTTTGAGCTAATGCGTTCACGCCACTTGATCAAGGCGTTGACGCATTGGTGTGTTCCAGCAGCGGAAATTGGATGGCTTCAGCCCTCTTGCTTTAAGGGGTTCATTAGCCTCTTCAGTCCCTGTCAGACAGATGAAATGAAGTCATAAGATTTAAGTATGTACATTGCAGTGTATATACTTCGTTGTATAGACTTGTGAAGGTGAATGCAACGTACAGACTTGCCCAATGTGTTGACTTCAACAGAGGAGGCAACGGCTGTATAGACTTTAAATCCTAAAGGCAGTGTATAGACATTGAAGAACAGCAACCAATGTATGGACTTTACAATGCAAACAACAATGTATAGACTTCATGTAAAAGCCCAATGTATAGACATTGAGTTCGTTGTGAATGTACAGACTCTGAGGAAATGAAACGAGTCAGTGTACAGACTTCAAATTGAAGATAGCGGCTGTATGGACTTTGAAGACGGAAGCCAGTGTACAGACTTTCCACCGACCAGTGTATGGACTTCAACAGTGAACGGCTGTACAGTCTTGGAAGGATTGAAGCCAGTGTACAGACTTGATGAAGCGAAGTCAATGTACAGACTTAGAGTGTAGCTAAAGTCTTGATCGTAGGAATAGGCTGGACTGTATAGACTTCAGGCTTCAGAAATGGATGTACAGACTTCACTTATGAAACGTAGGGACAGACCCCAATGTATAGACTTTGCCTAATGCATAAAGACAAACGCTGTACACACTTAGCCTAGGACAATGTATAGACTTGCGTTACTGTAGCAACGTGTAGACTTGAAGCTTGGAAGGATGTACACACTTGACCAATTCAAAGGCAAATCGAGTGTACAGACTCTGAGTCCAAACCCAACGGCTGTACAGACTTAGAATGTGAAGACTGATGTACAGACTTCATTATATAGACTTGGAGAACTTGAATCAATGTTCTGATGGGTCGACGCATCAGCAAGGGTGGGTCGACCCACTACTGTTCAGACAGTATATACATGCAGAGACATGATATCTGACAGAATGCAATGCATATATATAAAGAACAAATGCCATCAATGCTAAACATCATCATTCATGTTGCTATCATATGCAGAATGCTCAAGAATAAGAATGCACAGAAATGCACTTTGTTTATTGCAATCATCAAAACATAATAACATTGCTATCATCAAAATACAATATCAAATGCACTCACTGTCTTGCTATCATCAAAACCAAATAGCATTGCTAGCATCAAAGCAACATAGCACATGCTTGTGCCTAAGAGGCACAACAGGTGTCACCGTGGGACCCTTGTAGGGCACCAGGTCAACTACATTGAAAGTGGGACTTACTTCGTATTTCTCGGGGAGGTCCAACACATAAGCATTAGTGCCAAGGTGTCTCAACACCTGAAAGGGGCCTGCTCCACGAGACCTAAACTTTGAGATATTTCCAGGGAATAATCTCTCAGTTCTCACCATCATAAAATCACCAACTTGGAATTCTTGGTGGCTACGGTGGGAATCAGCTGACTTCTTATAAACCTCATTGCTATTGTTGATTTTTTTGCAAATAGTGCCATGCAGTGTCATGAATGATGATCCTCTAAAGATGAAGGGAGGGCCTGGACAACCAAATTCAGCCCTATCAAGTGTTACATTGGTTTTGACGGACTTAGGGGGACCGGGGCATCCATAAATGGCTCTATCATGCATGGACTTTATAACAATGGTTGGAGGGTCGGGGCATCCATAGGGGAATCTATTGCACATGGGTATAGCAAATGCCGGGGGTCCCGGACATCCATGAAGGTTCGTAACATGCTTAAGGCCAATGATGAATGTGGAAGGACCTTTGGACCAATCATGCATCCGACTTGACATGTGGGTGTCATGTATGAAAGGACCTGACTTTCTATTCATGCCAAGATGTGTGATGTGCCAAGACATAGGAATTCCTTTCCCATAGGTGACTTCCTTTGTTGACACCCGTTTTAGCCCACAAGTTATGTCATTTCTCTTATTCATCTTTTTTTGATGTCCCGAATTAGCCATTGTTTTGGAGCTTTCTCGGATGGATTTCAAGCCCATTTTTACCATTTCACATCCTTTGAGTCTTGGAGATCATGATTTCTTAGAGCCTCGGATCTTATCTTATCAAATTCCGGCTTCCAAATCAACTTTCGGCCCATTTATGCCGGCTTCCCTCAAGTAATCGGCTCTCTCTCATTGCACAGTCCTGCAAGTGGTTCGTTTTCACCTTCTTCCAATCCTCTTTTCAAAAAGTTGTCTTCATAAAAGTTGTGCGTCTTTCAATGATCTACAATTTCTTCTTCTACACCGTTGGCCGGTTCTGCCCCGATTGTGAGCTATTCGCATTTTTCTGGCATGCCGTGCTGTTCACCTACATTCTAGAATTTTCCTCTCTTTTCCAGCCCTATTTTCACCCTCTTCAAATCATTTTCTCACATTTCTTTCTTCATAAAAGTTTTTTCTCTCTCAGTTATCTACAACTTCTATGTTTACCACTTTGTCTAATTCTCCACCGTTTGAGAGATACGCTTCGATTTCTAAAGTCGCGCGCAGTCTGCCCAGAATCTGCCTTCATCGATGTGAAGGTCATTTGCAGGTGCGTTACTTCATTGAAGTGACGGCCCAGTGAAGACCGTTACTTCAGTGTGACGGTCCTACGATAGACCGTCACACCAAAACTTGCCCAAAACAGCCCGGTTCAACCCCTAGAGTGTGGCGGTCCTATCCTTGACCGTTAGACCAAGTGACGGCCCTGTTTAGGTGCGTTACATCCAATCTCATCCGAAAACGTCTCGTTCGACCTCCAGAGTGTGACGGACCTACCCTAGTCCGTTACATCACTCTGACGGTCCTATGATAGACCGTTACATGCACCAGAGAGTCCAATTCGTGCTGGACTCTGCTCCGTTTTTGTGCGCCGTGGCCCTCTTGAAGAGTCCATAACTTCTTGACTTCTTATCCAAATTGATCCCCATTTTTTCCTGCTTCTAGCCCTTGGTATTATCTTGAATTTGGTTCATAGGAATCAAATTTTCATTGGCTATATCTCTTGGGATCTGGGTCGAAAGATCATGATTTATGTTTCCTAGTTCAACTCAAACTCTGCAGATAAGGCTCCGGGGCTGCCTTCCAAAAGACATATCTTCTAGAATCCTCCTCTGAATTGATCCCCGTTTGTTCCTATCTCTTGTCCTTAGTATTATCTCGAGTTTGATCTAAAGAACTCGATTTATCTTGGACTCTATCTCCGGGAATCGTGATAAGAAGATAAGGATTTCTTACAAAACTCTATATAAACTGCCCAGTTCGCAGTCGCGACGGGGGGCTCTTTTCGGACGTGGGGCGAAGCCATACTGCACCGCTGACTCACAACTTCGACCCCATCTTGAAGAGGGAAGTATTGGCTTTCAATTTCATCCTTCTGGGCTTGACTTCATGGTCTACACTCTTAGTTCTCTTCCTCTCAAAATCACAAATCATCACAGTTTCCTGCACTTTCTGCTACACATGCGTTTTTCTCCGTTTTGCATCATTGATTTCTCTCTATTCTCTCAATCAAATCTCATGATTTCAAATCTCATACATGCACAACACACACACCTATCTTTTCCACCCTTTCATAGGGGTTAAAAACCTCCCCCCGGTGAGTTTGCCCTCAATTTCTACCCCTATTTTATCACTGCGGGATTGATACTACACATGCATGTTCTAATGGGTGTTTTGTCCTTGTTTGATCTTTGTTTTGCAGGAGAGCATGAATACAACGTGAGGCCCTCTTCCTCTAGCCGGCTGGAAGGAGAGGAGGTTTGAATCCACAAGTTCCCCGCACCCCGTTTCAAGCGCGATCAAGTCTTTAAGTTCCAAGGTATACGGCGCCGTTGCACTCCTTTCTTCATCCTTGCGGCGTTGTTAATCCTTGGTGGCGATCACGGTTAGTATTTCCATCCTTTCATCCCCCTTGTCTTTGATTCACATATTTATGCATATATGTATTTAAAGGGGCGGGATAGGAATCTAATCTAATTAAGAAAACAAATCAACAATTTTTTGGCGATCACGGTGGGACACCAATGCCCATCACGCTTGTTTTCATGCTCTTTTGTAGGTTGGGTAGGTGCATGTTCATGTTTAGGTGATATTTCTTCCATTCTCCAACTATTTTTGATGTTTTAAGGGCTCTGGTAGTGTGACGGTCCTGCAGTAGACCGTCACATGCATGTAACGGTCCTTTAGTAGACCGTTACACGGCTTCTGGCAGTCTTGCGTGCATGCTCACAGGGCCATGTTCATCGAGGCATAACTTTTGATCCCGGAGTCCGATTGAGCTGATTCTTGTTGCGTTGGATAGCCCTTTGTATTGTCTTTCCATCCATATATCATTTGCATCATTTGGTTAACATTTGCATATTCTAATCTTGTCCAACTTTTTAAGTTTTGTGCATAAGTTCTGCAGGCAGGCTCAGGGACAGGTTCACATGTACATCTTTAATGAGTGATTTGACTGCCTTCTCGATGTCTGATTACACTGATTTTTGATCCATTGGATAGTCCTTTGTATTGTCTTTCCATCCATAGCTTATTTGCATCATTTGGGTCTCATTTGCTTAGTTAAAAATTGTCATCATTTTAGCATTTTGTCCATAAAATCTGCATGTGGTCTGCGCATAGGTTCACGGGGGCATCTTTGCTTAGTGATTTGATTGACCTCCCGGGGTCAGATTGATCTATTCTTGGGGCCGTTGTGCAGACCTTTGTATTGTCTTTCCATCCATATACTATTTATTTTTGTTGGATCATGTTTGCATAGTTTAATCTAGTCTTGATTTTCTAGTTTTAAGCTAGAGTTTGCATGCACTCCGGTGCACATAGGGCCATACATTGCATATCATAGTTGCATTTCCTACCTTGGTGCGTGGACCTCTCGTCTCCATATTCCTTGGAGCCGACCAGGAAAACACATCAAGGACCTCCATAAGTCCCCGTGAGCCGTGGATTCCCACACGGACGCCGGGCCGGTTGTATCTTTCCACCCCTTTAGGCTTGCATTTACATAAGTGTGAGGGAGTTAACCTTAGTCAACCCAAAGTTTGGACCTTATTCCCATGAGATTCCTATCTTGAGGGAATTGTTATTAATTCAAATCATTAAAAGGTCTATTGAAACCCCTAAAAGATTTCCCATCATATTAACTTGTTTGACTTGGGTGAAAACTCTCACATTGCATTATTCGTGTTGATTGGGCTTGTCCAAGCTCATTAGTGATTTTTGTGTTGCATTCTTTCATCATCCACATATTTTGTTGTTGTTAGGCCCATTTAGTTTAGGCCATTTTGTGTGTCCATTGTCTAGTCCATTGTCCCGTGGTCCGTTGTCCATTCATCTTTGCATTAGTGGGTCAGTCCCCTCTTGTCCTCGAGCCCATTAAGCCATTGCTTCCCCATTTGTATTGTCCTTGATCTCCTTGTATTAAGTCTCCATTTACCCTCATGGAGCATCATTCTAACCCCTTGTATCATTCTTTTTCCCAATCTACTTCTATTCCCGCGTGGAATCCTCTTCCCGCGTGGGTCCATCTTCTCGTGGTCCCTCTGACCCATCTGAGGAACAGGCTAATCTCATGGCCCGTATTTCAAGCCTTGTTTGCCAAATGGACCCGGCCCAGGCCCAACGTCTTATTACATCTCATCTTCATGGGCCTTCTTCTCATAATGGGCCATCTCCTATTCATGGGCCTCCTCCTTCTCCTTCATATGTTACTGGCCCAATTGCTAATGGGCATTATTCTCTTAATGGGCCTCATCCTTCTGCCCATGTCGCTGCCAGCCCATTCAACCCATATGCTCATGTCTCTTCCAGGCCCACATATCCTTCCATTCCCGGAATGGGCCCGTCTTCTTCTCAGCCCGGATCCTCTTATTCGGCCCAATACCATGCTCCTGGTCCTAATTCACATCCTCTTGCTCAAGCTGGCACATATTCTTCTCGATCTCTCCCTACCCAGGAGATGATTGCTCAAACCCAATGCCAACTTGATGAGCTTCAACGCCGAATCGATCCCAAATCCTCCTTAAGCGTTTCGTTCGCATTTCAAGGTCTTCGGCTTCCACCTCCATCACAAATTCCCACATATCACCGTTATAGTGGAGTCGGGACCCGTATGTGCACTTGAAGGAGTTTGTTTATGAGTTGGCCCAGTTTCGACATGACCAACACTTGATGGCTTATCTGTTTGGTCTGTCATTGGAAGGCCCGGCTCGGGATTGGTTCTTCTCTCTTCCGCAAGAGCAAGTTGTGAGTTTTCATGCCGTTCAAGAAAAGTTTATTCAGCAGTATCGAGACCAGGTTGGGCCCAAGTGTTCTATCGTGGATCTGGCCCAAGAGATGATGAAGCCCGAAGAGGATTTCTGCACCTTTGCCGACCGCTGGCGTCACCTTGCCGCGCAAGTCTCGGGACACATTCCGGAGGGAGAACAAATCAAGATGCTGATATCAAATGCAACACCCGAGTATCGGTTCATCTTAGCCCTCAACGACATCACCTCCTGGCAGCAACTTTACAGTTGAGCCCGCTTCATTCGCCAACAAATCCAAGATTCCATTGACCTCGAGTCTCCACCATCCACCTCCACATATCAACCTTCGCCCTCCACATGTCAACCCTACGCTCCCATGAGTCAGCCGGCCATGAGTCAGCCTTCCGCCACATATCCCTCCACGAGCCAACCTCCTGCCTCTACATACCTATACGCCTCAGCATATCAACCTTCCATGAGTCAGCCTCCCGCATCCACATACCCGTCTCCATCTCCACTTCCGGTCAAGGGAACACCACATCCCGAGCAAGTAGATGCCGTCTACATACCCCCTCATCCTGTTCCACACATGCCTTCACCAAAGCCCTCCACCACTAGCCACGCACTCTTGCCTACGCAACCTCCACTTCCGTCTCCACAACCTTCTCCACCATTACATATCCCTCGGCATCCACCTTGCCCGAAGCAGGCTCCTCATCTTCCTTTGCCGGAGTGTTTCACCGATATATTTCAGGCTTTGATGGCCACTCACGCGTTGCCGTTCTCTCCGGTTGTGCCTTACCGACCCGCGGTCGGGGATATGCTTCAGTTCTGTGATTTCCACCGTCAGCAGGGGCATTTGGTTGAGGATTGCCCTGAGTTCCGGGATTATGTTTATGATCTGGAAGCTAAGAAAAGGATTGATTGGGCCGCCATGCATAAAGTTATTTTACATCTTCGCAACCAACAACAGCAGCAAGAAGTGTCACCCAGGCAGCCGTCTCTGTTACTTCAAGGTCAGGGGCACCCCTATTATTCCTCGTCTAGTGCTGCACTCGCTCCATCACCTACTACCTCACCTACTCCATTACCTCTGCCATCTCCTATCCAATCTCCGCAACCTCCACAAACCCAAGCCTCTGCTCAGGCCAGTGCCTCCCCTTCTTCCCTTGCCGCCACTTCCACTACTTCTATCCCTCACACCGCTCGACGCGTAGTATCGACACGTCGGCGGTGGACACCACAACCTCCCTCTTCACCCTCTCCACCTCCATGTCCACTACCCCCATCATCTTCATCAATATCCTCATTGTCATCACTATCATCCCCGTCTCCACCACCAGTGCTTCCATCACCTCCACCATCTCCACTACCTTTGCCATCTCCGTCACCATCGTGGCTCGGGCCTGAGCAGGCTATACCTCCACCCTCACCTCCGACTTCACCTTTGTCCGCACCTAGGCTTGCCACCATCTCAACCCCTTTGCCTCCCCCTAAACACATCACCACTCCCATTGAAACCTCCATGCCATCTAAACCGATTCCTATCCCCATTCCTCCAACCACTACCACCCCACGGAGCGGTTGTGCGCTTCCTTTGGTGCCCCTCGGGTCTAATCCCCAGGGAGACAATAAGTCAAGTCAGGATGATTCAGTGCCGGCCATGCATTTCAAGATTCAAGATTTTATCTGTCGGATGCCGGTTCGTGTCCTCGTCCCTGGTTATTTTGGGGATGATCCGCCTCTACTTTCAAAGATGAGAGTTGCTAAGAAGAGTTCCCTTGAATTGATGCCAGTTTCTTCACAAGCGAGGCCGGTGGCAATCTCCTTGCTCACCAGAGAGTTCACCATTGATACTATTATTTCTCCTCGCTCTATTGCTGTTCAGATGACAGGCCAAGAAGGGTTCTCTACCCGCGTTGTGCTAACACATATGGCCACCAAGCAGATTATGGGTTCTATGTTCAAGGGGCAATTGGCCGTATCTTCTACACTTTCCAAGGATATTCTGCACCTGTTATGTAATCTTCCTCGATTTATTAGCAGACCGGCCATGTCAACGCCGTGTATTACTCTCCCTCAGCTTCACCCGTCTCTTCTATCAAGGGAGTTATGCTTCAAGACTGAGTTCCGAGTGGAGTTACCGAATCTCATGCTTCTAGTGCCGAGAGACAAAACCCCGTGGGTTTGTGATATTCATCACTCTGAAGGGTTACTCGCTCAAGAGTGTTCGCATATTGCTAGCACCGGGTGTCTAGGGGCAACCGCACCGATGAAGTTGCATGTTCACAGTCGGGCCAGGTCATCTGCTAGGTGGGCCCGTTATTTGAGAAGGTATTACAGATTAAGAAGCCCGAAGGTCCAAGCCCGCACCAGGTGGGTCCATTTTCAAGAAATTTCTGCCAAGAAGAGGCGGCGACGTAAACTCAATGGCTATCGGTTGTGCACTCAGGGGTCCACTTCTCTTCCTTCTTCTTCATTTCACTCATCATTTCTTCTGCTCGATTCCCACCCCTGGGTGGTGTATCTGCCCTTTCCTAATTCTCCCTCCACAATTCTCTCCTCCTATCTCAGATCCACGAATCCCCGTTCTTCCTTTTCCTATCCGGAACCTCCGGACTTTTCATCTCCTCACCATTCTCGGCCTCAGCCTATATCCTCCTCTGATTCTTCTCCTACGGTGTCTCTGGGTTCTCCTTCTTATTCCCTGACCTTGTCGGGTATCTATCGTTCTTCTTCTCCGGCCCTGTCGGATGATTCTCGTCCCTCTTGTTCGACCACGTCGGATGATTCTTCTTATCATCTTTCTACTCATTCCTCTTCACCCTTTCATGGTCATTGCCCTTTTTCTTGCTATTTTCGAGGCTTTAGTCCGCCTTGATCTTGGCTAATCTGGTTTCTTCTGTAATTGGTTCCTTGTTATCAAGGTCTCTGTGCCTTAACGAGGGAGTTCTAGCCCTCGTCTCTCTTCCTTTTTATCCTTATTCATCTAGTTTAATGTCTGCCGCTCCTCCTTGTAGAGGAATCTTTGATCCTTTGCTATCCTCTCTCTTTCGTCCTGTCAAGCAAGGAATATGAAGCTCGTGTTGTGCGAAGCTCGATGATCACGATTGCTTCAGGATGCTAGTTTCATTCCGTGGATTTGCAAGGTATCTTTATTTTGTGCAAAGAACATGCTATTATTATCACTTATTTACTCTTGCACATTGTTAAGATTAACGTTGGTTCCTTACATGGTTAAGTGGCTTTTAGAAATTTGCTTAGTTCATTTAAAATGAGTTCGCTTCTGCAGCATCCTTAGGCTGGTGATAGCTCCGTGCTGGGAGTCTAGTTCTTTCCTTGATTGTTGAGGGTGACCTTTGAGCATGGGTTTTTCACACACTTCACGGCAAGCCATAGCCGATCTCTCTAGTGCAACACCGTTGCTGCTTTGGCCATACTTTGGGTATGCACAAAGGTCTTTTTCTTTTCTCTGCTCGGCCAAGTGCGAGGGGCAAGAGATGGATGGATGAGATGACCAACCTAGGTACTCCCTAATACGAGAGAGGTCTCAAATAGGGGTAGTCTTGACCGTCGAAAGTGAGCTTTCATGCAATATCTAGCCAATAAGGGCTGTCAAAATCATATATGGATGAATCAATGATGAATCAATGCAACATTATGAAAATCCAAGCATGGCAAGAGTGGCGAAGCCCCGCGGGACGTCATGAGCCTGGTCGCATGCGTGCCTGATAGATATGGGTCTCAAAATCAAAGACACAAAGCCCCAGCGCAACAGACTATCTCTTTGAGGGGTGGTGCCCTGGAAGGAATTCAAGTCCTGATGTCTCCCATCCTGCATAAAGCTTGTCTCTAATTTTTCTTCTATTTCTCCCTCTTAGGCTGGGTTGTATCCCGGGTATGGCCTTAGTAGGGGCACCGTTCTTTAGAGGCGGTTGGTTACGGTAAGCCACTCTCACATGCACGCCCTGCTTAAGGGAAGCCTTTTAATGAGAGGGGAGGAGCGACGATCCCTGGCCAGTAATTCGAGCCTGTCTTTGGGTGCTGCAGATTGATATTGTCAAAATCCAAAAAAATGAAATATGTCAAAATTCCAAAAAAAAATCAAATATGTCAAAATTCAAAAAAGAAATCAAATATGTCAAAAAATCCCAAAAATTTGAATATGGCAAAAAAAAATCAGAAATACAAAAATCTAAAATACTTCTCTTCTGTTCCTGTTATTTTTATCTTGAGGACAGGTACGTAATCTTTTTGCTAAGTGTGCAGGCTGCAGGTTGCAGATTCAAGCTTTCCTTGCTCTATCATTTCGCTCTGCCTCTACGCATATTCTTTGATATATTCTCATCTCTTTAATATCTATTCTGAAGCTTATGGCCTTCTCAGCTTTCGCTTATCTGCTTAATCATGTCTCCATGAGTGGGTAATATCTCATGATCTTGAACCTGGCGGTTCCGCTTCATCTGATCTTGGGCTTTGATTGAAGAATGTGTTTGTTGTCTTTATCATGTCTATGGTCCTCCATGTCTTTTGTCCTGCTGTGTCCTTGTCATATGTGTCTATGTCCTCTCGTGTTGGTCGTATCTTTTATCCTGCCGTATCATTCATCACTCGTGTCTTTGTCCTTCGTGGTATTGTCATCCCACGTGTCTTTGTCCCACCATGTCCTTATACCACTGCGTGTGCTGTCCCACCGTGTGCATATTGTCTTGTCCCACCGTGCCTTTAGTCGCATGCATGCTTGCCATTTGTTTGTTTGTTATGTTTCATCCATCTTCGTTATGTTATGTTATGACATGTTTCGTTCATATTTCTCTTATTATGTTGTGTTCATGTCATGCTTGTTTATATTCGTTCATGTTCACATCATGTCATGTCATATGGTTGTTGTCTTATGATGAAAATCCATAAAAAGTAGAAATCAAAAATTCTCAAAAAGATGCCATGTCGCTTGGCAGGTAAGTCAGGTATGGCTTTCTATCCCTGCTCATTGTTGCATTACTACATGATATATACGTTATTATAGCCTCTCAAGGACCGGCTGGTTGCCCGTGTGTTCTGGGATCTGATGTTCCCCTTTAACAAAAACGATGATGATCTAGGAGCATACGGTTAATCGTTGGATAGGCCGCTCGGTTGAGTCGAGTGGGGGACGATAGACTCTTTCTCGCACGCCGTGGTTGCAAGAAGACTCTTGACCCCGTCCTGGCTCAGTCTAGCAATATTATCCTTGAGTACTTTCTATTTTATCTTTCTTTGCATTCGTTTTAATGATTTCTTTATTTCAGCCCAGCATGCATCATGTCATTTTAAGCATTCATGCCTCGTGATCCGTTCAAGATTTCTCCTCAGCAATGGTTAATTGCACTTAAGCTCTCTTGGGTAAGAGATTCCTCATTCCACTCTGAATTCAAACGATTTTTCTGATCTTGCCGCTTGGTCTAATTGGCCAGTGTGATTCCTGTCTGGATTTTATCTCAGTCTTATCTCTCCTTTCCAGCTCTTATGTTGTGTTCCTTCCGACCCACTCATTGTCCGTGGATTGTGTCCCCGATGAGGCTGGTCGTGTTTCCTTTTCCTCCTTTAGTTTAGTTCTCCAGACATGTCTCATCCTTGTCAATCATTTCAGGTGGTTAGTTCGGCATTTTTGGGAGAATTCCTGTCGCTTGTTGGTTGTAACGGGTGTCTTTTTACCTTGATGTCCGCTTATCAGTTCTCTCCGCTTCATCTCCGCTTCATCTCCATTTCACATCGCTATCACTTTCGCTCCATCTCCTTTCCATTTCACCTCCGTGTCGCTTTCGCTCGTTCCCTTGCAAAGCGAACATCAAGGAGGGGCATCTGTTGACACCCGTTTTAGCCCACAAGTTATGTCATTTCTCTTATTCATCTTTTTTTGATGTCCCGAATTAGCCATTGTTTTGGAGCTTTCTCGGATGGATTTCAAGCCCATTTTTACCATTTCATATCTTTTGAGTCTTGGAGATCATGATTTCTTAGAGCCTCGGATCTTATCTTATCAAATTCCGGCTTCCAAATCAACTTTCGGCCCATTTATGCCGGCTTCCCTCAAGTAATCGGCTCTCTCTCATTGCGCAGTCCTGCAAGTGGTTCGTTTTCACCTTCTTCCAATCCTCTTTTCAAAAAGTTGTCTTCATAAAAGTTGTGCGTCTTTCAAAGATCTACAATTTCTTCTTCTACACCGTTGGCCGGTTCTGCCCCGATTGTGAGCTATTCGCATTTTTCTGGCATGCCGTGCTGTTCACCTACATTCTAGAATTTTCCTCTCTCTTCCAGCCCTATTTTCACCCTCTTCAAATCATTTTCTCACATTTCTTTCTTCATAAAAGTTTTTCCTCTCTCAGTTATCTACAACTTCTATGTTTACCACTTTGTCTAATTCTCCACCGTTTGAGAGATACGCTTCGATTTCTAAAGTCGCGCGCAGTCTGCCCAGAATCTGCCTTCATCGATGTGAAGGTCATTTGCAGGTGCGTTACTTCATTGAAGTGATGGCCCAGTGAAGACCGTTACTTCAGTGTGACGGTCCTACGATAGACCGTCACACCAAAACTTGCCCAAAACAGCCCGGTTCAACCCCTAGAGTGTGGCGGTCCTATCCTTGACCGTTAGACCAAGTGACGGCCCTGTTTAGGTGCGTTACATCCAATCTCATCTGAAAACGTCTCGTTCGACCTCCAGAGTGTGACGGACCTACCCTAGTCCATTACATCACTCTGACGGTCCTATGATAGACCGTTACATGCACCAGAGAGTCCAATTCGTGCTGGACTCTACTCCGTTTTTGTGCGTCGTGGCCCTCTTGAAGAGTCCATAACTTCTTGACTTCTTATCCAAATTGATCCCCGTTTTTTCCTGCTTCTAGCCCTTGGTATTATCTTGAATTTGGTTCATAGGAATCAAATTTTCATTGGCTATATCTCTTGGGATCTGGGTCGAAAGATCATGATTTATGTTTCCTAGTTCAACTCAAACTCTGCAGATAAGGCTCCGGGGCTGCCTTCCAAAAGACATATCTTCTAGAATCCTCCTCTGAATTGATCCCCGTTTGTTCCTATCTCTTGTCCTTAGTATTATCTCGAGTTTGATCTAAAGAACTCGATTTATCTTGGACTCTATCTCCGGGAATCGTGATAAGAAGATGAGGATTTCTTACAAAACTCTATATAAACTGCCCAGTTCGCAGTCGCGATGGGGGGCTCTTTTCGGACGTGGGGCGAAGCCATGCTGCACCGCTGACTCACAACTTCGACCCCATCTTGAAGAGGGAAGTATTGGCTTTCAATTTCATCCTTTTGGGCTTGACTTCATGGTCTACACTCTTAGTTCTCTTCCTCTCAAAATCACAAATCATCACAGTTTCCTGCACTTTCTGCTACACATGCGTTTTTCTCCGTTTTGCATCATTGATTTCTCTCTATTCTCTCAATCAAATCTCATGATTTCAAATCTCATGCATGCACAACACACACACCTATCTTTTCCACCCTTCTATAGGGGTTAAAAACCTCCCCCCGGTGAGTTTGCCCTCAATTTCTACCCCTATTTTATCACTGCGGGATTGATACTACACATGCATGTTCTAATGGGTGTTTTGTCCTTGTTTGATCTTTGTTTTGCAGGAGAGCATGAATACAACGTGAGGCCCTCTTCCTCTAGCCGGCTGGAAGGAGAGGAGGTTTGAATCCACAAGTTCCCCGCACCCCGTTTCAAGCGCGATCAAGTCTTTAAGTTCCAAGGTATACGGCGCCGTTGCACTCCTTTCTTCATCCGTGCGGCATTGTTAATCCTTGGCGGCGATCACGGTTAGTATTTCCATCCTTTCATCCCCCTTATCTTTGATTCACATATTTATGCATATATGTATTTAAAGGGGCGGGATAGGAATCTAATCTAATTAAGAAAACAAATCAACATCCTTGTGTGGGGTGGTGGGGTGGCCTTCGAGCTTCCACTCAAAAGGGTCATAGGGGTCAAAGAAGGTATGTGTCATGGAGTGGGGCACTTTCTTGTTTCCTAGGTGTATTTCTCCCATGGTCATGATACCCTTGGTGTGGGCCGGGTCTAGAGAGAGGTGGGCTTGGTGTATCCTGGTGGGTTGGGGTAGGAAAAGGTTGGTGGTGAGTAAGGTGGGTGGGTATTGGAAGGGATCGAAGGGGTCATGGTAAGGGTCACCTAGGGAGAGGAACTCTAGGTCCTCATGGTCCTCACATAGTGGTGAGTCATCCTCCTCTAATCGAACAATTGGGTCAAAGTTCATGAATGGAGGGCTTGATGTTCTACCCGAGATAAGCAACTCTAGTTTGCGGATAGCATCGGGCTCATCGGGTGTAGGGAGGAATAGAAGAAGGTCGCTAGTGTAGCAACCCACAGTGTAAATCGAGGAGATGGACCCGACACATAGGCGTAGGAGGTCAAGGCTCCTAGGTCGGTCGGCTATAGTGGTCAACATGCCAGTTAACTCCATTTGCCAAGATAGACCCTTAAGAAGATCCCCTAATGTTTCCACTTGATAGGATGATTGGATTGTGATGTGATAGGTGGATAAGGGTACTATAGGAAGGTTTTGTTCCATCGGAGGACAAACATGGGCCATGATATCTCTAATTGCGTTCTCCTTCAGCCAACATAAAAGGGGTTCTCCTAAGATGAGCTCGGCCCCAACTAGGGAGGGTGGTGTAGGGTGAAGACCACTGTGCGAGGTTTCTTCTTCAACTTGGACATGTGTTTCCCCCACAGTCGGGATGGTGACCATGGTGTTCTCCTCCTCTAGGTGGTCGGGTGTGTGAGCCAGGGCGCTTCTTACACATGGGATGGGAACTTCCCGACCTAACTCATGACATTGTGACTCGTATTCTTCTTCCCAATCGGGGGAGGCCTCATGTACCTCAATCTCATTCTCATCCCTTTGGGGTGTAGAGGTTTTACTCTCCAAGGGAAATGGAAGGTCTTTTGGGGATGGGGTGATGATAGCTGGTGTGGGGTGCACCCGGGGTGGTGAGGGTGTTCGAACTTGGGTTGTGTTTGGGAGTGGAAGAAGTGGAGACCTAAGTTGGGGTAGGATTGGGGTTGGTAGTGGAAGATGGGTGGGTTGAGGAGGATTGGGTTGATTGGTTTTGGGGGGTGTGTGTCTCTTAGGGGAAGATGGAGGGGTGGTGGTGGGGACCGTGGAAGCTTGTGGGGTGTGGGTTTGATGGAGGATTTTGGGTTGGGTGGTGGCCAATTTGGTTTGAATGGTGGTGGTGATCGGGATTGGAATCATTTGGGGTGGTGGAGTTTGGGCCCTAAGGGAGGTCTTGGGTTGACTGGGAGGGAAAGGGGGAGTGGGAGTGCTCCTCGGGTTATGGTTCTCAAGGTAGGAGTGGGAAGGTCGGGGAGTGAAGATCTTCCTAACCTCAATCTTTATCTCTTCCCATGAGTCTATGGGTCCTTTGGCTTCCCATCCAAATTCATCCCGTGGTGACCAAGCTCTAGGGCCGTGGTTCCTTTTTGCTTCGAACCGGTCAAGTCGGGTGGTGAGGGTATCTATATAGTTATGAATTTTGTTGATGACAGTGTCAAATTGGTCCATGGGTACTTGGGGCATCTCCCTAGGGTGGTCATGCAATGGAGTGATGGAAAACATGATGCAAGGGAGACTCAAATGTCAATGCCCTAGGACTAGACTCGTAGAGACAAGTCTAAAACTTACTCTGATACCATTTGATGTGACACACTAAAGCAAATGATGAAGAATGCAGTAGGTGAATGTGGTCCCTTGGACCTTATTCGCAAACACAATCGTAAGACTCGAGGTTGATTGGAAATCGCCGACCCACCGTGCACACCCGTTACCCGTGGTGACTCGGTGATGCCGAGTCGAGGTGGTGGAACAAGACCATTGCCGGTAGAGGGCCAGCAAGGCTATGGTTTTCCCTCCTGAGGGTACAGTGCCCAAAATCAAGGGCGGACCAGGTGCCTTGAGGGCATTGGGTCACTCTCTCACTTTAGCCCACGGTGACCGCACATAAACTGGAAGCTCCGAGAACGAGCACTCTCTCACCGACCAGTGGACTAGTTTCACAGATATTAAGCGAACAAATACAGAGGAGAGTAAGGGCAGAAGCTCATCTGGTTGGTTTGAAGAAACCAACCCCGTTCGGAGACGATGGGCGAGCGGGGAAGTGTGGGTTCCCCGTACACTGCGCCGATGAAGCTTCGGCCGAAGACCTGTTCGTACAAAACTACTCCTCGCACAGGAGGGTGATCGTGGGGTGGGGAAAATAGAGGTTACATTCAAACACTACCTCCACGCAGGGAGGGGCGCTAAGCCGGCCAGGCGGGGTGGGGAGATTTGCTTGAATTGCGCCGATGGAGCACCCTGCCGAATCTGCCCAGGTCTGGAATAGTAGGATAGGGAGTCGGTGTAGTCGCCGCTGTGCACTCCCCCGAGCTCATAAGTCACCGAAACCAGTGCCGAATTGTTGCTAACTGCCTGGTATGCTGGTGAATTTTGGTGGATGGCTCCTTCATCACCACCGATCGGTGTGGACCCTGGAACAGGTGCCCTGCGCTCTGACTTGTTCTGGTTCCAGGATGCAGTAGCAGAAAGATCCGGGTTCCACGACCGCTCCCAAAGGCCGAACGAGGTGAGACTAAAACGAGAACGACCGAAGACAAGTCCTCTTCGAATGGCCGATAGGGAGGGCACCAGACGATGTCGGGGCAGAGAGGGAGAGCCCGTTGAGTGGGGAGGTGTCTGGTCAGGTCCTGAGTGGCCTGATCTGCGCACCCGGGGGAGAAAAATTGGAAAACATTCCTCCGGATGCCAAACGGGATGTCGTCTTCTACTGATGGAAGTAGATTGGATGTAGAAGACCCCGGCCAGATGACGTCTTCAGAAGTGATGGGGTGTGGCCGTGGGAGCTTCTGCATTGCAGCTCTGGTCCAGTTTCAAGTCCCGGTTGCGCAGTAGAACGAGAACGAACCCTCTGGACAGTAGGGATGTCGGATGCCGGCGAGACCACCTCGGATGCAAAGCTATCTTGACAACATTTCCGTCGATGTATGGTACGCCTCCATACGATACCGAATGACCTCGGGGCAGGTTCTGCAAGTCGGGCTCCTGCTGCTGCCTGCGAACTGGATAGAGCAGGAAGGTGAATGATGTTGGTAATGGTGGGGAGGGGTGAAGGGACTGCAATGGGGAGAGGGCTAATGGCTGTGGGCTTGGATGGGGGTGAGTAGATATGGTGGAGAGGCTGGAGAAGAGGGCTGGGTCGCAGCTAGCAGGTGGAGGGGGAGGGAGGTGCGGCCAAGGGTGGAAGGTGAGAGAGAGAGGGGGGGTGCAAATGGGCTTAGGGGAATGGGGAGATGGGTTAATGGAGGGGTTAATGGTGGCCTAGAGAATGGGAAGGGTTGCCTTGGGGAGGGGAAGGGGTGCTTGGGGGAAGGGATTCCCCCTTGGGAAGGTGAAAGGTTGTATGGGGAAGGGGAAAGGGGAAAGGTTGCTTGGGAAGAGGGAGAGGTGCCTAGGAGAAGGGGATTCCACCTAGGGGTTGGAGGGGGATTAAATGGGAGGTATGGGGATGGGGGAGGGGTCTTAATTAGAGGTGAATAGGGAGGAGAGAGTGTGAATTTTGAAATTGGGGTGGGGAGGAGAGAGAATGGGGTTCGCCCCCTTTAGAGAGAGAGAGAGAGGTAGAGTGAGAGAGATAGAGAGAGCACAAGGGTTTCAATATTCAACTCAAATTTTTTCATTAGTTCCAAATGGAGGGTTTGGAGTCCTATTTATAGGGAACTCCAAATTTATAAAAAGTCCCTGCTAAAAAGACTAATGACACATTTCTAGGGGGAAGGGGGCGCAAGTGGGCCAAGCCCAAGTGATTGGGCCCATCACCCACATGATGACTACTAGACTTAGGAACATAACCACATAACATAGGTACTGGACTCAATTAAAAGACAAATTACATCAAGATGACTCAAAATAAAGACAAGAAGTACACCAAAGTGATCCATCAAAGTGCTGTGGAGGTTTGGATGACATAGAGCTCAAGTCTGGCCCATATCGAAAGGAAGGGAGGTCCCGAGCCAGAGGGAATCATGGGTGATGCCCTCATCAGTCTACACTCACAACTTGTTAGTCCGATTAACAGGCATTTGTAATTAGGACTGGAACAAATCCTGAAGCACTGCAACTGACATATAAAATCAAGAAACGACATCAGATATAACGGTCGCTTATTTAATGGGTGTCCATTAAGGCGGACGTTCATTCTCCTCATTTTCGCAACCCAAATACCTTTAAATTCCAACAAAAAAAACAAGTAATAGCGTCCGTTAAAGGGATGCCCATTCTCCGTAATTTCGAAAACAACACAAACTCGGGTTAAAAATCAGGAAATAGCATCTCAAATGATAGACGCTCATTTAATGTGCATCCACATCATTGGACGCCAATTCTCTACTACCTCCGGAGTTTCAATCCATGCCGGAAACTGCCCTTCAAAGTCTTAATCATGCTCAAACTCGAACTCCACAAGGGTTCCCCTATATAAACCCTAACCTAAAGAGTCTCCTAGCATCAAACAAGAGTGCAAAACTCTCTGCTACAACTCAATCGAAAACACTACGGTAACAGAAAGCAAAGATGAACCACCTCCTCTAACGCCCAGTGAAGAAGTCGAAGATGAGCTTACCGAGGATCACATAAATCGATGGACACATCAAAAGAAAAATTGAGATGAATCAGGTGAGAAAAGAGCCTTAGTTTCTACCCTTTCTCTCAAGTTCTCACTGTTCTTTGTTCTCGTATTTTGACTGCACTCTTTCTTCCCTGTTTCCTTTTCTTTCTTTTCTTCTTTTCTGTTTAACTCTCAGACTATCCCACTGTCCCTGGAGCATGAAGATACACTCACAACAAGTGGCTTCCCCTCCTTCTCTCAAAAATCACCCTAGATATGAGATCCTTCCTCTCCCGATGGCATCTTCTAGGTTTAATCACCTATATCAAACATTACCAAGACATCCACCTAGAATGGGCTGCCATAGGAGCCTTGCTCGAAATCTGGCATCCATATACGCACACCTTTCTATTCCCTACCTTCGAAGCCACCATACTTCTGGAAGAAGCAGATATGTTACTGGGGTTAAAAAGGATGAAGCAAGGTTAAGAAAGGATGGCAACCATGCCCAACCCAATAAACCCAATAGAAATATTAGCGGGCCTAATTCCCAGTTCGAAGATAGTCGGGTGAACAAAGGGATCAACTTAATGAAGTTGGCAGCATGGGTATACAAGCAATTGGGCCAAGCCAAAGAAGAAGAGATGGAAAACATCATGAAGGGCTTTGTCATATGTCTGGCAGGAGCTCTGCTCTTCCCTACAGCAGATGATTTCCTAGAAGAAGATCAGTTGAGTGCAATATGTGAGATTTGGGAAGGAAGGAGAATTGGTCCGGCGGTCTTAACCTACCTATATAGTGGACTTACCTCGGCAGCCATGGGAAGGCCTTTATATGGGTCGATGCTTCTCCTTACTAGCTGTGTAATGCCCAAGAATTTTCTAAAAATTTTCTAGATTTAAATAGAATTATTAAACATTTAAATGAGCAATTAAACGAAGTACTATTAAGTCTCATTAAGTAAAGGCCTTCTACTAATAAATAGATTAGGCCCATTTAATTGAACCCAAAGGACCTAAAACCCAAGCCCAAAAGAGTTGGCCCATATTCTAGAAGCTTAATTTCTAGAATTTCAGAATTTAAGTGGATAAATAGGATGAATAAATGGATAATAATAGGGATACTATCAAAAGAGTTTGAAACTGTTCAAAATTGGTGCCTAACATGGAAAACGGTCTATCGCGACAACGCATAGCACAGAAAACGGTCTAGCATTAGACCGCTAGGCTCAGCAAATTCCGTGAGTATGAAAAAACATGAAAAGCTTAGAACTTTGGCATCCAAATCACCTAGGATCGATGCATTCTACTAATTAGATAATCCTAGAAGACTAGAAGATCGAATTGAATACCTAATTGGGACTCTAAATTCGTTCTAATCCTCAAAACCCTAGTTAAAACTATAAATAGATCCAAGAACCAAGCAGCGCGACCCATACTTTTGGCTCACGTGGAACTAAGGTAAGGAGGTAGAATTAAAGGTAAGTTCTTTAGAATATTTTGTTCATAATACTAAGGTCTAATTGCCCTCCGAATTTTTTTCTAGGAGATCAAGCCTACAGGAAGTTAGAGGCGCCTGAAGTCGCTGATTCAGCACAAAAATTCCAGGAAACTGTGCGATCGGGTCAGATTGAACAATAAGATAGGAACCCTAAACAAGGTATTTAGCAATTGTGTCTTTAGAACTTTATGTTACCCTTTATATCTTCTATCTACCCTCCAATTTTTACGTCCATATGTTAAGAGAATCAGGAGATACAAGGGCGTGAAGTTGCTGGTTTAGCATAGGACGTGCAGAACTAGGGCTTACTTCTAGTCAGAAATTGGCAGTCTAGGAGCACTAATGAAGGTAGGTATCTCATGAATGGCTTAAACTCGAAGGTAGGAATAAAAGCCCTCTGATTTCATTCGATTTCATGCATTGTACACAAAGAATTTTATGTTTTCATTAGGACTATGCATCTAGTATAATACTCAAGCATGAACTAGCCCTAATTAAGTAAAAAGGGAAATTTTCTTGTTATTACACAAACCCACACATATTGTTGGCCTATACTCATTCTATCATGATGTAGGAGTTTATATATGTTGATTTCTAAGCATGATATGTCTTAGATTAATATTTTTATTAAGTTTTCTGTAATACAGGAAGAAACGGTCTTCATGTAGACCGCCAGAAACCCTAGCGGTCGCACGATAGACCGCTTGGCCTAGTGAAACGGTCCTCCATTAGACCGTTTGAGTTTCTGATTTCTGTAATATTTTTTAACCCAAAACATATTGCAGAATGGCCCTAATTAATGTATGTTAAGCCTAGTTAACTAAGTTTTATTCCTGATCTTAACACTGGTTTCATATACTTAGTTATATTTATTTTTATTCATAATAGGTTTCATGATCTTTATATACTTGGAACTAATTTTTAAACGTATGTTAGATTCATGACCAAAATCATATACTCTTGTAATAAAGACGTATTTCAAATGATAGATGATTCATGATTTAACTTGATCATTATTTTGTCACAATCTCATTCTCTTCCAAGAGTCATTTTCTTAAGTATATGGCACATATCCCTGTATGTTGTCATTAGTTACACCTTTGCACATTAAGTACACAATCTTGGACTTGATAACCTCTCCATTGGATATTCCTTCTAACGGACTAGAAAATCATATTACAAGGCCTCTGTAAGACTCCGCGAGCCTGGGATTCCCACTAGGATGCCGAGCTGGTTGTACCATAAAAACCCAATTTTTCTAGAAAGCACTTTATCGATGTTTTATATACTTTGGACCTTAGCGGCTATATGAACGACAGTCTGATTCTGTAAGCGGCCCTGCACTAGACCGCTAATGGATACCAAACGGCCATCCGCTAGGCCGCTAAAGCTCCAAATGGTTTTAATGCATCGATGTCTTATTTCTATGAAACGGTCCATGACTAGACCGCCAGGCGTGCTAAAACGGTCCAGTAATAGACCGCTTGGTTCCTGATTTTGTCTAACCCAAGGTTTAACCTTTGGGGTTAGTTTTTTTGAGTTTCTAGATGATCTTAGGATTATATGGAGTCTCCACCTACGTTAAGTAAGTCAATATTAAAGGTATGGAATGTAATGAAAGTACCGTTGTGCTGCAGAATTTCTTCCGTAGCATGATGTCCATTTAAGTCATCCTTGAAATCTTTTGTTCTTAATTGAAGCATTCTTGCATTGGTTACCTTATCATGGAATTATTGTTGAACTTGCACATTATTGGCCACATTATTGTTATAATCGTGGAAGTAGCTTGATTTGTATTTGAAGATGCACTACGAGCACTGATTGTGTTCAAGGGCTCTATGTTAGTCCCCTCGGCTGATTGTCGGAAACATACTGTAAACCATGGGGTATGATGCTACTGGCGTCGCATTGCGCTGGGAGTACTTTCTTTATAAATAAGTGAAAATCCACGGATGTGAATAACAATCCACGTAAATTCACGAAGTACTTGCTATTAAGCGAAAAGTACTTTCTTGCTTGTTACATGACTTTCTAGTGCATAGCCTTCATGGTTATGAAAAGTACATTCTTGTTCATGAAAAGGCCAAATTTACATTCTTGTTATATACTCGATCAATCATATTCTCATATCTCATACTTGATCGTAACCTGTTACTTGGTTATATACGTGTTTCATCGTATCTGCATGTTTTATCTTTTCCCTAGAGCTAAAATGCTAATTACTTAAATTTGCCTTCATGTTGATACGAAGATACCTACTGGGCAAGTGTGCTCATTACCTACTTTCTCAATGTTTCAAGAAGTACAGATGAGTCAGATTCAGATTATACAAGTAGCGGGTCCGAGAGTGATTAAAGGTCAAATGAATCGAGAGAAGCCATAATACCAGATGTCTAGTCGAGTCTTGTTGTAATTTTTTATTTTTCTTGAGTCTATGATGTAAGAGTGTTAAGGGTCAAAGATCTTGTGTACTTTGATATTATTATTATGGAATAAAGTGAAGTTTGGAAAAAAAATTACTTGTGCAATTACTTTAGTGTGATTGTCTTGCGCTCTGATTATATTACTTCCTCGAGGCGTACTAGCCGACTGTATACATTCCCGATTATTTCTGCTGCATAATCTCAGGGCGTGATAGTAAGAGTGGTATCATAGCCTAGGACTAGAAGTCCTAGGGAAAAGTCATGTCATGGGCTAAGTCCAAGGTTTAAGGACCCACACCTATGAAACTAGGAAATAAACTCCCAACCCATGAGAGGAATTGGGTAGAACCTGGGATGAGATAGTAATTAGAGTTATTTCTGAGATTAACCTCACTCATTCCATTAGAATTAACAAAATCATTACTCTTCTCAGGTACCTCATTCTTACGATGGCTCATCGTGTTGACTGGAACGGTATGGAGCAAACCGTTGCAGGTCTCACCCAAGCATTACAGAATATGGCCCAAGCTGGCGCAGGGGCAACAGCTGGAGACCTACACCGCAATTTTCAGAGCTTAAATCCTCCGCGGTTCTCAGGATCTTCTAATCCTGATGAGGTAGAAAACTGGATCGTTGAAATGAATCGCATATTTGAGGTTATGCAATGTGCTGACCAAGAGAAGGTTCGGCTTGCCACTTTCGAACTCAATAAAGATGCCCGTACATGGTGGAAGTCTGTTCCGGCACCGCCTCAAGATGCACCACACACTTGAAAAGGTTTCCTTACCCTCTTCCGAGCAAAGTACTTCTCCGAACATGTTAAGGAGAGGAAAGCTATGGAATTCGCTTCGTTACGCCAAGACATGACGTCAGTAGCGGAGTATGAACTCCAAATTTCTAGGCTAGCACCTTATGCTCCTCATCTAGTTAATACCGACTAATTAAAAGTTAACCGATTTATGGACGGTTTGAGGCCTGACTTTATTCAACAACTTGGGACTCAAAATATCCGTGCATATGCGGAGATGGTCCAACGGGCACATCTATGCGAAAGGACCTTGGAGAATGTCAAAAAACTTAAAGGAAAAGGAGAGGAGCCAGCCGAAGGTCTGATTGGCATGAAAAGAAGGGAAAGTTTAGTATCACGAAGCCTTACAAATCTCGTGATAGCAAGAACAGATCCTGGAACGGGAGTGGTAGTGGCTACCACAAGAACAAGAAGGTCAAAGAAGAAGAGAAGCAAGTCATGGCGGCTTGTACATTTTGCGAGAAGTTCGGTCATTCGGCCGAAGAGTGCTGGAAGCGTCTCGGCGCTTGTTTACGATGTGGCAGTCGGGAGCACCGTATGCCGGATTGCCCCCTTATGAAGGAACAATCTTCTGGTGGTGGACGTAAACGACAGGCTCATCTCAATGCTATTATGGAAGATGAAGAAGCGCCCAAGAATGATGGGCTAATGGAAGGTACTAACCAAATCTGTTCCCATCCTGCATTCATACTATTTGATACCAGTGCTTCTCGTTCCTTTATATCTACTGTTTTTGCAAAAACTTTGTCAGTTTCATCAGTTCCTTTATCTTCGGACCTAGCAATCACTACACCATTAGGTCCCGGAACCAAACTTATAACCTACTACCCCGATAGTGAGGTAATGATAGAAGGTCACAACTTTCCTACAAATCTCGTATGCCTTGACATGGAGGGTTACTATGCTATTTTAGGTGTAGATTGGCTTGTAGACCACGATGCCTATATAAATTGTCGCAACCAGATTATCTCTTTTTAGAAACTAGGTCTTCCAAGGTTTTCCTTCCTTGGTATCAAATATAGGAAGCATCCTACTATTATTTCATCTCTTCACGCTTGCAAACTTATTTCACAAGGATGTGAAGCTTTTCTTGCTTTCGTAATCATTACCGAGTCCAAGGAAATTATCTTAGAAGGTATTCCCATTGTGAATGAGTTTCCTGCTGTATTTCCATCTGATTTGCCCGGTTTACCGCCCGAATTGGAAGTGAACTTCTTTATTGAACTCACTCCCGGAGCAGCACCTGTTTCAATAGCTCCCTACAGGATGTCCCCCACAGAACTCAAGGAATTGAAGAAATAACTTCATGAGTTATTAGACAAGGGTTTCATTCGACCTAGCACATCCCCTTGGAATGCGCCAGTTCTATTTGTCAAGAAGAAGGACGGATCCCTCAGGTTATGTATCGACTACCGACGACTGAATCAACTCACAATTAAGAATAAATATCCGTTGCCGCGTATAGATGAACTCTTTGATCAGATTTCAGGAGCAGAATACTTCTCCAAGATAGACCTCAGGTCAGGTTATCATCAGCTCAAGATCAAAGATGAAGACATACACAAAACTGCTTTTCGGAGCAGGTATGGCCACTATGAATTCGTGGTAATGCCGTTTGGGTTAACTAATGCCCCGGCAGCATTTATGCAACTCATGAATAATGTCTTCAGGCCTTATCTTGACCAGTTTGTAGTTGTCTTCATTGATGATATTCTTATATACTCCAAAACAAAGGAGGAACATGAAGAGCACTTAAGAATAGCCTTGCAAACGCTAAGAGAGCACAAACTTTATGCAAAGCTTAGCAAGTGCAAGTTCTGGCTAAAGGAAGTCTCTTTCCTTGGCCATATTATTTCAAAGGAAGGCATCACTGTCGACCCTTCTAAAATAGAAGTTGTTAAGAACTGGAGCCGGCCGACGACCGTGTCTGAAGTCAGAAGTTTTCTAGGTTTGGCTGATTATTACATGAGATTTATCAAAGATTTCTCAAAGATCATCGTTCCTTTAACTAGACTCACAAGAAAGGAGAATCCTTATATATGGTCGAAGGATTGCGAAGAGAGTTTTCAAACTCTTAAAGAACACCTTACCACTGCACCTATATTAACGCTACCGACAGAGGGTGGTGGCTTTGAAGTCTATACGGATGCATCTGGCATTGGCCTAGGATGCGTCCTTATGCAAAGTGGGAAGGTGATTTGCTATTCGTCAAGACAGTTGAAGCGTCATGAAGAAAACTACCCTATGCATGATCTGGAATTGGCAGTTGTTATATTCGCCTTAAAAATTTGGCGCCATTACCTTTATAGGGAAAAATTCATCATATTTTCAGATCATAAAAGTCTGAAATACCTCTTCACCTAGAAGGAATTAAACATGCGACAACGCAGATGGTTGGAGTATCTCAAAGACTTCGACTTTACTATCCAATATCATCCGGGGAAAGCAAATACTATAGCCGACGCTCTTAGCAGGAAACCAATGGCAACTCTAGCAAGCCTCAGGAAAGGTATAACTTGTCTTATTGAAGATTTTTCTCATTTAAATCTTGATATTGACAGAGAAGGAGAAGGAGGTATGATTGCCAATATAAGGTCTCAACCTACATTGATCAAGGACATAGTCCAATTACAAGAAAATGACCCCACATTGATGGAGATTAAGGATAATATTGATCGGAGACCGAAATTTTCTATCTCAGACAATGGAAGAATATTATTTAAGGATCAAATTTGTGTGCCGAATCATTATGATACTAAGAAATTGATCATGGAAGAAGCTCACAAATCAAGGTATGATATTCACCCTGGTGCTACCAAGATGTATCAAGATTTGAAAAGAAACTTTTGGTGGCCCAATATGAAAAGAGAAATAGCAGATTTTGTGTCCCGATGTCTCACTTGTCAACAAGTAAAAGTAGAACATTTAAAACCCGCTGGAAAATTACACCCCTTGAATATTCCCTAGTGGAAATGGGAAAGTATAGGGATGGGTTTCATCATGGGTTTACCTAAGACAAGAGGTGGACATGATGACATATGGGTGATCATAGACCGATTGACTAAATCTGCACATTTTCTACCAATTAAAAGTCGATGGTATGTGGATGTACCACTAGCATTATACATGAAGGAGATTGTCAAACTACATGGTGTCCCTGTCACCATTATATCCGACCAAGATCCTCGGTTCACATCATAATTCTGGAAGGGTCTTCAACATTCATTAGGGACCCGACTTAGTTTTATCACTGCGTTCTATCCACAAACTGATGGTCAAACTGAAAGGACAAATCAAGTGGTGGAAGATATGCTCAGGGCTTGTGCTATTGACTTTGGAGGAAGTTGGCATGACCATTTACCTCTAGTGGAATTTTCATACAATAATAGCTATCAGGCTAATATTCAGATGGCACCATTCGAGGCCCTGTATGGTAGAAGCTGCCGATCGCCTATTTGCTGGAATGAAGTAGGAGAAAGATAATTTCTCGACCCTGACATCATTAAGGATACTACCGAGAAGAAAAAGCTTATTCGGGAAAGACTCCAGATAGCTCAAGATAGACAGAAATTATATGCTGATAACTGAAGGCGAGACCTAGAATTTCAGGTAGAAGATCATGTGTTTCTCAAGGTTTCCCCTGGACGTGGTATTCAAAGATTCGGTATCAAAGGCAAGCTTACTCCAAGATTCATTGGCCCCTTCGAAATTCTCGACAGGATTGGTGAAGTCGCATATCGAATAGCTTTGCCCTCTCAATTAGCAGAAGTTCATGATGTATTTCACGTCTCAATGCTCAAGAAGTATGTACCTGATCTATTCCATGTCATCACTTATGACAACCTAGAAATTAAAAAGGACTTGACATATGAGCAAAAGCCAGTCAAAGATCATTGAACGAGAAGTAAGTCAACTTTGGAATAAAACCATTCCTATGGTCAAAATCCAATGGACTAAGTCATGTCCACATGAAGCAAAATGGGAAACGGAAGAAGCCATGCGCAAGAGATTTCCTGAGATATTTGAATGTAAGTACACTCTCCATAAATCTATGTATTGAATTTGGAGACCAAATTCTCTTAAGTGGGGGAGGGTGTAATGCCCAAGAATTTTCTAGAAATTTTATATATTTAAATAGAATTATTAAATATTTAAATGAGCTATTAAACGAAGTACTATTAATTAAGTCTCGTTAAGTAAAGGCATTCTACTAATAAATAGATTAGGCCCATTTAATTGAACCCAAAGGACCTAAAACCCAAGCCCAAAAGAGTTGGCCCATATTCTAGAAGCTTAATTTCTGGAATTTTAGAATTTAAGTGGATAAATAGGATGAATAAATGGATAATAATAGGGATAATATCAAAAGAGTTTGAAACTGTTCAAATTCGGCGCCTAACATGGAAAACGGTCTATCGCGAGACCGCATAGCACAGAAAACGGTCTAGCATTAGACCGCTAGGCTCAGCAAATTCCGTGAGTATGAGAAAACGTGAAAAGTTTGGAACTTTGGCATCTAAATCACCTAGGATCGATGCTATCTACTAATTAGATAAGTCTAGAAGGCTAGAAGATTGAATTTAATACCTGATTGGGACTCTAAATTCGTTCTAATCCTCAAAACCCTAACAAAAACTATAAATAGATCCCAGAACCAAGCAGCGCGACTCTTACTTTTGACTCGCGTGGAATTAAGGTAAGGAGGCAGAATTAAAGGTAAGTTCTTTAGAATATTTTGTTCATAATACTAAGGTTTAACTGCCCTCCAAATTTCGTTCTAGGAGATCAAGCCTACAGGAAGTTAGAGGCGTCTGAAGTCACTGATTCAGCACAAAAATTCCAGGAAACTGTGCGATCGGGTCAGATTAAACAGCAAGATAGGAACCCTAAATGATGTATTTAGCAATTGTGTCTTTAGAACTTTGTGTTAACCTTTATATCTTCTGTCTACCCTCCAATTTTTACGTCCATAGGTCAAGAGAATCAGGAGATATAAGGGCATGAAGTTGCTGATTTTGCACAGGACGTGTAGAACTAGGGCTTACTTCCAGTCAGAAATTGGCAGTCTAGGAGCACTAATTAAGGTAGGTTATCTCATGAATGACTTAAACTCAAAGGCAAGAATAAAAGCCCTCTGATTTCATTCTATTTCATGCATTGTACACGGAGAATTTTATGTTTTTATTGGGACTGTGCATCTTGTATAATACTCATGCATGAACTAGCCTTAATTAAGTAAAAAAGGAAATTTTCTTGTTATTACACAAACCCACACATATTGTTGGCCTATACTCATTCTATCATGATGTAGGAGTTTATATATGTTGATTTCTAGGCATGATATGTCTTAGATTAATATTTTTATTATGTTTTCTATAATATAGGAAGAAACGGTCTTCATGTAGACCGCCAGAAACCCTAGCGGTCACACGATAGACCGCTTGGCCCAGTGAAACGGTCCTCCATTAGACCGTTTGAGTTTCTGATTTCTGTAATATTTTTTAACCCGAAACATATTGCAGAATGGCCCTAATTAATGTATGTTAAGCCTAGTTAACTAAGTTTTATTCCTGGTTTTAACACTGGTTTCATATACTTAGTTATATTTATTTTTCATCATAATAGGTTTCATGATCTTTATATACTTGGAACTTATTTTTAAACTTATGTTAGATTCATAACCAAAATCATATACTCTTGTAATAAAGACGTATTTCAAATGATAGATGATTCATGATTTAACTTGATCATTATTTTGTCACAATCTCATTCTCTTCTAAGAGTCATTTTCCTAAGTATATGGCACATATCCCGGTATGTTGTCATTAGTTACACCTTTACACATTAAGTACACAATCTTGGACTTGATAACCTCTCCATTGGATATTCCTTCTAACGGACTAGGAAATCATATTTCAAGGCCTCCGTAAGACTCTGCGAGCCTGGGATTCTCACTAGGACACCGAGCTGGTTGTACCATAAAAACCCAATTTTTCTAGAAAGCACTTTATCGATGTTTTATATACTTTGGACCTTAGCGGCCATATGAACGACAGTCTGATTCTGTAAGCGGCCCTGCACTAGACCGCTAATGGATACCAAACGGCCATCCGCTAGGCCGCTAAAGCTCCAGATGGTTTTAATGCATCGATGTCTTATTTCTATGAAACGGTCCATGACTAGACCGCCAGGTGTGCTAAAACGGTCCAGTAATAGACCTCTTGGTTCCTGATTTAGTCTAACCCGAGGTTTGACCTTTGGGGTTGGTTTTTTTATGTTTCTAGATGATCTTAGGATTATCTGGAGTCTCCACCTACGTTAAGTAAGTCAATATTAAAGGTATGGAACGTAATTAAAGTACCGTTGTGTTGCCGAATTTCTTCCGTAGCATGATGTCCATTTAAGTCATCCTTGAAATCTTTTATTCTTAATTGAAGCATTCTTGCATTGGTTACCTTATCATGGAATTATTGTTGAACTTGCACATTATTGGCCATATTATTGTTATAATCGTGGAAGTAGCTTGATTTATATTTGAAGATGCAGTACGAGCACTGATTGTGTTCAAGGGCTCTATGCCAGTCCCCTCGGTTGATTGTCGGAAACATACTGTAAATCATGGGGTATGATGCTACTGGCGTCGCATTGCGCTGGGAGTAATTTCTTTATAAATAAGTGAAAATCCACAGATGTTAATAACGATCCACGTAAATTCACGAAGTACTTGCTATTAAGAGAAAAGTACTTTCTTGCTTGTTACATGACTTTCTAGTGCATAGCCTTCATGGTTATGAAAAGTACATTATTGTTACATTCTTGTTCATGAAAAGGCTAAATTTATATTCTTGTTATATACTCGATCAATCATATTCTCATATCTCATACTTGATCGTAACCCGTTACTTGGTTATATACGTGTTTCGTCGTATCTGTATGTTTTATCTTTTCTCTAGAGCTAAAATGCTAATTACTTAAATTTACATTCATGTTGATACAAAGATACCTACTGGGCAAGTGTGCTCATTACCTACTTTCTCAATGTTTCAGGAAGTACAGATGAGTCGGATTCGGATTATACAAGTAGCGGGTCCGAGAGTGATTGAAGGTCAAATGAATCAAGAGAAGCCATAGTACCATATGTCTAGTCGAGTCTTGTTGTAATTTTCTATTTTTCTTGAGTCTATGATGTAAGAGTGTTAAGGGCCAAGGATCTTGTGTACTTTGATATTATTATTATGGAATAAATTGAAGTTTGGAAAAAATTTACTTGTGCAATTACTTTAGTGTGATTATCTTGCGCTCTGATTTTAATGCTTGCTCGAGGCGTACTAGCCAACTGTATACGTTCCCGATTGTTTCCGTTGCATAATCTCGGGGCGTGATAAGCTGGGTGGACCTCCACCTAAAATTTGACCCAAGTGAAGAGTCCCAGCAAGCCTCTAGGATATTCTCTAAGGGCCCACTCCACTACATGACGAGTGTGCTTGGGTTGAGCGAGAGGGTTGTCATGCCCCGAGATTATGCAGCGAAAACAATCGAGAATGTGAACAGCTTGCAAGAGAAGCCTCAAGTGACAATAACAATCAGAGCACAAAATCACCCACACATAAGATGAATGGAGACAATAATTGATCGAAAATCTGACCTTTATTGATAAAATTAATATAGTACATGATGTTGACTCATTGACTAGCTAGACTCAATAAAGTGAAAATTACATAATTAACTCTTGACTAGACTAGCTATGGCTTCTCTCGAACCCTCAATCACTCATGGATCCATCACTTGAGTAATCTGAATCTGACCCGCTAGAATTTTCTGAAAAGATGAGAAAGTGGGTATGAGCACGTACACTTGCCAAGTAGGTATCTTCGCATCAACATGAAGGTAATGTTTAAATAATTATCATTTTAGCTCTAGAGAATAAGTCATGAAGATACGATGAAATACGCGAATAAAACCAAAGTACACAATAGTACAATAAGATCACGATATATGATGAGTACTGATATATGAATAGGAATATGACAAGAATGTAACTTGGCCTTTCACGAACAAAAATATGCTTGCATGTACAAGAACGCACTTTCACTTTTCACTTTTCATAACCAGAAAGGTTACGCACTAGAATGTCATTATAGAGGGGCTGGAATATGCGCACCCACTAGGTGTTCGGAAAAATGCCCGATACAGGGGTCGGGAGTGGTCCCGACTAATTGCTAATGCCGCTGAATATCGCGGCTAGCGGGTTGGGGCCGTTGGTCAGGCCCACTGGGCTATCGGAGGGGCCAGGTAGCCCATGCCTTAAAGGTGTTCAGGGAAATTCCCGAGCCCTTATTCCTTGGTATTTTGCTGGGGAAAATGTCCGGGTACAACAGTCATGTAACAAGCATGTAATAATTCAATCATGAGGTAGCCTCCTAGATCCTCGTGAATTTCACTTATTTATAAAGAAAGTACTCCTAGCGCAATGCGACGTCAGTAGCATCATATCCCATGGTTTACAATATGTTTCCGACAATCAGTCGAGGGACTAGCGTAGAGCCCTTCGACACAATCAGTGCCCGAACTGCATCTTCAAGTATAAATCAAGCTACTTTCACGAGTATAACAATAAAGTAATAATGTAACAAGTTCAATAATAGTTCCATGATAATGTAACCAAGGTAAGAATGCTTCAATTAAGAACAAGGGATTTCAAGGATGACTTAAATGGACATCATGCTACAGAAGAAATTCAGCAGCATGACGGTACATTCATTAAGTTCCATAATCCATTAATGCCTTTTTGAATAAGGTGTTAAGTTCTAGATCATCATTAGACCATCTAGGAACATAGAAAAATCAACCCTTGGGTCAAATCTCAGGTTAAACAAGATCAGTAGCCATGCGGTCATTTGCTAGACTATTTTATAACTCAGGCGGTCTGGTCTGGACCGTTAGGCATAATTATGCTGTCGAGTCAAGTCCGTTTAACAATAGTTCAATGGATCGAATGCATTGTAACCATGCGGTCTAAGCAGGGCCGCTAGGCATCCTTAGCGGTCAGGTGAATGGCCGCTAGGTTTCTCTAGCGGTCGTCCTGAAGGCCGTTTGGAAACATAACTCATAAAACATCGATAAAGTGCTTTCTAGACAATTGGGTTTTAAAGGTACAACCAGCTCGGTGTCCTAGTGGGAATCCCAAGCTCGCGGAGTCTTACGGAGGCCTTGAATTATAATCCCCTAGTCCGACAGAAGGAATATCCGACGGAGAGGTTCATAAGTCTAAGAAAGTGTGCCTATAAGTGTAAAGTGTAACTAATGACATCAGACCTGAATATGTGCCATATACTTAAGAAAATAACTCAAGATGAGAGAGATATCGTGAAAGTCATCGACCAAAACTTCACTATAAAGTCTATGCATGAAATCATGATCATTAATATAAGAGTATAAGTTTTGGCATGAAATTAACATAAGTTTAAAATAAGTCCCAAGTGTAAAAAGAACATGAAATCAACTAAGATGAATAATAAATGTAACCAAGTATATGATACAATACTTAAAACAGGAGTAAAACCTAATTAACTAGGCTTACTATATGATAAATAAGGCTATTTTGCATTATGTTTCGGGTTAACATATATATAGAACTCAGAAAACCAAACGGTCTCGTGATGACCGTTTCACTGGGCTTAGCGGTCTATCGCAGGGCTGCTAAGGAAACATATGCGGTCTGTGGAATACCGTTTCTTCCTGTCTATTGTCAACAGAAATAAAACCAAAATATATACTAATCTAGAGCCTTTACATGCATAATAAAACATGGCAACAGGTAAATATGGCCTAATAACACCATACTAAGACATGGAGATGCATGGGTTTGAGTGAAATAAACTGGAATTTACCATTTTCTTGTTTTAAAGGTAAGGTTCATGCATGGAGATTACACTAGATGCACAGTCCCAATAAAACATAAAATTCTCTATGTACAGTACATGAAAATGACTGAAATCAAAGGGTTTTTATTCCTAACATCAAGTTTAAGCCGTTCATGAGATAACCTACCTCTGGTAGTGCTCTTAGTCTTCGAATTTCTGAGTGGAAGTAGACCCTAGTTCCTGCACGTCCTATGCTAAGTCAGTAACTTCCCGTCCCTCTATCTCCCGATTCTCTCGACCTAAAGATGTAAAAATTGAAGGGTAGAGAGAGGATACGAAGGAGAACATAAAGTTCTAAAGACATAACTCCTAAATATCTCATTTAGGGCTTCTAATTTGCAGATCTTCTTGGGTCTGTTGCACAGGTTCCTTGGTTACTTGTGCTACTCCAGCCTCTTTGCAAGCTTCTATCTTCCTGATGGATTGCTCTCCTAAGATGAAATTTGGAGGGGAGTTAGACCTTACTATTATGAACAAATTCTTCTAAAGAACTTACCTCTAATTCGGCCTCCTTACCTGAATTTCACGTGAGCCAAAAGTAGGGGTAGCGTAGGTTGAACTTAAGGTCTATTTATAGAGTTTAGCTAGGGTTTCATAGCTTTAAATGATTCTAGAGTCCTAAATTAGAGTAGAGTTAATCCTTAGAGAGTTCTAGAGAGCCTTCCATGCCAGGTATCTTCAATCTAAGGTGATTAGGTCGCCCAAATTCCAATTTTTTCACGTTTCCTCCCATTCACGAAATTGGGGTTGCCTAGCGGTTTAGCTAGGACCGTTTCTTTCTCCCTAGCGGTCTCACGATGCACCGTTTACACCCTTGGGTGCCAAATTTTAGTTTAATTTAAACTCTTTCATTAATTTATCTGTTATTTATCTAATAAGGGGTAATTATCCCCATAAATTCCATAAATACACTAATTTAAGCTTCTAGAATATGGGCCTAATCGTATGGCTTCGTTTTAGGTCCTTTGGTTTTATTTAAATGGGCCAAGTCAATTTGGTTATTATTTGAGCTTTCCTAATAATTTATTTAACCCAATATTTATTTAATAACCCATTAAGCTCCAATTAATTCTATTTTACTTCAAAAAATCCTAGAAAATACCAAAAATTTTCTGAAAAACTTTAAAATAATTTATTTAAAGTTTCAGGGTATTACACCCTCCCCCTCTTAAGAGAATTTGGTCCCCAAATTTAATACATGAAGCTTTTAAGAAAGAGTATATTTTAATTGGCTAACTATTTGCACTTAACAATTTAAGCAACGCTAATTAGTAAATAAGTCAAGATGCTACCTTCCCCGTCCAAGATGGCATTTAGTCGGCCTTGTCGCCTGTGTCCGTTGTTATCCTTTGTAGATTGCTCCTTTATAAGAGGACACATGGGCAAACGATGCTCCCGACTCCCACATTTGAGACAAGCGCCAAGACGCTTCCAATACTCTTCAGCCGAGTGCCCAAATTTTTCACAAAATGAGCAAGCCGTGGCAACTTACATTCCTTCTTCTTCCTTAACTCGTTTATTCTTTCCGTTGCCCTTTTCATTTCTTTTTCCATTACCGTTCCCATTGTGGGACCTCTTATTGTGACGGGGTTCATCCTCATCTGCTTCTCTCTCCTCTTGCCTATCATGTTTTCGGCTCGACCTTTCTTCCTTCCCTCGGAGCTTTTCCACCTTCTCCACTGTTATTTTGCATAGATGTGCCCGTTGAACCATTTCTATATACGTGCGGATATTTTGAGACCCAAGTTCCCATTTCTATATATTGCAAGACATATTCTTCCCTTCTGAAATCAGCAATGCACTAAGGAATGTAACTCTGAACCAGGAGCAAGATCTAGAGATTTGGAGTCTTTCACCATCTGGGAAATGTAGTGTTGCTTCAACTTATAAAATCATTTGCAGTAGTAACAGCTATCAGACCTATATCCAGTGGACTCGATTTTGGTCAAACTGGTTTCCAATCAAGATCTCTGTACACCTGTGGAAAATGTTAAGCAACTGTCTTCCTCTTGATTCAATTATCCAGCGGGTGGGAGTATCTCTCAGTTCTAAATGTTACTGCTGCAAGGAGTCACAGGAAGAAGATATTAATCATTTATTCATCAAAAGTGAGTTGGCTACTCATGTCTGGTCATCTTTTAGATCTTTTGGTATGCAAATTGAAGGTAATTCTGTTAGAGCCCTAATTCTGAATACCATTAGCAGCTCACAGCAAAAGTCATTATTTGGCCCCTTCACTCTAGCTGTTATTGGCTATGGCATGTGGGAACTATGGTGTGCAAGAAACTTAGCCAAGTATGATGGTAAAGACACATCTAAGCAAAGTCTTGTTTACAACATTACCTCCAAGGTGAAGCAAACTTGTCTAGCAGCAGAGCTAAAGGAATCAAATCTCAGCAAAAGGAAAATCTTGGATGAATTTGGGCTTCACAATGTCAACTCTGGACACCAACAATTTCAGGCCATTAAATGGATTTGCCCACCTTGGCCATCCCTTAAGCTTAACACTGATGGTGCCTCTAAGCAAACAAGAGATTCTGGGGGAGGTGGTGTTATTAGAGATCACAGAGGAAACATTCTCCTTGCTTTTTCTCATTTTTATGGGAAGTCCAATAGCATCATAGCAGAGGCCCGAGCTCTCCTTGATGGTGTTAAGTATTTGCGCACCATGGATTCCAAGCCCGCCCTCATTGAATGTGACTCAAAAATTCTTGTACAGATCATCAAAAGACAAACCCAATGTCCATGGTCCATCCTCACATACGTCAGAGAAATTTGGAGTATTCTTTCACAGCTGGATACTATCACTCACATCTACAGAGAAGGCAACAATTTGGCAGATTCTTTGGCTTCTTTAGCTTGCACCTTGCAATGTAATTCAAACTATTCTTACCATGAGCTTCCCTCTAATATAAAGGGTGCAGCTCGTTTAGATAAGCTAGGTATGCCTAGCATCCGATTGATGTAAATGTAATTCTTTCTCAATAGTAATAAAATTTACCCCCTAGTGATATGATGGTGGAGTGGCATCCCCCTTACCTCTGGTAAGGGTTGCACTCTCCCACCTATCCCTAGGCAGGGTTTTCCAAAAAACAAAATCGGGCCTTAAACTGTCCATAAATCGGTTGGCTTTTAATAGGTCTGTGCTTACTAGATACTGAGCATAGGGTGCTAGCCGAGAGAATTGCAATTCATATTCCGCCACGGTCATCATGCCCTGACGTAGTGACTCGAATTCTACTGCCTTCCTCTCCTTGACATGTTCGGCGAAGTACTTTGCTCTAAAGAGGGTGAGAAATCCTTCCCAAGTGTGTGGTACGTCTACAGGTGGTGATGGAATAGACTTCCACCATGTACGTGCATCCTTATTGAGTTCGAACGTGGCGAGAGAAACTTTCTCTTGGTCGGTGCATTGCATGACATCAAATATTCTATTCAGTTCATCGATCCAATTCTCTGCCTCATCATGATTAGAGGATCCAGAGAATCGTGGAGGATTTAGACTCTGAAAATTACTGTGTAAGTTACCCGCGCCAGCCCTTGCGCCAGTTTGAGCCACGGTTTGGAGAGCTCGGGTAAGACCTGTAACAATTTGTCGCATCTCATCCCAGTTGACACGGTGAGCCATTGAGAAAATAAGGTACCTGAGAAAGAGGAATGATTTGTTAATTCCTATGGAATTTAAAGGGAGTTAACTTAGAGATATGTTCTAAATAACTATCTCATCCCGACTCTACCCAAATCTCACATAGGTTCGAAATTCTTTCCTAGTTCATAGGTATGGGTCCTTAACCTTGGACTTGACCTATGACATGACATCTTCCTAGGACTTTCCTAGGCCTAGGCTCTGATATCACTATAACTGTCACGCCCCGAGATTATGCAGCGGAAACAATCGGGAACGTGAACAGTCGGCAAGAGAAGCCTCAAGTGACAATAACAATCAGAGCGCAAAATCACCCACACATAAGATGAATGGAGACAATAATTGATCAAAAATCTGACCTTTATTGATAAAAACAATCTAGTGCATGATGTTGACTCATTGACTAGCTAGACTCAATAAGGTGAAAATTACATAATTAACTCTTGACTAGACTAGCTATGCCTTCTCTCGAACCTTCAATCACTCCTGGATCCATCACTTGAGTAATCTGAATCCGACCCGCTAGAATTTCCTGAAAAGATGAGAAAGTAGGTATGAGCACACTTCCCTAGTAGGTATCTTCGCATCAACATGAAGGCAATGTTTAAATATATATCATTTTAACTCTAGAGAATAAGTCATGAAGATACGATGAAATACGCGAATAAAACCAAAGTACATAATAGTATGATAAGATCACGATATATGATGAGTAATGATATATGAATAGGAATATGACAAGAATGTAACTTGGCCTTTCACAAACAAAAATATGCTTGCATGTACAAGAACGCACTTTCACTTTTCACGTTTCATAACCAGAAAGGTTACGCACTAGAATGTCATATAACAAGCATGTAGTAATTCAATCATGAGGTAGTCTCATAGATACTCGTGAATTTCACTTATTTATAAAGAAAGTACTCCCGGCGCAATACGACGCCAGTAGCATCATACCTCATGGTTTATAGTATGTTTCTGACAATCAGCCGAGGGACTAGCATAGAGCCCTTGGACACAATCAGTGCCCGAACTACATCTTCACGTATAAATCAAGCTACTTTTACGAGTATAACAATAAAGTACGGCCAGTAATGTAACAAGTTCAATAATAGTTCCATGATAATGTAACCAAGGTAAGAATGCTTCAATTAAGAATAAGAGATTTCAAGGATGACTTAAATGGACATCATGCTACGGAAGAAATTTGGCAGCATGACAATACATTCATTAAGTTCCATAATCCATTAATGCCTTTTTGAATAAGGTGTTAAGTTCTAGATCATAATTAGACCATCTAGGAACATAGGAAAATCAACCCTTGGGTCAAACCTTGGGTTAAACAAGATCAGTAGCCATGCGGTCGTTTGCTGGACCATTTTATAACTCAGGCTGTCTGGTCTGGACCGTTAGGCATAATTATGCGGTCGAGTCAAGTCCGTTTAACAATAGTTCAATGGATTGAATGCATTGGAACCATGCGGTCTAAGCAGGGCCACTAGGCATCCTTAGCGGTAAGGTGAATGGCCGCTAGGTTTCTCTAGCGGTCGTCCTGAAGGCCGTTTGGAAATAGAACTCATAAAACGTCGGTAAAGTGTTTTCTAGACAATTGGGTTTTAAGGGTACAACCAGCTCGACGTCCTAGTGGGAATCCCATGCTCGCGGAGTCTTACAGAGGCCTTGAATCATAATCTCCTAGTCCGACAGAAGGAATATCCGACGGAGAGGTTCATATGTCCAAGAAAGTGTGCCTATAAGTGCAAAGTGTAACTAATGACATCATACTGGAATATGTGCCATATACTTAAGAAAATAACTCAAGATGAGAGAGATATCATGAAAGTCATCGACCAAAACTTCACTATAAAGTCTATGCATGAAATCATGATCATTAATACAAGAGTATAAGTTTTGGCATGAAATTAACATAAGTTTAAAATAAGTCCCAAGTGTAAAAAGAACATGAAATCAACTAAGATGAACAATAAATGTAACCAAGTATATGATACAATACTTAAAACAGGAGTAAAACCTAATTAACTAGGCTTACTATATGATAAATAAGGCTATTTTGTAATATGTTTCGGGTTAGCATATATACAAAACTCAAAAAACCAAACGGTCTCGTGATGACCGTTTCACTGGGCTTAGCGATCTATCGCGGGGCCGCTAAGGAAACATATGTGGTCTATGGAATATAGTTTCTTCTTATCTACTGTAAACAGAAATAAAACCCAAATATATACTAATCTAGGGCCTTTACATGCATAATAAAAGATGGCAACATGTAAATATGGCCTAATAACACCATACTAAGACATAAAGATGCATAGGTTTGAGTTAAATAAACTGGAATTTACCATTTTCTTGTTTTAAAGGTAAGGTTCATGCATGGAGATTACACTAGATGCACAGTCCCAATAAAACATAAAATCCTCTATGTACAATACATGAAAACGATTGAAATCAGAGGACTTTTATTCCTAACATCAAGTTTAAGCCGTTCATGAGATAACCTACCTCTGGTAGTGCTCCTAGTCTTGAATTTATGACTGGAAGTAGACCCTAGTTCCTGCACGTCTTGTGCTAAGCCAGCAACTTTCCGTCCATCTATCTCTCGATTCTCTCGACCTAAAGATGTGAAAATTGAAGGGTAGAGAGAGGATACGAAGGAGAACAGAAAGCTCTAAAGACATAACTCCTAAATACCTCATTTAGGGCTTCTAATTTGCAGATGTTCTTGGGTCTGTTGCACAGGTTCCTGGGTTGCTTGTGCTATTCCAGCGTCTTTGCAAGCTTCTATCTTCCTGATGGATTGCTCTCCTAAGATGAAATTTGGAGGGGAGGTAGACCTTACTATTATGAACAAATTCTTCTAAAGAACTTACCTCTAGTTCGGCCTCCTTAACTGAATTTAACGCGAGCCAAAAGTAAGGGTCGCGTAGGTTGAACTTAAGGTCTAGTTATAGAGTTTAGCTAGAGTTTCATAGCTTTAAATGACTCTAGAGTCCTAAATTAGAGTAGAGTTAATCCTTAGAGAGTTCTAGAGAGCCTTCCATGCCAGGTATCTTCAATCTAAGGTGATTAGGTCACCCAAATTCCAATTTTTTCACGTTTCCTCCCATTCACGGAATTGGGGTTGCCTAGCGGTCTAGCTAGGACCGTTTCTTTCTCCCTAGCGGTCTCACGATGGACCGTTTATACCCTTGGACATCGAATTTCAGTTTAATTCAAACTCTTTCATTAATTTATCTATTATTTATCTAATTAGGGGTAATTATCCCCATAAATTTCGTAAATACACTAATTTAAGCTTCTAGAATATGGGCCTAATCTTATGACTTCATTTTAGGTCCTTTGGTTTTATTTAAATGGGCCAAGTCAATTTGGTTATTATTTGAGCTTTCCTAGTCATTTATTTAACCCAATATTTATTTAGTAACCCATTAAGCTCCAATTAATTATATTTAACTTAGAAAAATCCTAGAAATTACCAAAAAAATTGAAAAACTTTAAAATAATTTATATAAAGTTTCGGGGTATTACAAGGGTGGTCAATCGGGTGCCCAAGCTAAAAAAGAGAGTGAACTGGAGGGATCACTTCAAAACCATGCCACAGACCATGTTCACCAGTGCACCGGGAGTCCTCAAAACCCAAGATCTTTGCGCTCGGCTCTCTCCCAGAGTGGAATTATGGCTTATCGGCGCTACAAAGTTCAGTCTATATAATTCACACTGATGTCTACCTCAGCTTGGCTTATCGCGCCATCTCATAGAGGATGCCTCTCATCTACCACCTATCAAGAAAAGGGACTTATCAGGCAGTGAGGATGAAGAAGAAGTCAACACTATCAAAGCTCTATGGTGGGTGAACAAACTACACAAGCCCCTGGAACAGGTTGAAGAAGACAGAGATCAATGGAAAGTTTATGTAACAGCACTCAGGAAATTGAGACCTAAAATGGCTCACTAATGCACTTTGATCTTTATTCCAATAAAATGAATCATTTCTTCCTTTATTGAGCCGAAACAATTGTGATTATTCTTCCAAAATTAATGGCTATCACAGGAGATGAGATTCTTAGAGAAATGGCGTCTAAGGAGGACGTCACACATTTAAACTACGTCCAAACTTCCTGTCGCCAATTTGTATCAAATCCCAAATTAAAAAATCAATTTCCAATAATTGGCGTCTTCAAATGCAGTCGCCTATTTTTAATACATCATATCGGGCTCTAAGTTTAAAAATCCAATTCTGAAAACAGCGTCTTCTCCGGTGGTCGCTCATTATTAAATGAATGTCAATCATAACGGACGCTGATTCTTTTTATTATTAAAACCTAAAATGAGCATCTTTCCAACTGGAGGCAGATTCTTTTCAAATCATTTTTATTTTAACATGAACTTCCTTAACTTCCTTTCTTTCTCTCTCATCGTCAACCCATCGTCTTCCTTCCAAACCCTGCGACGATCTACCCTCACCCGCTCTTACTCTCTACGGCCATGTATACCGGAGGCTCCACGCCCGGCAAGCGGCGGTGGGTCACGGCGCCGGAAACGGTGAACCTAGACGACGACGACGAAGGGGAAGCCATTGAAGCGCAGCCGACGGCGGCAGAGGCAGAAGCTGTAGAAGAAGAAGAAGCAGACGAGGAGGAAGAAGAAGACGAAGAGGAAGATGAAGAAGAGGTAAAGGAAGAGGAAGAAGAAGAAGAAGGCGGTGACGGTGGCGGAGACGCCCAACCCGCGGAGGTGGCCGGAGCGCAACCAGAACCGGTTGCAGCTCCACCAGCCGCGGCACCACGGCCACGACGACGGCGGTAGTCCCCACCTCGCCGTCCACTACAAGGGGCAGTGGATCTATTGGAGCCGATGAAGGTAAGTTCCCATTTTTTTAAAATAAATAATGATATGGCATGCTTCTTAGAAAAGCAGCGTCCGCCATGGTGGACGCAGAGAGTAAACAACGTCCGCCATGACGGACGCTGATTTATTATTATTTTAGAAAAATGGAGGGGAAAAAGAAACAACGTTCGCCATAACGGACGCAGATTTTTTTGGGGGTTTTATTTAGAAAATGGGGAAAAAGAAACAACGTCCGCCATAACGGACGTAAAAATCTTATCATTTTATTTAGAAAATGTGTAGAAAAAGAAAGAACGTCCACCATGTCGGACGCAGATTTTTTTGGGTTTTATTTAGAAAATGGGAAAACGAAAAAACGTCCTCCATAACGGACGCAAAAAATCTTATCGTTTTATTTAGAAAATGAGGGGAAAAATAAACAACGTCCACCATATCAGACGCAGATGTTTTTTTTGGGGGGTTTTATTTTAGAAAATGGGGAAAAAGAAACAATGCCCACCATGTCGGACGTAGATGACATATTATTTTATTTAGAAAATGCGGAAAAAGAAACAACGTCTGCCATAACGGACGCAATTTTTTTTTGAAAATGCTATTTATTATTGGTACTGACCCCTTTTTTTACAGGGGGTGATTAGGACCCGCATCTCCTGGGCGTTAGTGCATGCGGCATACCACGGCCTCCCCGAGTTCCAGAGAGAGAGGTTGAGGGAGATGGGATTCGCCCCCTTCCTGAGCATTGAGCAAGTCCACCTAGACCTCATCCTCATCTAGGTATTGAGAGAGAGGTGGGATAGAGTGAGCCGGACATTCCTAATGCCTTAGGGACACATGGTCCCCACCCTGGAGGATGTGGTAAGGATTACTGGGCTGAGGGTGGATGGGGAGGCAGTGAGTGGTGTGACTTACCCCGATTATAGGGACCGGGCCCGTAGGCTCCTAGACTTGGCGACAGTGGCAGGGGGGCTAGGGACTGCAAGATGGTGGATAGGGCGGAGTTGATGGAGTCTCTCGGGTTGGGTGAGGGGCGCCCGAGGACGAGGGAGACCCTAGAGGAGTTCGCGATCCGCATGGCTGGGGGAGCCAGGGCTACTTTCTGTGCAGACCCCACCTAGAGAGAGAGAGTAGACTTAGACCTGAGGAGGTTCCTGTTTCTGATGCTGGGTAGGCTACTACTGGGGCCGAAGGGAGACGACATGAATTGTCGTTTCCTAGGACTGTTGGAGGATCTGGGACAGGTGGGGCGGTATGCCTAGGGCACCGCCATGCTAGCCGACCTGTTGGCCAACCTGTCCACAGGGACGGGTCGAGAGACGACTGTCAGCGGCTTTGCACCGTTCCTTCAGGTATGCAAATTTCCTTATGGTTATGTTTATGCTTATGCTCTTATTTATGTATATGTGATAAATGACTAATGATATATGGATGCAGTTCTGGAGCAACCTATACATACCAATGGAGTGAGCTGCAGTCTTCCGCCCTGAGGCAGTTCCTCATGCCCGACGTTGGCTCCCATACATGACGGGTGCCCCGCATGCCTATGAGCTGTAGGTCGTGAGGCGGGAGTTTTGTGACTTCTCGACACCCTTGGTACGTATACCATGCTTTTGCCTTATTTCCTATTGATGATTTTGTGATATGATGTTATGATATGTAATGAAATGCAGGTTGTGTGGAGGCTCTACCTGGGCATGGCAGACGAGGACTAGCCCTAGGTTGCAGCATGTAGACACTTGTTTGGGTGGGAGATTTGACTCCATTGCATGAACAAGATCGAGCCTCTATGCCTTAGGCTGGTGATGAGGACTCTCGGCCTACACTAGGAGTGGGTCGAGGTGGCAGAGCCGCGCGGAGTCGGGCGAAAGACCCGAGGGTGTGCGGTGACGACAGACTGGCAGTTGGGCTTCCCAGAGCAGTACACCGACTGGCAGAGGGGAGGTACTCTGGTTGTCTCCCAAGCGATGGACAGCACAACGTACTTCTGGGTCTACTGGAGGACCTATGCCAGCCGACCTCAGATGAGGCCACGAGGGGTATGTATGAATGTATGCTCTTCTATATGCTTTTAAATATGATGAATATGTGACTAATATGCAATAAATGCAAGATGCACGGGATGCGGTGGTAGTGGACATGCAAGTGCAGCTCCACACCCTGGAGGCCCGACTAGCAGTCGCCCGATCGGAGCTGGAGACGCTGGTGAGTATGCTTTCTAAATGCTATTATATGAGTCCTTAAGTCAGGTGATTGGCAGCTGACAGTCTTAAATAATGTAGTGTGCCCAGTAGAGGGTAGCAGCGAGAGGAGCGGGAGGAGCCTCCTGCTCGAGCCCAGTGGACCAGAGTGCTCAGATCACTTCCTTAGAGGAGCAACTGGCGAGGGTAGTGGTACGAGCTGAGGCAGCCGAGCGTGACATGATAGCACAGGTGAGAAGAAACACTTAAGTCATGTAGTTATAAATGACTTCCGTTCGAAAAAGCTCATGACATGTGGTGTGACAATGCAGTTGCGGGAGCTAGAGGAGGCGCTGACCCAGGCTGCCTTAGCAGGCACCGAGCTGGCGATCTGTGACCAACGGGTTGCGAAGGTTGAGGAGGAGAGACGTCGAGCTGTCGATGAGCTGGAGTGAGAGAGACGGCGAGCTGCGGAGGAGCATGAGGAGGAGAGACGGCGAGCTACCGAGGAGCGGGAAGAGGAGAGACAACGAGCTGCGGAGGAGCGTGAGGAGCTACCTCGAGAGACAGTAGAGCTGCAACTACTTCTCAGGATAGAGAGGAGGGAGCGCGACAGGGAGAGAGCAGAGCTAGCTGAGGTGAGGCTCCGCCTGGGTGCGGAGTCAGCCGAGCTGAGGCTTCAACTAGGTGTTGTTGAGGAGCGAGCGAGGGCGACAGAGGATCGTTACCGGAGGGGTAGGGAGTGGGCGCGAGTTGAGGGACACCCCAACACTTATTCCGACACGAGCTACTTAGTGGGTTCCTCTACACATCAGCGGAGAGAGGAGGATGAGCACATCCGAGCTGAGAGATCTGTTGCCAGCCAGGGGTCGATGAGGCCCCCACGGGTTCCTTCTAGGGATAGAGGTGAGGCAGAGCGTAGTGAGAGGAGAGAGGAGGGAGGTGGAGAGAGCTAGAGAGATTGTGCACCTCCTCTTGCACTTTTGTACACATATATGCATATAGTTATGATGAGCATGTTTTCGTTACCTAAGTTTGTCTTCTTGTACTTGTGTACTTGTGTCTCCTTACCCCTGCATTCGTTGAGGCAAACAGGTTAGTTAATCTGTTCGGCTTGGCCCCTTGCTCAATAAGCAAGGGGATGTTCTATTTGACCTTGAAAAGGGGTCAAGGGGCCAAGCCTTTAATCAACTAAGTAAAAATTATGAAAAGACATAGAAAAATGCAACATGTAGGCAAGCAAATGTGCGCAATAAAAAATGATCAAGCATCATGCAATCAGGCAAATGATTTTTTTTTAGAGCAGAAAGAAATGACGTCTACCATGAAGGGTGTAGATTTATTATTATTGTTTTTTTTTGGATTTTGAAAACAAGAAATGACGTCCAACAGATTGGGCACAGATTATTTTTTTATTTTTTTTGTTTTTTTATTTTAAAATAAGAAATGACGTCCAACAGATTGGGCGCAGATTTTTTTGATTGTTTTTTTTTATTTTGAAAACAAGAAATGATGTCCAACAGATTGGGCCCAGATTTTTTTGATTGTTTTTTTAGGCAATGCTAGTTAGCACCAAATGGGAAATCAGATCACTGACTGGGGTTCTTGTTCCTTCCCCTCTCACTAAGAACTGTTCAAAGTCGGGCGTGCATTGAAGGGTGGCGCCCTTATGGCCAATAGTCCATGGTTAACGGTGCCCCTCTAAGGCCATACCTGAGAAACATTCAGCCTCTGAGGAAGAAGAGAACAAAATTTGAGACAAACCTTATGCAGGCTGGGAGATATCAGGACTCGAATTCCTTCCAATGTACTACCCCTCAAAGAGGTGGTCTGTTGCGCCTGGACTTTGTGTCTTTGATTCTTAGACCCTTGACATGCATACAACCAGGGTTTTCCCTACGGGGACTTTGCCTCTCTTGACATGCTTTTACTTCATAATTTTGCATTTATTGAATTTGACTTTGATAACAGCCCTTTTAGCTAGATTTATCATGAAAGCTCACTTTAATTTGGGTCAAGGCTGCCCCTATTTGAGACTCCTCTCATATTGGGGAGTACCTAGGTCGGTTATCTCATCCGCCAACCTCTTGCCCCCGCACTCGGCCGAGTAAAGAAAAGAAAAGACTTTCATGTATACCCATGGCATGGCCAAAGCAGCAACGATATTTAACTAAAGGAGACAGCTGAGGACGCCGTGAAGTGTGTGGAGTGCCCAGCTAAGGGTTGCCCTTAACAAAGGGGGGGGAAGCCGAACTCCCAGTGCGGGATTCTTAATAACCAAAGGTGCTGCAAAAGCAAGCCTAAATACTCTTTCTGTTTTTTTTTCTTTTTCTTTTTTCTTTTTTTCCTTTTGTTTTGTTTTTTTAGAGTTAGGGTAGTATTTTTTTTGAGGTATAAACCATTCCAAGGATGAGTTAGTTCTTCACCATCAGCGTTAACCAATTTATATGCATTGCCAGGATAAATTTCTTTTATAACAAAAGGTCCTTCCCAATTTGGTTGGAGTTTTGAGCGAGTCCCACCAGATTTTACAAAGATTCTTTTAATTACCATCTCACCGATTCTAAATTTTCTCTCAATTACTTTCTTCTGATAAAAACGTGATAGCCTATTTTGATAAATTCGTGCATGTTCAGTGGCGGCCAGACGCTTCTCATCTAAAAGTTCCAACTGTGCAAGGAGAGATTCACGACGTTCATCAATAGACAACTCCTTGTCCAATTGTACCCTGAGAGAAGGAATAAGGATCTCATAAGGGACCACCACCTCCATTCCATAAGTGAGGGCGAAAGGAGTTTGCCCAATAGGAGTGCGAACGGAAGTACGGTAAGCCCATAGAGCTTCAACGAGCTTTTGTGGCCAATCTGCAAACTTGTTAGCCTCACACGTTTTCTTGATGATTTTGAACATAGTTTTATTTGTAGCCTCTGCTTGCCCATTACCCTGTGGATAATAAGGGGATGAATGATGCAATGCACTGTTATACCTGTTGCAGAGGTCCTGAAGTTCTTGAGAGATAAATTGGGGCCCGTTGTCAGTGATGATGGAGCTTGGGATGCCAAACCTTGTAATGATGTTCTTCATAACAAATTTGCATACTGTTGACGCTTTGATCTCCATGTATGCTTCTGCTTCCGCCTACTTGGTGAAGTACTCCGTGGCCGTGAGTATGAATGACTTTGGTTTTGTGAGGAGGTTTGAATCATCAAGAGGTCCAATAATACCAAAAGCCCACATGGAGAAAGGCCATGGGGAGGATATAGGATGGAGTGAAGAAGTATGAGAATGGATCTTGTCCGCGTACAGTTGGCACTTAACACACCTTAGAACATAGATAGAACAATCCTCTTCTAGAGTAGGCCAATAGAAACCTAGCCTAAGGATTTTCTTAGCTAACATTTGGCTATTGACATGACCCCCACAAACTCTTGAATGTGCCTCTTCCACAACCTTCCAAGCTTCATCGCCATCAAGGCACCTGAGAAGAACACCGATAAGACCTCTTCGATAGAGTACGCCTCCAACCAGGGTGTATCTTTGAGCGACTCTCCGAATTGCTTTCTTTTCTTCGAGTGTGGCCTCTTCAGGGTAAGACTGATTGTAGCAATACTTAGCGATCTCATAGTACCATGGTTTCTCTTCATCATCCAGTTCTTCTTCTAGATCCAAGAGCAAGACCTCTCTATTCTCGATAACATCTCCTTCCTTCTTAAGTACCTCCTCCTTAACACTAAGAAATGCAGGATCCTTGATAGCAGGAGTGAGACACTTCTGAATGATAACGGAATGAAAGTCCCGCTCAGGAAGAAAAACCAAGGAGGAGGCAAGTGAAGCAAGGGCGTCAGCTAAGATATTTTGGCTGTGAGGAACATGGACAAAGATCAGCTTAGTAAAGAGCTTGGCATAAGTAGAAGCAAGTTCCTGGTAGGGTTTGAGCTTGGGATCGAGTGTACGGCATTTGGTGAGCACTTGGTGAAGAATAAGCTGACTATCAACGATGATTCGCAACTGGGTGACACCAAATTGATGAGCGGCCTCAAGTCCAGCCAGAAGAGCCTCATACTTAGCTATATTGTTTGTAACAGGGAAGGCGAGCTGAGAGGCAAGTGGAATGGTGATACCCTCGGGTGTTAAAAGAACTATGCTGATCCCCTTACCATGAGAATTCAGAGCTCCATCAAAATGTAGCGTCCACATAGGATCTGAAGGTGAATTAATGGACATTAGTTCCTCATCTGGAAATTCTGAGCGAACGGGATCGAATCTTGGAAGGGGATGATGAGCGAGATGTTCTGCGATGGCATAGCCTTCAATCGTCTTTTGCTAAATGTAGATGATATCGAACTGAGAGAGGAAGCTTTGCCATCGTGTCAATCGGTTAGTAAGGACGGACTTTTGAGAAGGAATTTGATAGGATTCATGCGAGCAATGAGATGAACCTCATGAGCTAAGAAATAATGCTTCAACTTCTGAACCACCCAGACTAAAGCTACACAGGTCTTCTCCATGGCTGTATATTTTTGCTCACAGGGGTTGAGAAGCTTAGACAAGTAGTATGCTGCCCTCTCCTTACTTTCTTCATCAACTTGCGCAAGGACAGCACCTACTGAGTCATCCAGGACAGAGATATAAAGAACAAGCGGTTTGCATGGAACTGGCGGCCTCAGGATAGGAGGATTAGACAGATAGTCCTTCAATCCGTCAAAAGCTGTCTGACACTTGTCATCCCAATGGAACTTAACTCCCGGCTTAGTAAGCTCGTAGAACGGCCTACATCTTTGTGAGTGCTGGGAGACAAATCGGCGGATAAATTGTAATCTCTCGATTAATCCTCAAACTTCTTTCAAATTTCTGGGAAGAGGCATATCGCTTATTGCCCTCGCCTTATTGGGATCAATCTCAATACCCCTTTTACTAACAATGAATCCAAGTAATTTTCCTGACGAAACACCAAATACGCACTTCTTGGGGTTCATCTTCAATTGATAATCTCGCGCTCTTTGCAAAACCTTTGCTAGAACCCCAGGATGCTCAATCCTTGTTCTTGATTTCACTACCAAGTCATCAACATACACCTCGATATAAATGTGGATCATATCATGAAAAATAGCTATCATGGCCCTTTGAAAGGTGGCTCCGGCATTCTTAAGTCCAAACGGCATGACAACAAAGAAATACGTACCCCAAGGTGTAGTGAAAGAAGTCTTCTCTTGATCTTCTTCAGCCAAGCGAATCTGATTATATCCGAAAAAGCCATCCATGAAAGAGTGGGTATCAAATCTTGCCATGTTATCAATGAGAACATCTATGTGAGGAAGGGAGAAATCATCCTTAGGACACGCACAATTAAGGTCCCAAAAATCTATGCAAATCCTTACTTTTCCATCCTTCTTCATAACCGGGATGATGTTAGCCACCCAATTGGGGTAGAGGATGACCCTAACGAATCTAGCCTTATGGAGCTTATCGACCTCTTCTTTCATCTTTAATGCCATGTTCGGGTGGAAACGTCTTAACCGTTGTTTGACAGGGACAGACCCTAGCTTAAGTGTTAAGCGGTGTTCAACAAGCGCAGGGTCCAGACCCGGCATATCCTCATAACTCCACGCAAACGTGTCCTTATATTCTTGGAGAACCTGAATAAGTGCCTCTTCTTCAGATGACGGCAAATTTTTGCTGATGAGGATAATCCTAGGGTTTTCCTCGGTTCCCAGGTTGATCTCTTTGGTAGGTTCTTCTACTAAGGCCGATGGTTCGTCGAATCTCTTTATACCACTAGCAAAGGCGTCGGCCTCGTCCTCATATTCATCATACGCTTCATACCCTTCTTCGACAGGGTCTTCATCGTTCATAATCTCGTAAACTCCGAATCCTTCATCTATGGAACACACACCCTCACATTCCATATCTGGCAGGGGAATTGGATCTTCTAAAAATTCTGGAAGGATTAGACATGCTCGGCATCTCCTGGCTAACTCCAACAAGAACCTACGAGGAATCTGTCTACCCTTGGCTTTCATAGTTGCTATTACCCCAAGACTCTTAGAAGAGTAAGAAGAAGAACAAGACGAACTACCCTAATCTAAAGAGGAGGGAGGAGAAGGGGGTACAGGAGGAGATGCAGAAGAAGAAGACGCCTGGTCAAAGGAGGAGAGAAAGTCTGCTAATGGACCTTGGAGGGGCAGCCCTTGGGTTGGTGCACACTCCTGAACAAGATAGGAAGGCTCCTCAATGGTGATGGTAGATTGTGGAGTTTGAAAATTGGTGTTTTTTTTCTGCCTCCACAAATGACAAAGCATTGAGATGATGAGGAAGAAGGAGAAGACTCAGTGAGGGAAAGATGAGATAAACGTTGAATAAGAGAATGTGGAGGGAGGGATGAGGTGGAAAGCTGGGAGAACTGCTCTAGGAGCTGAGGATAAATCGGGAAAGATTTGAAAGAATTAGGAGAAATAGAGATCAAGACTGCGGGTGGTCTAGGAATAGTGGGGGTAAATAATCTGGCAGACAAACGGATAATAAGTGATGGATGTGGGGCATCAACAAGAAATAGGCCGGCCCACAGCCTGTCCACAGTAAAGCCCTCCTCATAGGGCACATCTGGCTCTCCGGTATCAGTGTAGTTACTCAACAATTGCCTCTTGTCGGTGATGGTCGTTGGCCTCTCGAGCAAATCATGAATCAGTGGCTGTCATTCTATATCTATTGGTAGAAACAACTGACTGAGGGCAATGGAAATGTCGTTCATATCAAACCAATGGTACTACTCACATTCCAGGTCATCCATTTTCCTTCTTTTGAATGGCCTCAATGAGTCCAAGGCCTTATATGTAGCCAGTGGTGCCAGATGGCGAGCAAACTGACGTGCATGAACATCCTGGCAATCGAACACTAAGGTGACCACTGTAGCTTGTTCTCTAATCTGCTCAATTAGTCTTTTCACAAAATGAGTATACAGAGACCACATGAGGGGCCGCTTGTCCGTCTTCATGGTGGATGACATTGTAACCCAGGGATCTTCTTCACTGATCGCAGCCTTCTCTTTGCTCGGTCCTTCGTACGCCAAGCCGCCTCGGGGAATAAGCTTCTTGTCTTTCATGGGTTTCAATGAAGCATTACCCCCAACCCTTTGCCGGGTCTATAGCCCATTTTCAACATTATTTTCAACCAGTAGTGTTCAACATTTGTTTCTTTTTCTTCCCCTTTTGTGGAGGGGGTAAGACCGACACAGATGTAATTGTTGTAGTTTGAGGCTTCAAGATGTCCTGCCGCGTGTCGGCAAGATCTAACAGACAGAGCAACGGCTTGTTAGTCGACCAGATGGAGGGCAAAGTTGTAGCCGAATGGATGTCTTCTAACGGCAAGATGGACACACTGGTCACCTTGACGATCCGCCCCTTATGCGGAAACTTCAAACATTGATGGTTTGTTGAGGGTACAGCGTCAAGTGCTTGAATATATGGACGACCCAAAATTCCATTGAATGTGGGGTCCATATCCAGAATATGAAAATCAGCGCTGACCATGACTGGTCCCAGTTCTACCTTCAAGGTGACTACCCCTAGGGGCGGCTTTTTTGTGTTATCACATGCCGTGACTGTAATGGGTGAAGGCCGAATCTCACTTTCAGAAATGCCACACATCTTTAAAATACTCGACGGCAACACATTTATGGAGGCACCAGTATCGACCAAACATTGATTGACGGCCACTTTATTGATATGGACAGTAATGCACAAGGCATATTTGTGAGCTGGTATGGGCGCCAGCTCATGCTCATGGAAAACAATGGCCGGTAAATTACTAGTGGGAGTCAACACTACTGAAATATGTTCTACTGGAAGGTCCTCATTAACCATTACTTTCTGTAAATACTACATTAATGCCTCTTGATGAGTCTTGGACCTTTTGATTAATTCTAAAATTAAAATCCTTGCCGGGGTTTTATCAAGATGCTTCAACCAATCATACTGGGTGCTCGGCACGGGCTCCTGTCCTTGTTCTTGTTCTTCTTGTATTGCTGACGGCTCTGAATCCTGATGCTGCTGAGGAAACACACGGTGGAAAATCCGTCCACTGCGGAGCAGCATGGTTTGAGAATTTTGCACCTCCGTTGGGTTGGTAGCAGGTGGAAGGTTAGTGGAGGTAAAAGGGGTGTCGGGGTTCATAAGCGCGGGAGAAGGTTGATGAGGGACAATCGACGCAGGTACCCGTATGAGCGGCCTTGCCGGTTGTGGGTTGGTGGGAAGAGGTGATGGTGAAGGTGAAGGGTTGGCGGGAAGTGTTAGCAACTTGATGGTAGTGGGTGCGAGGCGAATAAGCAAAAGCCTTGAAGGTTTATGGTTGGTGGATGTAGGCGCGGGAGCGGTTGGAGGTGCAGTGGAGGAAGGTGTGAGACGGATGAGAGGTCGGGAAGGTAAAGGGTTATCGAGTGCGGTGGAGGAGGGTGGTGGAGATGTAGGCGAAGGTCGAATGAGAAGATGGCGAATTGGGGTGTTAGGGGAGGGTGCAATGGTTTGGCAGATAAGAGGGCATGAGGGTTGAGGAGAAGAGATAGGTAAGGTTTTCAAGAGACGGGGAGGCTGGTTAGGGATTTGGTTGATGGGGCAGACGGAGGCGCTTTCTTCATGTCACCCTTGTCCCCGCTACAACTCACGGAAGGAGGTGACAGGGTTAACTTGGTGGTTTTGCTGTGGGTGCTCCGGTAGTGGATTGTGGACAATCCCCATATCCGATTGTTGTGGAGCTTGCTATTGTTGAACTTGCTGAACTTGCTATTGAGCTTGCTGCGGTCCTTGCTGCCAAGGAGGCCTTCTTATTTTTAGTGTTGCAATGAATCATCTCATCTCGTCCCAGTCAATGCCGCCCTGATCATTCAGATCATATATATAGTCCTTGAAATGAAAACAATGATCAACATTATGCCCGGGCTGTCGATGGTAAACACAGTACCGAGAGGTATCCACATTTGGAGGTGTTGGCACCGGCTTATTTTCTTGAATTAATCAAGGATTAAGCATAGGGAAATACTCCCTAAATAGAGTAAAATGGCACATCGCCAAAGTTCCTCTACCAGTCGAGTTGAGCTCAGAAATCGAGACAGTTCACCGGGTCAAGCGGCGCAACATAACAATCGGGGATCGGCCCCGAGCTAGCCAGTTTCCCGACAACCGGGTCAGTTTCGGGATTCTGGACAACCTGCCGTACCTTAGGGCACTCTGTGAAGATTCGGGGATCACCCCCGGACACCCTGCATACGGTATCACACCGTCGATGCTTCAAAAACTAGGTTAACTTGGGACTCAGAACAGCCTGCCGCATCATACGATTCTTCGCCAAGGAGCGAGGGTCACCCCGACCACCAGACAAACGGCATCATCATGTCGACGCCCCAGTCAACGGGCCCAACCAAGGGTCCTAACCGGCTAGCTGTTACCCATGCCAACATCAACAATCGATCGGGCCCACCCCCGATCACTCAGTCTGCGGGTTTACCTGCGCTCAACTCAGCTACCCGAGCCGACCCGAGGGAGCTCTGACTACAAGCCACGCCATGTGGCACCCAGCAATGAGGCCAAGGTCTACCCTCGAGTCGCCTCTCTCCAGCCCTCTGAAGTCAAAGGAAGACCAATCTGGGCCAACCACAAGCTTTAGGAGCTCGCAGCCACCTTATACGGCCCACACACGCGTGTCGGGAATTTCCCCGAGCACCTGGTAGGCGCGTATGCTCCAGCCACTCTACAGCAAGTCGGAGCTCGACTCAGGAGTCCCAGCAACCCACCGCGTCTGTAACACCCAGTGTTTTTAGGCTAAATAGGAACCAAATATTTATGAACAAGATAGTTTACACTTGATAATATTTACATATTCCTATAAATAGTTAATAATGGTGAATAAATAAGAATTTGGGTATATTGTTCCTAGAATAAATAAAATGCTAGTTAATATTACCTTTTGGAATGGAAGTAGATATTTTACCTAGGATCGAACCTGCCTCTGATACCCAAGATAATGGTTAAGAAGGAAATAAAAGTGAAGGAAATTATAAGAAATGAAACCCCTATATGAAGTACTATTAAGACCCTAGTGTATATGGTGACCAGCCACATCAAATTAATGAAATATAAAACACTAATGGTAAAGCCGAGGACCTTGCATATGGACTTAGCTTAAGGCTGATGGGCCTTATATACATATACATATATACATGTTAACTATTAATAGATATAGGTCATGTATATGAGGTTTAGTAACTGACAAAGGGGTTTAGTAATATATATATATGTGTGTGTGTGTGTGTGTGTGTGTGTAAATATACATATATCAAGATACATGAATGATAAATTAAACCCTCACCGATAGTGCAACCCATCCGATAAATTAAAACATACTTAGCTAATGTACAAAACCACGCATAGTATGTTATAAGGGCCTTTAATGCATCAAAACTTTTACAACTATATGAGAGAGCCAAGGGAAATACCTAACTGAAGACCCATGTATGTATATAGATATCCATATGTATACATATATAGTTAGTGGGCCCGGGCGTGACCTTATATATATATACTAGTCTTTGACCAACCCATCTTTATATTTAGTAAGCCTCACCTAAACGAAACCCAAATGCATTTACATGGCCTCTCACTCATTCACCGATAGCAAGCCCAGGGTATATATATATATATATATTCACAACTCATGTACCCACATACACAGCAAAGCCCACGAATTTGTACGGATCTAAAACCAAACCTTAACCTATAAATATATATACATACAAATAAAAGGGGTTGACCTGCATATATCCAAAACCCATTGTACAAACTTTTAAAACTATATGCATATATAATATACTATGCATGCCAATCCTTAAGCCACTACCCACATATATGTGTGCAAATTTATAATACAATAAGATATATATTAAACATATATATATATCAACCCCATTACACCATGTATATTTGTAACCCACACCTATATAATGAGTAAACCCACTCATCCACATATCTATGCATATATATAATGCAATATATATATATATATATATATATATATATATATATATATATACATGTAACTGGGTTTTCACCATTAACTAGCAAACTTGGGTTTTAAACCCATAAAATGTGAAGATGTGTTACCCATGACCAAAGTCCAAATGCAAACGCCCCTTCGAACCGTATGTGGGCCTTAAGCCCAATTGTAGGATAAAAAGGGGATATATATATATATATATATATATATATATGAATATAACCCTTCGTAGGGTGTTTAGAAATAAAGGGATGTATAAAAGGGAATAGATATATATATATATACATATATATACATATATATACATATATATATATATATATATACATATGTGTTATTAAGAACCTTCTTTTAAACATGATGATTGTTTCACAATCGAACACGAACTGAATAAGGCAATGGGATTTGGCTTCGGAAAGGCGGCCGTGGATCTGGAAGCATAACATATGTTAGGATTGATACGAGGGAAATACCAATGCTAGCAGGATGCTTCAAAAGGAAACTTAAGTCCTAATAAGATTCTCACCCTCTAGCTTTATAAATAACTCTTCAATCGACGAGCCGGTCATTTGATGCTGCTCGAACAAACGTCGCCATCTTTTCTTCCATTCGAGAACAAAGTCGACCTTTGTTTTTCTTCTTCCTCTTGCTGTGAAGCTGATCTTCTTCCCTCTGCATCCTTCTTCCGGCTACAGAAGACGTGGTCGTCTTCTTTTGCTTCTTCCTTCATCTTCGTCCCAGTACCCCGTCAAAGAGGTAGGTGTTCTCAAGTACAAGCCCAATCTAATAGCTACAAGAGCATAAGCATGCATATAGGCTTGTTAGATTGATTTACGTAGAGCTTGATATGTTTCTGGGTGTTTCAGTAAAATCGCGCCTCCCTCTAGGGCGCTATTTGATATAACGACCGTGCAAATAGTCGTCAATTAGCTAGTTAGTTAATAATTACACATGTTCAAAATTTAATAACTATGAACCATGACATCTAACCTAATGCATGAGTATACTGTTAGATTCCTGCTATTTTTCTCTGTTTGAACATGTCTTTAGTTTCTTGATTGGACATACTTCAAAAATCATGTGTCTATGATTGTACTTGCCTGGTGCATATCGTATGACAAATAAATAACGACCGCCTTCGGGTTGTCAATTGAATGAATGCCCCCACACTCAGGCGCTAATTAGTGATAACCTGTGAACTTTGATCTATGCATGACCTAATTACATGGATTTTGAAATAATGACATGCACCCTGCCATCAATTTGAGATATGACGCCTCGGACTAGGGCGTTAATTATTAAATTAAAGACTTAAGCAAAGTCGTCATTTACATAATATCTGGAATTGAGAATTTTTTGTAGATTTTAATAAATATGGAACCTGGATATAACGACTGAGTGAACAGTCGTTATATATTAAACTAGCGACCCTGCCCAGGGCGCTATTTCATGAAATGAAGAAGTGATCTAAGGCATCAATTTACTATTTTCTAATTTCGTGGTTGTCTGTAACCCTTGACAGTGGGTTATACGTATCGGTACTATATTCCATTCCGTGAGTATAGTCCCACGTTTCATAATATTTTATCGATTATCCCACTATTTCTTAATGATAGATGAACCCTCCGCGGGACATTCTGTTCCTTCGGACTTGTGATTTTATCATAGAGACCTCCGTAAGACTCCTCGTAGCCTTGGATTCCCTCAAGGCCGATTGAGCAGGTTGTACCATTAAAATCCATGACACTACTTGATTGCCATGTCACTCTAAAGAAACATGGTATACCGGCCCTCATGACATGCTACTTGGATGTCATGAGAATATTCTTGATTTAATGGAATGGGAAACCATGCCATTAATATTTCTTAGGAATTATGTGCCATACTTGTGGACACTAATTCTATCTACCTTATCATGTACAAGAACGAGCGACCATTGTTATATGAGCGCTTATTCTTAATGTCATGGCACCTAATTAGGGAGCTAATTCCACCTAGTTTATCGACATGTCACGGTTTGTCTATGCTCTTTGCATGGATTTTATCGCTATTCTGTCCTTACCCCAGGGCCTTGCCCTTGAGTTCCATAAACTCTATTTCTCATTCTATTAAAGCTTGTTCTTTGGAACTCTCTATTGGCTACGAACTATAGTAGATGTCTAGATCTATTTTTAATGCTGTGCATATAGGGTCCGATCTGGTCCTGGGAGGAGCACCCAAAAGTACTTGTGCCCATGGGAGTTGTAATTATCACGGTGTCTGGCATTGCACCGAAGTGCATGACTAGTTTGATCTATTGGCATTCCACACACTCTCTCTCTCTCCCTTTTGCGTGCATTGCGTGACTCGACTTGCGTGGCCCGGAATGGGCAAAGTACTTGCATGACTTGACTAACGTGGCCCGGAAAGGGCAATGTACTTGCGTGAAAGAAGCCAATAAATCTTCAATTCTCTCTCTTGACTATCTCTTGTTAAAGACTTGCTTAATCTCTTGCTAGTTTCCCGCAGTTATCTCTACATGCATAGCTTTATTGCATTTACATGCGAAGACGTAATTACTTAAACCAATTGCTTGTTCTTAAGATATAATTCCTACTGAGCATTCGCTCACCCAGTTTATTCCAACATTTTTCAGGTATCCCGATGGCTAGCGAGACCGAGACTCACACGGGAGGGGCAAGTGTGCAAACGAGCTCTGGATATTAGTGAACCCGAGTCTTTTATCTTTCTTAAGTCTAGTATGGTGTCTCTTATTTAGTTATCTTTTCTAAATCCGTTAGTGCGTCGTCTCCTTTTCTTTCATTGTGATGTACTCGAGTCTTTAAGTTTTAGAATTTGAAATTGTAAGAGACTTATATTTGAAATAAAATTTTATTATTGCTCCAAATTATTTGATCTTATACGACTGCTCTTGATTATTCACGACTATTTAACTGCCACGTTCCGAGTAAACGACATGTTCTGCTGCTATCGGTTCGGGGCGTGACAGCGTCATGCACCACCATCGTGTGGCCTCGCACACGGATCGACCTATTTATAGCTGGTCAAACCCCCAGTCGAACCCTCAGTCAAACCCCAGTCGAACCCTCAGTCAAACCGTCAATCAAACCCCAGTCAACCCCCAGTCAAACCCCAGCCAAAACCCCAGTCAAATCCTCAATCAATCCCCAGTCAAACCCTCAATCAACCCTCAGTCAAACCCTCAATCAAACCCTAGTCAAACCGTCAGTCAAACCCTAGTCAAACCCCAGTCAAACCCCAGTCAAAGTCTCAATCAAACCCTTAGTCAAACCCCAGTCAAACCGCCAGTCAAACCCCAGTCAAACTCCCAGTCAAACCGTCAGTCAAACCCCCAGTCTAACCCTCAGTCAAACCCCAGTCTAACCCCCAGCCAAATCCACAGTCAAACCCTGGAAAAAACCCCTACTTTGGTTCGCGTAAACCCCCTGGAAAAAAACCCCGAGTTTGGTCTGCATAAACCCCCTGGAAAAAAAACCCCAGTTTGGTCCGCGTAAACCCCCTGGGGAAAAAACCCCAATTTGGTCCGCGTAAACCCCCTGGAAAAAACCCCCAGGCTAGTCCGCCTAAACCCCCTTGGGGAGGGGTTTACCCAGACCAACCTCACCCCTCAACCTAGTCTGCCTAAACCCCCCCTTGGGGAGGGGTTTACCCGAACCAGCCTCACCCCTCAACCTAGTCTGCCTAAATCCCCCCTTGGGGAGGGGTTTACCCGAACCAGCTTCACCCCTCAACCTAGTCCGCCTAAACCCCCCCTTGGGGAGGGGTTTACCCGGACCAACCTCACCCCTCAACCTAGTCCGCCTAAACCCCCCCTTGGGGAGGGGTTTACCCGAACCAGCCTCACCCCTCAACCTAGTCCGCCTAAACCCTCCCTCCCCCACTCCGTAAACAAAAAAAACTTTTTTTCTAAAAGGTTTACCCGGACCAAACCCAGCCCTCAACTTGGTCTGGGTAAACCCCTTCCATGACCCTTCACATTCCCTATAAAAGCCCCCCTAGGGAGCTCAAGGGAGAGGATGGAAAAAAGGAATGCAATGCAACACCCTCCGACCTAACTGTCGCACCCTCGGACCTCCGCAGGCGCCCAGCAAGGGTTGAGGACGTGAGGAGCTAAGTGCGGTGGTTGGCTTGTTGATCGACTTGTACACGCCGAGGGTATGTCTCACGTACTCCCCTCACGCGGCATCTAGCCATCACACACAAGTCCATCCCCGCCGCACATAAGGCGTTATGACAACGGCGAACACACCCGTATCCCGGGTCCACCCGCGTATGACAACCCACGGTGGCTACGCATACGCCACGATGCCGCACCTACTTCTGACATGGAACCACGTGCCTACTGCTCGCCCCGAGCTGGCCGCCGAACGCTCTAACGGATGACTCGGGTTAGCCAGACCATGGCCCGGGGGTAATATTCCCGGGGCCGGCCTCGACTTTCCAGCATGACGACATTTGCCTTCCGAGACCCGGACCCGACCACTCACCTTGAGCCGGGTCCAACCTTCGCCAGGCGCCAACCCACGACTGCCCCTGCCACCTAGGCCGTCGGGCTTGTCTTGATCTCCTCATGGAGAGCCTCTGTAAAACACGCGGATATCCGCCTTATTACGCATTGACCCGGGGACCGACCTACGCGTCAGAATTGTCCCGTGGCTTGCGCCAGTTGTACTTTGGCCTCCTCGGCCCATTTGTAAAGCCCACGTGGTTCTCATATAGCATGAAGCCAGTTGAACACATGTACCGACTCGGGTCTCAGCCTCTTCACGGCGCCCAGTTCCTTCAGTCACAACGGTGCCACCGGCACCCGATCAGTCAACAACTCTAGTCACAACGGTGCCTCCGGCACCCGACTGCCAGTCACACTGGGCCCCAAGCACGACCATCGAGGTCTCCTGATGCCCGCCTCCTTCAGTCACAACGGTGCACCCGGCACCCGACTACCAACAACTCCAGTCACGACGGGGCCCGCGGCATCCAATTGCTCAACAACTCCAGTCACAACGGTGCCCCCGGCACCCGACTGCCAGCTACTCCAGTCACATCGGGGCCCGCGGCATCCGATCGCTTAACAACTCCAGTCACAACGGTGCCCGCGGCACCCGACTACCAGCTACTCCAGCCACATCGCCACGGCACCCGATCACTCAACAACTCCAATCACAACGGTGCCCCCGGCACCCGACTACCAACTACTCCAGTCACATCGGGGCCCGCGGCACCCGATCACTCAACAACTCCAGTCACAATGGTGCCCCCGGCACCCCTACTGCCCCGACCTCGACACTGTCTCATGTCGAGAATACATTGCGACGCCCCTCAGGCGCCATCCTGCTGAGTCACAAGTCCTCTGACGGACACTATGTACAGATACGGAACTACCCACACAATAATGCAATGACCCGGGGACCTTCATGAATGACGGAATTGTCCCGTGGCTTGCAAGCACTTGTAATCGGGCTCTCATGCCCCCATATAAATGCCTTTCATGGCATATAAGTCATGTAATCCAGTCAGGGAGCAGATCCCCCTCCTCGCCGGAACCAGTCTCTCTGCCCCCAGTTATCCCTATTGTGTTGCTGTTGCCCTGTCACTGTTGCACGGACTAAGCCCTCCTGACGTCACGGCTCCCAGGGTCCTTGACTCTCCCTTTGACAGTAGAAACAAAGGTATTCAGATTCAATCCGATGTAAAATAAACACCGGTTGCTTGCGACCGGTGGGAAAAGATGTCCAGTACATGAATCCCCATAATCACCTACGCACTCGCACCCGTGGGACCCCTTCTATCCACGTGTCACCCGATCTCTCGAGCCACATGCCGTGTCCTGGCGACGCTTCCCCGTTTAATCCTTGGTTCCATAGGTGATTGTCGAAAAATCGACTGGCACGCCCGCATTCCACCCAGCCATCCATGTCCCTATCTCCCAGAATGATGAACCATACGCCATCCCTTCCAGTGCGTTCATATCGTTCTCTCTGCCTTCTTCTCAATACCCCTGGAATCCTCGTGTGCCCAGTCAACCTATCTCGGCCTTCCGTAAAAGGTGAGTGTGCGCCCCCCGCCGCAAGGATAAAACAGCAAGTGACCCCCCGCGCGCGTATAACAGGAGGCCAGGCCGGCCTTTCTCTTGGCAAGGTGAGCGCGTTGGCGGCCATAAAGGCATTAAAAATATCAGGAAGGTCCTCGAGTAATAGAGGATACTGGGCTCTCTTGGGGCCTGCGGGTCTTCTCGACTGTTGAGGGTCATAAATGGCTGGTGGAGGCACCTGGTGGTATTGCTGAGGAGCTGGAGGATTTTGTGGTATGGCTTGATTTAGTGGAGGGGGAGGCCGAAAGGGCTGAGGAGGGTTTTGTTGGTGCGGAGCTTGGTTAATGAAGGAGGGTTGTTGAAATTGTTGTGGTGGCCTTTGGTTAGGGGGACTGCGGGTTTGTACGAGATTACCAACCGTGCACACCTGCTCATTGACGACCACGCCCTCGGTAGTGGCACCCTTGTTATTCATGACATTAGTTTTTCTCGACACTCTCGGTATCTGTTCGAACATAGATATGATGGGCGAGTCCTTCATTTGAGTCTAAATGTATCTTGCCCTCTCATAAAGCTCCTCCATGGTACTTAACTTGTTCATGGCTAGGATGTGACAGAACTGAGGGGTAGCATTGGAAACTATCATCTTAACTTGCTCAGCTTCCGACAATGTATCTCTCAACTTTTCGGCCATTGACCTCCATCTGTCAGCGAACTAAATGAAGTCTTCCTCGGGCTTCATCTTTTCAGTGACCAGATCAGTAACAGACAAAGAGGGACCTACACGATCTCTATACTTTTGCAAAAACTTCCTTTGAACAGTATCAAAATCACCGACTTCAGCCGGCTCCAAAGAGTAGAACCATTTGAGGGTCGGGCTGTCAAGAGACCTTCTAAAGAGATAGGCCAAAGATGTTTTACTATTCTGCCAAAATGATGTTTCATACAGGAAATCCTTCAAATGAATGAACGGATTGCCCGTTCCATTATAGCGCCGAAAGTTAGGCATTTCTGACGGGAGCAAGTGGAAAACTGGCAGAGTGGGGACAGTGACCTCCGGAGCATCTTTAGGAATAGACATCATCTTGAGTTGCTCCTCCATGCTAGCAATCTTCTAAAGGAGCGTATTGGTAGCAGACTCAGCTGGGGCCGGATTGGGAGGAAATTGATTAGGCACGGGCCTTCTCAAGAATAAGGGAGGAGACGGGTTTTGTGGCTTGACAAAAGAATAGCCTGCCGTAGCAGAGACAAGAGTTACCGGATGTGAAAGAAAGCCGGATGGATTCCCTTGATAGAATGCCTGGTCGTTAGGAGAATTGACTGGAAGGCCACCTGCGGCTTGAGGGGGATTTGAAGAGGATGAAGGGACATATTTTTCTTTGAGGGCAGCCTAGATCTTTTGGCGTTGGGCCTCATCCAATTGAGAGAGAACATTAATGAGATCATCAACATCAAGCGAAAGAGAAGCTTCCCCGGGTGTGGACTGAGTCACAGGTTGCGCTTGAGATGAAGGACCCTCCCCTTGAGTGGTGTCAACCACACAAACCTGTTGATAAGCAAGAGCATGGTCTCCTTCTTGTTGAACAGTTTTGTATTGAGAAGGGTAATACTGAGTGGAGACATAACCTCCTTCTAGTTGATGCTGGGAAAACTTGCCGGCCTGGTCAAATAGATTGGCCTCCCCCTCCTCTTGTAAGTCCTCCAGATTAGCCATTTTAACAACTCTACCTGACCTGAGAATCATGTTTCTAATGACTGATTGAAGCAATCACAATATTCAACAAGCGCAATTGAAAGAAACAAACGCACTCAGCAAGCAAGCTGCAAACAAGTTGAAATGCCTTACGACCAATTTTTCACAGGTTCTCCGTTGAAAATATAGATGACTTATTAGCAAATCAGTGGGTTTAACTCAGTGAGTGAAGCTAAGTTTTAGTTTGAATATGCCATCGGGTAGCCTGAGTTTTCACTCTCTCTACCGTGATTAGGCCAACTAATCTCCCGGGTACTTCAAGATACAACATGCCTAGCTTCCGTGAGGGAATCCACGGGTGCGAGGGCTTATGGAGGTATTAGATAAAGAAATTCCAATCCAATGAGACGGAATGTTCAATTGGAGGGTCTTTCTAAGTCTAAAAGGGGCAGTGGATCCTAGAAGTGCAGAGGGAGAAAGTCCCTCGGCCAGAATGCTCGTATGATGAAGTAACATGCAAAAATCAATCAGGAAGAAATAGCGTCCAGTAAGATGGACGCACAAACAGATATAAGCACCTGCCTAAGTAGATGCATAATCTCGAATTATCAAGAAACAGAAAATGGCGTCCCTATGAAGAGACGCTGATTCCACAGACTAATAATAATAATAAAATAAAATGGCACCCTGATAGGACGACGCAGATTCCACATAATATAAATAAATAAGAAAATGGCGTCCTCGTAGGACGACGCAGATAACAAAAGATTCCCAGAAAAATAGTAGATAAATAAAATGGGCGACTCTGCAGAGAGACGTTGATCAGGTAACTGCGACCATGAGGGTGGACGCCAATTGTCAAAAACCCAGAAACTGAACAATTATTTACTACTTTCAACACAAGCACATAATCACCAGTTCACTAATTAGACAAATAGGTGGGGAGGTGCATGTGGTGCATAAAGGAGATAAGAAAAGAAATGATGTGCTACGTGGAGCACCAAGGAGGGGCACACGTGGGTGCCAATAGGAAGGGTAATCAAACAAAAAGATAATAGGGTCCCACCGTGATCGCCAATCTATGAACGCGTCACTTAGTGTGCAATGTGAAAGAAATAGTAAATGAAGTGTTGACAGGGAATAGAAAAAGGAGGGAGCACGTGGTGCTTAAATGGATGTGATCGCCAGAGGAAATATCCTCAACAGTAATAAAAGAATGATCACGGGCAAATACCTGATGAAGCGGGGTATGTGAGTTCTACTTCCTCCTTCAACTGGCAGGCAGGCTAAGGGGGTCTCTTGATTTGATTACCATGAAACAAGCACAGACAAAAGATAGATATCACTGAATTAGGAATAGGCTTGTGCAGTATCAATTCTTAATGTAAATAAACACATGCAGATGGGAGACTAACACACCTTGTGTGTTTTTAAACCCCTTAGCATAAGGGTAGTGAGATGAATGCGATGCAATGATGTGCAAAAGAAGTCTAGCGAATGCTAGATGCAGGTGTGTGACCAGTGGAATGGATGAAATGATGCAAATGAAATAAATGAAGGAAGAAATGGAGGGGTGTCCTCTGCTCAGGTGTTGCTGCAGTAGGGAACAGAGAATCCTCTTGCTGGAACAATCCCTCAAGAGAACCGATGTGCCTTTTATGCTTCTGTTTTCCTCTCCTTCTCTTCTGTGCCTGCTATGTTATCTGCCTTCCCCTCTTTCGCGCGGGCAAAAAGATGCTAAATTTATAAGAGAGGAGTCCTAGCTGAGGAAGGATTCCAAGTGAGAAAGGGGATAGACTTCCCAAAGAAACGGAAGGATCAAAACGGGCAATAAACAACCAGGGAAAGGAGTCCGGATAAAAATGGAGATACGGGAAGAATTTGCGTCGATAATAAACGGCATTGATTAAATGTGTGTCCACCATGCAGGACGCTCATTCTTGGGCTTAATTTTGGTAATTGCGGACTTTCTATAAGAATTGGTGTCCCCCATAACAGTCGTTAATTAATTAGCGTCCACATACATGGTCGCTCATTCTTGAATCAAAATATACCAGCTATTATTAATAAAAAGAATTAGCGTCTGCTATAGGGGTCGTTGTTTCCCGAAAATCGGTGGACCCAAAAAATGAGTCAATAAATATCTCAAGAATGAGAGTCTGCACTGGCGGTCACCCATACAAATTAACGTCGAGTGGAGATGACGCGAATTCAAGAATAATTTTGAAAAATAGAAAAAACTTTCTTATTCAGCTCAAGATGAAATCCACTTTGGGGCACTGCATTGTGACATGAGATTTACTTAACTTAGTGTCAATTTTAGCGAGTCTACACTACTCTTTCTATCGGCCGACCAATGAAGAGAGTTCTTCTATTTTGATTACCCTTGCAAAACAAAGAAAACACCAATAAAAGAATTGGATTAGAATGGTGAGATGTGTAGCATCAAATTCCAATATGAAATAAATAATGAAACATGGATGAGAACACACCTTATTGGTGTTAGCCTATAAACCCTAATGCAAAGGGTGGATAAAAATATGATGTGATGAAAATAGGAGAGAGGGTGCAAGTGTTGCACAAAGGGAGGTCTCAACATGGTTGAGATGATGAAATAAATAAGAGAAACATGAAATGATGCATGCAATGCTAAAGTAAATAAAAATAAGAGAAGAGGGAGAGAGAAAGGCTTATTGATTTTCTCTAAATTGGCTTCAAGGGATGAAGAATTCCAAAGGATGAAGCTTTGGGCACATGGGAGTCTCCTCCTTGAGCCTTCAAACCAGTAGCACCTCCCCTTGAATTGAAGAACCAGCCTTCAACACAAGGGAGAGAGGGGTCCTATTTATAGGACTAAAATTCAGAGGTTAATCCTATAGAAAATAGGAAAACTAATTTTAATGGGATTTGGAAGAGAATATTCATTGACCAAGTGTCCCCCAGCCTTAGAAAGTCTTAGGATCCTTTCCCAAATAGAAAAGGAGCTCAAAACGGAGAAGGAAGGAGGTTCTGTCCGGATTGGAAACTCTGTAAGAATGGGAGACCACCACAGTGGGCGTCAATTAAAATAGCGACAGTTCGAAGAGGCGCCAATTTTGAGTCATTTTAGGTATGATTAGGAATTTCCAAAATTCGAAAAGAATTAGCATCTAGGGGCTGGTCTCCAATTAGGAATTAATACGAATTTTGGACAGAGTTAAAAGCTCAAAATAAGGCAAGGAAGAACGCGTCCGGGGTCCTAGACGTGTCTTAAAATAGGCGTCTGGGTGGAAAGACGCCATTTCATCAATATTTTAGGAAATTAGAAAATTACCAAAAATTGGAAAAGAAAATCGCGTCCACTGGGTCAGACGCGATTTCAAAAATTATGTAAAATTGGTAATTTATTCAAAAAATATAAAGGGGAATTAACGTCAAGATGATGGTCGTCCATTCAACAATTGGCGGTTACGTAGAAAGTCGTTAATTCTTCGAGGAGGCTAATGAAAAGAATAGGCACCGAAGGGCCTACCGCAGTTTCAAGAACACATCTGTTGTGTCGGACGTATTTTCAAAAAATAGTGTCTTTTAAAATGGTGCTAATTGAATAATTAAAATGGATAATAGAATACGCGTCGAGGGTCCCAGACGCATTCAAGAAACGGCGACCTTCCAGACGGACGTTTATTCAATAAATATTTCATGCCAAAAATAGTGAGAAAATAAGAAAGCGTTCGCCAAAGGGGACGCGTATTTGAATACGTCGACTCCTCCCAGGTTGATGCGTCGACTCAGAAGAAATGGCGTCAATTCGAAAAGGCTTCGATTCTTTCTGAAAGAAATTGGCATCCAACGGAGTGTCGTTAATTCTGAAAAGTTCTAAGAAATTGGAGAAATGCCCAAGAAAAATCAAGAAAAATAGGGGACAATGAGGGAAAGCTGAGGAAAGCTAACTGATCAAGAAAAATGAGGGAAGCCACACAAATAAGTCGATTTGAGGGTCAAATCGGGGCATCGCAATGCGATACAAGATATGCTCAAAATGATGTCAATTTTGGCATGTCTACATCAGCCTCAATAGATTCGAGGGAATGATGTCTGGTGGCTAGAGGTGTAGCGGCCTTCGAGCCTGGCGTCTTTTATGATTTCTTTGCTCCTCGGTAAGCATTTTGGCATGTTGATGGTTCTTGGATCAGAGGCAGGCATAGGTAGGGAGCGTGTGCTAGCGACTAGCTCAACCGTTGTGGCAGTGTGTGGCAAGCGATCAGCGGAGCCAGTGCTCGAGGCGTGGTGAGTTGCAGTTCGGGGAATTGCAATGATGGTGTGCCGGGAGATGTTACCGGTGTGGTCCAACGGGACACTTGGCGAGTGTCCTCGGAGGAGCTGACCTAAAGGTAGTGATGGTTTTTTTGGCGCTGGAAGGTGAGGTTCCCAGAATGCATAAGGTTCGAGGTCAGGTCAACCTTGGAGACCTTCCGCTTTGTAGGAGGCATGTTGGTTTTCTCCATGGTTGGAGAAGATCGCGCTTTTGCTAAGTTTCGACGTCTTGCATTACATGTTCGGATTGGTTGGCCTCTCTGGTGTGCCATGAAATCCGTGCGAGACGTGTTATGTATTTTGCAATATGGCTGCCTATGAGAAGCGTTACCCTTTCCCTTGATGCATAAGGGTGCTGGCGTTATTCCGGAAGGATGAGTGCTAGTTGGGCGGTGCTCGCGAAGACTCGTAGCTAGTGTTGTGATTCTCGATGCATTGTGACTCGGAGCCTGCGGAGTTGCAAGAGGATTGCTAGATCAAGAGAGAGTATTTGTGCTCTGGGTTCGAGGTAATTGAGCTTTCCTCACCCTATTTTTCAAGGTTAGCAATCCAAGTCGAGGATTGTTGGGATGGCGGATCCCGAGTCATTGTGATGGTTGAGCGCGTGGATCAGAAAGCGCAACGGAAGCCTGGTGGGCCCATAACCCACAGGTCCAGGATCGTAGCATTGGTTGCTACGAGCAGATTCCCGAGGATTAGTAGATCATCAGAGGATTGGTTCCTTGATGTGAGCTTGTTTCCGGCCATGTGAGCCATGTTGGTTGCCGTGCCATTGCTTGAGGCAATGGGATTTGTGGCACTGGCAGGATAGAGAGTTGAAGAAATATGACGGCATGTTTGTCGCATAAGTACCATGTTCCTTTGTAGGAAGTTGTGTCCCCGGGATGGAATCATGGTTCCCGAGATGTGATCTCCGAGCGATTATGGGTCCTAGTTGCTAGCTATGAGTGGCTGGTAAGGCTAGTTGAGTAGTCAGCTGTGATAGGATCTGCGATGTTTGGAGATCCGTGTTTATTGGTCATGGCATCGGCGACCAACTTGCCGTGGTAGCAGGTGGCACTTCTCTGTCCTAGGGAAGAGTGTCGTGAATCGGTCAAGTTGTGTCCTGTGGCTCTATGGTGAGAGCAGAGCCGAGGATTGGCAAGTGTCCATTTGGGATAATTGTGATCAAGTCTGGGATGAGACTGTGTAATGGACGATGCCTATGTTCAGAGGTCCCTGGTGGGATGTTGTCGTTGGATGAGAGCCTTGGTCTTGTGACCAGCATGGGAGGATTTCCTTGTAAGCCTAAGTCTAGTGTTGTGGTGGACCGAGGATTTTGGAATCTCGTCATTTGGTTTCGCCGTGCTCCCCTGAGAGGGTAGAGTTGGCATGAGGATTAGGATCGGATGTGGTCTCCAAGTGAGGATCAGCTCGAGATGCAGTGATGGTCTGTGGAAGAGTCAACGGATGGCCGGTCGATATTTGGAATGTGCTTATCGAGCCAAGGGAAGTTGAGTAAGTAATGGTTCCATGTTGACGAGTATCTGGTGACCGGTGAATGGATTTTCACAGACAGAAGATGCCGGTTGTAGTGAGTCGAGAGTGGCAAGAGCCGTGTGCAAGTGAGGCCTTTGGTGGCCGATTATATGAGATGTACCTTCTTCTCAGAATTGGATCTGGGATCCGTCGAAGGCTTGTGTTGGACCGGAGCTGGTCTAGTGCTGTTATTGGCGCTCGGCTTGCCAGGTGTGATATGGTTCATAGCGCAGAGCCGACGGATTGTGGCAATCATCTGAGATGACTGTGTGAGCTGGTGGAAGCTCAGTGATGTTGTCCCTTGTGTAGGGTGTGAGGTTAGTCAGCAGGTGGTGAAGTTGATGATCGATTGGTCCGCCGAGCATGGGATTTGATCGGTGGCTGTCTCTCGCGATGAGGATTGCGTCTCCTCGGTGAGCAATATGGTGGAAATAATGCCATGATTGGATCTTCTATTGTGGCTGAGGTAGGGCCAAACTTGTACCCTTGTGTGTGCTACGCTCACTCTGAGAATCGGTGCGTATTGGGTTATGGAGCGAGGTGTCTTGTTAGTGGTAATAATCTGGATGTGTCCCTCAGATCTGTGTTTCCGCAAGAGTTAAGGTTTTGCTAGATCTCTGGGAGCGTTGCCAGCTGGGTGTGTTGTTCTTCCCCTGTGCCTTAGTAGTTGCCTTAAATTTCGAGGATGAAATTTTTGTAAGGAGGGGAGGACTATAACACCCCATGTTTTTTCTCGATCAGGATCTGTGAGTTTCGGAGCGCCTTTGTGAGTCCCAGAACGTGTTTTGTGATTTACTCGGGTTTTTGGCTGTCGAGCCTTCGGAACCTTGTGTATGTGAACCGACGTGTTGTTGGGCTATGGGACGTTGCAAGCGCGTTGTGCGTTTTTCGATGATCGTGGGAATGATTTTTCCATGATTTTGTATTTTCCAGATTTCTAAAATCTCAAATCAATTTTCTATTTAAACCCCCCCACCCCCTCTCTTTCTCTCATTCTCTCTTTCTCACTCTCTCTCTTCTCTCTCTCCCCCTCTTCTCCGGGCGGCCGACGGAGGCGGAGGCGTGCGAGGTGGAGACAGCATGAGGATGAGGAGTGCGAGGATGGGACGAGGATCGAGGCGGTGGAGGCGCGGTGGCTCGTTCGCGAGTTTGTGAACCTGGCGGTGTTTGTGAAGCGTTTTTGTGAGGAAACGGCGTCCTCGGTACACGTAATCTTCAGTGGAGGTAAGGGGATGGATCCCTGGCCCCTGTAGTTTATTTTCACATGATTTGGAAGCCCGAGGTGATCCGACAGGGTTTGTTTCACGTCAGGGGTTTAAAAGCATGATTTTAGGGTGAGCAACGGATCTTCTGTTTTAATCACATTGTGGGGGTTTGAATCACGCCTCTTGGTGGTCCAGAGGCTGGGGAATGGATTACCCATGTTTTCCCCATCACCCGTGGGTGATTGGGGCGTGGAATCTAACCCCTAGGTTGGGTTTGACGAGTTCTCGGTTGTTTTCGATCGACCGACCGGTTGGGTCCGGTCGACCAAATGGCGCTCGCCATGGAAGGTTGGTCTGGCCAGTTCGGTCGACCGACCGGCCCAGTTCAGTCAACCGACCTGGGCCAGGCTCCCCAGGGCTATGGGACTGTCGACCACCCAGGTGGGGTTGGTCGATCGACCCCTGTTGGTCGACCAACCCCAAAGGTTTGGTCGACTGAAATTCAATCCTTTGGCCTGTTTTGGCGCCCGGTCGACCCGATTGTGACCCATTGGTTGACCTATGGCCCCGTGGATGTCCTGACACCCCGAGGGTATCGTGACCGTGTTTTTCGGTGTCCGGAGGTACTGCATCACCTCGATTAACATGCCCGTGAGTTTTAAGGGTTCGGGTGACCCTGTGCATTCCAAGCATCCGTGTTATGCTTGATCGAGTTACCGTGTCTCGGTATGAGTGCAAAGGGCTATTCCCGCACGTCATTAGATTTCTTGGAAAGTTATTTCCATGTGGGCCATGCGTATGGCCGATGAACTATGAGTCCTATGACCCAACCTGGAAAGACGCATCTTAAAATAGGCGTCTGGGTTGAAAGACGCCCTTTCATCAATATTTTGGAAATTAGAAAATTACCAAAAATCGAAAAAGGAAATCGCGTCGACTGGGTCAGACGCGATTTCAAAAATTGTGTAAATTTGGTTATTTATTCAAAAAATAGAAAGGGAAATTAACGTCAAGATGATGGTCACCCATTCAAGAATTGGCGGCTACGTATAAAGTCATTAATTCTTCGAGGAGGCTAATGAAAAGAATAGGTGTCGAAGGGTCTGCCGCAGTTTCAAGAATGCGACTGTTGTGTCGGACACATTTTTAGAAAATAACGCCCTTTGAAAAGGCGCTAATTGAATAATTAAAATGGATAATAGAAGACGCGTCCAGGGTCCCAGACGCGTTCAAGAAACGGCGACCTTCCAGACATACGTTTATTCAATAAATATTTCATGCCAAAAAATAGTGAGAAAATAAGAACGCGTCCGCCAAAGGGGACGCGTATTTGAAAAGGTCGACTCCTCCCAGGTTGATGCGTCGACTCATAAGAAATGACGTCAATTCGAAAAGAATTCGATTCTTTCTTAAAGAAATTGGCGTCCAACGGACTGTCGCTAATTCTAAAAAGTTCCAAAAAATTGGTGAAAAGCCCAAGAAAATCAGAAAAAATAGGGAAAATAGGGGAAAGCTGATTGATCAACAAAAATGAGGGAAACCACTCAAATAATTCGATTTGAGGGTCAAATCGGGGCATCGCAATGCGAGACAAGATATGCTCAAAATGATGTGAATTTTGGCGTGTCTACATCAACCTGAACAGATTCGAGGGAATGATGTCCGGTCGCTAGAGGTGTAGTGGCCTTCGAGCCTAGCGTCTTTTATGGTCTCTTCGCTCTACGGTAAGCGTTTTGGCATGTTGATGATTCTTGGATCAGAGGCAGGCATAGGTAGGGAGCTTGTGACAGCGGCTAGCTCAACCGTTGTGGCAGTGTGTGCAGGCGATCAGCGGAGCCATTGCTTGAGGCGTGGTGAGTTGCAGTTCGGGGAATTGTAATGATGGTGTGCCGGGAGATGTTACCGGTGTGGTCCAATGGGACACTTGGCGAGTGTCGTCAGAGGAGCTGACCTAAAAGTAGTGATGGTTTTTTTGGCGCTGGAAGGTGAGGTTCCCAGCGTGCGTGAGGTTCGAGGTTAGTTCAACCATGGAGACTTTCCGCTTTGTAGGAGGCATGTTGGTTTTCTCCTTGGTTGGAGAAGATCGCGCTTTTTCTAAGTTCCGACGTCTTGCATTACATGTTCGGATTGGTTGGCCTCTCTGGTGTGCCATAAAATTCGTGCGAGACGTGTTATGTATTTTGGCAACATGGTTGCCTGTGAGAAGCATTTCCCTTTCCCTTGATGCATAAGGGTGCTGGCGTTATTCCGGAAGGATGACTGCCAGTTGGGCAGTGCTCGCGAAGACTCGTGGATGGTGTTGTGATTCTCGATGCATTATGAATCGGAGCCTGCGAAGTGGCAGGAGGATTGCCAGATCAAGAGACAAGATATGTGCTATGGGTTCGAGGTAATTGAGCTTTCCTCACCCTATTTTTTGGAGTTAGCCAACCGAGTCGAGGATTGTCAGGATGGCATATCCCGAGTCATTGTGATGGTTGCGCGCATTGATCAAAGAGCGCAGCGGAAGCTTGGTGGGCCCATAACCCACAGGTCAAGGATCATAACTTTGGTTGCTACGAGTGGATTCCCGAGGATTAGTAAAGCATCGGAGGATTGGTTCCTCGATGCGAGCTTATTTCCGACCGTGTGAGCCGTGTTGGTTGCCGTGCCATTGCTTGAGGCATTGGGATTTGTGACACTGGAAGGATAGAGAGTTAGAGAAATATGACGGCACGTTTATCGCATGAGTACCATGTTCCTTTGTTGGAAGTTGTGTCCTTGGGATAGAATCGTGGTTCCTGAGATGTGATCTCCGAGAGATTATGGGTCCCAGTTGGTAGCTGTGAGCGGCTAGTAAGGCTAGCTGAGTAGTCAACTGTGATAGAATCTGCGATGTTTGGAGATCCGTGTTTATTGGTCTCAGCATCGTCGACCAGGTTGTCGTGGTTGTAGGTGGCACTTCTCTATCCTAGGGATGTGTGTCGTGAATCACTCAGGTTCTGTCATGTGGCTCTATGGTGAGAGCAGAGCCGAGGATTGGCAGGTGTCCATTTGGAATAATTGTGATCAAGTCTGGGATGACAGTGTGTAATGGACGATGCCTATGTTCGGAGGTCCCTGGTGGGATGTTGTCGTTGGATGAGAGCCTTGGTCTTGTGACCAGCATGGGAGGATTTCCCTGTAAGCCTAAGTCTAGTGTTGTGGTGGACCGAGGATTTTGGAATCTCGTCATTTGATTTCTAATGCTCACAAACACCCGTCGTTAAAAATGTCGTGCCACAATTTTAAAAATATATTGCACTCACTCACTAAAAGGATTTTGAATTAGAGTAAAGTGATATATATGGGTTGATCCCACGGAGAAGAAAGTTTTTCTTTTAAGCAAGTTGGAAAACTCTTATGTTTTAAAAATCCAAATTTTTGAGTGAGTTTTGAAAATAAAATTTAATATTACATGAAAGGAAATTGCTTGAAAGTAAGTCTACCTAAAGAATATAGGAGGGTTGAGAAGAGAAGATTGGAAGAGATAGAAAGAGAGAAAAGAGTAACAATTACAAAAATTGAGTTTTATTGCTAAAGGAAAGATTACAAGTCTATGAATATAAAAATTACAACTTGAATGAAGGTAAAAGAAAAGGAGAAGAATTAAGAGCCAAGATAGTGGAAGAATGACGCCGCCCAATGGCCTCGTCGAGCCTTTGAATTGATTGCCCCGCCTTGGATATGAACATCATGAGAGGACCGAAGAAGAGAACTTCCGCCTTAAGAATTTAGAACAATATAAAAGAGGAGGGAGATAAAGAAAAGGAGGGAGATTAAAATCTAAGAAAAACATTAAAATAGAAATAAAAATAGAGTAAGAGAAAATTCGAAATAGCTTTAAAACAAATAGGAATCATAAGATGACGAAGAAGAAGTTGAAGATATTGAAGAGAGGAAGAACTTTCATGAAGAGAGTAGAGAGAGAAAATGATCAGAAGATGTAAAAAAGGTGAGTAGAACATATAAAAATGTAAGTATAGAAAAACGTGAAAACTGAACTTTAAAAACTAAATTATAACTTGAAAACTAAGCGTAATTTGAAGAAGAAAAAGAAGAAGAAATTGTAGAACTTTAAAAAATGAACAACTTTTATGAAGACATCCAAATAAAAAGATGAATAGAAGGGGATGAAAAAGGGCAAAGAAGCTCCCCCACGCGATTCTCTCGGGCAACTTTTATAGCATCCACAAGGTTTCCTTGGGTTGGTTTCCTAATTGGAGCATATCCCTTCTTATTTCCTCTCCTAGAATTTCTCTCCAAGATAATACAATAAAAAATTCTTTCTTTATCTCTTTTCAGATCAAAAAAAAGGAAGACGGTTGCCTTTGACTTGGTCAAGGGTGGAGGGGGCGCCCTAGGGCAACCCCTGCTTGGTTCTTTTGACAGCTTTGCCTCAGGCCCTTCTAGCAATTGCCGTGAGTGTCATACACATACACGATTTGAATTAAATCCATAGAAAATTTTTGCTTTGTGTATAAAAATCATGAATGCTTTCAATTATGCAATAAGAAATTAATGCTCATGCCCCTCAACCCCTTTTTATTCATTAATTATCCACAACTTAAGTTAATTTGCACAAAAGATCTAATTTGCGTGAAGTTGAGTTTAGCTATAAAATGTGCATAATTGCTGAATAATATGTACTAGAAATGATGTGTGTGACGTAAATTGTTATAGAAATATGAGCACTCATCACACCCCCCAACTTACTCATTGCTAATCCCTTAGCAATGCAATTAAATTAAAATTTAGGACCAACAAGAGTTTACAAAGCTCATACCTTCATATTCCAGATCCTCCTTCATAGAATTAACCAAAGATTAGGAATCTGGAATCATTAATGCACATTAGTCTTAGATTGGAAATTTAGGTACATGATTAAGAATACAAAATAAAGTTCAATAGCACTTGTGCATGTGTAATACTAAATCCACAGCATAGACAATTGCATCCCTCATTTGCCATTCTAGATAGGTATCCTTCAACTCTGCACCTCCTAGATCAGAGCATTAAGCACACTAGCTTTATGTCTGCCTTATTTCTTTATCCCTTTTGGGATTTTTTTTTCATTTACACATGATGCTGCACAACCATTCACTGTTTGACGCGAACCTCAACTCTTGCCTTAGGAGAAGCAGACTCGGTTACTAGGATTAGGGGCATTTTTCATGGTATTTTTTTTCTTTCCCTTTTTTTCAATGTGCTTTTGCACTTATTTGATTGATAGAACTTGGCAGAAAGCTTTTCAAAAAAAAAATCTCATCTTTAAGAAATGCAGAGTATCAGACACCATACCCAAAATAATAGAGGACTTGTCCCGTTCGTGTCATTAGCGTGCAGAGTGATTTTTTTCTTCTAAAGTGCTAAAGAACTTTAAAGATATTCTTAAATCAATTTTCCATGGCTAGATTGAATAATTTTTAAATCATCCTTCTCCCCAGTCTTTTCTATTCCAGAATCACTTTCAATAAAAGCATGAATCAAGAAAATCAGTCAGGGATTTCATCTTTCCACTTTCATGCAAAATGCAGGGCAATATGATCAATGCAGGACATCATGCAAGAATTCTTGTCATGTTGTACTATATGCATCATGAAATTTTTCTTGGGATGGTTTCCTAATTGGAGCAGATCCCTTCTTATTTCCTCTCCTAGAATTTCTCTCCAATATAATACAATAAAAAATTCTTTCTTTATCTCTTTTCACTTCAAAAAAAAGGAAGACGGCTGCCTTTGACTTGGTCAAGGGTGGAGGGGGCTCCCTAGGGCAACCCCTGCTTGGTTCTTTTGACAGCTTCACCCCTGGCCCTTCTAGCAATTGCCGTGAGTGTCCTGCACGTACACAATTTGAATTACATCTATAGAAAATTGTTGCTTTGCGCATAAAAACTATGAATGCTCTCAATTATGCAATAATAAATTAATGTTCATGCCCCTCAACCCCTTATTATTCATTAATTATTCACAAATTGAGTTAATTTGCATAAAAGATCTAATTTGCGTGAAGTTGAGTTTAGCTATAAAATGTGCATAATTACTAAATAATATGTACTAGAAATGATGTGTGTGACGTAAATTATTATAGAAATATAAGCACTCGTCAGTTTCGCCATTCTCCCCTGAGAAGGTAGAGTTGGCGTGAGGATTAGGATCGGATGTGGTGTCCAAGTGAGGATCGGCTCGAGATGCAGTGATGGTCTGTGAAAGAGTCAATGGATGGCATGTCGAGATTTGGAATGTACTTATCGGGCCAAGGGAAGTTGAGTAAGTAAGGGTTCCCCATTGACGAGTATCGGGTGACCGGGGAATGGATTTTTATAGACATAAAATGCCAGTTGTAGTGAGTCGAGAATGGCGAGAGCCGTGTGCAAGTGAGGCCTTTGGTGGCCAATTATATTAGATGTACTTTCTTCCCGAAATTGGATTTGGGATCTGTCGAAGGCTTATGTTAGACCGGAGCTGGTCCAGTGTTGTTATTGGCATTCGGCTTGCCAGGTGTGATATGGTTCATAGCGCAGAGCCAATGGATTGTGGCAGTCAGCTGAGATGACTGTGTGAGCTGGTGGAAGCTCAGTGATGTTGTCCCTTGTGCAGGGCGTGAAGTGAGTTAGCAGGTGGTGAAGCTGACGATCAGTTGGTTCGCTGAGCATGGGATTTGATCGGTGGATGTCTCTCGCGACGAGGATTGCGTCTCTTTGGTGAGCAAGATGGTGAAAACAATGCCATGATTGGATCTTCTATTGTGGCTGAAGTAGGGCCAGACTTGTACCCTTGTGTGTGCTATGCTCGCTCTGAGAATCAGTGCGTATTGGGTTGTGGAGCGAGGTGTCTTATTAGTGGTAATAATCTGGCTGTGTCCCTCAGATCGATGTTTTTGCGAGAGTTAAGGCTTTGCCGGAGCTCTGGGAGCGTTGCCAGCTGGGTGTGTTATTTTTCCCCTGGGCCTTAGTAGTTGCCTCAAATTTTGAGGATGAATTTTTGTAAGGAGGGGAGGACTATAACACCCCGGATCTTTTTTTGATCATGATCCGTGAGTTTCGGAGCACCTTTGTGAGTCCCAGAACGTGTTTTGTGATTTACTCGGGTTTTTAGTTGTCGAGCCTTCAGAACCTTGTGTAGGGTGATCCGACGTGTTGTCGGGGTCCAGGATGTCGCAGGCGCATTATGCATTTTTCGAGGATCGTGTGAATGATTTTTCCCTAATTTTATATTTTTTGGATTTCTAAAATTTCAAATCAATTTTCTATTTAAACCCCCACCCCCTCTCTTTCTCTCATTCTCTCTTTCTCACTCTCTCTCTTCTCTCTCTCCCCCTCTTCTCCGGGCGGTCGACGGAGGAGGAGGCGGGCGACGAGGAGACGGTGTGAGGGTGAGGAGTGTGAGGATGGGACGAGGATCGAGGCAGTGGAGGCGCGGTGGCTCGTTCGCGAGTTCGTGAACCCGTCGGCGTTTGTGAAGCGTTTTCACGAGGAAACGGCGTCTTCGGTGCGCGTAATCTTCGGTGGAGGTTGGGGTATAGATCTCTTGCCCATGTAGTTTATTTACCCATGATTTGGTAGCCCAAGGTGAGCCGAGAGGGTTTGTTTCACGTTGGGGGTTTAAAAGCATGATTTTAGGGTGAGCGACGGATTTTCTGTTTTAATCACATTTTTAGGGTTTGAATCGTGCCTCTTGGTGGTCCAGAGGCCGGGGAATGGATTCCCCATGTTTTCCCCATCACTCGGGGGTGATTGGGGGGTGGAATCGAACCCCTATATTGGGTTTGACGGGTTCTCTGTGGTTTTCGATTGACTGGCCGGTTGGGTCCGGTCGACCGAACGGCGCTCGCCGCGGAAGGGTGGTCTGGCCAGTTCGCTCGACCGACCAGCCCAGTTCGGTCGACCGACCTGGGCCAGGTGCCCCAGGGCTATGGGCCGGTCGACCGCCCAGGTGGGGTTGGTCAACCGACCCCTGTTGGTCGACCAACCCCAAAGGTTTGGTCAACCGAAATTCAGTCCTTTGGCCCGTTTTGGCGCCCGGTCCCATTGGTCAACCTATGGCCCCATGGATGACTCGGACACCCCGAGGGTACCGTGGTCGTGTTTTTAGGTGTCTAGAGGTATCGAATTACCTCGATTATCATTCCCGTGAGTTTTAAGGGTCCAGGTGAGCCTGTGCATTCTGGGCTTCCGTGTTACGCTTGATCGAGTTACTGTGTCTCGGTATGAGTGCGAAGGGATATTCCCGCACGTCATTAGCTTTCTTGGAAAGCGGTTTCCGCGTGGGCCATGCATATGGCCTATGAACTATGAGTCCTATGACCCAACCTGAGACTGGAGGTTTCTTAGTTTCCCTTTGGAAAGGGATTAAGCTCGGCGGTTATGTCCCGCCTTAAAAGCTATATCGGACCATGGTTTTGACCCTAGGTTTAGGGTAGATTGACTACATGGAGCCGTCATGTACAACGGTCTTGACCGAGTCTCGTGACTCAAGGACCATTGGGTTAGTAGGTCTAGGGACTGTCAAGAGTCCGGTAGCATGGTGCCACCTGTGTTCCGAGCTACGTATGATGGGCTCATGGGTAGCCTATTAGTATACCGTTGGTTCCTTCTTAGAGTCTTTCTCTCGAATGACCGTTCCCACTAGTCGTAGCTTGCCTGGGCACGCCTGTGCCTACCCACCTGGGAGTGGTGGAAAGCTAGACCCGAGAGTGACGGTTTTTAGGTTGGTTTGCCATAGCGCCGACCACTATAGCGGCTTGAGTCTGGGTCGGGAGGAAAACCAGCTAGAGGGCCTGACGTAGGGGGGTCAGTCAGTGTGTGCACACATGGTCGGGGACTTCGGACGCGTGCTGACGAACAAGACCCCGACTAGAGCCTTGTCCTGTGGTTACTAGTACGATGTCTCAGTGTCACTCCCCGAGATTATGCAGCGGAAATAATCGGGAATGTGAACAGTCGGCTAGTATGTCTCGAGCAAACAATATAATCAGAGCGCAAGACAATCATACATAAGAGTAATTGCATAATGTAATTCACCAAACCTTTAACTTTATTTCTTCATAAGATAATTCTCAAAGTACATATATTCTTGACTCTCTTTGTCACCAGACTCAATAAAATAAAAATTACATCATGACTCGACTAGACATTGTTAGCTAAGGCTTCTCTCGAGCCACGTGTCCTTCAATCACTCTCGGATCTATCACTTGAGTAATCTGAATCCGACTCACTAGAATTTCCTGAAAAAGATTAGAAAGTAGGGTAATGAGCACACTTGCCCAGTAGGTATCTTCGTATCAACATGAAGGTAAATTTAAGTTTTTATCATTTTAGCTCTAAAGAATAAGATAAATCATGCAGATACGATGAAACATGCGAATAAAGCCAAAGTAACAAGATATGATCAAGCTTGAGATATGAGAATATGATTAATCAAGTATATAACAAGAATATAAATTTTACCTTTCAAGAATGTAACTAGAATGTACTTTTCATAACCATGAAGGCTATGCACTAGCTAGAAAGTCATGTAACAAACAAGAAAGTACTATTCGCTTAATAACAAGTACTTCGTGAATTTATGTGGATTACCGTGGATATTTCACTTATTTATAGAGAAAGTACTCCCAGCGAAATGCGACGCCAGTAGCATCATACCCCATGGTTTACAGTATGTTTCCAACAATCAGCTGAGGGGACTAGCATAGAGCCCTTGAACACAATCAGTGATCGAACTGCATCTTCAAGTATAAATCAAGCTACTTCCACGTTATAACAATAATGTGGCCAATAATGTACAAATTTCAACAATAGTTCCATGATAAAGTAACCAAAGTATAAGAATGCTTCAATTAATAATAATACATTTCAAAGAATGAATTAATAACTAGGTTATGCTATAAAGAAAAATCCGGCAACATAACAGTACATTCTTGATTTTTTCATATCTTTACATTGACTTATTATCATAGGTTTAGAGTCCATAAAATCCATGAACTCAAGAAAACCAACCCCAAAGGTCAAACCATGGGTTAGATAAAAATCAAGATCCAAGCGGTCTATTACTGGACCGTTTAGCACAGAAAGCGGTCATATGCTGGACCGTTTGATAAGACAGAGTTCGATATTTTGAAACATGACATCTGGAGCCTTGTGGTCGAGTGGAGGACCGTTTAGTATCCATTAGCGATCTATTGAATGGCCGCTAGCAGACTCTGGCGGTCAACCAGATGGCCGCTAAGTTCCAGAATGCATAAAACATCGGTAAAAGTGCTTTCTAGACAATGGGTTTTAATGGTACAACCAGCTCGGCATCCTAGTGGGAATCCCAGGCTCACGGAGTCTTACGGAGGCCTTGAAACAAGATTTCCTAATCCGTTGGAAGGAATATCCAAAGGAGAGGTCATCATGTCCAAGATTGTATACTTAATGTGCAAAAGGTGTAACTAATGATAACATATCGGGATATGTGCCATGTACTTAAGAAAATGACTCTTAGAAGAGAGAGAATCGTGATAAAATAATGATCAAGTTAAATCATGAATCCTCTATTTATAGCATGTATTCAATTACAAGAGTATATTGTTTTGGTCATAAATTAACATAAGTTAAAATAATACCAATGTGCACAAAACATGAAATCTATTATGATGAACCAGAAATTTAACTAAGTATAGGTAACCAGTACTTAAAATAGGAATAAAACTTAGTTAACTAGGCTTATCATATAATAATTATGGTAAATCTGTAATATATTCAGATTAACAATATTACAGAAATCAACAATCAAAAACGGTCTAGGGAACGACCGTTTAACTGGGCCAAACGGTCTGCCGGGCGACCGCTAGCATTCCTGGCGGTCCACAGGACGACCGTTTCCTCCCGTGTTACAGAAACTCAATTAATGATTAAAGTAAAATACTCATCTAATGCACATCATGCTTGGAAATCAACATATATCAACTTTCTATGGCATGATAAAACAAGGATAGGCCAACAATATGCATAGGTTTATGTAAACAACCAAAAAAATCCATTTTTTACTTCATTAAGGCAAAGAATTATGCATGAAGAGTAGACTAGATGCATAGTCCTAATAAGAACATGAAATTCACAATGTACAATGCATGAAATCAATTGAAACAAGAGGGCTTTTACTCCTGACATAAAGTTTGATCCATCCATGAGATAACCTACCTTAATTAGTGCTCCTAGAGTGTCAATTTCGGACGGGAAGTAAGTCCTAGTTCACTGCACGTCTTGTACTAGATCAGCAACTTCACGTCCTTCTACCTCCGATTACCTTATCTTAAAGACGTGAAATTTTTAGGGTAGATAGATGATATGAAGGGTAACAAAAAGTTCTAAAGACACCTTTGCTAAATACCACGTTTAGGGCTTTGAATTCCTTAATCAATCTGGGTCGGACGCACTAATTCCTGAGTTTCTTGGATTGAATCGGCAACTTTGGAAGCCTCTAACTCTTTGCAGACTTGATCTCCTAAAACAAAATTTTGAGGAGAGTTAGATAAAACTAAAATGAACAACTTCCTAGAATAAACTTACCTCTAATTCTTCCTCTTTACCTGAGTTACACGCGAGCTAAAGTAGGGGTCGCGCATGTCAAATCTGCGACCTATTTATAGATTTTTGCTAGGGTTTGAGAATTAGAACGATCTTAGAGTCCAAATTTTGTTTCCAATTCGATCTACTAACCTTCTAGACTTATCTAATTAGTAGATAGAGTCGATCCTATGTGAATTGGATGCCAAAAATCTAATCTTTTCAAGTTTTCTTACACTCACAGAATTGATAGGGCTTAGCGGTCTAGCTCTAGACCATTTACCAGTGTCTGGCGGTCTCGCGATAGACCGTTTTCCTCTGTGAGCATCAAATTTGAATTTAGTTCAAACTCTTTTAATAGTATCCATGGTATTATCCTTTAACATATCTTCTAAAGAGTCATTATCTCTTAAATTCTAAGAATACACCTATTTTAAGGTTCTAGAATATGGGCTAAGGTCCAAAACAATCTTTTTGGGCCAATTGGGTTTATTATATGGGCCGAATCCTCTTGGATTAATGTAGGGCCTAAATAATTGGATTTAATTAACCATAATTTAACACATTAAATGCTTAATAATTATATTTTAATCTGGAAAATTCTTAGAAAATTCTTGGGCGTTACACCCTCCCCCACTTAAAAAGAATTTATCCCCAAATTCAATACATGGATTTATGGAGAGTGTACTTACATTCAAATATCTCTGGGAATCTTTTGCGCATGGCTTCTTCAGTTTCCCATGTTGCTTCATGTGGCCATGACTTGGTCCACTGGATCCTGACCATAGGAATAGTTTTATTCTGAAGTTGACGTACTTCTCGTTCAATGATCTTGATTGGCGTTTGCTCATATGTCAAATCCTTTTTAATCTCCAAGTTGTCGTAAGTGATGACATGGAAAGGATCGGGTACATACTTCTTGAGCATTGAGATGTGAAATACATCATTGACTTCAGAGAGTTGAAGGGGTAAAGCTATTCAATAAGCGACTTTACCAACCCTTTCGAGAACCTCAAAGGGGCCAATGAATGTTGGAGTAAGTTTACCTTTGATACCAAACCTTCGAATATCCCGACCTCGAGAAACCTTAAGAAATACGTGGTCTCCTACTTAAAATTCTAGGTCGCGCCTTCGATTATCAGCATAGGACTTATGCCTGTCTTGAGCTATCTGGAGTCTCTCTCGAATAAGTTTTATCTTCTCGGTAGTATCTCTAATGATATCGGGACCGAGAAATTATCTTTCTCCTACTTCATTCCAGCAAATAGGCGAACGACAGCTTCTTCCATATAGAGCCTCGAATGGTGTCATTTGTATACTAGCTTGATAGCTATTATTGTATGAAAATTCCACTAGAGGTATGTGATCGTGCCAACTTCCTCCAAAGTCAATTGCACATGTCCTGATCATATCTTCTACCACTTGATTTGTTCTTTCAGTTTGACCATCAGTTTGTGGATGGAATGCAGTGCTAAAGTTAAGTCGGGTACCTAATGAATGTTGAAGACCCTTCCAGAATTATGATGTGAACTGAGGATCTTGGTCAAATATGATGGTGACAGGGACACCATGCAATTTGACAATCTCTTTCATATATAATGCTGCTAATACATCCACAGACCATCGACTTTTAGTTGGTAGGAAATGTGTAGATTTAGTCAATCGGTCTATGATCACCTATATACCATCATGTCCTCCTCTTGTCTTAGGTAAACCCATGATGAAATCCATCCCTATACTTTCTCATTTTCACTCGGGAATATTTAAGGGGTGTAATTTCTCAGCAGGTTTTAAATGTTCCGCCTTTACTTGTTGACAAGTGAGATATCGGGATACAAAATCTGCTACTTCTCTTTTCATATTTGGCCACCAAAAGTTTCTTTTCAAATCTTGATACATCTTGATAGCACCATGGTGAATAGTGTACCTCGATTTGTGAGCTTCCTCCATGATCAATTTCTTAGTGTCATCATGATTTGGCACACAAATTCGGTCCTTAAATAATAGTCTTTCATCATTTGAGATAGAAAATTCCGATCTTTGATCAATATTACCCTTAATCTCCATCAATGTGGGATCATTTTTTTGCAATTGGACTAGGTCCTTGATCAATGTAGGTTGAGACCTTATATTGACAATCATACCTCCTTCTCCTTGTCTATCAATATCAAGATTTAGATGAGAAAAATCTTCAATAGGACAAGCTATACCTTTTCTGAGGCTTGCTAGAGTTGCCATTGGCTTTCTGCTAAGAGCGTCAGCTACAACATTTGCTTTCCCTGGATGATATTGGATAGTAAAGTCGAAGTCCTTGAGATACTCCAACCATCTACGTTGTCGCATATTAAACTCCTTCTGGGTGAAGAGATATTTCAGACTTTTATGATGTGAAAATATGATGAATTTCTCCCCATAAAGGTAATGTCGCCAAATTTTTAATGCGAATATAACCGCAGCTAATTCGAGATCATGCACAGGATAATTTTCTTCATGATGCTTTAACTACTTTGATGAATAGCAAATCACCTTTCCATTTTACATAAGGACGCACCCTAGGCCAATGTCAGACGCATCCGTATAGACTTCGAAATCACCACCTTTAGTCGGTAGTGTTAATATAGGTGTAGTGGTAAGGTGATCTTTAAGAGTTTGAAAACTCTCCTCGTAATCCTTTGACCATATAAAAGGATTCTCCTTTCTTATGAGTCTAGTCAAAGGAACGGCGATCTTAGAGAAATATTTAATAAACCTCCTGTAATAACCAGCCAAATCTAGAAAACTTCTGACTTCAGACACGGTCATCGGCCGGCTCCAATTCTTGACAGCTTCTATTTTAGAAGGGTCGACAGTGATACCTTCCTTTGAAATAATATGGCCAAGGAAAGAGAACTCATTTAGCGAGAACTCGCACTTACTAAGCTTCGCATAGAGTTTGTGCTCTCTTAGCGTTTGCAAGGCTATTCTTAAGTGCTCTTCATGATCCTCCTTTGTTTTGGAGTAAATAAGAATATCGTCAATGAAGACGACTATAAACTGGTCAAGATAAGGCCTGAAGACATTATTCATGAGTTGCATAAATGCTGTCGGGGCATTGGTTAACCCGAACGACATTACCACGAATTCATAGTGGCCATATCTACTTTGAAAAGTAATTTTGTGTATGTCTTCATCTTTGATCTTGAGCTGATGGTAACCTGACCTGAGGTCTATCTTGGGAAAATACTATGCTCCAGAAATCTGATCAAAGAGTTCATTGATACGCGGCAACAGATATTTGTTCTTAATTGAGAGTTGATTTAGTCACCGGTAATCGATACATAGCCTGAGAGATCCATCCTTCTTCTTGACGAATAGAACTGGCGCACCCCAAGGGGATGTGCTAGGTCGAATGAAACCATTGTCTAATAATTCTTGAAGTCATTTCTTCAATTCCTTGAGTTCTGTGGGGGACATCCTGTAGGGAGCTATTGAAATAGGTGCTGCTCCGGGAATGAGTGAGGTTAATCCTTAGAAATCATTGTAATTGCTATCTCATCCCAGGTTCTACCCAATTCCTCTCATAGGTTGGAAATTTCTTTCCTAGCTTCATAGGTATGGGTCCTTAAATCTTGGACTTAACCTATGACTAAGTGTTCTAGTCCTAGTGCTCTGATACCACTTTCATTGTCACGCCCCGAGATTATGCAGCGGAAACAATCGAGAATGTGAACAGTCGGCTAGTACGCCTCGAGCAAGCAATATAATCAGAGCGCAAGACAATCGCACAGAAGAGTAATTGCAAAATGTAATTCACCAAACCATTAACTTTATTTCTTCATAAGATAATTCCCAAAGTACATAAATTCTTGACTCCCTTTGTCACCAAACTCAATAAAATAAAAATTACATCATGACTCGACTAGACATTGTTAACTAAGGCTTCTCTCGAGCCACGTGTCCTTCAATCACTCTTAGATCCATCACTTGAGTAATTTGAATCCGACTCACTAGAATTTCCTGAAAAAGATTAGAAAGTAGGTAATGAACACACTTGCCCAGTAGGTATCTTCGTATCAACATGAAGGCAAATTTAAGTTTTTATCATTTTAGCTCTAAAGAATAAGATAAATCATGCAGATACGATGAAACATGCGAATAAAGCCAAAGTAACAAGATATGATCAAGCTTGAGATATGAGAATATGATTAATCAAGTATATAACAAGAATGTAAATTTTACCTTTCAAGAATGTAACTAGAATGTACTTTTCATAACCATGAAGGCTATGCACTAAAAAATCATGTAACAAACAAGAAAGTATTATTCGCTTAATAGCAAGTACTTCGTGAATTTATGTGGATTCCCGTGGATATTTTACTTATTTGTAGAGAAAGTACTCCCAGCGCAATATGACGCCAGTAGTATCATACCCCATGGTTTACAGTATGTTTCCGACAATCAGTCGAGGGGACTAGCATAGAGTCCTTGAACACAATCAGTGCTCGAACTCCATCTTCAAGTAGAAATCAAGCTACTTCCACGTTATAACAATAATGTGGCCAATAATGTACGAATTTCAACAATAGTTCCAGGATAAAGTAACCAAAGTATAAGAATACTTCAATTAAGAATAATAGATTTCAAAGAATGAATTAATAACTCGGTTATGCTATAACGAAAAATCCGACGGCATAACGGTACATTCTTGATTTTTCCATATCTTTATATTGACTTATTATCATAGGTTTAGAGTCCATAAAATCCATGAACTCAAGAAAACTAACCCCAAAGGTCAAACCATGGGTTAGATAAAAATCAAGATCCAAGCGGTCTATTACTAGACCGTTTAGCACAGAAAGCGGTCATATGCTGGACCGTTTGATAAGATAGAGTTCGATATTTTGAAACAAGACATCTAGAGCCTTGCGGTCGAGTGGAGGACCATTTAGTATCCCTTAGCGGTCTATTGAATGGCCGCTAGCAGACTCTGGCGGTCAACCAAATGGCCGCTAAGTTCCAGAATGCATAAAACACCGGCAAAAGTGCTTTCTAGACAATGAGTTTTAATGGTACAACCAGCTCGGCGTCCTAGTGCGAATCCCAGGCTCACGGAGTCTTACGGAGGCCTTGAAACAAGATTTCCAACTCCGTTGGAAGGAATATCTAAAGGAGAGGTCATCATGTCCAAGATTGTGTACTTAATGTGCAAAAGGTGTAACTAATGACAACATACTGGGATATGTGCCATGTACTTAAGAAAATGACTCTTAGAAGAGAGAGAATCATGATAAAACAATGATCAAGTTAAATCATGAATCCTCTATTTAAAGCATGTATTTAATTACAAGAGTATATTGTTTTGGTCATAAATTAACATAAGTTAAAATAATACCAATGTGCACAAAACATGAAATCTATTATGATGAACCAGAAATTTAACTAAGTATAGGAAACCAGTACTTAAATCAGGAATAAAACTTAGTTAACTAGGCTTATCATATAATAATTATGGTAAATCTGTAATATATTCGGATTAACAATATTACAGAAATCCGTAATCGAAAATGGTCTAGGGAACGACCGTTTAACTGGGCCAAACGATCTGTCGGGTGACCACTAGCATTCCTGGCGGTCCACAGGACGACCGTTTCCTCCCGTGTTACCGAAACTCAATTAATGATTAAAGTAAAATACTCATCTAATGCACATCATGCCTGGAAATCAACATATATCAACTTTCTATGGTATTATGGAACAAGGATAGGCCAACAATATGCATAGGTTTATGTAAACAACCAGAAAATTCCATTGTTTACTTCATTAAAGCTCAGAATTATGCATGAAGAGTAGACTAGATGCATAGTCCTAATAAGAACATGAAATTCATGGTGTACAATGCATGAAATCAATTAAAATAAGAGGGATTTTACTCCTGACATAAAGTTTGAGCCATCCATGAGATAGCCTACCTTAATTAGTGCTCCTAGAGTGTCAATTTCGGACGGGAAGTCCTAGTTCACTGCACGTCTTGTACTAGATCATCAACTTCACGTCCTTCTACCTCCTGATTCCCTTGTCCTAAAGACGTAAAATTTTGAGGGTAGATAGAAGATATGAAGGGTAACAAAAAGTTTTAAAGACACTTTTTCTAAATACCTCGTTTAGGGCTTTGAATTCCTTGATCAATCTGGGTCAGATGCACTAATTCCTAAGTTTCTTGGATTGAATCAGTGACTTTGGAAGTCTCTAACTCTTTGCAGACTTGATATCCTAAAACAAAATTTTGAGGAGAGTTAGATATAACTAAAATGAACAACTTCCTAGAATAAACTTACCTCTAATTCGTCCTCTTTACCTGAGTTCCACGTGAGCCAAAGTAGGGGTCGCGCATGTCAAATCTGGGACCTATTTATAGGTTTTTATTAGGGTTTGAGGATTAGAACGATCTTAGAGTCCAAATTTTATTTCCAATTTGATCTACTAACCTTCTAGACTTGTCTAATTAGTAGATAGAGTCGATCCTATGTGAATTGGATGTCAAAAATCTAATCTTTTCACATTTTCTTACACTCACGGAACTGACAGGGCTTAGTGGTCTAGCTCTGGACCGTTTACCAGTGTCTGGCAGTCTTGCGCTAGACCGTTTTCCTCTATGATCGCCGAATTTGAATTTAGTTCAAACAATTTTAATATTATCCATGGTATTATCCTTTAACCTATCTTCTAAAGAGTCATTATCTCTTAAATTCTGAGAATACACCTATTTTAAGATTCTAGAATATGGGCTAAGGTCCAAAACAATCTTTTTGGGCCAATTGGATTTATTATATGGGCCTAATCCTCTTGGATTAATGTAGGGCCTACATAATTAGATTTAATTAATCATAATTTAACCCATTAAATGCTTAATAATTGTATTTTAATCTGGAAAATTCTTAGAAAATTTTTTGGCGTTACACTCAGTTTTGCCTGGGACAAGGGAGACACCTGAGGCGCGGACTAAGTCGTCAGTGGACTCATCCGGCCTTGCTTCTAGTGGGCAGTACTCCCGTCACACGAGACAGGTTTATTCGTGTTTCTTTGGGTGGTTTCTGAGTGTCTTCCCGACACCGAGGTCTAGGGTTTCTTGTAGAGTTACCGAGGTTTCACCCGTAGACCGTGTAGGGTTCTCAACTGTGAGTTTGAGTGGGTTTCCCATTTTTGGGAATTAAAAGCATGTTTTGGGGTGTGAGTCGAATCCGTCATTTTAGGTGATGTTTCTTGATTTAAATGATAGATTTCGACTATATGGCATGTCGGGATGTGATTCCCATTAATTTGGTTGTATTTCTTCGCGATTTGAGGCCGAAATGGGGTCGGATGTGTATCCTAGTGGGTTTGGGTTGATTGGAGGAAATCACCCAGTTCTATGTCGTTTTGTGGTCTTTTTGGTCCCTTCCGGTTTGTGGAACGTGTGGAATGTGATTATGGATATTTTCGCCCATCGTATGGAACGATTAGGGCATGGAAAGGGGTTTTCGTGCACTTTTTCAGAGTTTCGCACCGTAACGTGATCGCAGTCGGGTAGTAAACCGCGTTCAGCCTTTGGAGTTTGAACGCGGTGTATCCAGGCACCATGGCTCACCGAGGAAGACGAACAGTAAGGTGGTTCTAGACGCGGTCGGATGACCAACCGCAACTAGGTGACCGCGATTTTCATGTAAACTACGTTTAAGGTGCATCGACTCCACACGTGAAGTGTCACGCCCCGTACTTTATACCATCGAGGTATTATCCGCTTCGGCCTACCAGTCTCACAGTTTTGTCCCTTTCTAATAGTGATCAACTCCAGAATGGAGGACTTCCCGGGTAGGTCACCCATCCCAGTATTACTCTCCATTAAGCACGCTTAACTTTGGAGTTTTTTTCAAGAACTGAGCCGATTCTTCAAAAGGTGCCTCAGTGATATAGAGTACAACTTAGCTATATTTGAGGGTGTTACACTCTACCCCTCTTATATAGGTGACATCCTCGTCGCTGGGCACATATAGCACGCACTCAAACCCCCAAGCAGGTAGGACTCTAGAGGTGGCCCCTACAGGCTCAAGAGGTGGCTCCCACTATGTAGCACTTTGTCCCATTGCGGGTTCAAGAGGTGGATCCCATAACGTAGCACTTTGCCCTGCATGGCACTTAGTTCCCACACTTTCGGCTGGGGTATGGCTCTGATACCATTCTGTCACGCCCCGTACTCTATACCATCGAGGTATTGTCCTCTTCGACCTATCGGCCTCACAGTTTTATCCCTTTCTGACAGTGATCTGCTCTAGAATGGAGGACTTTCCGGACAGATCACCCATCCCAGTACTACTCCCCATTAAGCATGCTTAAATTCGGAGTTCTTTTTAAGAACTGAGCCGATACTTCAAAAGGCGCCTCGGTGATATAGAGTACAAGTTAGCTATATTTGAGGGTGTAACATGAAGAGTGCGTCGACCCCTTGGTAGATCGTGCAAGTCGCGGTCAGTATGTCGACCGTGACCTTGTGGAGGCGGTCTACCCCTAAACCGTAATTAAGTGTGCGTTGACTCACCCTCGCAAGGTGCGTCGACGCAACAGGTGACCCATGTTGGTCGCGGTCTGCAGGGTGACCGTGATTTCATGATCGCGGCCCCTCATGTAACCGCGACTTGTAAACACGGTCTTCGGACATCCTCGTTCAGAGTTATTCGACCGGCCCATGTTTTTGGTCGATCGAACTGAGTCTGTTTTGCTGTTTTGGTCTCCGAACAACCCGGTATGCCCCAGCGGTTGACTTTTGACCCCGTGAGTGTCTCAGATGCCCCGTGGGGATCGAGATTATATTTTAGGTCATTCGGAGGTGTCGTGTTACCTCGATTTACGTGCCTATGTGGGTTGAGGGTTCGGGTGACCCCTCGTGTTCCATGCTTTCTCGTTATGCTGAATTGAGTCAACGTGTGTCGGTGTGAGTGCGGAAGGTTGTTCCTGCATGATGTAAGCCTTATCGAGAAGTGGTTTCTCATGTGGGTCATGAGTGTGGCCCATGAGTGGGTATGATGAGCGGCCAAGGGCCGAGGACTTCTGATCTCCTTTTAGAAGAATGGATCTGGAAGTTGTGAGCCGCTTCCATGATGCTTCACTGTGGTTTTGACTCTAAGGCTAGAATGATTTGACAGCGTGGAGCCGTATTGCGTGACGGTTTTGACCTAGGTCGCGTGACTCAAGGGCCGTTGGAATTACAGGTCTAGCCAGTTGTCTTAAGTCGAGTGGCATTGTGTCACTTCGTGTTCCAAGTTACTCATGGCGGGCACGAGTGTAGCCTGTCCAGTACTCCGGGGTTTTCCTTTGAGAGTCTTTGTCGAGTGACCTCCCACTAGTTGTAGCCTTCTATACGACACGCGGGTGTTGACCCACTAGGGTGTGGTGGCGAGGTAGTTCCCGAAGAGATAGTTTCTAAGCTGGTTACCGTAGGGCCCCTTGCCTTTACAGCCTGAGTCTGGCTGGGGGGAAAACCAGTTAGAGGACCCGATCTAGAGCAGTTGATCTGTGTATGCACACTTGGTTTTGGGCAGTGGACTAGTGCTGACGAGCACGACCCCGACTAGTCCTTGTTTGGTGTTACTTGTGGGTTGTCTCAGTTTCTGCCTGGGGCAAGTAGGGAGACACCTGAGGCGCGGACTAAGTCATCCATGGATGGATCTGGTCTTGCTTCTAGTGGGCTTAGTTCTCCAGTCACAGAACGTGTGACTCTCTCTCGATGTGTGGTTCTCTTGACACGTGACTTTCTTGATGTGGTTCTTCGGGTGGTTTGTATTCTCCTGACACCGAGGTTTCCACCCGTAGTCAGTGTGAAGTATACGACGATGAGGTCGTGTATGTGTCAGTACTCTCGAACTGTGTGGTCTTGAGTTGGGCTTTGTCAGTGAGGACAAGCCTGCACGACAGTGGTGTCGTGGTGTTTCCTAGCTGTGTGGCCAGAGTTTCTTCGTGTTGGTTTGGTGATTCCTGACTCTGTGATCGGGCTTGCTTTTTTTGCCATTAGGAGTAGCTTGTAGTGAGCTGTGGTTTCTTCGACTGTTGTTATTACGGCTGTTGCTTTTGTTGTTGTTACTCTTGTTAGTGTTGTTGTTGTTGTAGTTAGCACTGTGTTTACCGTTGTTCTTTCGTGGTGGGGATCCGAGGGACCCCTACTAAGCCAATGAGATAAGGCTTACCCATTTCTTTTCAAGTGTAGCGGTTCCTCCTCATGGCTCGGAGGTGCAGTGCGGTGGGTCTTAGTGCCAGCTTCGCCAGAGTCAGGGGTGTACCCGATGTTAGAGTACATTTCTTTTCCTATATACTATACTTAGTTGGACGGGACTCTATAGTTGTTTGTTATTAGCTTTGTAGTTAATTTGCTAATTGAAATTGTAATTTTATTTTCTATCATTTAAATTATTAATTATATAGTTGTTCCTGCATTATTTTAAATTTCAATGTACCACCACACACCTTTCTAACCCTTTCAAGGTTTCCCACTCGTGGGTGGCCTCTCAGGATCCAAGTGGTATCGGGTTTGCCTGGTATCTGGGTTCTGGGTCGTTACACGGGGATGCCCTAGGCGCAGATCCACTCCTTTGTGGTGGACAGGGGCAAGTGGGTGAATGGGCGGTCATCACCTATGAGGCAAACGGTGGCAACGTAAGGGTTGGAAAATGGGTGGAGGGGTGGGGGATGGGGATCAGGTAGAAATTGGTGTAGCCCTGTGAGCATATCTGTAACGACCCAAGATCTGAATACTGAGAGAAACCCCGATACTCTTGGATCCTGGCCCTCCACCCACGAGACAGAGGCTTGGAAGGGTTAAAGGGACAGTGTGGTAGTGTATAAGAATCTAAAATAATTGCAACTAAATAATGCTTAACGTAATTAATGCGAGAAATAAACACGTATATGGTTTAACAGTTATACAATCCAGAGTCTATAGGTCCATACATAAGTGCAGTAAATTGAAAAAGATATAAAACCATGGGGCATACCCCACCTCTGGCAAACTGGTACTAACTCTAACCTCCAGCCCACGTGAAGCCTCAGGAGCACAACGTGCAAGCTGCGCCTCACCTGAAAACAAAAGGGGGTGAGCCTCCTCTCATCGACTCGGTAGGGGTCCCGTGGATCCCCACCTCACAATGATAAGTACATGATGTAGCAAGTAACAAATTAGAATAGTCATTAGAACAGGAAAGGTAGTAAATAATAATTAAAAGAAAATAACCTCGTCACACGTGTGGTACGGCCACTCGAAGCAAACCACATTCAATTTTGTATAATAGGATACCCTCGGCCGCTAGAACACTAAACTACAACAATAGGAAACTAGGGCCACTACACTTGACTGACAAGAGGACTATCTACTAGAAACAAAGCCGGATGCATCCACTTATGACTTAGTCCATAGCCTTAGGTGTCTCCCTACACGCCCCAGGCGAAAACTAAGACACCATACACAGTAACAGAGGACAAGGGTCTAGTCGGTCATGCTCGTCAGCACGCGTCTGTGGTCCCCGACCACGTGTGCACACACTGACTGACTGCGCTACGTCGGGCCCTCTAGTTGGTTTTCCTCCCAACCCAGACTCGAGTCGCCATACCCCCCGCTTTTCAGGTGTAGTGGTCCCTCCTTGAGGTTTAGGAGTGCAGCGCAGAGGTTCGTAGTTGCCAGCTCGCTGGGCAGAGTGTTCACTCAGCATTAGAGTATGTTCTTTTCCCTGTAGATTGTACTTTATTTAGACTGGACTCTGTAGTTAGTTATTTATGTTATTTAAATTGTTAATTATATTGTTTCCTGCATTATTTCATATTTCTATGTCCCTCCACACACACCTTTTAGCCCTTCCGAGCCCTCCGGCTCGTGGGCGATGGGCCAGGATTTGAATGATATAGGGTATTTTTCAGTATCCAGATCTTGGGTCATTACAGATGGTATCATAGTGAGTGTTTGTGGAGCGTACATGGGAATTTGAGATATTACAGTGATCACAGTCCATAAGGTTCAGTACAGTCGGCAGCTGGCATAGGGTTTGTGTTTATTTTCTGCTTTGTTTCTCGCTTGAGAACTAGAGTGCGTGGCGTTGGCGCTGTGAAGGTGGATTTTGTTTTCATTGGAGTGTCGACGTGAGGCATGAGGAATGAGATAGAGAGCTTTCTTCCCCATTGGTGGTGGCCTCGGTTGTGCTGTGTTGGGTGGAGGTTGTCGGCAGGTGCGAGTCAGTGGTGCTGCATTCGAGGAATTTTCGGCGAGGTCAGGTAGCATGCAAGGATTGTTCGTGGTTATGTGGTCATGAATGTGCTTCGAGGGTGTTAATGTCATTTTGGCCCCCCCTAGCTTGAGGTTTAGCCAGGCCCTGAGACGTCGAAATTGCGGTTTGAGGTGGTAGAGTGGGTGCTCTGGTCGAGAATTGTGCTCAGGCCAGTGGAGAATCTTCCTGATGAGCTGCTGGTTGTCGAACTTGACGTTCTCATTATGCTCTATGGTGTCAAAGATGGCATGCCAGTCCTGACTATTTTTGCTGATTTTGAGGCAGGATTGGGCAGAGTTCTCCCAGTGAGCACTAAGTCCTACGCTTTTGCGCATGAATGGGCTGTGTTAGTCCTAGATTTGGTTCGAGATTGTGTGGCGGTGGCTTAGTTTTTGGCCCAGATTGTAGAATTTGGGACCATTGCACCGCTCTTGGATGCATCGTGTGAGGTGGCAGGTGAGATGTGAAGGTTTCGCGGCAGATTCGGGACTCGAGGATGAGCTTTGGCAGGTGCCAATCGTGGCTCGAGTTGTGGCTCTTAGCGTGACGGTGCGCGCGGTGGTAGCTCAAAAGATGGATATTTTGAGGTCTCTAGAATTGAGAATGGATTGGTGTAAGCTGTAGATTTATGGAAAATCCACTAAGATAAAAAAGATATATAAGGGGAAAATAAGAGGAAAGAAGAGAAGAAAGGGAGCGATAGAGCATACGCGGATGCTAAGGGGAAAGGTGATCGCCAGACGGGTTACTTCAAAAGAATATGAATAATAAAATATAGGGAGGGATCATGATATAAGTGCCTTTAAAATATTCGGGGGAGATTGTGAGTGCACCTTCTCTTTCTATCGGCAGGCTGATGAAGAGAGTTCTTCTATTTTAATTACCCTTGCAAAACAAAGAAAACACCAATAAAAGAATTGGATTAGAATGGTAAGATGTGTAGCATCAAATTTCAATATGAAATAAACAATGAAACATGGATGTGAACACACCTTATTGGTGTTAGCCTTTAAACCCCAATGCAAAGGGTGGATAAAAATATGATGTGATGAAAATAGGAGGGAGGGTGCAAGTGTTGCACAAAGGGAGGTCTCAACGTGGTTGAGATGATGAAATAAAGAAGAGAAACATGATATGATGCATGCAATGCTAAAGTAAATAAAAATAAGAGAAGAGGGAGAGAGAAAGGCTTATTGATTTTCTCCAATTTGACTTCAAGGGATGAATAACTCCAAAGGATAAAGCTTTGGGCACATGGGAGTCTCCTCCTTGAGCCTTCAAACCAGCAGCACCTCCCCTTGAATTGAAGAACCAGCCTTCAACACAAGGGAGAGAGGGGTCCTATTTATAGGGCTAAAATTCGAAGGTTAATCCTATAGAAAATAGGAAAACCAATTTTAATAGGATTTGGAAGAAAATATTCATTGGCCAAGTGTCTCCCCAGCCTTAGAAAGCCTTAGGATCCTTTCCTAATGGAAAAGGAGCTCAAAACGGAGAAGGAAGGAGGTTTTGTCCGGATTCGAAACTCTGTAAGAATGGGCGACCACCACAGCGGGTGTCAACTAAAATAGCGATAGTTTGAAGAGGCGCCAATTCTGAGTCATTTTAGGAAGGATTAGGAAATTCCAAAATTAGAAAAGAATTGGCATCCAAGGGCTGGTCGCCAATTAGGATTTAATACAAATTTTCGACAGAGTTAAAAGCTCAAAATAAGGCAAGGAAGAATGCGTCCGGGGTCTTGGACGCATCTTAAAATAGGCATCTGGGTGGAAAGACGCCCTTTCATCAATATTTTGGAAATTAAAAAATTATCAAAAATCGGAAAAGGAAATCGTGTCCACTAGGTCAGACGTGATTTCAAAAATTGTGTAAATTTGGTAATGTATTCAAAAAAATAGAAAGGGGAATTAACGTCAAGATGATGGTCGCCCATTCAAGAATTGGCGGCTACATAGAAAGTCGTTAATTCTTTGAGGAGGCTAATGAAAAGAATAGGCGTCGAAGGGCCTGCCACAGTTTCAAGAACGCGTCTGCGGTGTCGGATACATTTTCAGAAAATAGCGTCCTTTGAAAAGGTGCTAATTGAATAATTAAAATGGATAATAGAAAACGCGTCGAGGGTCCCAGACGCGTTCAAGAAACGGCGACCTTCTAGATGGACATTTATTGAATAAATATTTCATGCCAAAATAGTGAGAAAATAAGAACGCATCCACCAAAGGGGACACGTATTTGAAAAGGTCGACTCCTCCCAGGTTGATGCGTCGACTCAGAAGAAATGGCGTCAATTCGAAAAGGCTTTGATTCTTTCTGGAAAAAATTGGCGTCCAACAGACTGTCGCTAATTCTGAAATTTTTTGACAAATTAGAGAAAAGCCCAGGAAAAATAGAAAAAATGGCAGAAAGCTGGGGAAAGATGATTAATCAAGAAAAATGAGGGAAACCACTCAAATAAGTCAATTTGAGGGTCAAATCGGGACATCACAATGCGATACAAGATATGCTCAAAATGATGTCAATTTTGACGTGTCTACATTAGCCTGGACAGATTTGAGGGAATGATGTTCGGTGGCTAGAGGTGTAGAGACCTTCGTGTTGAGTAGTGGATGACGGATCTAGAGGGGAGGGGTGAATAGATTTGCCCCTCTTTTCACAGAACACCCCTCTTTAAAGCTAGATAAAGAGAATCGCAGTAGAATATAACTAGCTTAACGAAGGACACAACGATTTGCTTAGCAAGATGAATAAGTAATATAAAGATTAAACCTAAGCATGCATCTAGCACATAGCAATCGCACAAGCAAACCACAACGCAAAAGATTTTAAGGTGGTTCGGACTGAATCCTCAGTCCTACGTCCACCCCTCACCAAACCAGGTGAAGCTCCACTAGTGCAGCGCACCAAACCGCAGATCGGAAAAACCTCCGATTGCCTTCCTACTAACCACCGGTAGGGACGTCAACACTGCAGATTAGAGAACTTCCGATTACCTTCCTACTAACCACCGGTAGGGACGATTCTCAGTTTCAATAGTTTGGACAAAATGAAAAGAGAACAAATATGAAAGTGTTCAAACAAGAGATGAAATATGCTCAGAGAGAAAGGATCTTGTCTGAGATTGCTAGAGCTTGAATCTGATTCTTTAATAGATGTAGATCACCAACAGAGGCTTGTTTCTTCTTCACAAAGTTCTCCTCTTGATTCAGCAACAATGGCTTCTTCTTTCTTGTGGAATGGGCTTCCTTGGATCCCCTTGAGTTGATGAAGAAGACTATGGATGTAGCTTTGATCACCCTTGAGAACCTTGCTTGCTTCTAACTTCCTTGGAGGTTGCTTGCTTCAGATCTAGGCTTGAATCATCTTGGAATGGATGAAGAACTTCTACACGAAGTACTGTTCACGGCTACAGTACCCCTTCTTCCAAGTCTCCTTTGATCTCCCTTGATCCCTCTTTCTTCATTAGGGTTTCTAACCCTCTTGTGTTGGTTTTATATCTTTTGAATGGTCCATAGACAAGCCCTAGACCAGATTCACAAATCATGGGGGATTGGGTGACTTTAGGACTAAACAAATCCAAGAAATGGGGCTGCCCACGAGGTGGAAAACGAAGTCAAATATGGCTGCCTCGGGGCTGGCGGTTGAGGGAGGTAGGTGGCGGTCGACCAGAAATTTACAGAGTTGAAGCATTTTGGTTCTGGAAAAATCGGTTGACCGCCCCTGACTGGGCGATCGATCACTGGCTGCCGGTCGATCGGTCCTTCTTGGGCGGTCGACCGCCAGTTCTGCAGTGTGAGACTTTTCGCGTTTGGCGATTCTTGTCGATCGGAATGACCTAGTCCTACAAAGTGGAAGTGTTAGCCCAATGAAATACATCCAAATAACAATGGCTATGACAAGGTAAGAGTCTTACCAATTGTGCTTGACAGTAAATGACATATACAACCTGTATTGAATAGTATAGAGGGAAGATGCTTATCCCACACGTTTGGTTTGCCAGGAGACTGCCATGAGTTTGATCATTTGATTGATCACGATTTGAAAGGATTTCCATCCTTGTTTAGGCGCGATCATTAGACTTTCACTTTTGTCATCTTCACTCCATTCCTTGGCATATCTGTCATGAAAGAACATCAAGTGTTTCAGTCATATGAGAGTGGGAAACATCAATGACTTATAGTGATTAGCCATTATCAAAACCAAGAATGTCAAATGACTCAAATGACCACAGGGGCACAACATTCTCCCCCTTTTTGATGATGGCAACACTGTGAGTCATTATTTGGTAGAAAACTCCAAGATGGCAAATTTGATAATAGATGCACATGCAGCTCAAGATACAAGATGATGATTATGCTATGCATGGATGAGCAAAGCATGTGAATGGAATGCTATACACAATGCTATGCAAGTTCCTCCTGTGTATGCATATGCACAAAGGTATTCTCCCCCTTTGACAACTCACAAAGTATTCACCAAGTTTCTTCCCTTTGACAACTCATAAAGGCAACTCACAAAATTCTCCCCCTTTGACAACAGCAAAAAGGAGGGATAAGAGAGAGAGACTGTGACAAATGTCGGAGAGATCAGAGTTGAATAGGAGTTTAGAGCAAGCCATTATAGGCAAACCGGAAACATGCCGTGAGCAATATACATGGTTCAAAGCTAATGAAATCCGAGATCATCAACAGAGTTCGAAAAGCAGCTACATCCATATTTTAATAGAAATGAACCAGAAGTGCATATCATGGCAGTGGCGAACCTTTCTTTGTCTTATACATTCATATTCAATAACTTCATCGGGAATAGCACAAACTAGTATTGAGGATAAACAAGCATGACTAAAGTATGGAATTTTATGAATTTAGCACTGTTTTGCATGATCTTTTGCAGTTTTATGCACATGACTCATATTTTATGAGCAATCGAGTCTAGTACATGCCTTCTATCCGTAAGAATACACGTTGTTTAGACGCCAGTATTCCTATGTATTTGGTAAGACTGACTGTTATGCTTCAGAATGAACAGAGATAGCAAAGTCATGTCATGACATATCCGATCTCATTTCTTTGATGAGAAGATATATTTCTCAGCAATTATGCCAGTGCTCTGCCTAGAGTCTAAATTAATTAAGACAGAGATAATAGGGACACATCATGACATATCATCTGTCACTTGTTTTGAGGACGTGACATATTTCTCCGTGCAACAATATCATTGCTCTGTCAAATTGATTTTTATGAATTCCGGCTCATCAAGGTGTTTAACAACAATACTAAGCTTTAGCAACTTCAACCAATGTTACAATGACGTTTGAATTTTCAAATTTCATGATAGTCATTCAAGGCACAACATGCAATCTCTAGTTAAAGTCTATTAAAACCACAGAACATAGATGATTTCATAACAAATATTTCAGAACTTCAAGGAAATCATTAAATCTAAACCATTTTCATTGGATGGATAATCATCAGTTCATATAATAGAAAGCTCTTACGCCATTGTTCCGTCTGTCTCATGATCACATATTCAAGCTAGAAGCCATTGAAGTTCAGATTGCAGGAGATTAAGAAAAGCAACAAGACTCCCCCTAAGGATATGCAGTGAATGCACTCAAGGAGTTATGTTTACAATCAAGTGCAATGACAATTGTCAAGGAGAGGTTGACTTGTACCATGTAGGGGTTGACCTGGTCAAACATAAAGTTGGCAGAGATGAAATGCATGACCCAACACATGGTTGTACACTTATAAATGGTAACAGAATGAAGATGAAACATATGCATGAATGCTTCAAAGAGACAACTCCCCCTTACTATATGGTCTATATGCGACAGTGGCACATAGTACTTGGCGGAGGTGAAACCTCACATATATTGAGTGCTTCTAGACAAGCATAACCTGCCTTTCCATACATCAACATTTAATATACCATGGCCACAGGTATGATGCTACACAAACCATGCAATGCATCGTGAACATGGATTCAACTTAATTGTGCATCATGACTACATGTAATGCTACACCATATGTAAAATGACATAATTACAAATAAACAATGCATGGACACCAATCTGCAAAAATACACAACTAAATTGAACAACATCATCATTTCAATTTTTATTGGCCTGAGGTCGGCAAAGACCAAGCTCCCTTCTGAGTGTAGTAAACATGTCATTACACAAGGACTTGGTGAAGATGTCAGCAATCTGATTTAATGTATCAACAAAATGCAGTTCAAAGTTCTTCTTAAAGACCTCATCTCTAATGAAGTGATGCATAATCTTAATATGTTTGGTCCTAGAGTGCTGGACTGGATTTTTTGCAAAGTTGATAGCACTTGTGTTATCACACAGAATCGGGACACAACCAAGATCCACTAAGTAGTCTTGGAGTTGGTGTTTAATCCACAACACTTGGGTGCCACAACTCCCCGCAGCAACATATTATGCCTCTGCGGTTGAGAGAGCAACCGAGTGCTGTTTCTTTGAGGCCCAAGAAACTAAACACCCGCCCAGAAACTGGCAGTAGCCACTAGTACTCTTGCGATCCAGCTTGCATCCAGCGTAGTCCGCATCAGAATAAGATATAAGAGATAAATCACATGATGATGGATACTACAATCCAAAATCTTGAGTGCCGGCAAGATATCTAAGGATACGTTTGATGGCAGTCAAGTGGGATTCTCTAGGATTAGCTTGAAATCTAACACAGAGGCAAACACTATACTGGATATCTGGTCGGGATGTAGTCAAATAAAGCAAAGATCCAATCATACCTCTATAGACCTTTGCATCCACTAATTTACCATTTTCATCCAAATCCAATGATGTTGAGGTGCTCATAAGAGTTGTAATTATTTTACTATTTATCATGTCAAATCTTTTCAGCAGCTCCTTGATGTATTTGGCTTGACTTATGAAGCACCCATCTTCTCCTTGGTTGACCTACAAACCGAGAAAAAATTGGAGTTCTCCCATTAGTCTCATCTCGAATTCGCTAGTCATGAGGTTAGCAAATTTCTCACACATTTCAGATTTAGTAGAACCAAACACAATATCATCAACATAAATTTGAACAATCAAGATGTTCTTACCTTGCTTCTTGGTGAAAAGTGTTTGATCTACCTTACCTCATGTGTATCCTTTCTCAATGAGGAATGAGCTTAGTCTCTAATACCAAGCTCTTGGTGCTTGCTTCAAGCCATAAAGTGCCATGTCTAGCTTGTATACAAAATCTGCATAGTTAGAGTTCTCAAAGCCAGGGGGCTGTTCCACATAGACTTCTTCTTTGATAAAACCATTCAAGAAAGTACTTTTTACATCCATTTGATACAACTTTATTCTAAGGGAGCATGCAGCTTGGTTTTAGATGTTGACTCCTACTGAAAGCATGCATGGGTTGGCAATGAACTATGCAGCCTAAGACTTATGTGAATGCACAATGCAATGAAGATGTTGCATGATGATTGCACATTTTTTTGTGTTTTCCTAAACATGATTTGCATTAGAGTATATGAGATCACAAGATGATGCAAACACAAATCATTCACAATTGATTTTAAACTGAATGCAACATGATGGTGCCAATTGCTAGACTCCCCCTTTGAACAATGCTAACATGAATAACAAGTTGAAAATGTAGCCATGATATGCATCATCAAAACTAAAATCTAAGAATTTCATGTGGTTGATATCAGGTACCAAACAACTCATCATTACATCAACTTCATCAGCATAACAAGTTTATCATGAATTAAACAGTTGAAATAATTGATCTCTGGTACACGGCGGAGGTTTTGATCTTAGATCCTTCTCACGCATAGTAAGAGTTCTGGGCAAGCATGACTTGCCTTTCTACTCTAGACCATTTGAAATACCAGAGGTCAAGCAGGGTGTAAGCAATTAATCTAGCTCATGTGTTCATCTTCACACCATGGGGGACAAATCATCATTTCAAACAAGCAATTCAGTTTGCAGAATTTTATTGAACAAAATGGGCAAACTTATGATGCACTATCTACATGTCAAGACTAAACATGCAAAATGACAGGAAATAAAAAAATTATTTATATACCTGTGCCTTGAGCTTTTATTTACCTGACCATTCATTTCTCAGCTCCAAGGCATCCTACACCCAAAATTCTCATTTGGAATTTTTAGGTACCCAAGCTTGCTTGGGTCCTTGTGGGTTAGCAACATGTTTAGCATCTTGGCTCATCTTTTTCAGGGCAATCACATCATCCTCCCTCATTGTGTGGCAATCATATATCGCATGCCCATTTTTTCCACAATAGAAACAACACACAAAAGATTGATTATTCTTTTTATGTTCATGTACGTGTGCATGTGGACTATACTTTTATGGGCGAGCATGATTTTTATCTTTCATGGTATGAGGGTGGTGTCTTTCTTTCAGATGCCAGCATTCCTGGTCAGTGTGACCAGTCTTACCACAATGAAAGCAGCAAAGAGAATTATTTCTTTTAAAGGCCATGGGGAGTGTCGACCTGTCTGGATAGGAATGTCGACACTTCTGATTCTCCATGCGATTTTGTGCAGAGTTCTGCTGAGCAGGCCCTCTGCCAGTGTTGACTTGTTTCTTTCCTTGCCCTTTCACTTGTTGTCCTGCTCTAAGCTTATCATTTCTCAGGATGAAACAATCATGCACAGTGTGACCATGTCTACCACAATAATAACAATGGACATTCGTTTTGTGGAAAGTATGGTATTTAGCACTGGACATGTTGTGGTGCATGTTTGGATGAGCATGCTGAATTTCGCTTTTCTTTCGAGCAATATGCCTTTTTTGGTGACCACGGGAAGTGGTGGCTTCTGATGAGCCAGAATCTTGGTCTTGGGCAAACATTGACAGAAAGTCATTCAAACATTGAATTTCATTTTCAAGCGAGGAAATATGTTGTTTAGATTCAGCACGATCCTCTTCGCATGCTGCCCATTGCTCATTGATCATGGCATTTACCTCTTTAAGATTTTGATTTTCATGTTCTAAAGCATGCAATGTTTCAGAGCAATCATCAATGACAGTTTTGCCTTTTCCAAGTGCAACCAGTTTTTCATTCACTTCTTCTTCATCTTGTTCAAGTTCAATTTTCTTTTCCAACAATTCTCTATTCTCTTCTTTCAGAAAATCAATCAGATTTTGTTGCCATTCAAGATCATCATGGAGACCCATATTTATCTTTTTCAAGAACAAGCATTCTTCGCATGCAAAATTAGCAGAGCATGAAACTTCAGTTTCTTTTAGGACCTTTTCACTTTGAGTTTCAAAATTTTTACTTTCTTAAATCAACCTCTCATCATGAATTAGCCCATCGGCCATAGTTTGATCATTAGATATTGACTTAAGTTAGTTTTAAAGTTTTATTACAATTTCTTCCAACCTAGTGATTTCATCATGAAGATTTTCATTTTCATCCCTTAGACATGCAATGTTTTGTTTATGCGTATCTAGATCAGAAGAAAGAGTGTCATTAAGCTCTTCAAAAGCAGAACAATTTTTACAAAAAGAGCTTTCATTTTGGTTACTTTTCTTGAGATCCTTTTTCAAATTTTTATTTTCTGATTTTACCTTTTTGTATTGTGTAATCAACTCATCATAGGCTTCCATAAGCTCTTCAAAAGTGAATTCCTCGGAGTTAGAGTTTACTTGTGATGAGGATGTATTGCTGGACTGTTCTGCACGGTCGGCCATGAAGCATTCTTGTTCTTGTTCCTTCCCTTCATGAATTTTCACCAACTTGTCCAGTACTTGCTTGGCTGTGCTGCAGGAGGACACAAGATGAGTTAGTCTGAGATCAACTGCAGCTGTAATTAAGTTATATGCAACAAGATTATCATTGTGTTTGTTCTCATGTTCGACTGACCATTCAATTGAATTTGATGGCAGCTCATGAGGACCATCGTATATAAGAGTCCACAATTGTGGATCTATGGAGCTAACATAGATGAACATTCTCCCTACCCATGTAGAAAAATCTGAACCATCATAAATGGGTGGAGAAACCATCGAAGCATGTGTAGCATATGAAGCCATTTAAATAAAATACACCGGGATCTTTCCCTACATATCGTAGGATCTGGGAATGGCAGAGCTAGGCTCTGATACCACTTGTTGAGTAGTGGATGGCGGATCTAGAGGGGAGGGGTGAATAGATCTGCCCCTCTTTTCGCAGAACACCCCTCTTTAAAGCTAGATAAAGAGAATCGCAACGGAATATAACAAGCTTAACGAAGGACAACGAAGGACACAACGATTTGCTTAGCAAGATGAATAAGTAATATAAAGATTAAACCTAAGCATGCATCTAGCACATAGCAATCACACAAGCAAACCACAATGCAAAGGATTTTAAGGTGGTTCGGACTGAATCCCCAGTCCTACGTCCACCCCTCACCAAACCAGGTGAGACTCCACTAGTACAGCGCACCAAACCGCAGATCGAAAAACCTCTGATTACCTTCCTGCTAAACACCAGTAGAGACGTCAACACCGCAGATCGGAGAACTTCCGATTGCCTTCCTACTAACCACCGGTAGGGACGATTCTCAGTTTCAATAGTTTGGACAAAATGAAAAGAGAACAAATATGAAAGTGTTTAGACAAGAGATGAGATATGCTCAGAGAGAAAAGATCTTGTCTGAGATTGCTGGAGCTTGAATCTGATTCTTCAATAGATGTAGATCACCAACAAAGGCTTCTTTCTTCTTCACAAAGCTCTTCTCTTGATTCAGCAACAATGGCTTCTTCTTTCTTGTGAAATGGGCTTCCTTGGATCCCCTTGAGTTGATGAAGAAGACTATGGATGTAGCTTTGATCACCCTTGAGAACCTTGCTTACTTCTAACTTCCTTGGAGGTTGTTTGCTTCAGATCTAGGCTTGAATCACCTTAGAATGGATGAAGAACTTCTACACGAAGTACTGTTCATGGCTACAGTACCCCTTCTTCCAAGCCTCCTTTGATCTCCCTTGATCCCCCTTTCTTCATTAGGGTTTCTAACCCTCTTGTGTTGGTTTTATATCTTTTGAATGGTCCAAAGACAAGCCCAAAACTAGATCCACAAATCATGGGGAATTGGGTGACTTTAGGACTAAATAAATCTAAGAAATGGGGCTGCCCACGAGGTGGAAAACGAATGTAGATCTCTAATTTAGAATAATCCACTTAAAAGAAATATCAATAAAAAATGATAACAATAATAAGCATGAGCACGAGGTGCTAAGGGGAGTGTGTGATCGCCAGAGACACGAGTGCCTCAAAAATATAATAATGAAAACATGGGAGAGATGATCGCGAAAAATACCTCAAAAGTGTGGGGATGTGAGTGCTTCCTTTCTCTTCAAATCGGCCGGCCGATGAAGAGAGTTCTTCCTTTGATTACCCTTGCAAGACAAAGACAACACCAATAAAGAAATTGCATTAGATATGTGGTGAGTGTAGCATCAATTCCTAAATAAAGATGAGCATGAAATCATGGTGAAGAACACACCTTAAGGGTGTTGGCCCTTAAACCCCTATGCAAAAAGGGTGTGGGAGATATGAATGCATGTAAAAAAAAAATATAATGGGGAAAGAGTGCAAGAGATGCACTAAAGGGGAGATCTCAATATAATTGAGAGGAAAATCAACATAATAATGATGAAATATATGATGCATGATGCATGAATTATGAAGATAAGAAATAGAATAAAAAGGAGATAAGATAAAAATCTTGTTTGTGGTCCCTTTGGCTTGATGCTCGATGGAGAGAAACTTCAAAAGATGGGATGATGACTTGATGTGAAGAAGCCTCCTTAGCCGATGCCACCTTCGGTTCCTGTAAAGAAAGAAAACAAACAGAAGAAGAAGGAGAAGACAGAAGAAGAAGGGGAGGAAGAATACAGAAGAAGAAAGAAGAAAAAGAAACAGCACAGAATAAGAAAAAGAAGACAGAAGGAGAAAGAAGAAAAACGTGGGAGGGAGAAAAGGAGAACAGAAGAAACAAAAACACAGAAGAAGAAGAAGAAAAAAAACGGAAGAAGAAAAAACAAAAACCCAAGAAGGAGACCGGAAGCCGAAGCAGGAGAATAAGAACCACCCCTTCACAGAGCTACCGAAGTTCTATTAAGGATAGAAGAAGAGATAAGAAGGAAAGAGTCCAATGGAAGAAAAGATAAGAAGGGGCAAGAGCCCAAAGAGGGGAGGATTAAGCTGGGCAAGAACCCAAACGAAGTAGGGACTCTCTGGGGAAAGGCTGCGTTCGTTCGGAATACAAAAGTGAAACACGACTTGGTTCAGGGCGTCAATTGTTGAATTGACGACCTGCCCAGAGGGCGTTTCTTAAAAACACGCCTTAGACTAAGGCGTCTCTTCCTGGATCAATTTTGGAAATAAGTCTTTCTTTTATTTGAAAATTCTGAAACACGCCTTAGGAAGAGGCTTTATTTAAAACACGCCTTAGGAGAAGGCGTTATTTATTTGAAACACGCCTTAGGAAGAGGCTTTATTTAAAACACGCCTTAGGAGAAGGCGTTATTTAAAACACGCCTTAGGAGAAGGCGTTATTTATTTGAAACACGCCTTAGGTGAAGGCGTTATTTAAAACACGCCCTAGCCCAGGTCGTTAATTCTGAAAAATTAGAGAAAATATCCAAAAAAAAACCAGAAAAATCCAGAAAATAGAGAAAAATAGGAAAAGAGGAGGAAAAGTGAGAAATCCAAGAAAAGTGGGAAAAAACACTCAAACGAAGCTAATTTGAGGGTCAAATTGGGGCATTACAAGGTAATATGAGATGTACTCACAGTAACGTCAATTTTGGCGTGTCTACAGCTGCCCCGCCTTGGCGTCTGCTTTGCAAGGGAGCGTAGCAAACTGAAAAGTAGATGCCAAGGTGTGATGAGACACGCAATCAACATCACTTGATAAGAAATGAAATCAAAAGCTCGAGATGAAGCAAATCTCGGGAAATCCAACGAAATCAACAATGTTTGGATAAAAGGGGAGATGTGCACGAGGGCACGAAGGAGAATGATCAACTTCCAGCGCGGTGGAAGTACCTCAGGTCACAAACCTGTAGGTTTCACCATTGGGGAGCGGTTACCAGCTAATGTGGACATGCTGCAGCCAAGGTGGATCAAAGGGAAAAGGATTAAAATAAGATGATAGAAATCCAAACAAGGAGCTTCCGGAAAACAACCCAAAACAGCGACAAAACAAACTGAGGATTCAATTCGGCAATGAAAATCTCATATCTTGGAAATTAGTGATCAATTCGACTCCCAAACAGCTCATCAGAATGATTTTTCAACAGTTGATTCAAAGTCCTACATGAATGCATGCTGGGTTTAAAGGGAAAATAACAAATAAAGATATAATATAATCAAGGATAATATTGTTAAACTGCCAAGACTGGGTCAAGAAACCAATTTCGCGAGCTGATACTAAGTCGAAACCCGTTTATCCACGCACCAATTCGCAAAAGGGAACCATCGTCCCCAGTCTTGGACGGCTCAACGGCCTATCCGTGTGATTAAGACTCCTCTGGAATCATCATTGTTTTTGATGAAGGGGAACTCAAATCCCAGATTTACCAAAGCCACAAGGTCTTTGATATAATCTAGTAGCGTATGTAACATATAGTAAAAATGCATACAGGGAGATGGTGATAGCAATGAGCATGGGAACTGAGAAATGAGCTGCAAGCACCGCGGGGCTTTGATGATGATGCCCAGTCGGCGGGACCAAGAGCTTCTTATCCTGCGCTCAAAAATTCATTAGCCAAGATATAAAAGATAACAAGCAATGAATAAGGCACTTAAGCATAGCAAACATAGCCATTAATAACACATAGTAAGGCAAAGCATGGATAGCATGAATAGCATGGCATTGCAAAGCATCATTATTTGTTATTTTGTCATGAGGAAACAATCTGGCTAATCAAGATTTGGAGTTGAAAGCTCAAGATCTGATAAGGCCCATTAGCGGAGTGATTAGCAGGAGTAGATTAAAAAGATTTGGAGATGAATAATAATCAGGAGATATGATAGGGAGATGACAATCAAAATGCCCAGGGAGATATAAAGAATTGATAATCAAATGCCCAGCGGCAAGTCATGAAAATGTCGGGAAGAATCAATGGATTGATAACAATAAGTGGAAAGGGGACTCATCCCGTGCTCTTAGTCCTTGCAAAGTTTGTTGTTCCTGCAAAAGGCACCATCAGAAAATACAATGCAAAATTTTTGGAGTTTGAAATATGCAAATTTTTATGAGTTTTGATAAAGATATTCAAATTTTTATGGAGTTTGAGAAATATTTAGATTTTTATGGATTTTGGAAAATATCTGAACTTTTCTGGAGTTTTGGAAAATATTTCAAATTTTTTTTTGGAAAATATTTCAAATTTTTGTTGGATTTTGATTTTAGACATTACTAATGCAGCATCAAAGGGTTATTTTTGAACCACTGGCTAGGGGTCCTAGTTCCTTCCCTTTTCGCTAAAATTACCCAAAGCTAGGCGTGCATTGAAAGTGGCATCCTATAACCGACCGTCTTTGATCAACGGTGCCCCTACCAAGGCCATACCCGAGAAACATTCGGTCTTGGAGGGAGAAGAGAAGAATAATTGGAGATAAGCTTTGTGCAGGATGGGAGATATCGGGACTTGAATTCCTTCCAAGGCGTTAACCCTCAAAGAGGTAGTCTGTTGCGCCGGGGCTTTATGCCTTTGATTCTTAGACCCTTGACATGCATACGACCAGGATTTTCCCTGCAGGGACTTTGCCACTCTTGACATGACATAATTCATACTTTTGCATTTATCAAACTTTTGACTTGATTTTCATAATAGCCCTTGTGGCAAGATTTATCATGAAAGCTCATATTGATTTTGGGTTAAGACTGCCCCTATTTGAGACTCCTCTCGTATTGGGGATTACCGAGGTTGGTCATCTCATCCGTCGACCTCTTGCCCCTGCATTCGGCCGAGTAAAGAAGAGAAAAGACTTCCAGATATACTCATGGCATGGCCAAAGTAGCAACGGTGTTTTAACCAAGGAGCCGGCTAAGGACGCCGTGAAGTGTGTGGAATGCCCAGCTAAGGGTTACTCTTAACAAGCAGGGAGAGAATGTTGAATTCCCAGCGCGGGTTCTTATTAACCAAAGGTGCTGCGAAAGCAAGTCTAAAGACTCTTTTGAGGAGATTAAATTAAACAAAAGCTTAAGATAAAGGTTTTTAAAAAAAACCACTCTTAATCATGTTAAGAAGCACTTGATTTTGAAAATCATGCGTGAAGTAATGAGAAAATGATATCATTAAAATGCATACTTACGCCAATATGTTACCTTGCAACCTTTCTTGAAGCAGCTGTCAGAGGTGAGGTTGATCATCGTGGGATAGTCCTCTTTGGCAGTCAAAAGGATTGGCAGCAAAGGATTTCGTGAGTGGCTTAACAAGAAGGAGTGGTGCCAAGACCAGACTCAGACGAATAAGGAAAAAAGGAAGAGAGGCGAGGGCTAGAACTCCCTCACTAAGGCGCGGAGACCCTGATCACATGGAACAGTCTACAGAAGAAGCGGAGAATTAGAAGGATGAGTGAGGGCTAAAGCCTCGAAAGTAATGGGAGAAAGGGCAGATGCCCAAGGCAGTGGATGTGGAAGAAGTTGGGTCGGACCCAGAATCAGGAGGAATTGGAAGAAGAAATTGGTAGATAGAAAGAGGCGGATCCAGAGGGTCCGGAGGCGAAGGAGCATCGTGAGAGGAGAAATCATGATAGGAGGAATCCGGAGGCTCCGGAGGGATGACAAAGGGAGGGACGCGATGCCCTGAGACAAAATCAGAAAAAGAGTGATGAAAAAGGAAGGAAAAAATGAAGGATGTGATGTTTAGGAAGATTAGAAAGATGAATCGGAAGAAAGATGGAGGGTCCGGAGGTTCCGGAGGAATGAGATGGAAAGGGGCGTGATGTCTTGGAAAATGATAGAGAGAATAAGACGGAGAATCCGGAGGTTTCGGAGGAATGATGGAAGGAGGGACGCGATGCCCAAGAAGGTCCGGAGATTCTGGAGAAATGAGGTGGAAAGGGGCGCAATGCCCGAGGGGAAGGTCCGGAGGTTCCGGAGGTAGCAAACGGAGAGGGGCACGATGCCCAAAGGACAAAGAGAGGGGTGAAAGATCCGGAGGTTCCGGAGGTTCCGGAGGTTCCGGAGGAAGCAAATAGAAAGGGGCGCGACGCCCTGAAAGGACAAGAGAAGGATCCGGAGGTTCCGGAGGAATAGAATCAGAAAGGGCGAGATGCCCAAAGAGGAGGGATAAAATTCCTGGAGGTTCTAGGGAGATAGCAGGAAAAGGGACGCGATGCCCCAGGGATAGTGGATAAGAAGATGAAGATGAATAAGATGGGAAATGTGGAATATCCGGCGATGCCGGAAGGCGGGGAAGATACGGGTTTGGAGACCCGGGAAGCAGGAGGTGCAAATGCATATGAATGCAATAGAATGGACGTGATGAATGCAGTGAATGCATGAACGCAATGAAATGCAAAGAAGATGAGGAATGCGAAGGGTGAGAGGGTGAGATCCTCCTCTTTCCCCTGGGAGTGGCCCATGAAGAAAACGTGATAGACAAGAATATGGATGGAGTGGGATAGAGGGTGGATAAAGGAGTGGAAGGCCCCTTAGCATCAAGATAACCGCCCCTCCACGGCAGTGAAAGTGTATAGTCAATTGGCCCAATAAAAGGAGCTTCAATAAGTGGCAACCCCCTTAGAAGGTAAAGATCAACAATGTGAGGGAGTTGGAGAGTTGGAACGGGAAGCATCGTGTTGCCCATTGAATGTGGCATATATGGAATGTTGAGCAAAATGGGCATTCGCCCCTTATAAGGAATAATGAATTTGGAATTCGAAAGTAGGAACAAGGGGTGCCCTGCCCGGCCCTTAGACGACATCAACGCCCGGCATTCTTCTCTGAATAAGGGCAGCGGCTTAGCCTCTTCAATCGTGCTCGGCAAAATAACCCGGATTGGCATCCGGCAAATGAATTCCTGTATCTTGAACGGCATAGCCACGGCCAAATCCTTCTTGCCCGGCTCTTGATCATCCTTGGCGCAAGTACTTATAGCGGTGCTCCCCTTCCGAGTAGTAAAGGGAGGTGAGGCGGAGGCGGAAGGCTTCATGAATAGTGGAGGTATAATGGAAGGTGTTGGAGAAAGGATAAGTGGAAGTGGAGGTTCAAACACGTCGAGCTTTTCATTTTGCTTGGAAGCAGTCGGGATTGGCTCAAGTGCAAAAAGGGGTGGATCCTGCTCAGGATTAACCATGGGTAAAGATGAAGGGTTAAGTGGCGGAATAGGCAAAATGGGTTTTAGGGAAGGTGGTAATGGGATAACGGGAGGTTGAATCGAGGAAATTTCAATGGTGGGCTCGATGGAGGCTAAAGGCTCAATATGTGGAGGTTTTATAGTGGAAGGCTCGGGGGATGCTAATGGTGTGAAGGTTGATGGTATGGTGGGTGGAGGTGTAGTTGGTGGAGGTTTAATGGAAGGTTCTGGGATAGGAGGAGACTCAATAGGCGCCGGCGCAGGCGATTGGAATGTCGACCCATCGTCGTAACACCAACTAGTCTCATAAACAGGGGTTGAATTAGGAGTGATTTCCTCCTGAGCAGGGGGTTCATCGAAGGAAAATGGGGGAAGAGGGAAACGAAGGTAACTCGGAAGGGGTGCCTGCGGGGCTTCATCATCATCGTATACTGCCTCGGATTCTTCAATTACCGGCTCTCTCTCGCTTGGAATGCCGATACCATAATCATCTCTCCTATCCTTCCATTCTCTCTCCAACTTAGTGATCTCGTCCAAAGCGGCGTGGAGGGGATTGACTGGAGTAGGAGGAGTCGTGACCCTCTTTATTTGTTCCTCGATCAAAGTAATCTTATCAAGCAGAGATTGTTGGAGGGGTGTAACTGGAGCAACCGAGGGCTGGCAGGGCCTTGAAGGAGGAAGGGCCGCATAAAAAGGCCGTGGAGGGGAATTAATGGGCCAGCCCATGGAAGAACCCGGATGGGCCGGATTACAAGGAATAAATGGGCCTCGGGGCCGCGGTGGAGGAGGAATAGAAGGAGGCGTGTGATGGGCCACCCGAGGGGAAGCATGAATAGAAGGAGATGGGTAATGGGCTACCCGATTAGAAATATGAGTGGAAGAAGGAAGTGGGTGATGGGCCACCCGAGTGTGAATAGAAGAGGGAAGTGGGTGATGGGCCACCCGAATAGAATTGGAAGGAGGGAGAGATGCTTGAGATGTACCCTCAACGGCAGCCTTAAGGGCTTGGATCTGTTGAGGGGTAAGATGATCTAACGCATGAATGATCTGGGAGACTTTCTCATCATTGGGACGAGAGGATCCCGAGGGAGTAGTGGCTCGAAATTGAGTTGGAGGAGGGGGTCGGGCATGACCATGAGAATAAGGACGTGGTCCCTTGAAATAATGGTGAGAATGCTGATTAACATGTTGAAATTGAGGATATGAAGTGCTAGGTTGTGCATCCTCATGAATTGAATTGAACATGTTTCTATCATGGTAAGCCATTATATAATCAAAATTCTCAATAATTATGCAAATAAGCACACAAGTTGGAATGATTACCGTGATTTTGATTTGTTTAATCCTTGGTGAATTAATGAATTTTAATAAAGTTTGGAAAGATTCACACAAGGAGAGTCCTAGTTTCAATATGATTCACTTCAATGCCAACTAGAAACTCTCACTCACCACGTGTTAGGCCAACTATATCGGGACTCCAAAAGGGTACAACCTGCCCGGCGTCCGTGAGGGAATCCACGGGTGCGGGGACTTATGGAGGCTTGGTTTAGGAATTTCCAATCCAAAGAGACGGAATGCTCAATGGAGGGTCGTTCCTTCACCAAGGGGGTGTGTGGCTCCTAGTATAAAGAGATAAGGCCTCTCAAACCAATGCAGAATGAATGAATGAATGCAAGATATAAGCAGAAATATGATACAGTGATAAACAAAGGAGTTCGGTGAAAACACAGGAATAAGACGCCCTGGGGCAGGGCGCTATAAATCAAAAGACGCCCTGGGGCAGGGCGCTACCAATGGAAAAGACGCCCTGGGGTAGGGCGTGAAACACTGTGGGGAGATGCCAACCAAGTCAAGAAACGCCCCGTGGTGAGGCGTTACAAATAAAAGGACGCCCTTGACCAAGGGCGTCAAATCATGAAACAGCGCCTTGGTGTGAGGCGCTAATCAAGAAAGAAACGCCCTGGGGAAGGGCGTGAATTCAACAGATCACCAAATATAATAAAAACGCGTCCTGACAGAAGGCGTTAAACAGGGAAAAGGCGCCCTATGCTAGGGCGTTAACAAAAAACGCGCCTCTGTCAGAGGCGTTAATTGCCTTATTCCAGAAACTCTTCACGGCCAGCAGTAGCAGAGAAACACTCACAGAGTCAATCACAGTCAATCAACAAATATGAATATCAAAACATAATCATGCTCATCAAATTTTATTTTTTTTTGGATAAAGTGGGATTTCAAAAAGAAATCTATCAACTGACAAATCACAAGTGGGACAAGAAAACAATGGAGGGTGCCCGAGGGGCACAAAGGAGGGGTACCGTGGATACCAATAGGAAAGGGCACGCGAGGGTGCCAAGGGGAAAGGGGTAATCAAATGAAAAATGAAAAGTGTCCCACCGTGATCGCCAATTTGTAGATCTCTAATTTAGAATAATCCACTTAAAAGAAATATCAATAAAAAATGATAACAATAATAAGCATGAGCACGAGGTGCTAAGGGGAGTGTGTGATCGCCAGAGACACGAGTGCCTCAAAAATATAATAATGAAAACATGGGAGAGATGATCGCGAAAAATACCTCAAAAGTGCGGGGATGTGAGTGCTTCCTTTCTCTTCAAATCGGCCGGCCGATGAAGAGAGTTCTTCCTTTGATTACCCTTGCAAGACAAAGACAACACCAATAAAGAAATTGCATTAGATATGTGGTGAGTGTAGCATCAATTCCTAAATAAAGATGAGCATGAAATCATGGTGAAGAACACACCTTAAGGGTGTTGGCCCTTAAACCCCTATGCAAAAAAGGGTGTGGGAGATATGAATGCATGTAAAAAAAAAATATAATGGGGAAAGAGTGCAAGAGATGCACTAAAGGGGAGATCTCAATATAATTGAGAGGAAAATCAACATAATAATGATGAAATATATGATGCATGATGCATGAATTATGAAGATAAGAAATAGAATAAAAAGGAGATAAGATAAAAATCTTGTTTGTGGTCCCTTTGGCTTGATGCTCGATGGAGAGAAACTTCAAAAGATGGGATGATGACTTGATGTGAAGAAGCCTCCTTAGCCGATGCCACCTTCGGTTCCTGTAAAGAAAGAAAACAAACAGAAGAAGAAGGAGAAGACAGAAGAAGAAGGGGAGGAAGAATACAGAAGAAGAAAGAAGAAAAAGAAACAGCACAGAAGAAGAAAAAGAAGACATAAGGAGAAAGAAGAAAAATGTGGGAGGGAGAAAAGGAGAACAGAAGAAACAAAAACACAGAAGAAGAAGAAGAAAAAAAACGGAAGAAGAAAAAACAAAAACCCAAGAAGGAGACCGGAAGCCGAAGCAGGAGAATAAGAACCACCCCTTCACAGAGCTACCGAAGTTCTATTAAGGATAGAAGAAGAGATAAGAAGGAAAGAGTCCAATGGAAGAAAAGATAAGAAGGGGCAAGAGCCCAAAGAGGGGAGGATTAAGCTGGGCAAGAACCCAAACGAAGTAGGGACTCTCTGGGGAAAGGCTGCGTTCGTTCGGAATACAAAAGTGAAACATGACTTGGTTCAGGGCGTCAATTGTTGAATTGACGACCTGCCCAGAGGGCGTTTCTTAAAAACACGCCTTAGACTAAGGCGTCTCTTCCTGGATCAATTTTGGAAATAAGTCTTTCTTTTATTTGAAAATTCTGAAACACGCCTTAGGAAGAGGCTTTATTTAAAACACGCCTTAGGAGAAGGCGTTATTTATTTGAAACACGCCTTAGGAAGAGGCTTTATTTAAAACACGCCTTAGGAGAAGGCGTTATTTAAAACACGCCTTAGGAGAAGGCGTTATTTATTTGAAACACGCCTTAGGTGAAGGCGTTATTTAAAACACGCCCTAGCCCAGGTCGTTAATTCTGAAAAATTAGAGAAAATATCCAAAAAAAACCAGAAAAATCCAGAAAATAGAGAAAAATATGAAAAGAGGAGGAAAAGTGAGAAATCCAAGAAAAGTGGAAAAAAACACTCAAACGAAGCTAATTTGAGGGTCAAATTGGGGCATTACAAGGTAATATGAGATGTACTCACAGTAACGTCAATTTTGGCGTGTCTACAACGAAGTCAAATATGGCTGCCTCGGGGCTGGCGGTCGACCGGAGGTAGGTAGTGGTCGACCAGAAATTTACAGAGTTGAAGCATTTTGGTTCTGGCAAAATCGGTTGATCGTCCCTGACTGGGCAGTCGACCACTGGCTGTCGGTCGACCGGTCCTTCTTGGGCGGTCGACCGCCAGTTCTGTAGTGTGAGACTTTTCACGTTTGGCGATTCTTGTCGACCGGAATGACCTAGTCCTGCAAAGTTGAAGTGTTAGCCCAATGAAATACATCCAAATAACAATGGCTATGACAAGGTAAGAGTCTTACCAATTGTGCTTGACAGTAAATGACATATACCACCTGTATTGAATAGTAGAGAGGCTAGATGCTTATCCCACACGTTTGGTTTGCCAGGAGACTGTCATGAGTTTGATCATTTGATTGATCATGATTTGAAAGGATTTCCATCCTTGTTTGGGCGCGATCATTAGACTTTCACTTTTGCCATCTCCACTCTATTCCTTGGCATATCTGTCATGAAAGAACATCAAGTGTTTCGGTCATATGAGAGTGGGAAACATCAATGACTTATAGTGATTAGCCATTATCAAAACCAAGAATGTCAAATGACTCAAATGACCACAGGGGCACAACACTTCGAGGCTGGCGTCTTTTATGGTTTTTCACTCCTCGGTAAGCGTTTTGGCATGTTGATGGTTCTTGGATCAGAGGCAAGCATAGGTATGGAGCGTGTGGCAGGGGCTAGCTCAACCGTTGTGGCAGTGTGTGGCAGGCGATCAACAGATCTAGTGCTCGAGGCGTGGTGAGTTGCAGTTCGGGGAATTGCAATGATGGTGTGCCGGGAGATGTTACCGGTGTGGTCCAATGGGAAACTTGGTGAGTGTCGTCGGAGGAGCTGACCTGACGGTAGTGATGGTTTTTTGCCGGTGGAAGGTGAGGTTCCAGTGTGCACGAGGTTCGAGATCATGTCAACCGTGGAGACCTTCCGCTTTGTAGGAGGCATGTTGGTTTTCTCCTTGGTTGGAGAAGATCGCGCTTTTGCTAAGTCCCGACATCTTGTATTGCATGTTCGGATTGGTTGGCCTCTCTGTTGTGCCATTAAATTCGTGTGAGACGTGTTATGTATTTTGGCAATATGGTTGCCTATATGAAGTGTTGCCCTTTCCCTTGATGCATAAGGATGCTGGCATTATTCCGGAAGGATGAGTGCCAGTTGGGTGATGCTCGCGAAGACTCGTGGCTGGTGTTGTGATTCCCGATGCATTATGAATCGGAGCCTGCGGAGTTGCAGGAGGATTTCCAGATCAAGAGAGAGGATCTATGCTCTCGGTTCAAGGAATTGAGCTTTCCTCACCCTATTTTTCAGAGTTAGCCAGTTGAGTCGAGGATTGTCGGGATGGCGGATCCCGAGTCATTGTGATGGTTGCGCGCGTGGATCAGAGAGCGTAGCGAAAGCCTGGTGGGCCCATAACCCACAGGTCCAGGATCGTAGCATTGGTTGTTACGAGTGGATTCCTGAGGATTAGTAGAGCATCGGAGGATTGGTTCCTCGATGTGAGCTTGTTTCTGGCCGTGTAAGCCGTGTTGGTTGCCGTGCCATTACTTGAGGCATTGGGATTTGTGGCACTGGCAGGATAGAGCGTTGGGAAAATATGACGGCACGTTTGCCGCATGAGTACCATGTTCCTTTGTTGGAAGTTGTGTCCTAGGGATGGAATCATGGTTCCCGAGATGTGATCTCCGAGAGATTATGGGTCCCAGTTGGTAGTTGTGAGCGGATGGTAAGGCTAGTCGAGTAGTCAGCTGTGATAGGATCTCCGATGTTTGGAGATCCGTGTTTATTGGTCGCGACGTCGTCGACCAGGTTGCCGTGGTAGCAGGTGGCACTTCTCTGTCCTAGGGATGTGTGCCGTGAATCGCTCAAGTTGTGTCCTATGGCTCTATGGTGAGAGCAGAGCTGAGGATTGGCAGGTGTCCATTTAGAATAATTGTGATCAAGTATGGGATGAGACTGTGTAATGGATGATGCCTATGTTCAAAGGTCCCTGGTGGGATGTTGTCGTTGGATGAGAGCCTTGGTCTTGTGACCAATGGGAGGATTTCCTCATAAGCCTAAGTCTAGTGTTGTGGTGGACCAAGGATTTTGGAATCTCGTCATTTGGTTTCATCGTGCTCCCCTGAGAGGGTAGAGTTGGCATGAGGATTAAGATCGGATGTAGTGTCCAAGTGAGGATCGGCTCGAGATGCAGTGATGGTCTGTGGAAGAGTCAACGGATGGCCTGTCGAGATTTGATATTTGCTTATCGGGCCAATGGAAGTTGTGTAAGTAAGGCTTCCCCATCGGCGAGTATCTAGTGACCGGCGAATGGATTTTCACAGACAGAAGATGTCGATTGTAGTGAGTTGAGAATGGTGAGAGCCGTGTGTAAGTGAGGCCTCTGGTGGCCGATTATATGAGATGTACCTTCTTCCCAGAATTGGATCTGAGATCCGTCGAAGGCTTCTATTGGACTGGAGCTGGTCCAGTGTTGTTATTGGCATTCGGCTTACCAGGTGTGATATCATTCATAGTGCAGAGCCGACGGATTATGGCAGTCAGCTGAGATGACTGTGTGAGCTGGTGGAAGCTCAGTGATGGTGTCCCTTGTGCAGGGCGTGAGCTCAGTCAGCAAGTGGTGAAGCTGACGGTCGGTTGGTCTGCCGAGCATGGGATTTGATCGGTGGTTGTCTCTCGCGACGAGGATTGCGTCTCCTCGGTGAGCAAGATGGTGGAAAATAATGCCATGATTGGATCTTCTGTTGTGGCTGAGGTAGGGTCAGACTTGTACCCTTGTGTGTGCTATGCTCGCTCTGAGAATCGATGCGTATTGGGTTGTGGAGCGAGGTGTCTTCTTAGTGGTAATAATCGGGTTGTGTCCCTCAAATCGATGTTTCCGCGAGAGTTAAGGTTTTGATGGTGCTCTGGGAGCGTTGCCAACTGGGTGTGTTGTTCTTCCCCTGTGCCTTAGTAGTTGCCTCAAATTTTAAGGATGAAATTTTTGTAAGGAGGGGAGGATTATAACACCCCAGATTTTTTTTTGATCAGGATCCGTGAGTTTCGGAGCGCCTTTGTGAGTCCCGGAACGTGTTTTGTGATTTTCTCAGATTTTTGGTTGTCGAGCCTTCGGAACCCTGTGTAGGGTGAACCGACGTGTTGTCGGGCTCCGGGACGTTGCAGGCGCATTGTGCATTTTTCGAGGATCGTGGAAATGATTTTTCCCTAATTTTATATTTTTTGGATTTCTAAAATCCCAAATCGGTTTTTTATTTAAACCCCTCACCCCCTCTCTTTCTCACATTCTCTCTTTCTCACTCTCTCTCTTCTCTCTCCCCCCCTCTTCTCTGGGCGGCGGACGGAGGTAGAGGCGAGCGAGGTGGAGGCAGCGTTAGGGCAAGGACTGCGAGGATGGGATGAGGATCGAGGCGGTGGAGGCGCAGCGGCTCATTTGCGAGTTCGTGAACCCAGCGGCGTTCGTGAAGCATTTTCACGAGGAAACGGCGTCCTCGACGCGCGTAATCTTTGGTGGGGGTAGGGAGATGGATCCCTGGCCCCTATAGTTTATTTTCCCATGATTTGGTAGCCCGAGGTGAGCCGAGAGGGTTTGTTTCACGCCGGACGTTTAAAAGCATGATTTTAGGGTGAGCAACGGATCTTACGTTTTAATCACGTTTTTGGGGTTTGAATCGCGCCTCTTGGTTGTCCAGAGGACGGGGAATGGATTCCCCATGTTTTCCCCATCACCCGGGGACGATTGGGGCATAGAATCGAACCCCTAGGTTGGGTTCGACGGGTTCTCTGCCGTTTTCAGTTGACCGACCGGTTGGGTCCAGTCGACCGAATGGCGCTTGCCACGGAAGGGTGGTCTGGCCAGTTCGGTCGACCGATCGCCCAGTTCGGTCGACCCACCTGGGCCAGGCTCCCCAGGGCTATGGGACGGTCGACCGCCCAAGTGGGGTTGGTCGACCGACCCCTGTTGGTCGACCAACCCCAAAGGTTTGGTCGATCGAAATTCAGTCCTTTGGCCCGTTTTGGCGCCCGATCCCATTGGTCGACCTATGGCCCCGTGGATGTCCCGGACACCCCGAGGGTACCGTGACCATGTTTTTGGGTGTCCGGAGGTACCGCATTACCTTGATTAGCGTGACTGTGAGTTTTAAGGGTTCGGGTGACCCTGTGCATTCCGGGCTTCCGTGTTACGCTTGATCGAGTTACCATATCTCGGTATGAGTGTGAAGGGCTATTCCCGCACGTCATTAGCTTTCTTGGAAAGTGGTTTCTGTGTGGGCCATGAGTATGGCCTATGAACTATGAGTCTTATGACCCAGTTGTTGATTGTTTGTTTACCTATCTCTCCTTATCTTCTTTCTTTTTTGTTGATTGTGAGGGTTTTGAAAAATGATATGGCGAGATGATAAATAAACTACCAAAGATCAGCTCAACCTATGCACATGTGAACATGAACCTAGGCAATCAAATCTAACTCTAGCATGGGCATGCTATCTCAATCAAATTACGCTACGGGAAAAACAAAAACACACGCCGGGGCGTGGAGCAAAGATAAATAAAAACACACCGCTAGGGGTGGAACAATCAAGGGAAATAAAGAGATTTGATGAAAAAGATAGCTAGTGCCCAACACTAAGGAAAGTCGTGATCGCCACCAAAGTAAACACAAGTCAAAGACTCGAATATACCTTGGAAATAGGTGGATGAAACACCCGCCCACGGGAGAGAAAACCAAGGAAAGCCTGCAGATCAACTTGCAAATAACGGTCCAAACCCTGTGCGTCGCTTGGAAGTAACGGTCGTGCGATAGACCGCCGGAAGGAAATAACGCTCCTGCACCTGACCGTCAGATAACCTGCAGTGAAAAGATGTGAACTCTTTGAACTCCAACCCTTCCAGCCGGCTAGAAGGCTTGGGCCTCGTGCTAGTGATCCTGTAAAACCTGCCAAGGATGTAGAAAGCAAAACAACACAACCTCAATTAGCCCTCAACATAAGTATAGCATCAATCCTTAAAAAGCTTAAGAACATCAAAAGGAGAGGGGATTACCGGGGAGTTGTTGGTTTTTTAACCCCTCTGGGCATTTTTTAAGTTTAGGAGGATATGTGTATGCTTAGCAACAGTGAAAAACGTGGAGGAAGAGGAGGGACAATGCTTTTGATCGATAAAACCAAGGGAAACTTGAGCATGCAATGATGATGATCTTGACAAGCTAAAACCCAAAAATACTCCCTTGACTTGGAAGATGGACGTGGGAAGCAGCTCCTCCTGGATGTAGATGACTCCTGAATTTGGCAGCACTTCGTCGTGAATCAAATCTTCCTCTCCTTGGGTCATGAAATCAAGGGTTCTATTTATAGACTCCCTCAAACTCTTAAGTCGAGTTGAAGATAAATCAGCCAAGAAAGGAGGATAATCCTTAGCAAATCCTTGAGGATAAAATCAACAAGAGTCCAAAGAAACAAACGAGAGGTCCTGAGGATTAGAATTGAAGGAGATAATGCCAATCCAAAACCCTATCTCGTCCACGGAGTAGCAGAGAAAAGGCCTGAACTGTCAGGACTCTCTGAAGGAAGTAACGGCCTTACGACAGACCGCCACTTGGAAATAACGCTCCAAGGCATGACCGTCATTTTCAATCTTATCCAAAGGATAAGATCGATGGGAAGAAGATCTAAACAATAGGACTCTGCAAGTAAGTAACGGCCAGGTCATAGGGCGTCATAAGGAAACAACGGCTAGGGAGTAGACCGTTATTATCAAAGGACAACGAGGCCCTAAGTCTTGGGACTCTTCAAAGAGTAACGGCCTAGGCTTCATGCGTTATTATGAAATGACGCGCCTAGTCCAGACCGTTATTATCATTGATTTTCAAGAAAATAGAATGGAGGGATTGCCAAGCTTTTGAACGAAGTGCCACCAGGAACCAGGTCTAGTCCAGGAATTGAGACCCAGAAAAACAGGCTTCAACTGATTAAAAGGAATTCAATGAAGAGTGAACAACTCGGAGCATCATATTGAATAAATAAGGAGATGGCCCGACTTATTGGGTATAAAACGGGTGTCAACAGATGCCCCTCCTTAACGTCCTCTTTGCAGGGGAACGAGCGGAAGTGAAGCGAAAGTGAAATGGAATATGGAGATGAAGCGGAAATGAAGCGGAGTGGATCAAAAAGAGGGCGTTAAGGTAGACGACACCCGTTCTTCACCAACAAGCGATAAGAATTTTCTGGAAAAACTTCAAAACTGATCACAAGGAAATAGCTAACCAAAGGATGCAAGTCTGGAGGATTTAATTAACTAAGGAAAGGAAACACGGCTGGCCGCCGGAGGCAACGGAAAGGAAAGAGACTAAACTCCAGACAGGAATCTTCAGTCAACCAGATCAAGCGAGCAAATCGAAGGAAACCTTCAAATTCAGAGTGGAATAATTCTCCTTATCCAGGATCAAGAACACAGCTGTTCACCGTCAATGAGACCTCTTGAACAAATGAATGCTCAAAGAATGCGTATGATGCATGCTGGGCTAAAGAAAAACAAATCTTCAAAGCAAATGCAAAGAAAGATAAAATAGCAAATACTCGAGAATAATATTGCTAGATTGGAGAAACCAGAGTCATGACACCATCTGCAACCGCGGCGTGCAAGATAGAACCATCATCCCCAAATTTTTCAACCTAACGGCCTATCCAACGATTATTCATGTGAACTTAGATCATCATCATTTTTGTTTAAGGGGAACATCAGATCCCAGGACACCTGAATGACCAGCCGGTTCTCGAGGTAATATATAATAAATAACATATAGTAATGCATTAAGGGAATGAGGGAATGATATACGATACCTGACTTACCTGCTTGACGGACGGCGAAGCGTGCCTTCTGTTCATAACTCCTTTCATAAAAGATAGGTTAGCCAAACAATAATCCATCAAAATAAGAGTTTAGGCATAACCATTGTACATGCAAAAAGTACCCATAAGGAACAACATGATAGACAATAGGAATATTCAAGCATTAATTAGACCATTCATTCATCAAGAAACTTGCAAGCATATAACGGTCAGATGTAGGGGCGTCACATAAAAGCAACGGACCACCCTTGATCCGTCATAATCAAGACGGTTCACATTCTTCAACAAAGCAGTTCAACACATGTAACGGCCTCAAACAGGAGCGTCAGGATGATGTGACGGCCGGTCGATAGATCGTCACATTTCCTGAGATTTCAAAAAAACAATCGAACGGTCACGGCCCGTTCATTCCAAACACTCAACCCCCAAAACCCCAAAACCAAGAGCTCCGGCGACCACCATCCCAACCGTTCCAATGGCCGGCGACGAGGCACCCCAGCCGCCACCAAAGAAGAGAGAAAGAGGGAAAAGGATGGCAATACGACGGCTTCGCCGCCGGATCGAACGGGAGGTGATCCCGCCGGCGGAAGCGGAACAACCGACGAGGGGAGATCAAACGGAAGAAGAAGAAGTTCCCACGACTACGGGGGACGAGGGGGAAGTTCCCTTGGGTGCAGAGGAGCCCAAGGAACCACAGAAGAAGAAGAAGAAAGCCATGGACCACGAGGTAGGCCCTCCGCCCTAATTTTTCAAATTTTGATTTTTATGCTCTTAATTCATGTGTGCATGTGGGGAATGAGGGTAGAAATGGGTCTACGAACCCACTAGGAGTCATTGTAGGCCCTTTGGCCAAAGTGGGAAACCACAGGAATGCAAGGGAAAAAATCCCAACCAGCAGACGAAGTGACGGTCCTGCCAGCGACCGTCACTCCCCTGACGCTCCATCCTGGGTGCGTCAGAGACAAGTAACGCCCTAACCCAGGGCCGTTACTTCTGCCAGGGATTCAAACTATTTTTTAGGGTTCTCAATTTTTAATTTTTGTTTTGTTTTCAATTATGAATGTTTATGCCATGATTATATGATGCAAATGGACTAACTAATGATCTAATATGCAATGCAGAGAAAAAGGAGATCACGGATCTCCTGGCTTCAGATCCGGGCGGTGTACCAGGCACTGCCCGACTACCAGAGGGAGAGACTTGCCGAGATGGGATTCGCCGAGGTGCTCAGCATCGAGGTGATCCGGATGGATACGCCACTGCTATACGCACTTCACGAGAGGTGGGACCCGATTAGCCGTGCTTTCATCTTCCCGTGGGGCCACATGATCCCCACATTGGAAGACATAGCGAGGATTACAGGATTGAGAGTCCACGGCTCCGCAGTGACTGGATGGACGTACGGGGACTACCGGGAGATAGCGCAGCAGCTGCTCGGGCTAGATCTGATCAGGCCGGGGCAGTCCTCTTCCCAGCTCGCGAGATCGGTGCTGCAGGAGAGTTTGGGTTTGAGGGGAGCGGCAATCACCGTAGGAGAGTTGCCGGAGGAGCATCTGGGCAGGGTGATCGACCAGGTGCGCCCTCGCATGGCGGCAGAGGCAGGGGCAGAGGGAGATAGAGTGCTCAGGCGCTTCCTGATGCTACTGTTCGGGAAGCTCCTGTTCGCGACTCGGGCAGATGTCATCAGCTGCAGATTGCTGCCGCTGCTAGAGGATCTGGGCAGAGTGAGGAAGTATGCATGGGGGGCAGCGGTACTAGCATTCCTGTTCGACTCCCTGAGCACCACGGACCGGCAGACCATGCTGGGCGGCTTCTCGCCTTTCCTACAGGTAAATGCATTTTAAATGCTTTCTACTATGCCATGTTTATGCAATGCAGTGATTTATGCAAAATGGCTTATGCAAATGATTCGACTGACTTGATCTCTAAATGCAGGTCTGGAGCTACATGTACCTCCCGGGCATTGGGAGAGGTACATTACTCCATCCCGGCCTCATACCAATCGCGAGGCGATGGTCGGTGGCGAGGGACACGGGATCGATCCTCAGATTGACCCGGACGATCCAGGACGACCTGGACTCCTACCCACACACATCGGTAAGCCCGAGACTCAAAATGATTTCTATATGCTTCTATATGCTGACAAATGCTGACAAATGCTGACAAATGAATGAAATGAATGAAATGCTTTCAGGTGAGATGGACCCCGTACCGCAGCGAGGGCTACACAGGACAGCCGTGGGTGGAGGCGTCCTTATCGTACCGGGGGCGAGACATATGGTTGCATTGCATCCATATCATCGAGCCTCTGCATTACAGGCTGATCCTGCGGACTCGGGGACTACACCAGCCCGAGGTGGCCTTTCCACATCGCAACGATGACCGCCCAGGCAAGTCGGCGAGGGGCATCAGTGGGAGTGTGGATTGGCGCGCCCGGAAGGTGAAGTACGTCCTCGACTGGAGGCAGCGAGGCAGGGCCGTGAAAGAGCAGGACGAGAGCGACGAGGCCTACCTGAAGGCCTTCGCTCGACACTACGGCAACCGGGTATACCGCGGTACCCGACGACCGGTATGCAATTCTAAACTAAGAAACTCTTTCTATATGATGAAATGCGGATGTGACATGCTGGCTCATGCTTTCTACATGCAGCTCGATCCTGAGGGGCGGATAGCTGAGCTAGAGGGACTACTCCACTCTACCATCCTGCAGCGGGATGAGTACCGGACTGCTCTGGAGCTCCTGGTGAGATTCTAAATGCTCATGATATGACTATGATTATGCATGATGCTAATGCTTCGGCTATGACAATGCAGCGGGCAGAGGGAGCTCAACGAGCAGGACCGGATGCCCCATCGTCGTCCTCGCAGCCTACGGGAGACAGGGCTGGGCGAGATGCTGATTTTGCTCGGGCGGTTGCCCGGGCCGAGGAGGCGGAGGCCACCCTCGCGGAGCGGGTAAGATACTTACATGCTTTTTGATTATGCTTATGCTAATTAAATTTATATGGCTAACCTATATGCAATGCAATGCAATCTACAGGCGATAGAGCTGGCAGCGGCAGTGGCGGAGGCCACCCAGGCGAGGGCAGAGGTAGAGAGGAGCCGGGCCGAGACTGATCGAGCTCGAGCAGAGACGGAGCTCGTGCGGGCAGAGATAGCCCGACTGAGAGCGGAGACCCCTCGTCATGTGGACGATGTGGAGATGGAGCGACTTCGAGCAGATTTAGCACGGGCGCAGGCCGAGGTGAAGGACCTTCGCCTTGGGACCGCGGATCTTGATCGCTACCGGACCGAGGCACGGGAGACGCGACGCCAGATCTTCACACTGAAGATCAGGCTGCAGACAATGGAGCAGACGGTCCGGATGCTAGGCCGGGCACCAGAGCGGAGTTCTTCCCGGAGCGGGGCTCATAGGAGTGCTGCCCCTAGTGGCTCGGTTGGGGATTTCCTAGTTAGTTCCGCCGGCCAACAGAGAAATGAGAGGGCAGAGAGAGGACAGCTGGAGGAGAGTGCTTCCATAGCACCGCCACCCACGAGGAGACCAGAGGATGGGGAGGATGAGGGCGGCCCGACGGATAAGCCGGCCGAATGATGTACTTTTATGCTTTTCTTACCACTTGTACATGCCTTTTTATGAAAATGAAATTTTTGTTGGCTTTTTTATGTGGATGTATGAATGGATATGCACGAATGAGTGATTGAGAGTATGTATGATGGATGTGTATGTGTGAATGAATACTTGTGTGGAGAAGGTGTGGTGTACAGATGTGAAAGACCGCCAGGTCTAGGCAAAGGATAGACTAACCGCCTGAATTTAGTAGCAGAGGAAATGACGGTCTGGTCTTGGACCGTCATAATCAAACGACGCGCCTACCTTGGGCCGTCATTCATGAAGTATCTTATTCTGATAGCTGGGCTGCAGAGGAAATAGCGGCCCATGGTAGGAGCGTTAAAAGCAAACAACGGTCCTAGACCAGACCGTTGTTCATGGCAGAACATGGTTTTTAGAATTACTCGCAGAAAATGCGACGGCCTGAAGGAGACGCGTCATAACGAAAAGACGGTCCTAACCTGACCGTTACATGGCGTTCAGCCCAGAAGAGAGAGACTTGAACGATTTGAAGGATATAACGGATTAGGGTTCGTCCGTTGAAAGGCGACGGTCTGAGACCAGACCGTAAACAGCCACAGAACATGTTTTAAGGAAAATTCAACCCACAGAAAAAGTGACGGCCCAGGGTAGGTGCGCCAGAGTGAAGTAACGGTCCTACGACAAACCGTCAGAGTCTGGGTCGTTTCCAAAACGGATTCGGCCGTGAGAGCTTAGAGTCCGAGGTTCAGCCACTTAATCTCTTGCTAGAACTTATCCAAATTCAGATAAAGCCTCCCAACTCCAATCTTATCCTTCCAAAGTTAATAAAAAGCCCCAGTAACTTGGGAAACTTATCCAAAATCGCAGCTTGCAAAAACCTCTGTTCTAGGGTTGAAGAATTCACCCTAACAGGCAGAAATCAAGATGAAGAGGTGCTTCGAGATGGCGGCTATGGAAGAGAAGATCTACACCGGCCCTAAGGCTGCAAGGAGGGAACATGGGGAGCTTCAACGGCTGTCCTCGATCCCCAAGCATCTAAGCTCTAATGTCCAAAGGGTGGTAAGCTTGCATGACTTCATCCAAAGTTCAGATTTTTTGCTGCACTTTAATTTTCTTCATAACCTTCCTTCTTCTTTTCTTCTTCAAGCCTCTTCCTGGCCCAAGGTGTTACTCCAACCTGAAGTGGGTGGCTCCCATGGTAAAGGCACTCCCTTTAGAGGTGGTATCAATCCTCAAAGCGTGGCACCTCCAACCCCTCTTGGTTCTAGGCAAAAACTTCTAAAAATTGTCTTTGGATTGGCCATGCCTTTCAGCCCTTGTGGAACTATGGCATCCACAAACTCATACCTTCATCTTCCCTTCCTTTGAAGCAACCGTCCTATTGGAGGAGGTAGAGACCTACCTAGCCCTTCCTAAGACTAAGGTGGGGGATGAGGATCGGGTTTGCTATACAATAGAACCTATTGATCCATCCTTGATCTTAAGCGACTTCATTCATAACCCAAAGGACGTGCGGACCATGATCAGCCCGCGCCACATTCACTTGATCCCTATGGCACAATGGATAGTGTCTCACTGTAAAAACAAGTGGGAGAGACACGAAGCAATAGCCAAGGCGGTGGCGGTTTGCTTGTGCGGGGTCTTCCTTTTCTCCACAACCGACCACCTCTTAGATATCCAAAATCTTAGCATTATTAGTGGACTGTGGCGGGGTATGTCTATTTCTCAAGCGGTCCTCTCATACCTCTATGAAGGACTAAGCTCGGCTTGCCTTGGAGGGCCTTTGTTCGGTTCCATGATACTCCTTGAGTGTTGGATAGGAGTGAGAATCAAATTCCTTCCCAAGGAAGATATAACTTCGGCGAGCCGGATCTTCGGGAGCCACCCCCTCTTCTTCATTGGAGGGGCTTTTGGATATTCTTCTCATGTTGAATGCAGGACGGCGGATAAGAAAACGCGGGATGAATGGCGCCTCTTCTTCAATGCTTTGCCTCTCGAAAAGTTCATCATGCGACCAAGCGTTCTTCGAAGCATTCTTCTTAAAATACCGCGGCGTCAAGGCCTGGACCTCCAGCTGGTTGGAAACACTACCATGGCGATCTACAACCCGCACCGGTGCCATCTTCAGATCGGATTACCTCGAATCAGTGTTTCTGCACTATCACACTACCCTCCCCTTCTACCTAGGAAGATGGGGACCGAGGAAGATGAAAGAGCGATCCGGAACGCGCTGACCATGTGGGAGATCAACAAGGTGCGCCCGTGGCAGGCAGAGGTTGAAGAGAACGACGAAACACGCCGAGATTACTTGAAAGAGTTGAGAAGAATCCGCCCTCTTGCGGATAAGAAGTTGAATATACCTTGATTTTCTTTTGCTTATGAAAGATGTTATGAGATTGCCACTCAGAACTTGGTTTATCATGAATTATATTGTATTAAGCTTGCTTGAATGAGATGAGATTGCCTCAATTGAAAGAACTTGAGTTGTGTGCTTTGGAAGATTAGATTGATGTGAATAATCAGAGTTTCTGGGGGGAGTAACGGATGTACTCTGGGCCGTTATTTGGAAATGACGGTCCGCAATAGGCCGTCATAATGGAAGTAACAAGCGCTCAGTCTCTGAAGAAGGTGACGGATGGCTCTTGGGCCGTTATTTCAAAGTGACGGTATGTTCCAAGACCGTCATGATGATGGTTTAATTGAAAGGAAGAAGGCCCACGCCTGAAGGAAGTGACGGTCAGAGATGGGCCCGTTACATGACTTTAACGGTCTGATGCTGGCGCGTTACACACCTGAACCTGCATAGTTGTGAGCTTTTACCTTTGGGCTTACCCCTGTATTCTGCACACACTTAGACATTAAACAAGTTAGATCTGTTCTTAGACTCAACCCCTTGCCTCGAAGCAAGTTAGATAATGACCGTCTCTTGATATTTGGTCAAGGGGTGGAGCCTTATTAAACAAGCGGCAACATAATGAAAATGCGATGCATGTTATGCAGATGATGGAAGTATTGAATGCTTTTGATTTTTGAAAAGATTTGATTTGTTTGGATTTTTGAAATATTTGATGTTTTTATGTTTTTGTTTTTTATTTTTGTTTTTTTTGGATTTTGAAAATATTTGATGTTTTTGGGTTTTGAAACATATTTGATGTTTTTGGGTTTTTGAAACACCAGTGCCTTTCTAGCAACACGAGACCTCCCTTGTTTTTTGGCTTGAGTCTTGAGATCGGCGTGCAAATAGTGTGACAACCCTTGGCCGAGACCTGGTCATTGTGACGGTGTTTTTACCAACGCCATACCTAGGGTACTCGTCTTAGTCCTAAAAGAAAAAAAAAGGAACAAGGGGGTAAGCTTAGGCCAGATATAGAAGTTTTTAGAACTTGATTCCCTCACCGTACAACCTTATTAGAGATTTGGTCTGTTGTGCCGGGGCTTTTTTATGTCCGTCATCGAACCTTTATCCACTTAGGCATGCATGCGACCGGGCTCATAACGTCCCGCGGGGAACTGTACTGCCACTCTTGTCATGCCTAATTTCTTTTCCTTTGGAGCTTTTGAGAATTCATTCACAGACCTTGAGATGATGCTTTTGATTTCATGGTAGAGAGCACTCCTTTGCTTTTCTTTTCTTTTCTTTCTTGTGGAGTCAGGTCATAACGGACTTGCCCCTATTTGAGACCTCTTCTTGTTAGGGAGTCTGGATCGGTTGTCTCCTTCTTATTTACTCCTTGCCCCTGGATGCAGCCGAAGAATGAAACGTACAGGGACTTTGACTTTCCCCCAAAGCATGGCCGAGGAAAAATGGTGTCTTTTTAAGCAAGGAACCCGACCAGGGGTGTCGTGTAGTGTGTGTTTGCCTTACTCAAGACTCTCTTTTGAAGATAGGGAGGTATTTCTTATTGCCGGAAAAGCACATGGTTTAGATTTTTAAGGAAAGAAACGCTTAAGATACAACCCATTCCACGGGTGAGAGAGCTCTTCACCTTCCGCGTTGATTAGACGATAGGCATTTCCTGAATAAGCCTCTTTTATTACAAACGGCCCTTCCCAGTTAGGTTGCAATTTAGACCTAGGACCTGCAGACCGAATGAATTTGCGTTTCAAAACCATTTCACCCTTGCAAAATTTTCGTTCAATTACCTTCTTTTGAAAATAACGCGAAACTCTCTTTTGATAAACAGATACGTGATCGGCCGCATTCATCCTCTTCTCATCTAGGAGTTCCAGTTGGACCAGCAACGCCTCTCGACGTTCATCGAGATTAAGTTCCTTATCGAGCTGTACTCTGAGTGAAGGGATTAAGATCTCATATGGGAGCACCGCCTCCATCCCGTAGGTTAGAGAATAGGGAGTTTGTCCCGTAGGAGTACGGACGGAGGTGCGGTAAGCCCACAGAGCTTCCACCAATCTTTCAGGCCAATCAGAAAATTTGTGTGCTTCGCATGTTTTCTTAATGATTTTAAGAAGAGTTTTATTAGTGGCTTCGGCTTGACCGTTGCCTTGAGGGTAATATGGTGATGAATGATGCAATGTAATTTTGAACTTCTTACAGAGGTCTTTAAGCTCCTGGGAGACAAACTGGGGCCCGTTGTCGGTGATGATGCTGCTTGGCACTCCGAACCGCGAGATGATATTCTTCATGATAAAGCGGCACACCGTTGTAGCTTTGATCTCTGCGTATGCCTCGGCTTCGGCCCATTTGGTGAAGTACTCAGTTGCTGTGAGAATGAAGGATTTCTGCTTGGTCTGAGAATTAGGATCACCGAGTGGGCCGACGACGTCGAAAGCCCACATAGAGAATGGCCAAGGAGCGGTCATAGGATGAAGAGATGAAGCTGGAGAGTGGATTTTATCAGCGTGGAGTTGGCATTTAAGACACCTCCGGACATAGAGGGAGCAATCTTCCTCCAGAGTGGGCCAATAGTAGCCCTGCCTAAGAATCCTCTTCGCTAGAGCCTGGCCATTGACATGACCTCCACACTCGCTAGAATGTGCTGCTTCTGCTACTTTCCAAGCTTCCACATCATCTAGGCATCTCATGAGCATTCCGTTAGTAGCGCGCCTGTACAGTTCTCCTGCAATGATAGTGTACTTTGCGGCGGCTCTTCTTATTGCTTTGCGCTGCTCAGCTCTTGCCCCTTCTGGGAATGCCCCTTCTTTGCAAAATAACTCGATTTCATGGTACCAAGGCAATTCTTCTTCATCCAAAATTTCCTCTAGTTCTGCCAATGATACCTCCTTGAGATCTTCCTTTTCAGCTCTCACTTCTGCAGACTTCCTAAGGTTGGTGAACCAAGGATCCTGGAGAGAGGGTGCGTCCATCCTCTGGACGACGACAGTCTCAGTATTACGACTGAGAGGGAAGGATAAGGAGGAGGCCAGAGATGCCAATGCATCCGCCAGAATGTTCAGAGAACGGGGAGTATGGATATAGATTAGCTTGCGGAATCGCTTAGCGATGAGCGTGACCAAATCTTGATAGGGCTTGAGCTTGGGGTCACGGGTACGGTAAGTGGACAGAACTTGCCGTAAGACGAGCTGAGAGTCTCCTATGATGTTTAAATAACGCGCGCCTAAGAGATAGGCGTGTTTCAAGCCGGCCAGGAGAGCCTCATACTCAGCGATGTTGTTGGTAGCAGGAAATCGAAGTTGATAAGCAAAGGGGATGGTCACTCCCTCAGGAGTAAGCAGGACAGCACCGATCCCTTGGCCCTGTGAGTTAAGCGCACCATCAAAGTGCAGAGACCAGAAGGGATGCTGAGAAAGGACAGAGAGATGCTCATCAGGGAAATCGTCCTGAATAGAGTCGGTGTGAGGAATAGGGAGATGTGCAAGATGCTCAGCAATGGCATATCCTTTGACTGCCTTCTGAACGACAAAGGTGATATCGAATTGAGAGAGGAAGCTCTGCCAGCGAGCTAACCTACTAGAAAGAACGGGCTTTTCTAAGAGATAACGGATCGGGTCCATTCTAGAGATCAGCCTAACTGGGTGGGCGAGAAAGTAATGTTTAAGCTTCTGAACTACCCACACTAAGGCGGCACAAGTCTTCTCCATAGCGGTGTACCTGGATTCAGCTGGATTAAACAACCGAGAAAGATAGTACGCAGCCCGCTCTTTTCCTTCGTCATCCACTTGTGCTAAAACCGCCCCTAGGGAGTCCTCAATGACCGAGATGTATAGGATCAGGGGTTTCCCAGGGACAGGAGGTTGCAAAACCGGGGGATTGGATAGATATTCTTGAGGTCCTCATAGGCCTTTTGACAATCTTGATTCCATTCGAACTTGACCCCCTCCTTGAGTAATTCATAAAACGGACGGCACCTTTGAGAATGCTGGGATATGAATCTTCTAATGAATTGCAATCTACCAATCAGTCCTCGAAGTTCCGTAATGTTCTTTGGCGGAGGCATATCCATGACGGCCTGTGCTTTGTTAGGATCAATCTGGATCCCCCGTTTGCTCACTATGAAACCTAGCAGCTTCCCCGAGGAGACTCCGAATACGCACTTCTTCGGATTCATCTTTAGCTTGTACTCCCTGGCTCTCTGCAGCACTTTAGCCAAAATAGAGGGGTGTTCTTCCTTTGATCTTGACTTCACCAGAATGTCATCCACGTAAGCTTCCATATAGACGTGCATCATGTCGTGGAAGATAGCCATCATCGCCCTTTGATAGGTGGCGCCTGCGTTCTTTAATCCAAAAGGCATAACTACATAGCAGTATGTGCCCCAGGGCGTGGTGAAGGAAGTTTTCTCTTGATCTTCAGGAGCGAGACGGATCTGATTATAGCCCGAGTACCCATCCATGAACGATAGAGCTTCGTACCCGGCAGTGTTATCAACAAGGACGTCTATATGAGGCAGCGGGAAATCATCTTTAGGACATGCTTTGTTAAGGTCCCTGAAATCAATGCATATGCGCACTTTTCCATCCTTCTTGAGAACAGGGACTATGTTTGCCACCCACTGAGGATATAAAACTACTCTGACGAACTTGGCCTTGTAAAGTTTGTCGACCTCTTCCTTAATCCGCAAGGCCATGTGGGGGTGAAATCTTCTCGACTTTGTTTAACAGGTGTTGCCCCTGGTTTAAGCACGAGTCGATGTTCCACTAAGGAGGGGTCAAGACCTGGCATGTCCTCATAAGACCAGGCGAAAGAATCGCTATACTCCCTCAGTACCTTAATTAGATCCTCTTCTACCTGTGGAGGGAGATTAGCCGAAATATTGATGGGCCTTGGATCTCCTTCTGTTCCCAAGTTGATTTCCTTTGTAGGTTCATCCACTGCCGTCGACGGCTGGTCGAATCTCTTTAGTCCCTTTGCATATAAGTCGGCAGTGTCCTCTACATCGCTGTCTTCATCAATTGGGTCTTTCTCATCCAGCACTTCATAGACGCCTAATCCGTCATCGCTCCACACCCCTTCTATTTCTTCTTCATCTTCAATCGCAATCGCCGTGGCGACGAATTCTGGGCACTTCAAAAGAGCATGACACCGCTGAGCTAGATCTTGCAAGAACCTATCAGGAATAGATCGGGAAAGATGCGCAAGCGAGCGCGGCTCAGGAGGGGAAGGGTTGAACGACCTAGAACAAGACCCTACTTCTTTAGACCTAACAGACTCTACTTCTCTAGACTCGCTAGACCCTAACTCTGACCTAGGAGAGAGGAAGCTTAATGGAAGGGAAGGAGCAGGGGACTCGTGCCCCTGGGACGAGAGGATGGAGACAGGATAGCATAATCTTCCACTGAAATCTCCGTTTCAAATTTGACGTTTTTTTTTGGAGATCAGTGGAGACCACGCAGCACGACGGAGGAGGCGGGAGCTGCATAGGGAACAGCTCAGGAAAGATGCAATCGAAGAAAAGATCACAAGAGGAGGAACCCCACATCTCGTGGATTTGAGAGTTAAAAAACGGAGGGATGGGGAAAGCAGGCAGATTAATGGGGCAGCGAGGCCCATAAGCAGGAGGATTGATCGGAATCTGGAATGGATCACTGAAGGATGGATTGATCATAATCGGAGGAGGACGGGGTACCAACCCCTTCAGCTGGATCATGCACTGAAAATGAGAGGGAGATAGAGAAATCAACGAGCTCCCTTCTTTCTTTGAATCATCACCAGGCCGCTTCTTCGGCCTCCACTGCATAAGCTGATCCTTCTGTGGCTTCTGGCCGCCTCTTTCACAAAACAGCCCCTGGAGGGCCCAGCTGTAGTCGATCACATCGTCATTTAGCCCCCTTGGCAACGGGGGTGGACTGGCGACTGGACAAACCGTGTCGGTTTCTGACTGGACTGGCTTCGCAGCTAACGTGCCCGGCTGTGGGGGCCCTCTGACAAAATGCTGACGGTAATCCCATGTAAGTGGCCCAGAGTCACCCATCATTGATAATGCTGTCTCCTTGTAACCGAGACCTCGTCTGCCCATTTTTCTTCCTTTTGGTATGGGCTTGGTCATCCCTTGCAGCTGTGCACCGAGGCCTCTCCCGGTTGATAGCCCAGTTTCAGTATAATGTTCCACCCCTTTGAATCTCGAATCTGCGGCTTTGCCTTGATATTGACCGGGGTAGTGACGGGCTTAGGAGTGGTGTACGCCCAAGGAAAGTTTAGGTCTAGCACTGATAGCACGGGCCGGCTGCTTGGCCAGAGAGTAGGAAGAATCTGTTCAGAGATGGCCTTCACTGACTGTACCGTGGATAAACTTTTAACTTTGACGACCCTCCCTTGAAAAGGGAATTTAATGCATTGGTGCGCAGTAGAGGGCACGGCGCCAAGTGTGTCGATCCAGGGACGACCCAAGATAGCCTTGAACATAGGGTCGATATCAAGTACATAGAATTCTACAGCCATGGAAAGAGGCCCGAGCTCAGCCTGAATAGTGACTACCCCGTGACATGCCCGCCTTGAGTTGTCGTATGCTGCTATAGTGGTGGGGGTAGACCGTAGTAACTCCTCAGATATATTGCAGGCTCGGAGAGTGCTGAGGGGGCAGACATTAATTGAGGCCCCAGTGTCGACCAGTGCTGCTTCAACGTCGACTTTGTTCAAAGTAATTGTTATGCAGAGCGGCATTTGCCGAGCCCCCGGAGGTGCAAGCTCGGTCTCAGAGAATGTGATTGCCGGCCCTTTAGAGATAGTTGCTAGTGCCGTTGGTAGACTGTCGACTGCCATGTCTTCACTAACCATGACCTTCTGCAAAAAATCCCTCAGTGCATCTTGATGGAGAGTGGACCTCTTGATTAACTCCAGCACAGATATCTTGGCGGGTACCCGATCTAGATGATGCAGTAAATCATATTGAGTCCCCGGTAACGGTTCAGCTTCCTCTTGCTCGGCCACCGGTTGGGAAGACTGGGGATTGCTAGTAGTGGCGTAGTTCCGATGGAACATCTTCCCGCTCCTTAGAGCACAATTTGCCGCGGCATCGGGGGATAGTATGATGGGCCCTGCGGGGCGAATGAGTGGAATAGGTGGCGTGGGGGAGGCAGTTTGGTAAAGCGGAGGGTTGGTGAAGTTAATGGGGGATGCGCGGATGATAGGTGAAGGATTGGTGGGTGGTAGGGTGGTGATGGATGTGGATGCTGGTGAAGGCAGGGTGAATGGATGGGTAAGGATAGGTGCGGGATTGGATGGTGGTGTGATGACGGTGATGGGGGTTGGCGAAGGATACGACGGGATGGTGAGCGGATTTGGTGGAGCGGGTGTGAATGGTGGGATGAGTGGAGAGGGTGTTGGTTGTGTAGGGAGGATGAAGGAAGGTTTGTGGTGGAAGGCCATGACCTGTGGTGCGGCGCCATCATCATCAAATGACCACCCGGCGTTGGAGGCCGGTGGTTGGACTACATTAACTTGTGCCGGTGCTGGCGGCTGCTGCGGAGGAGCGGGTTGATGGTTTGGCATCGGATTCTGATGGATGCCCAGATCTTGTGCTTGCTGCGGTGGCTGCTGTTGTGGCGGCTGCTGCGGCTGCGGTGCTGGATGCTGCTGCACTTGCTGCCCCTGCGGCTGCCTTCTCTTCTCTTTGATCTCCATAATGGCCCTATGCATCTCGGCCCAGTCTATTCTCTGTCCTTCGTGTAAGTCGTACACGAGATCTCGGAAGTGAAAGCATCCTTCTATAGTGTGACCCGGCTGCCGGTGGAACATGCAATACTTAGTTTGATCGACAGCTGGGTTCCAAACAGTCCTTTCTGGAGGAAGTTGAATTGCATTTACTGCCATGAGCGCTGAGAATATGTCTGTAAGTGTCTCTGGCAATGGAGGATACTGGGCTCTTCTGGAGCCGGGCGCTTGCTGTTGGGATTATTATTGTTGTAGCCGCCGGGTGGAGGGACGTTATGGTATTGCGGTGATGGTGGTGGTTGTTGTGGTGCGGTGAAGGTGTTTTGCGGGATGGTGAAGGTAGGCGGAGGGTTTTGTGGAGTGTTTTGAAAGTGTTGCGGAGCGGAGTTTTGCGGATTGCGGGGGCTTTGGTTGTAGCGGAATGGTGCGGCTTGGTAGGGAAAAGCAACAGCTTGTACTTGCTCATTTGTCTGGACTCCTTCGGTAACCGGCCCCTGTGGTTTCTTATGGTACTTGGGCTTTTGGTTTTCGAAAAGAGAATGGATAGGGGAGTCCTTAAACTGAGTTTGTATAAATCGCGCCCGGCTATACAGTTGATGCATATTGGCTATATCGTTCATTGCCAGGATGTTCTTGAAGGTGGGCGTAGCATTTGAAATTAGCAGTTTAACTTTTTCTTCCTCTGGAATATGGCCGGGCACCCTGGCGGCCATCTGCCTCCATCTATCTGCATAAGTTGCGAATTCCTCATCCGACTTCATTTTCTCGGCCACCAGATCTGTGAATGAATATTCCGGGCCGACCCGGTCTTGAAACCGCTGAATAAACTTGTCCTTGACCACTTTGAAGCTCTCGGCCTCTTCTAGGGGCAGAGAATAAAACCATTCCAGAGCAACGCCATCCAATGATCGGCGGAATAGGTACGCCATAAGGCGATCATCATATTGGAACTGCGCCGATTCATACAGAAAATCCCTCACATGGATGAAGGGATTGCTGTTCCCATCATACTTACGGTAGTTGGGGAGCTCAGACTGCGGAGGGAAACGGATGTTCTGGAAGCTTGGGACGGGAATATCAGCCAAGGATTGTGGGCCCACCTTCTTCTGAAGAAAATCAAGTTGTTGCTGCATGGTGGCCCACTTATTAAGCAAATCCTGCTCTCGAGAGGGAGCAGGGGCAGTGAAGGGAGTTGATTGTATCTGGTGAGCAGGAGGAATGGCGGTTGCCGAGGGCGGGAGCCCATAGGAAGGAGCAGAAGGATAACTAGTGGAATTAGGGGGGCCGTAAGAAGGATACTGGGCCTGAGATAGACCCGGATTGGAGTGAAATTGGGCCACCCCGTGCTGTTGGGGCAAGAAATCGGATGGGCCTACGAGGACCTGTGGAGCCGCCGGAGCAGAGGGGTGATAATCCATCGGAAGAGAGGGGATAGGCGATTTCCCCTTATCAAAAGATTGATGGGTCGGATTGGAGGATTGACCCATCTCCATGCCAGCAAAGGTGATGGTCCGGGGCTGGACCGGGGTGAGCTCAATCGGGGTGGGCTGAACAGACGGCCCAATAATGGAAGAATTAGAGTGCCCCTGGACGGTAGCGGAGGGAGGAGGATTGGACCCTTGCATGGCCTGATAGAGGACCTGGAGTTGGGTCGGATCCAACTGGGCCATCATATGGAGGACAGAGCCCGCGGAAGGAGTGGATAAAGAAGGGATGACCTGACCACCTTCTATGGGAGTGGAGGATGAGAGAGGGGCGGTCCCCTCTCCAGCGGAGAAAGAAATAACCCTCGGGGGGTTCTCAAGGAGCCCTTGAGGAAGAGAATCCTCTTGGGAGCGAGGAGGATTGCAGGATGCCATGGTAGATTCGAAGAGGGGATTGGAATAGAATGTGAAGGAGGAAGCGACTCGAGGAGATGATTCGGACGAACGAAAACAACTCCACATGCAACGGACAACCTTGATAAATGCAAAACAACAAACACAACAAACACACAATGAGCAACCGCACCTAGGTGATTCAAACAAGATATAAGTGATAGGGAATGAAGACACTCAAAAGCCAACCAAGTTGCTTAAGATGATGCAAACAAAGTTTCTTTATGGTTTCTCCTTTGGAACTTTAGTGATTGATTGATATGTGCTCTCTCCAAATGGGTTCCTAATAGGAGGTGGATATGGACTTGGCTTGACTTTAAGTGTGACCACTCCTTCACTTATGCAACCCTAGACACAAGGGGGGAAAGGTACAACCGGCCCGGCGTCCGTGTGGGAATCCACGGCTCGCGGGGACTTATGGAGGTCCCTGCTGTGATTTCCTAGTCGGCCCCAAGGAATATGGAGACGAGAGGTCCTCGCAACAAGGTAGGAAAATGCAGTCTAATATATGAAAAGATGGATGACCCTATGTGCACCGGAGTGCATGCAAAGTCTAGCCTAGAATCTAGCAAACAACAGTGCACATAATGATATGAAGATATGAATGGAATTATGGCAGAAATCAAGCAGCACCCAAGCAACAAATCACAGCCAAAAACTGCGGAAATAACTGCACCTCGGATGCGTACCTGCCAGGAGAGTGACGGACGAAGGCCACTGCGTCAGAGCCAAATAACGGTCAGAGACAAGACCGCCATAAATAATGTAACGCAGGGGTTCCAGACCGTCGTATGAGCCAGGGAACCAAAAAACAAACTGAAGTAACAGGAAAACCCGTGAAAGCTCACACCACAGAGACAAGCGACGGCCTGATGTCCCCGCGTTAGAACACTGTAACGCGCCGAGACAGGGCCGTCGTATGATTCAGAAAACCAGAAAGAGGGGTGAAAACAAAGGAATCAAAAGACAACTGAACAAACAGATGATGGCAGGTTTAAACAGGAATCAGAAGCACGATTGGCACTAGTTGTCCCACCGTGATCGCCAAAAAATTATCTGTTGATTGTTTGTTTACCTATCTCTTCTTATCTTCTTTCTTTTTTTGTTGATTGTGAGGGTTTTGAAAAATGATATGGCGAGATGATAAATAAACTACCAAAGATCAGCTCAACCTATGCACATGTGAACATGAACCTAGGCAATCAAATCTAACTCTAGCATGGGCATGCTATCTCAATCAAATTACGCTAAGGGAAAAACAAAAACACACGCCGGGGCGTGGAGCAAAGATAAATAAAAACACACCGCTAGGGGTGGAACAATCAAGGGAAATAAAGAGATTTGATGAAAAAGACAGCTAGTGCCCAACACTAAGGAAAGTCGTGATCGCCACCAAAGTAAACACAAGTCAAAGACTCGAATATACCTTGGAAATAGGTGGATGAAACACCCGCCCACGGGAGAGAAAACCAAGGAAAGCCTGCAGATCAACTTGCAAATAACGGTCCAAACCCTGTGCGTCGCTTGGAAGTAACGGTCGTGCGATAGACCGCCAGAAGGAAATAACGCTCCTGCACCTGACCGTCAGATAACCTGCAATGAAAAGATGTGAACTCTTTGAACTCCAACCCTTCCAGCCGGCTAGAAGGCTTGGGCCTCGTGCTAGTGATCCTGTAAAACCTGCCAAGGATGTAGAAAGCAAAACAACACAACCTCAATTAGCCCTCAACATAAGTATAGCATCAATCCTTAAAAAGCTTAAGAACATCAAAAGGAGAGGGGATTACCGGGGAGTTGTTGGTTTTTTAACCCCTCTGGGCGTTTTTTAAGTTTAGGAGGATATGTGTATGCTTAGCAATAGTGAAAAACGTGGAGGAAGAGGAGAGACAATGCTTTTGATCGATAAAACCAAGGGAAACTTGAGCATGCAATGATGATGATCTTGACAAGCTAAAACCCAAAATTACTCCCTTGACTTGGAAGATGGACGTGGGAAGCAGCTCCTCCTGGATGTAGATGACTCCTGAATTTGGCAGCACTTCGTCGTGAATCAAATCTCCCTCTCCTGGGTTATGAAATCAAGGGTTCTATTTATAGACTCCCTCAAACTCTCAGGTCGAGTTGAAGATAAATCAGCCAAGAAAGGAGGATAATCCTTAGCAAATCCTTGAGGATAAAATCAACAAGAGTCCAAAGAAACAAACGAGAGGTCCTGAGGATTAGAATTGAAGGAGATAATGCCAATCCAAAACCCTATCTCGTCCACGGAGTAGCAGAGAAAATGCCTGAACTGTCAGGACTCTCTGAAGGAAGTAACGGCCTTACGACAGACCGCCACTTGGAAATAACGCTCCAAGGCATGACCGTCATTTTCAATCTTATCCAAAGGATAAGATCGATGGGAAGAAGATCTAAACAATAGGACTCTGCAAGTAAGTAACGGCCAGGTCATAGGGCGTCATAAGGAAACAACGGCTAGGGAGTATACCGTTATTATCAAAGGACAACGAGGCCCTAAGTCTTGGGACTCTTCAAAGAGTAACGGCCTAGGCTTCATGCGTTATTATGAAATGACGCGCCTAGTCCAGACCGTTATTATCATTGATTTTCAAGAAAATAGAATGGAGGGATTGCCAAGCTTTTGAACGAAGTGCCACCAGGAACCAGGTCTAGTCCAGGAATTGAGACCCAGAAAAATAGGCTTCAACTGATTAAAAGGAATTCAATGAAGAGTGAACAACTCGGAGCATCATATTGAATAAATAAGGAGATGACCCGACTTATTGGGTATAAAACGGGTGTCAACACCAGTCTGGGACTGGAGGTTTCTTAGTTTCTCTTTGGAAAGGAATTAAGCTCGGCGGTTATGTCCCGCCTTAAAAGCTATATCGGATCGTGGTTTTGACCCTAGGTTCAGGGTAGATTGACGAGATGGAGTTGTCATGTACAATGGTCTTGATCCGAGTCTCGTGACTCAAGGACCGTTGGGTTAGTAGGTCTAGGGACTGTCCAGAGTTCTATCGCATCGTGCCACCCGTGTTCCGAGCTACGTATGATGGGCTTGTGGGTAGCTAGTTAGTATACCATTGGTTCCTTCTGAGAGTCTTTCTCTCGTGTGACCATTCCCACTAGTCGTAGTTTGCCTGGGTACGCTTGTGCCTACTCACCCAGGAGTGGTGGAAAGCTAGACCCGAGAGTGATGCTTTTTAGGCTGGTTTGCCGTAGGGCCTACCAATGTAGCTGCTCGAGTCCGGGCCAAGAGGAAAACCAGCTAGAGGGCCTGACGTAGTGCAGTCAGTTAGTGTGTGCACACATGGTCGGGGACTTCAGACGCGTGCTGACGAGCACGACCAAGACTAGACCCTTGTCCTGTGGTTACTAGTACAGTGTCTCAATTTTGCCTGGGGCGAGGGAGATACCTAAGGTGCGGACTAAGTAATCAGTGGACTCATCCGGCCTTGCTTCTAGTGGGCAGTACTCCTGTCACACGAGATAGGTTTCTTCGTGTTTTTTCGGGTGGTTTCTAAGTGTCTTCCCGACACCTAGGTCTAGAGTTTCTGGTAGAATTACCGAGGCTTCACCCATAGACCATGTAAGATTCACGGCTGCGAGGTTGTGATTGTTTTCTCCGGACCATGTGGTCTTGGGATGACCTTCGCCTGTGAAGGCGGGCGTCCACGACAAGGCTGTTGTGGCATTTCTTATGGCGGTTTAGCCAGGGTTTTCTGTCTGTACGATGGTCCCCTTACTAGAAGATTGGGGTTGTGCTTTCCGTGCCGATAGGAGTAGTTTATAGAGCCGTGGTTTCATCGGCTACCGTCTTACGGCCATTCCTTCCGCCGTTGTTGTTGTTGTTGCTTTCCTAGTACTGCTTTCTTTTGCCGCCATTGTTTTACTGTTGGGGTTCCGCGGGACCCTATTGAGCCATTGAGATGAGGTCCTCCCCCTGCTTTTCAGATGTAGTGGTTCCTCCTCGAGGTTCGGGGGTGCAGTTAGGGGTGAGCACGGTTTGATTTGGTTTGGTTTGAAGAGAATTTTTCTCAAACAAAACTGAACCAAATTAAGGGTTCAAACCGAACCAAACCAAACCGAACTACTTTCAGTTTGGTTCGATTTGAACCATATTATTTTCCCCCGTCTGAAATTAGATTGGATTCAAAAATGAGTAGAGAATGATAGAGTAAAAGAATTTCTACCAAATAAAGTAAACATTAAAGAAATAACACCAAAAGTTACAACTTGTAAGAGCAAGCTACATGATATTTTCACATAAAAAAATTAAAAACTTTAGTTACATTTAAATGGAAGGTGATTTGAAACCTACTTTATAGAGTCGGAAATCTCGTAAGGATGGGGGGATTGGACTTTTGGAATTAAGGTGTATAGTTATATATACACTTATATTAACTTGACAAAAATATCTTTAAATTCGAGTTATTCAGTTCGATTCGATTTCCCGAACTTCAAAACAAAACCAAACCAAACCAAAATTTTTAATACGGTTCGGTTTGAACTCAAACCAATGGTATTAAAATTTCAACCCAAACCAAACCAAACCAAATCTATCGGTTCGGTTTGATTTTTGGGTTGAACCCGAATAATGCTCACCCCTAGGTGCAACGTAGAGGTTCGTAGTTGCTAGCACGCCAGGTCGAGTGTTCACTCGACATTAAAGTACGTTCTTTTCCCTATAGATTGTACTTTATTTGGATTGGACTCTATAGTTAGTTATTTATGTTATTTAAACTATTAATTATATTATTGCCTGTATTATTTCATATTTCTATGTACCTCTACACACACCTTTTAGCCCTTCCGAGCCCTTCGGCTCGTAGGCGACAGGCCAAGATTCAAATGATATCGGGTATTTTTCGGTATCCAGATCTTGGGTCATTACAAGCTTGATATGGCTAAGGCGTACGACCGTCTCTAATAGGATTTCCTTTTTGCTGTAATGCGAAAGTTTAGCTTCTCCTCCAGGTTTTGCTCTCTCATTGGCATGCTAATGTTGAATTGCTGGTTTTCAGTCTTGTACAATGGGTGCCATGTGGGCTATTTCCGATCTACTCGGGGGATTCACCAAGGAGACCCACTAGCCCCAGCTATGTTTATCATAGCAAAGGAGGCACTAAGCTGAGGTATCTTCGCTTTGTTTTCATTCGGGCAGATAAATTATTACAAGGTTCCTCGGGGCTGCATGAATATTTCCCATCTCCTATATGCTGATGACACTCTAATTTTCCTAAATTGTGAGCTTTGGTTTATTCGCAAATTACTTAAGTTTCTTCAGATGTATGAAACCTCCTCTAGCCAACAGATTAATGCAAACAAAAGCTCTTTTATCATCTCACTGAAGGCGCCCTCGACCACCATTCAGATGATCTAGGCTCTCACTGGTTTCCAACACAAAACTTCATTAGGGATGTACCTTGGCATTCCTTTTTTTTAAGTCGGCACAAAATAACTCACTATAAACACATGTTGGATAGGATCATCTCGCGTCTCTCTTCTTGGCGAGCCAAATACCTTTCCCAGGCTGGGAAAACTTGTTTGATTAAATATGTATTGTAGTCCATCCCCATCTACGCTACCAGTGCTACTTGTCTTCCAAAATCGATTATTTACTCCATGGAGAGGCTCTTTGCTAATTTTTACTGGGGTGATATGGATACACAACAAAAATGGCATTGGATTTCTTGGAGTTCCATCACCAAACCATGCACGGAGTGCGGGCTTGGCCTGAGGAGTATGTATGACCTTCAAGTAGCAATGGTGACTAAACAAATCTGGATGATCCTCCACAGTTCCTCCATATGGTCACAGTATGCTAAAGCCAAGTTCATCAAATGTCATTTTTCTGATATAAACACTCCTTTTCCTACAGGAGTTAGCAGAGATATATTTATCCAGGCTAAGGTTATCATTCTTGACCAAAGTAGATGGATACTTGGGGATGGTAAATCAATTGATTTCTCAAAGATACTTGGTGTGGTAATAAACCCCTTTCACATTTCTGCATGCCCGGCACCCCATTGCTCCCTATCACCCTCCAAGAAGCTGCCCAAAACTGACAACACGAGGCTTGGTCCAACCTCCATCTTTCTCTTCCTGTCATCTCTCAACTTCAAAATTTGCAGTTAGGAGAAGATGTTGATATCTGCTTTTAGACTGGCTTGACTACTGGAAATTTCACTATCTCCTCTGCATATCAAAAAATCAGAAGAATAGGTACACAGAAGCTTGCCCTCTCGAAGATCTGGAATTCTCATTTTAATCCAAGAACCTCCTCCTTTGTTTGGAAACTCCTTCATAAAGTTGTGCCAGTTGATGATCTTGTCAAGACCCGTGGTATATTAATGCCATCTAAATGTAATTGTTGTGAAATCAACCACCAACCCGAGACTGCGAGCCATCTATTTCTTCAAGGCAATATGGCCTCCCACCTTTGGAGCTATGTTCAAGTTTTAATACACCCTGCTTGCAGCAATACCCATACATTAGAAGACTTCTGATGGGATATCCTTCACAGATCAGACTCTAACAATTCTTTTGGTTTCAATGCAATTCATGCTATGCTTCTCACACTCTGGGAAATCAGATGTCATATTAGATTTGATAACCAGAGGACTAACCATACCATTAATACAAATTGTATACTTGAGCAGTTGGTGTTTACATCTCAATAGGTCAATTTTACTAAATCTGCAACACTTCACCAGCGGATGGCTTTGGATGCTTTGGGAATCCAATACAAAGTTAAATGCAAGAAGCCACACGTTGTCAAATGGATGCCTCCTACTCTCGGATACGTAGTCAATGTTGATGGTACCTCGAAGGGTAACCCAGGCCTGACTAGTGCTGGAGGATGTATCAGAGATGGGCGAGGAATTGTCTACTTTGGATTTGCATATTTCTATGGCGAGGGATCCAATATCGCTGCAGAAGCCCGTGCTCTTCTTGATGGTGTAAGAAATGCTCTACTGCTTTCCATTCCCTTATCAATCATATAGTTTGATTCTCAAGTTCTAGTATCCCTTATACAACGCAACAAAGACCCACCTTGGTCCATAAGGAAATGGTGGGATGAGCTTTGGCATCTGTTTCAGACACATGGGTGGCACCTGCAGCATGTTTTCAGAGAATGCAATGGTGTGGCGGATGCTCTAGCATCCCATGCCTACGAGACCCAAAAAAATACATATTATCAAAATTGGAATCAGCTACCGACTAAGGCCCGCAGTTGTGCGGTCCTTGATGCTTCTGGCTTGCCAAGTTGCAGACTAATTTGATCCTTATTTCTTTAGCCCTCATGCAGTCATTGTATTCATTTATATTCTATCTTTATTCTCATCACTTATGTACATCAGGGGTATGCCCCGAAGATCCATGTATTCTTTTTCCATATCAATAAAAATTAGGCCTAAAAACCTAATCTTGGTGGAGCGAGACCATACCTCTTCTCTGAAGATAATGTGCGCTCTCCTAAGATCGGTTTCTTAGGCATTTTATTAAAAAAAAGTCCATTTGCCACAAAAAAGATGACAATATATGGTAGCACATTGGACAACCTGCCACTAGGAAGACTGCCAATGGAGAATCCACAGGAAGGGGTGCCCAACCAATCTACTCAGGTTGACCCTAGTGCTCAGGGCCATGTCCAGCCAGTCGTTGATCTTGATGCTGAGGTTGTTCGGGATGAGATGGTTGTTCAGGATGCTGAGGCTATTGGTCTTCAAGGCCCTGCCCAGGATACACAAGTGTAAGACTTGGCTGTTGATGAGGATTATCAGATTTTAAGGAATAGTATACAATCTGAGTCAGATGACAGTGACTCTGATTTTGTTGAATCTGAAGATGAATACAGTAATAGTGACGAGGCAATGGCTGATTCTAAGAAGAGAGTGGTTGATTCTAATAAGGTGCACACTGAAGACAGTTATCATTCAATGCCATCTGTCTCAGATGAGTCAGATGGACTCGTGTCAGATGGAGATGGAGATTTGCTAGAGGTTGATGAAGAGACCCCAGACATATTTGTTGATGCTCTCTTTACAAATAGTAGGAGGTACCGGATTTCTCTACCCCAGCATGCCATTAAAATTCAGTTTGAATTTAAGTAGGTGAAAAATTATACCATGCAGATTACTGTTGTGTGTGTAAATGTTAATTACAAATGGAAAGTGTATGTCTCAAGACGGCAAGATGGAGTTACTTTTGCAGTCAGGATAATGCAAGGGAAGCACACATGTTCAACCAGATACCAGGATGGCTTCAAAAGATTGGATTTCAACTAGGGTAAAGGAAGCAGTCAATGACAATCCCGACATACCCCCTAGAAAGTTACAAATAGATCTGCTGAAGTTTTACAATATTTCAATTCCTTATCACTGCATATGACGTGCACGAGAATTAGCAAAGGAGAAGGTATTCGGAAAAGTTGAGGAAACTTATAAGTTTTTGCCGCATCTACTGAATGAGTTAAAGAAGAGTGACCCAACTTCAGTTCTAGAGTACAAGATTGGCCTTGATGGCTTATTTAAGATGGTGTTCATTGCCTTAGGGGCAAGCATTAGTGGTTTCAAAAGTGGGTGTCATCCAATATAGGGCATAGATGGCTGTCAGTTGAAAGGGCATTACACTGAGATCCTAGTAGCTATGGTTGCATTAGATGGGAATCATTGTTTGTTCCCAGTTGCATATCGGGTTATTGAGGGGGTGAGTATAGATTCAAGTTTTTGCATCTTTTAATGAAGGCTATATATTGGGCATCCCCAAGGCATTACATTCATTTCTGATATGGAAAAGGGTATTGAGGAGAATGTCCCTTATATCTTTCCAGGTGTTGAGCATAGGTAATGATTGGTAATTACATTGTTCAATTACATTGCTTCTGCCATTATATATGCTTATTTTTTAATCTCATTGTTTGCATTTACATATTAGACTGATCAATTAACTCTGTTCATAGTAGACTGATCAAATTATCTGATAAGTTTTAAATGATCAAATATCTGATCAATTTAATCTAATTAGAGCTAACTGATCAGAGTTATCTGATTAGAATATTCTGATCATATTAGATTGATCAGTTTTAACTGATCAGAATTCTGATTAGATTTAACTAATCACATTTAACTGATCAGAGCTATCTGATTAGAATATTCTGATCAGAGTTATCTGATCAGAATATTCTGATTAAATTAGATTGATCAGAGTAGACTAATAATGTTTCAGCATTCTTTTGTCATCTTGTCTCATCCTTTCAGCATAATCATCAAAGTTGAAACCAACTTGATTTTTCCCTCCAAATGAACATTCATATCAGAATAATCAACATTGTATTAGTTCAGCTTTATTAACAAACTGATAAGGCAGAACATCTAACTTGTAATACATGGATTGTTTCAAATTGTAAGTTTTGTTGATATATTTGATAAGTTGAAACCATTGAAGTCAATTAACCAAACCATCTATTCCTAATAAGTGATCAAGCTTAGCCAATCAATCTTCACTAATCAGAATACTGATTAGTCTTACCTGAATAGCGTTCACCAATCATAATACTGACCAGTCTTCACTGATCAGTCTAATCTGATCAGATTTTAAGGAACAATTACCTTAATGGATTAAATATCAGATTATAATGAACATTGTTTTATGGTTAATGATTAGATTTTTAATCTCACTATCTGCAGATTTTGTATGAGACACCTTTTTAGAAATTTTAAGAAGAAATGGTCAGGCCTTGCTTTCAAGAAGGTTGCATGGACTGCAGCAAGGTCTTACATAATCCAAAGCTATCAAGTGACTGTATTTGACATGGAGAAACTTGATGCACAGGTCGCATCATATTTAGATACTTTACATTGTGCATGGTCTAGGTGTTAATTTTATGATAAGGGTAAGTTGAAATACATCATTAACAACCTAGCAAAGTCATTCAATTCCTTTGTTGGTGAGACGAGAGGCTTGCCCCTTGTAGAGATGTTAGATGGTATTAGGTAGAAAATTATGGTCAAGATGGACAACAAGTAGAGACATGCACGCAGGTCAAAAGAGAAGTTTGTGCCACGGGTTGTTAGCTACTTGAATAGAATTGTGAGGAATTTTGGAAAATGTGATGTCAGATTTTTCACTGATCACATGGAAGAGGTGGAAAGCCCATATGAGAGGTGTGTTGTTAAATTGGACAAGATGTATTGTTCTTACAGGAAATGGTAAGTTATTGGGCTGCCATGCCAACATGTTGTTGTTGCTGTTGACGCCCGTAGGGGCCTACATATCAATCAGTTTGTGGACAGATGCTATTCCATTGAGCCATATAGGCCCACATATGAAAAATCCATACAACCTTTGCCAGACAAGAGCATGTGGGAAATTGTGATTTGCGTTGAAGTGCTTCCTCCTCGCTGCCAAATATCTCGAGGTCGGCCTCAAAAGAAGAGGATTAGAGATGCAGATGAAAATGAAAAGGCAACAAAGAGAGTCAACAAATGCACCATATGTGGGCAGTGAGGCCACCATAAAAATACTTGCAAAGAACCCCTCTCAGGACCACAATCTTCAATTACAGAAGTTGGATAAGGTTCCATAAATATTAGATGGAATTAAGATTGTATTACAATTAAGGGTTTTCCCATTTGCTATGTGCTTAATTCTAATATTTCTGTTGTAAGCAAGGCCCATGAAGACCACCAAGATTTGTAAATGTTAGTGGTAGGACTGGCCAATGTCAAACTGGAGGTGTTGAAGGGGCACAAGTGCCATCATCAGACCGGCCAGGTACTATCATGTAACATTAGAATCACACATCATGTTATGCATACCACTATAAAAAATGTATGCTTTTGGCAAGTCTCACTCGCGGGAGGGATAGGACAGGTGCCACCTAGGGGAGAAGTACCAGTAGGGGCAGCAACGTTGAAGGAAATACCAGCCAAGGGAGATGTAACTGTAACGCCCATGAATTTTTTAGGAATTTTCTGAAATTAAATAAAAATTATTGAGCATTTAATAATGCTTATGAGTTAATTTAACCAATTTAAGAACCCTAAAGTAACCAAAGGGTATAGCCCACTTAAATTAGGCCCAAAAACTAAAATCCAAACCCTTTTGGCCCAAGCCCATTACTAGAAACGTAACTCAAAACCTTAAACCCTAAACGTAATTTGGGTAATTTACGGAATTAAAATTGGATGATAGATTTCATGACCTACATGTCTTAGAAACTTATTTTAATCTTATGCTAATTTCATGCCAAAACCATATAGTATTGTATTAAAGTTACTTTCACATGGGTTATGAGACTTATTCTATTGTGGATTTAATCGTTGTTTTCACACGATTCACTCTTATCTCAGTCTTTCTTAAGTACATGACACGTATTCCGATATGATGTCATTAGTTACACTTTGCACATGATAGGAACACTCTCTTGGACTTGTGATCCTCTCCGTTGGATATTCCTTCTACCGGATTAGGTGATCTTGTTTCAAGGCCTCCGTAAGTCTCCGTGACCCTGGGATTCCAACTAGGACGCCGAGATGGTTGTATCCTTAAAACCCAATGGATTAGAAAGCACATATCTTACTGGTGTTTTCTGTACTCTGGATAGATAGCGGCCCTGAGGAGACCGCCACTGTCAAGTAGCGGCCATCCACATGACCGCAATCTTGTTCCAGCATACTCTTACGTCGACTCTTTCCTTTTTCTGGCATCGACTCTGTCAATAAACGGTCTGCACTTGACCGCCAATTCATGTTAGCGGTCCTTGCATGACTGTAATATTTAAGAAACGGTCCAGACATGACCGTATTCTATCTCTCTGTGCTTAACCCGAGGTTTGACCCAAGGGTTGATCATATTCTATTCCTAGATGGTCTTTGAATGATCTGGAACCCAACATCTTATACAAGAAATTATTAAGGAATATTGGAAAATATAGAATGTACCGTTATGCTACCGGAATCCTTCCGTAGCATGACCTTGTTCTTAATTCATCTTTGATCTCATGATTTCAATTTGATACGTTCTTACCTTGATATTATTATCATGGAACTATTGTTGAAATTGTACATTATTAGCCTACATTATTGATATTTCTCGTGGAAGTAGCTTGATTTATAACTTGAAGATGCAGATCGGGCACTGATTGTGTCCAAGGGCTCGACACTAGCCCCCTCGGTTGATTTCCAAAAATATGCTATAAACCATGAGGTATGATGAACACTGGCGTCACATTGCGTTAGGAGTACTTTTTTTTATAAATGAGTGAAAATCATGAGGCTCTACATGAAATTATACATTCTCGTTATGAAAAATACATTCTCGTTACATGCTAGTACATTCTCGTTACATGACTTTCTAGTGCATAGCCTTCAAGGTTATGAAAAATATATTCTCGTTACATGCTAGTACATTCTCGTTACATGAAAGGTCACATTATGTTCTTACTCGATCATGCTCGCTTTCCACCTAAACATTCATATCTCTATATGTGATGTCTTGATACTTGCGTAGTTACTTTGGTTTCATTCGTATGATTTACCACATTTCTTTTATTTATATTCTAGAGCTAAAATGATAATTTCTTAAACTTACCTTTATGTTGATACGAAGATACCTACTGGACAAGTGTGCTCATTCCCTACTTTTTTCATCTTTTCAGGACATTCTAGCGGGTCGGATTCAGACTACTCAAGTGGTGGATCCAAGAGCGAATAAAGGAGTGAAGCCTTAGATTGTCATTAGTTGATAGTCAAGAGTCACTATGTAATTTTCTCTTTTATTGAGTCTAGTAAAAGAAAGTCAATTATCCATGTACTTTGATTATTATTCAATAAAGTGAAGTTTTGAGTATATCATCTTGTGCATTCCCTTTTATGTGTGAATGTGTTAGCGCTCTGATTATATTGCTCACTTGCGGCGTACTAGTCGGCTGTTCACGTTCTCGATTAGTTTTCGCTGCATAATCTTGGGGCGTGATAGATAAAGTGGTATCAGAGCCTAGGCATAAGTAAGTCCTACGAAATGTCTTGTTATACGCTAAGTCCAAGGTTTAAGGATCCACACCTATGAACTAGGAAAGAAATTTTCAAACCCATGAAAGATTGGGTAGAGCCCGGGATGAGATAGTTATTTAGAAATTAATCTTTAGGAAGGATCTTTCCAAATCCCAAGGAATAACTAATTGTTTATTTCTTTTAGGCACTCTACTCTTACAATGGCTGCTGAACGTGCCGCTAATCATGCTAATTGGGAAGCGATGCAACAAACAGTTGCGGGTCTTACCCAAGCCCTACAAACTGTGCCCCAAGCTGGCGCATGGGTTGGCGCGGGTAACTTGCATGGGAATTTCCGGAGTATGAATCCTCCAAGATTCTCTGGATCCTCCAACCTCGACGAGGTGGAGAATTGGATCGACGAGATGAACATGATATTCAACGTCATGCAATGCACCGACCAAGAGAAGGTCTGTCTCGTCACCTTTCAACTAAATAAAGATGCCCGTACATGGTGGAAGGCCACTTCGACACAGCCACAAAATGCTCAACCTACATGGAAGGAATTCCTTACACTCTTCCGTGTAAAATACTTCTCCGAGCACATCATAGAAAGAAAGGCTGCTGAATTCGCCTCTCTTCGCCAAGGCATGATGTCTGTGGTGGAGTATGAACTTTAATTCTCTCGTCTAGCCCCTTATGCCCTACACCTGGTAAGCACAGATATCTTAAAGACAAATCATTTTATGGACGATTTAAGGCCCGACTTTATTCAACAACTTGGATCTCAGAATATCCATACTTATACAGAAATGGTCCAACGGGTGCATCTCTGTGAAAGGACCTTGAGAAGGTCGAGAAGTACAAAGGCAAGAATGAGGAGTCCAGCCGGAGGTTAGAAAAACGCGGACGAAAAGAAGAAAAGTTCAGCATCACGGGCACTTACAACTCCCGTGACAACAAGAAGAGGTCCCGCAATGGGAATGGAAGAAATAACAACAATAACAAGAAGGTAAAGGAGGAGGAAACGCAAGTCACCATGGCTTGCTCATTTTGTGAGAAATTCGGCCACTCGGCTGAGGAATGCTGGAAGTGCCTTGGCACTTGTTTACGATGCGGAAGTCGGGAGCACCGTATGCTCGATTGCCCTCTTATGAAGGAACAATATTCTAATGGCGGACGTAGGCGCCAAGCTCGTCTTAATGCCATACTTGATGAGGAAGCGCCCGAGGGTGATGGGCTGATGGAAGGTATCGTTCAAATTTATTCACATCCTGCTTTTGTACTATTTGATACTGGTGCCTCTCACTCTTTTATATCTACTGCCTTTGCAAAAACTTTACTAATTTCACCTGTTCCTCTACCATCGGACCTAGCTATCACAACACCCTTAGCTCCCGGAACTAAACTTACCACCCACTATCCCGATAGTGAGGTAATTGTAAAAGGTCATAATCTTCCTACAAACCTCGTATGCTTTGACATGGAAGGTTACGATGCCATTCTAGGTGTAGATTGACTTGTTGACCACGATGCCTATATAAATTGTCATAATAGGAGGATTTCTTTTGGAAAACCAGGTCTCCCACGATTCTCTTTCCTTGGCATTAAATATAGGAAGCACCCTACCATCATCTCTTCTCTTCACGCTTGCAAACTCATCTCGCAAAGATGTGAAGCTTTTCTTACTTCCGTAATCATTACCGAGTCCAAGGAAATCCTCATAGAAAAAATCCCTATTGTTAAAGAGTTCCCCGATGTATTCCCTTCTGATTTACCTGGTTTACCGCCCGAAAGGGAAGTAAACTCCTCTATTGAACTCATATCGGGAGCCGCACTTGTTTCAATAGCTCCCTACAGGATGTCCCCTATAGAACTCAAAGAACTGAAGAGGCAACTTCATGTGTTATTAGACGAGGGCTTCATTCGACCTAGCACATCCCCTTGGGGTGCACCGGTTCTATTCGTCAAGAAGAAGGATGGATCCCTCCGGCTGTGCATCGACTACCGGCGACTCAATCAACTCACCATCAAGAACAAATATCCATTGTCGCGTATCGATGAGCTATTTGATCAAATCTCTGGTGTGGAATATTTCTCCAAGATCGACCTCAGGTCGCGCTACCATCAATTGAAGATCAAAGATGAAGACATCTACAAGTCTACTTTCTGGAGTAGATATGGACATTATGAGTTCGTTGTGATGCCGTTCGGGTTAACTAATGTCCCTGCAGCATTTATGCAACTTATGAACAATGTCTTCAGACCCTATCTCGACCGATTTGTGGTCATTTTCATCGATGATATCCTCATCTATTCCAAGACAAAGGAAGAACATGAAGAGCACTTAAGAATAGCTTTGCAAACTTTAAGAGAACATCAACTTTTCGCGAAGCTTAGCAAGTGCGAGTTCTGGCTAAAGGAGGTCTCTTTCCGTATCCATATCATTTCAAAAGAAGGTATCGTTGTTGATCCTTCAAAGGTAGAAGCTGTCAAGAATTGGAGCCGACCAACGACCATGTCCGAAGTCAAGAGTTTTATCAGTTTGACTGGCTACTATAGGTGATTCATCAAGGATTTCTCCAAGATCGTTGTTTCTTTGACTAGACTTACAAGAAAGAGAACCCCTTTATATGGTCAAAGGATTGTAAAGAGGGTTTCCTAACTCTTAAAGAACATCTCACTACTGCCCATGTCTTGACACTACATGTTGAAGGTGGTGGATTTGAAGTCTACATGGATGCATCCGGTATTGGCCTTGGATGTGTCCTTATGCAACATGGCAAAGTGATTTGCTATGCTTCAAGGTGATTGAAGCGTCATGAAGAAAACTATCCCATCCATGATCTGGAATTGGTTGTCGTCATATTCACCTTGAAAATCTGGCGACACTACCTTTATGAGGAGAAGTTCACTATATTTTCGGATCACAAAAGTCTGAAATATATTTTCACCCAAAAGGATCTAAACATGAGGCAATGACGATGGCAGGAGTATCTCAAGGACTTTGATTTTTCTATTCAATACTATCTTGGCAAGGCAAACGTTGTAGCTGATGCTCTTAGCAGGAGACCAATGGCAACTCTAGCAAGCCTCAGGAAAGGTATGACTAATCTTATAGAGGATTTTATTCATTTGAATCTAGATGTGGATGCAGAAGAAGAAAAGGATATTATTGCTAATATCTGGTCACAACCTATACTGATTGAAGATCTAGTTAAATTACAAGAAAATGACCCCACATTAATGGAGATCAAGACTAATATTGATCAACTGTCGGAATTTTTTATTTCGACCGATGGAAGGTTATTATTCAAATATCGAATCTGTGTGTCGGATCATGTCGACACTAAGAAGATGATCATGGAAGCAGCTCATAAGGTAAAATATGCTATTCACCCTAGTGCTCCCAAGATGTACCAAGATCTAGAAAGAAATTTTTGGTGGCCCAACATGAAGAGAGAAATAGAGGATTTTGTATCACATTGCCTCACTTGTCAACAAGTTAAGGTGGAACATCAAAAGTCCGCTGGTAAGCTACATCCCTTAGAAATTCGCGAATGGAAGTGGAAATGTATAGGGATGGATTTCATCATGGCTTTACCTAAAACAAGAGGTGGACATGATGGTATATGGGTGATCGTAGACCGATTGACTAAATCTGCACATTTCCTACCTATCAAAAGTCGATGGTCTGTAGATATTTTAGCAGCATTATACATGAAGGAGATTGTCAAACTACATGGTGTCCTTGTCACTATTGTCTCAGATCGAGACCCTTGATTCACATCTCAATTCTGGAAGGGCCTACAACATTCGTTAGGGACCCGACTCAACTTTAGCACTGCATTCCACCCACAAACTGATTGTCAAACTGAAAGAACAAATCAGGTGGTGGAAGATATGCTCAGGGCATGTGTGATTGATTTCAGTGGGAGTTGGCACGATCATTTACCTCTAGTTGAATTTGCCTACAACAATAGCTATCAAGCTAGTATTCAAATGGCACCATTCGAGGCATTGTATAGAAGGAGCTGTCGCTCACCAATATGCTGGAACAAAATTAGAGAAAGACAACTTCTAGGTCCTGAAATCATTCGAGATACTACCGAGAAGATAAAGCTTATTCGAGAAAGACTCCATATGGCTCAAGATAGGTAAAAATCTTATGCTGACAATAGAAGACGCGATCTGAAATTTCAAGTGGGAGACCATGTGTTTCTCAAGGTTTCTCCGGGTCAAGGTATTTGAAGATTTGGCATCAAAGGTAAGCTCACTCCAAGGTTCATTGGCCCTTTTGACATTCTTGAGAGGGTTTACGAAGTTGCATATCGACTTGCTTTGCCTCCTCAACTAGCTGGAGTCCATGATATATTCCATGTCTCAATGCTCAAAAGGTATGTCTATGACCCATTCCATGTTATAAGTCATGACAACCTGGAAATTCAAAAGGACTTGACGTACGAGCAAAAGCCAATCAAGATCATTGATCGAGAGGTACGTCAGCTTCGGAATAAAACTATTCTCATGGTCAAAGTCTAATGGAGTAAATCTTGACGACACGATGCAACATGGGAAACCGAGGAAGCTATGCGCAAGAGATTCCCGGACTATTCAATTGTAAGTATACTCTCTATAAAACCCATGCAATGAATTTGGGGATCAAATTCTTTTTAAGTGGGGGAGGGTGTAATGCTAAGGAATTTTCTAGGAAGTTTTTAGAACTAAATAAAATTATTGAGCATTTAATAATGCTTATGGGTTAATTAAACCAATTTAAGAGCTCTAAAGTAACCAAAGGGTATAGCCCACTTAAATTAGGCCCACAAACTAAAATCCAAACCCTTTTGGCCCAAGCCCATTACTAAAAACGTAATTTGGGCAATTTATAGAATTAAAATTAGATAAAGGGACTAAATAGGAGATAAATAAGAAAATCTAAAAAATTCAGAATAAATGCAAGATGGCGGTCTATCGCAAGACCGCCACTTCCAAGAAACGGTCCTGACAGGACTGCTATTTTGTTCCGTGATCGGAAGATCAACAAGCATGAAAAACTTGGATCTTTGGCATCCTAATCCCCATGGATCGAAGTGTGAACACATGTAAACATGTCTAGGACTCTCTAGGGATCAGTTCTACCCCAAATTAGGACTCTAAGTTCGATCAAATCTCTCACCCTAGCAAACCCTATAAATAGGGCCCAGGTTTGACCTGCGTGAACCCTCATTTTGGCTCGCCTGGTTCGACAGTAAGACATGGTTATTTCATGTTGATCCTATAGAACTTTATGTTCTCATTAGTGTTAACTAACTTTGTTCCAAGTTTCATGCTAGGAGACCAAGCATCCAAAGAGTTAGAGGATTTGCAAGTTGTTGTTCTTCTATAGAGCACCCAAGAACTAGCACGTCGGTCCGGTGAAGACTTAAGGTTTAGGAGCCCCAGACGAGGTAATTTCAAGATGAGTCTTTAGAGTTATTCGTTCCCCTTTATATCTTATGCTTATCCTCCAAATCTCGTGAATTTAGGTGAAGAGGTTAAGGAGAACGAGGGACACGAAGTTGCTGGTTTGGCATAGGACATGCAGAAACTAGGTCATTCTTCCAGTCTAAAATTTGAAGTCTATAGCCTGTTACAGAGATAGGTTATCTCGTGAAAAGGCTAAAACAACGAGATAGGGGCAAAAGCCCTATGTTTTCATGTGATTTCATGCTTTATACACAGAGTGTTTCATGTTTTACTATCACTGTGCATCTAGGTTATTTCTGCATGCATGATTTCTACCCTTAATGAAAAAGATGATAACTTTAGCTTAATTCATGCAAACTCATGCATCTCCATGTTTTAGCTTTGTTGTAGCATGTGTTGTCCTTCTATCTGGTAGGCTTTCCATGCACATATTGCCCTAGATTAGGCCTTTTCTTCGGTTTGTAACTTTGTCGGCTACAGACAAGAAACGGTCTCTCAGAGACCGCTATCATCAAATAGCGGTTCTCATAAGACCGCCAATTAAAGGAAACAGTCTGTTATAGACCGCCTTATGTTTCCTAATTCCTGCACTCTCTTAACCCTAAACAGAATGCAGATTAGCCTTATTATCCATATGTTAAGCCTAGATTATTAGGTCTTATCCCCAGTTCTGACTTCATATTCGTGATCATCTAGCATGATAGATTTCATGACCTACATATCTTAGAAACTTATTTTAATCTTATGCTAATTTCATGTCAAAACTGTATAGTATTGTATTAAAGTTACTTTCACATGGGTTATGAGACTTATTCTATTGTGGATTTAATCGTTGTTTTCACACGATTCACTCTTATCTCAGCCTTTCTTAAGTACATGACACGTATTCCGGTACGATGTCATTAGTTACACTTTGCATATGATAGGAAGACTCTCTTGGACTTGTGATCCTCTCCGTTGGATATTTCTTCCACTGGACTAGGTGATCTTGTTTCAAGGCCTCCGTAAGTCTCCGCGAGCCTGGGATTCCCATTAGGACACCGAGCTGGTTGTACCCTTAAAGCCTAATGGATTAGAAAGTACCTATCTTACCGGTGTTTTCTATACTCTGGATAGATAGCGGCCCTCAGGAGACCGTCACTATCAAGTAGCGGCCATCCACATGACCGCAATCTTGTTCCAACATACTCTTACGTCTACTCTTTCCTTTTTCTGGCGTCGACCCTGTCAATAAACGGTCTGCACTTGACCGCCAATTCATGTTAGCGGTCCTTGAATGACCGCAATATTTAAGAAACGGTCCAGACATGACCGTATTCTGTCTCTCTGTGCTTAACCCGAGGTTTGACCCAAGGGTTGATCATATTCTATTCCTAGATGGTCTTTGGATGATCTGGAACCCAACATCTTGTACAGGAAATTATTAAGGAATATTGGAAACTATAGAATGTATCGTTATGCTACCGGAATCCTTTCGTAGCATGACCTTGTTCTTAATTCATCTTTGATCTAATGATTTCAATTAGATACGTTCTTACCTTGATATTGTTATCATGAAACAATTGTTGAAATTGTACATTATTGGCCTACATTATTGATATTTCTCGTGAAAGTAGCTTGATTTATAACTTGAAGATGCAGATCGGGCACTGATTGTGTCTAAGGGCTCGACACTAGCCCCCTCGGTTGATTGCCAAAAATATGCTAAAAACCATGGGGTATGATGAACATTGGCATCGCATTGCGCTGGGAGTACTTTTTTTATAGACAATTGAAAATCACGAGGCTCTACATGAAATTATACATTCTTGTTACATGACTTTCTAGTGCATAGCCTTCAAGGTTATGAAAAATACATTCTCGTTACATGCTAGTATATTCTCGTTACATGAAAGGCCACATTATGTTCTTACTCGATCATGCTCTCTTTCTACCTAAACATTCATATCTCTATATGTGATGTCTTGATACTTGCGCAGTTACTTTGGTTTCATTCGTATGATTTATCGCATTTCTTTTATCTTATATTCTAGAGCTAAAATGATAATTACTTAAACTTGCCGTCATGTTGATATGAAGATGCCTACTGGGTAAGTGTGCTCATTCCCTACTTTTTTCATCTTTTCAGGACATTCTAGCGGGTCTGATTCAGACTACTCAAGTGATGAATCTGAAAGTGAATAAATAAGGAGCGAAGCCTTATATTGTCATTAGTTGATAGTCAAAAGTCACTATGTAATTTTCTCTTTTATTGAGTCTAGTATAAGAAAGTCAATTATCCATGTACTTTGATTATTATTCAATAAAGTGAAGTTTTGAGTATATCATCCTGTGCATTCCCTTTTATGTGTGAATGTGTTAGCGCTCTGATTATATTGCTCACTTGCGATGTATTAGCCAGCTGTTCACGTTCTCGATTAGTTTCCGCTGCATAATCTCGGGGCGTGACAGTAACATAGCACACATTGATGCTCAAATATGACAATTTAGTGTCATGAATTGTTGAGTAGTGGATGGCGGATCTAGAGAGGAGGGGTGAATAGATCTGCCCCTCTTTTCGCTAAACACCCCTCTTTAAAGTTAGATAAAAAGAATCGCAGCAGAATACAACTAGCTAAATGAAGGACACAATGATTTGCTTAGCAAGATGAACAAGCAATGTAGAAATTAAACCTTAGCATACATCTAACACAAAGCAATCGTACAATCAAACCACAACACACGAGATTTTAAGGTGGTTCGGACTGAATCCCCAGTCCTACGTCCACCCCTCACCAAACCCGGTGAGGCTTCACTAGTGCAACGCACTGAACCGTAGATCGGAAAAACCTCCGATTGCCTTCATACTAACCACCGGTAGGGACGTCAACACCACAGATCGGAGAACTTCCGATTACCTTCCTACTAACCATCGGTAGGGACGTCAACACCGCAGATCGGAGAACTTCCGATTACCTTCCTACTAACCACCGGTAGGGACGATCTTCAGTTTCAATAGCTTGAACAAATTGAAAAGAGAACAAGATGAAAATGCTCAAACAAGATATGGAGATATGCTAGAATGAAATAGATCTTGTCTGAAATTGTTGATGCTTGAATCTGATTCTCCAATAGATGTAGATCACCAATAGAGGCTTCTATCTTCTTCACAAAGCTCTCTTCTTGATTCAACAACAATGGCTTCTTCTTCCTTGTGAGATGAGCTTCTTTGGATCCCCTTGAGTTGATGAAGAGGTTTATGGATGTAGCTTTGATCACCTTTGAGAATCTTGATTGCTTCTAACTTCCTTGGAGGTTACTTGCTTCAGATCTAAGCTTGAAACACCTTGGAATGGATGAAGAACTTCTACACGGAGTACTGTTCACGGCTACAGTACCCCTTCTTCCAAGCACCTCCTCTAGCCTCTCTTGATCTCCTTTGATCCCTCTTGATCAACTAGGGTTTTCTAGCCCTCTTGCATTGGTTTTATAGACTTTAAATGGTCCATAGACATCCCCCAGACCAGATCCACAAATAATGGGAGATTATGTGAGTTTTGATTAAATAAATCCATGGAAATGGGCTGGCCTCGAGGTGGAAAATGAAGTCAACAAATGTTGGCTCGGGGCTGGCGGTCGACCTGTGGGAGCTGGCGGTCGACCACTACTGAGAAACACTGCAGACGGATGGTCCCTGGAATTTCCGGTCGACCGCTACTGGGCTGGCGGTCGATCGCCATTGAGAGAGGTGCAAACTGGGAGCTGCTGGCTGGGGCGGTCGACCGCCCCTGTGCTGGCGGTTGACAGCAAGCTGGGCAGACCCCGGGTTTTCCCGAGTCGATCCGTTAACCTCTTTAGCTCCGTCGCTTGAGTCCTTTAGCAGCCCGTTCTCATCTGTGGCATCAACCTTGACTGTCTTGAAGATTTCTATTGATTATATTGCTCCTATAACCAAAATTTTGTTCCGGGGGCTCCGCCCCCAAAAACCCCCGCAAGGGGCGCTGCCCGATCCCCACGACCTGACCGAGCAGGTCGATCCCCACGACCTGACCGCGCAGGTCGATCCACGTGCGAGGGCGCAATCATTGAGCTTTCACTTTTGCCATCTCCACTCCATTCCTTGTCCATTCATTGACTTATCTGTCATGAATAAAACATCACGTATGTCAGTCATATGAGAGTGAAAAATAACAATGACTTATAGTATTTAGCCATTATCAAAACCAAGAATATCAAATAACTCAAATGACCACAGGATGATGTCGAATGACTCAAATGACCACATGGGCACAACATGAACTTGACTGATTTTATTATAATAATAACCCATGTAGGTAGAATAATTGCAATGGAGACAAGGGGTTCCACAAGTAGCAGCGGTGGAGACATATGTGTTTACATAGTGATAAACATGGAGCCCCAAGCATCCATCAACTTTGAGACAAAATCCTATATGTTCAACTCCCAACAATCTCCTTCAAATTGTGAGTTTCATATTTGACTTTTTTAATGTACACATGCATTCTAACATTCTAACACACCCTCTTTGTCAAATGTGCAGGAATCTATGTGTGGAGCTTGATGCATCTGACAGGTGTGTGGGGAAAGATATAATTTATGCTGGAAAATGATAGTTTTTTGTATAAACAATATTAATATCCATCATGTTTGTGTTGGCCAACAATTAATCGCATTGTTTGTGTTGGAGAATGATAGTTTTTTATATAAATAATATTAAGATGACTCATGTTTGTGTTGGCCAGCAATTAATCGCACTGTTTGTGTTGAAGAATGATACAATTTTTGTATAAATAGTATTAAGATGACTCATGTTTGTGTTGGCCAACAATTAATCTCATTGTTTGTGCTGGAGAATGGAACAATTTTTTGTACATGTTTTGTGATGTCCCGGACCCTTTTCGGATCCTTCTTCTTGGGTCCCGGATCTGTGTTTTCGGTGAATTTGGCTCCATTGTGTCCGGAATTATGTTCTAGACATCTTCCGTGTTTGGATCCGTGCGATTCAGGTCAGTTCGGAGGCTCGGAACGTGTTCCGCGGCTTTTTCCGCGTGTTTTTCGATTCCCGCGTGTGTGTCTCGAAAACACCTACGGAACCCTGTAGCGGGTGAACTGGGTCGTTCATCTACCCGCAAGTGGTACCGTTGCGATCAGCGCGTCGAGAGGATCGAGGAGGTGTATTTTTCTATTTTTCGGGATTTTTCTGATTTTCTAAATTTTCTATAAATACCAAACCTTTTTCTTTTCTTTTTTACCTTTTTCTTCTTCTTCTTCCTCCTTCTTCCAACCGTTGGAGAGCGCCCTCCCCATCGCGACCATTCTTCTTCCCCGGACGACCGAGACGCGGCCTCCTCCACTCCGGCAACGGCGTGGCGGCGAGGCGGTTCCGGTGGTGGCCTTCTCGCGGCGGGAGGCGGGGCATGTGGCATTCAAAAGCTTCTTTCTTGACTTCGGCGGTGATTCGGCGGAGCATTCGCTCCATTGAGGTAGGGGGACGAATCCCTATGCTCATCCCGTCATCCCCTATGATTTGTAGGCCGAATGGGAGTCGAGCGGGGTGTGTTTGAGCGGTTTAGGGCAAAATCATGTTTTGGGGAGAGTTCGCCCGATCTATAGATTTGAGCCGCGATTCGGTGTTTTGATGGCCTAGAATCATGCTAGAGGTCCCCAGGGGTCTTCCCCTTTGATTCTCCCCTCTCCTATGGAGGTATGGGGGTGTGGTTGGAATTTTTGGGCGTTTCTCGCCTTTTCGCCCTCGGGCGGGTGTGACAGTCCTTGCAGTGACCGTCACACTATGTAACGCGCCTAGATGGGTGCGTTACAACCCTGAGTGCAGCCAGTGGGGTCTGTGGGCTGTGACGGTCCCCCGATAGACCGCCACGGTGCTGTGGCGCACCTAGGTTGGACCGTCAGAGGCGTTCGACCATTGGCTGCCGACCGTTGCCTTTTGACCGTTGGGGGTCAAGGCCTGTGACGCACCATGCCTGGCGTGTCACAGCCTTGTAACCCCCCTGTGTGGGTGCGTCAGAGCAGACGAACCCACCTCCCCTGACGCACCAGGGTTGGTCCGTCAGGTGCTGTGACGCCCCTAGGTGGGTGCGTCAGAGCCTGTTTTCGCCTCGACTTGTGACGCTCCAGGGTTGGACCGTCAGAGCCTTGTGACGCTCCAGTGTAGGTGCGTCACAGCCTGTGACGGCCCAAGGTTGGACCGCCAGGCTCTGTGCTGCACCATGTGTGTGCGGTCCCGTTTATTTGACGATGGTTTCCGTGAGTCAGTCCTTATTTTCAGTGACCTGTCCACTAGTCGTAGCTTCCTGCGCACGCGGGTGCGGACCCACCTGGGAGTGGTGGAGAGCGAGACCCGGTGAGAGGCGGTTTTTAGGCTGGTTACCATAGGGCCCCTTGCCTTTGCCACCAGAGTCTAGTGGGGGGGAAAACCAGCTAGAGGACCCGACCTAGAGCATATGGTCAGTGTGTGCACACATAGTTGGGGGCTTAGGACACGCGCTGACGAGCGTGACCCCAGCTAGTCCTTGTTGTGGTACTTGTTGCGTGTCTCAGTCTCACGCCCGGGGCGTTGTAGCTAGACACTTGTGACGCGGTGTAAGATGTCAGGGGACGCTTCCGGTCGTTCTTCTAGTGAGTAGTGCTCCTGTTCGCTGGCAGGTGTGGACTCGAGTTTCGTTGGACCGAGATTTAGTAGTACGTGCTGTTAGAGTAGATTACTTTTCCGTTTATTTACTTTAGCTTGTTGGTTCTACTGTACTCCTGTTAGGTAGGGTTGCGTTCTGCTTTCTTATTTTCTTGCCTTGTTTTCGCACGAGGTGGGGATTCACGGGATCCCTACTGGGCCAATGAAATGAGGCTCACCCCTGCTTTACAGGCGAGGCAGGGTCTTCGAGAGGTGCGGCCGAGTTCCAGCGTGGTTCTTCTAGCCAGGGTTAGCCGCCAGTCTGCCAGAGCCGGGGGATACCCCGGTAGTTGTACGCCGGGGGATGCCCCGTGTAGTTGTACTTTCATTTCTGTTGACTGTACTTTTATTTGGACATGAGACTCTGTGGACCTTGTAGTAGTTTATTTTATTTATATTATGCTGTGCATTTTGTTTTAGATCATTGTACTATCTCTGCGGTCGTTTCAGCTTCTCTTGTACTTCCACACCATCCTTTTTTACCATTCCGAGTCTTCGGGCTCGTGGGTTAGTGGGCCGAGATTCGAGACGCGTCGGTTCCTTTCCGGTACTCGGATCCCAGGGTCGTCACTGATTTTGTACAAATGGTATTAAGATGGCTCATGTTTGTGTTGGCGAGCAATTAATCTCACTGTTTGTGCTGGAGAATGGAACAATTTTTGTAAAAAAATTGTGATGTCTTTAGAATTTTTTGTAAAAAGATTTGTCGTCAATCATGGTTTTATGATGTTTTGATTTTCTTGTGATCATAAAGAATGTCACCGAGCTAATCAATTATTGACGAACGTTGCACTTTTGTACTGTTATGTTGTATAGACTCCCCACTCTCACCTGGCAGTTTCAGGCTATGTTCCTTAAGATTCACTTAACTCAAGGATGGACCTTTAAATATTAAAAATGATAGCATTAAAAATGGGGTAATTAATTACTTTTTACATTGTTGGCCACCTTTAAGATGCACTTGCCCGTGGACTTCTTCTGTATAATTCCCCATGTCTAAAATGAGCATTGGTCCCTCACATCCTACCCACACGCCTACTAAGTTTGTAAACTTTCCCATAGTAGTGGGGTAAAGGAAGAGTAGCCATGATGTTGGGACATGTATGGTCCCCTTCGACTCCAACGATTCGATCAATTCAAAATGGAAGAAAAAATATAATTGTACATATAACAAAAGCTCTGATACATGACAAGTCCATTACATAATTCAGATGATAAAATGCCATACATTATGTGACAAGTCTGATGGATGATAAGATGGCATTACATTCTACTAATGATGATAACAAGTTCGATATATGAATTAGATATTCTCCCTCTTAACTCACGTTCACTTGAACAAGCAAATCACAAGGAGAAAAAAAAAGACAAAATCAACAGTAATTTTAGGTTCCTCAATTGCATCTCTACCCTCTCTAATTACTTTGTCATGCATTCTTCCATAGTCTTCAGTTGATATTTGACATCCACAACGCTATAGGTGGCATCGTCAACCCAGCATACAAACAATAATAAAATCACTTGCCTTTCGACCTCTCACGATTTGAAATGTAAACTCGATAATTATCCGTTCTACAATTACATTCTATCGGTGACAAACGAGATTAGAATGTACCACCTCGAGACAACTGTATTCCACTAGCATTTGATAGTTGTATTAACATGGGCAAATTAACAATCACTTGTTGTGCATGGATAATCTAACAAAAAGAATGGCATATCATATCAGACATGGGGATGATGTGAGGGGCCAATGCTCTCGTGCTTGGCGTGATGGCAAGGGAGAAGTCACTGGTGGGTGTTGCTAGTACTCTACGCTGGTCATCCTACTGAGGATCATGTGAGGGGTGCAACCGGTGGGATAACTGGGCGGATCATCACAGGTGCGAACAATGCTCTCGTGTTGGGCGTGATGGTAAGGGAGATGGCGTCGGTGGGCGCTTCCAGTGCTCTATGTTGGTCGTCGGAGGCGCGGACGATGGGCGCACTGCGCTGATCATCAGAGAAGTGGCGGGTGCTGAACTATGCAGATCGTCCAAGCTAGGGATGATGGTCGGTGGACGGGCTGGTGGGGGCCTGCCGTGCCAGATGAGGGATGACATCCTCCAGGGAGCGGGTGATCGGGGGCCTGTGCGTGGGCCGATGGGGGTGAAGGGGGGGGGGTAAGGTTTAGGTTTCCCATAATTTTGTAACGGTGAGGATGAAGACTAAGGTAGTTTAGGGATTTCACCTAAAAATTAATGGGAGGATGGATTATTTCATCTAATATTCATTTTTTAATGTCTTTGAACTAGATGGGTTTTTAACCAGAGTTAGATGATTTAAGGGATTTTTAAGATAATACTCAGATTTGAGAGACTAATCGTTAAGTTGGTAGAGATTAATACGTAAAAAAACCTTTTCTTCTATTTAAATTTTGAATTATTAAACAAAACAAGTGAATTGCCAAATAAATTCAATTAACCTAAAGTAAATATGTTTGCTACCACGGACGGCAAAGACGAGTAGACTACACTCGAATTCAGTTAATTATCAATCAAAGTTAAAATTTACTTATTTAATATATCAACCAATCCTTTACATGATCCAACATTAATTGTCTTAACTTCATTGTATTAACAAACTAAAATCCGTATCTTCTCTTGCTTATTATATTTTCTTAAAAAAATCGATGCCAAAATAAATAAGAAAAAACGAAAGAAATAGAAGGAAGAAATTTCGAGACGTGTTCGTGTCTCCGTGCTCGGGGGGGGGGGGGGGTGATGTGAAGAAGGGAGTCAGACCAAGGTCCCCCCCCCCCCCCCCCGGGCCTCCCCTCGGTTTCTCTCGCCTTCTTCCCTCACCACTTCCCTCCCCCAACCCTCTTCCCCAATTCCGACACCCACTCTAGTGTTCCCTTTTTCCAACCTCAGAGAGAGAGAGAGAGAGAGAGAGAGAGAGCGAGCGAGCATTCCTGCGGCGGCGAGGGCGTTGGGGGGAGAAGGGGAGGGGAGGGAAGGAAAGGAGAGGGAGGGGGAGGAGGATGCGATCGGATGCGGGCGGCGGGGGAGAAGGGGGCGGCCTCGGACGCCGCCGTTAGATGGCCCTGCAGATGTCGTGGCAACCGAGCCTGCAGCGAAGGAAGACCGGAGCGCCGCCTTTGGGCCTGAGGAACCTCGGCAACACCTGCTACCTCAACAGCGTCCTCCAGTGCCTCACCTACACCCCTCCCCTCGCCAACTTCTGCCTTCGCGCCCAGCACTCCCGCCTCTGTAAGCGTCACCACCACCGCCTCCCTCCTCTTCTGCCTTCTATGCCCTTCCACAAGATGCGGTATCCTTCTCCTTTGTTCGATCTCTGTGCGGGCGGTAATGCCCGCAGGTACCCTATGGCGTGCGTATTCTGATTTGTTTTGTGATGCCCCGCAGGCAAGAAGTTGGACGGCGGGGGCGAGGACAAGAAGAGGGAATGCCCCTTCTGCATTCTCGAGAAGCGAATCGCGCGGTCGCTCAGCATCGATGGCCCCCATGATGCGCCCGCCAAGATCGAGAGCTGCCTCCGGCTCTTCGCCGAGCACTTCCAGTGGGGCCGCCAGGAGGATGCCCACGAGTTCCTCCGCTATGTCATCGACGCCTGCCACAACACCTGCGTTAAGCTCCTCAAGGCCACCGCTTCTGGCAACGGTGGCGCGAGCCCAGACGAGGACGACCGGGGAGGCAGGGAGTCCAACACGGTCGTGAGGGAGATATTTGGGGGTGCTCTTCTAAGCCAGGTGAAGTGCCTCTCGTGTAGCACCGAGTCGAACAAGACGGATGAGATCATGGACATTAGCCTTGACCTCTGTCAGAGTAATTCTTTGAGGGATGCGCTCAGGCGCTTCTTCCAGCCTGAAATCTTGGATGGCAGCAATAAATACAGTTGCACCAGGTAAGCATCAGCTCCGCTTGTCCTTTTGCAGTGTGTTGAGGCATTTGGTGCTGCATTTCCATAGTTTACTTGGGTTAATTGGTGCTGGCTTCACATGATTTTCCAGCTGTAAGAAGCTATCTGAAGCCAGGAAGCAGATGTTTATTCTTCAGGCACCAAATGTCCTTGTCATTCAGCTCAAGGTACTTTCCCATCTTTCTTTGGTCCATTTTTCGGAGGTCTGTGCTAAGTTTGTCCAAAGTATTTGGAGAAAACTAATAAGTTTTTTAGGAAAAAATGGATTTTACCACCATTTTTGTTGCAAAGTGAGTAATTACAATCAAAGGGATAGCGGAGAGGTTCCTCTAGCCAAAAAAAGAAAGAAAACTAACAACTAAGCCAGTTACACTGTTGAGGAGAAAAAAAAAGCCAGTTACACTGTTGAGAAAACACTCTTCCAGGACCGAACATTACCATGTGAAATAAATGTAGTCCACAAATGGAGGAAGGATAGTGCTTGAAGGAAAACATTCTCGGAATAAAGTTTACTTTCCTGGAAAACTACGTCGTTTTGACTCTTCCAGATACACCAGCGAACCACATGGGGAAGCATATGAATGATCTTCACATTGTCGCCATTGCCAAACCTCAGTTTCAATCCTCTGAAAGAATGACCTCATATCCTCCACTATTCCAAAATTTAAAGGAAAACCAGTGAGTCTAACTAAAATGCCCCAATTCACTGGCTAATGTGGCACTGCAAACACATATGATTCATCAATTCAGGACAGCTAGTGCAGAAAGTGCAGGTATCGTCACAGTCAGAAATCCATTTCCTTGGTACAGTTTAGTGACAATTCATCTCTGTGACAGCAACCACATGAATGCCTCACCTTCAACAGAGCTGTAACCTTCCAGATGTTACTAAAATGCTGATTTTTTTTGTTTTTTTTGAAAGTGGTTGGTACCACTAATTTGTATTAGAGTAAAAATAGGGATGTACAAGTATAGTGCGGGTATAAAACCAAAAGATCCCTTTACAAAAAGTTGCACACCAAGATGATGTGGCACCCACTAATCCCTCAAGGAGAAAAAAAAGGAACAATTATGTGGGCCCACATTACATAAGATGGATGCCCACTCCCTCACTCTCTCCACAATAAGAAACAACCCTGCCTGACACCCTTGCTTCCCTTATGAAGATTTTGCCATTTCTTTCTCCCCATAGTGCCCACAATGTTGTGCGGAGGATGAGCCACCAGATTATCCTAACTCCTTTCAAACTCCATGTCGTGTGCCAATTAGTTATCACCTGCTACACATTGTCTTGTAAGGAGGTGGCCCCTGGAAACCTGCCCAAAACTTGTCCCCATACATCCGTGGTGAAAGAGCAACTTATGAAAAGGTGGTCCATAGCAAAGAAGGAAGAATTGGATCGGATCGGTCTGGATTAGCCGATCTGATCGGTTTTAGGTCCAACTGACTTGATCCCGAGCCCTCCGATCTCGATTCTTCCTTGGGAGTCGACAGGAGTGGAGGGATCATACAGAGATCATATTGGATCGGCCAATCCCCATGCAGGATCGGCAGATCTTGACCGATCTGGACAGATCCGAGAGTTTAAAAAAAAAAACAGAAGGGAGAAGAAGAACAAGCAGATCGGAGGTGGAGGAGGAAGAAGAGGGGAAACAAGTACTTTCCTACTGATGACACCGGCGGTGGCTCCACTTGCCACCGTCGCCGACCTCCTTCTCCTCTGTTGTTGCCTTGCCGCCGTCGACTCCCTGTCGCCGCTGCTGCTGAAGCTTCGGAAGGAGGTTGATTTGGACTTTGCCGCCATTGCTGCTCTGGAAGGAGGGAGGAGCTCCGCCATCGATGCCACCATCGCGACCACCTGCCCCTGTCGACCTTCTCCTCCTCATCCTCCCCCGCCTCTTCCGCCTTTGTTCTCCTCGAAATGGTGAAGTGCAGAGCATTTGGACTCGCCAGGATCGTTTCAGGATCGTTTCGGGATCAGGTGGGATCGGCCGACTCCACCGATCCAGATCGGGTTTGGGCTGGCCGATCCGATCCGATCCGATCCTGATACTCGAGTTTGCCTTCCTTGGTCCATAGTCTTCTCCTTCTCAGCCCAAAGGGCACAAAGTGTCGGGATCCCTGGCATGAAAGCAGCCAACCTATCACAAGTTGACAGGTGCCCATGCACGATCCTCCATACTAGCAACTTCACTTTACTTAAGCTTCCAAATCTGTGATATCCAACCATGCCTCATTCCACCATTAGAAATAAGCTCGTAAGCTGAGGTGACATAACCTCCCTTCTTTATCCCATCTCCACCATCAACTGTCAATATTGGTAGCCTCTAGAGCAAACAGTAAAGGATGAGAAGGAGCAACACTAGTTGCTCTATCTCTCCCTCCCTAATGTTTCTTCAGAAAGAAGGAGCCCAAGTGGCCCCTGATAGTTGTGGTTCACAAACCTAGGAAACTATTGTTGCCTGTCTTGAGGAAATGGCAAAGCACTGCGGGAAAGTGTCTTGTGAAGACCACACCACCTATCTTTCCAGAATAAGTATTTTTCCTCATTCCTCAGTCAAACCTGTGCACTAGTCACAATGATATCCTTACACTGCAAAATCCCCTTCCAAATGGGATGGTATTGTGTTGAGTGGCTGAGACTTAGTTCTAATTCCTTGACATTCCATAATATCTTTGACGTATGACTTGCAGCTATAGAGCTTTCTTCTCAGATCCCAGTTTCCACAACCATTTACTCAGTAATATCTGATTAAAATCTTTGATATTTCTGATACCTAGTCCACACATCTCTTTGCTATTACAGATTTTTCCCCATGCTATATCATGCCACCCCCTAGTCTTGCCTCCACTAACATACTAGAAGAATCTAGCATGAATAGACTCCAACTTCCTTCTGATTGTCCTCAGAATCCGGAGGATAGAAAGGTAATAAATTGGGAGACTATTTAGCACAGATTTGCAAAACATCATTCTGTCCCCATAAGAGAGGAGCTTCGTCTTCCATCCTATAAGTCTGGACTCATACCTCTGTATCATAGTCTGTCAGTCACTACAATGAATGGCTCCAGGAGACAACGGTGGGCCCAAATAAGGGATGGAGAAGTCTCCTATTTGGCAACCTAGTATGAAAGCTGCTCTCCTAAGGCCTTTATCTCCTAGGTTGATACCCACCAACTGACTCTTGCCAACGTTCACCTTTAGCCCATTGACTTTATCAAGCAACTCCAACATGAGTCTAGTAACAAGAAGCTGCCTCTCATCCTCCGCTAGAAAAAGAACAGTATCACATCAGCATATTGTAAGTGGGAGATGCGTGTGTCTCCTACCTTGATCTGGAAGCCTGTAATTAGCCTATAAGCCTCAACTCTCGACCATATCCTACTTATTATATGTGCCACTAACACAAACAGAAGAGGCGACATGGGGTCTCCCTACCGAAGACCCCTCCCACTGTGAAAATAGGAGGACAATCGCCCGTTAATTAGGATTGCAAAACTCGCTGAAGTGACTCACGCCTGTGCCCATCCAATCCATCTCTCATGAAGGCTCATCTTCCATAGTACTGAAAACAAGCAAGTCTAGTTGACCCTGTCATAGGTTTTCTCGAAATCCAGTTTGATTACTACCCCTTTGTTCCTCTAAGACTTAATGGAATGTAAGCATTAATGGGCTACCAAGAAAATCTCCTGTATCTGACCCCCCCTGATAAAAGCTCCCTGGTATCCACTGACCAGTCTATCAATCACAGTGTCCAGCCTTATAGCCAGAAGCTTGGAGATGATTTTTTATGTCCCATTCAGTAGGGTTATAGGTCTTAAGTCCCTGAAACTTTCTGCACCTTGCACTTTGGGGATGAGGACTAGGAGGGTCTTATTTATAGCCCTCAGGTGGGCCCTTCCCTCCTAGAATTCTTGCACTGCCAATAGGAGATTACTCTTAATCATATCCCAACGTTTTTGAAAAAAGGCTAGAGAGAAACCATCAGGCCCAGGAGCTTTCCCAGCTGTCGATGATAAGACAACATTGTGAACCTCCTCTTCCGAAAAGGGAATAGAAAGAGCCACCCTCTCCTCAGTGGAGAGGCAAGGAAGGAGGTCGTCGGGTATGAGAGGCCTTACCACATCTTCTTCGGAGAAAAGCTGTGAGTAGAACTCCCTTTCCTACCTTCTAATATCCTCATGTCTAGACACTATCTGGTCACCCATCTTGATGCATCTGATTGAGTTGACCCTTCTTCTTGATGCAACCTGCTGGAAGTAGGCAGTGCTTTTGTCACTTGAGTCGTTTCTCCCTAGATCTCTGCTTCCAGTATATTTCTTATTTAATTAGGATTTCATCAAACTCTGCTCTAAGTTTGTCCCTGAGCTGTCTATTTGGTTCATCCATAAGGCCCGCCTCCTCCAAGCAATCAAACCCCTCTAGCTGTTCCACAATTCTGTCCTTAGCAGTCTTACCTAGAAGAACTTTGGTTGCACCACACTCCTTCAGATGCTTTGCCACTTGTTTTGGCTTCCCCACAAAAGTAGCCATTGCAGACCATTCTTGTCTTGGAGTATTCCATGCCTCTCTAATCGTGTCTATGAAATCACCCTCTCTAAGTCAATATCTTTCAATTCTGAAAATAGGCTTCCCTTGCAACCTGTAAGAAGTGTTCAACACACCGATCTCGCTAGAGAAGGGGAGTGCACACGGGGGAAACAATTTTCCTAGTCTACTAAGACTAGGAATCTATTCAGGTGGGATTATGAGGGTTCAGCCTTCATGTCGAATCAAGTGAAATGGGCATTAGACAACCTAATATCAATGAGAGCAGCCTCGACAATGAAGTCAAGGAAATCCTATGTTTCTCCGGTGTGAAGGTGTCCCTTGTCCTATCTCAGGAGATAGTAACTGCATTGAAATCACCTCCCACACACCATGGCCACTCTGAAGAGTGATGATAGCGGAGCAAATCTTCCCACATAAGTCTCTTTCCTTCTTTACTTTGAGGACCCTAGAAGTCCTATGAGAATCCATCTCTGACATTATGGAACTGTGGAGAGAGAGCTCCACTCTGGACCTTCCTATCCTCTACCACCTCCTCCACCTCAAATTGGTTCCAGAGGACTATGATACCTCCCGACCTCCCCTCTGCTGGAACGGACACTCCCTTTGAGAGCCTAATTCCTCCGATCTCTCTGATAATTTTTTCTTGATAGGTAAGTTAAGAACAGAGGTGGGAAAATCTGCAGCTCGACGCTTGCAAGATTTGAACCCACAACCTCCCCCATGTAAAGGGGAGGAGTGAACCACCAAGCTATAGGTTTGATTCTCCATCACCCTCACACTTGGACTCTTGCAGGCACAGGATGCCGATTTTGCATCTTCTTACCAACTCCCTCACCATTTTCCTCTTATCTTTCCCATAGACCCCCCTTACATTCCATGAAACAATTCTCATATGGACACTAGTCGAGTCGACCCTCCTCCTCCGATCCCTCAACCCCTCTCTCCTCTCCCTCCTTACAACCTCTTCCTTCTTTTTTGGGACTTCCTACCCTTGGCTTCCCGTGCCGTACCCATCAACCATCGCTTCTGTACCTTAATAAATGCCCCTCTCGGGTCTTTCTCCAAGCCTCCAAAAGATTTCCCCACCTTTTCCGCCAAATCCTTGACTTGTGCCTCTGTTAGCCTCCCCACTGCCCCCACCTGCTCCTTCCTCTCCTCTCTTCCCAATCTGTTCTTGCCTTCCATTCTCTCCCCATCTGATTCCTCGGTTCCTTCTGGAGTCTTCGGGACTATGTCCTCCTCTTCTGTATCGTCCTCTCCTCTCGTGGTCTTCTGAGCACCCCGCTGAACTGGATAGTCTGAAGTACCCACTAGCTTGGCCACCTCCATAGATGTGAAGACATCAGGCTCCCTGCAGCACTGCCAGTTCGTGCTCTCCTGAACTGCTGGAGCTTTGCAGAAGCCTCTCGCTCACTTCTGGAAGCACCCTGTTTCAGCCTCAGCAGCCCAGCAGCCACCTGCGGAGCCTTCGCCGAAGGCATCTCCTGAAGGCTAGTTGGATTGCCGCGGTTCGCCACTCCTCCGGGTTGCAGACAGGGACCAACGCTCGGTCACCCTGGCAGCTGCCGACAGGAGGAGGTCACTGCTCTGCCATCTGCTACTGTGCTGCCTTCACCTAGTCGCAGCTGAGGGTTTGCTACAGTGCCACCATCACCCAGCTGGGGCTGAGGGCCATTGTTTGCCGTCTCCACCAAAGTGAAATGACGATCGGAGGCTTGGGTTGGGAGGAGAAACAGTACTGGGTCCAATTGCGACTGGGTACGCATCCGGTAAGCCTGCTATCCCGTGACCTCGGATATCAGGTAAGTCACGGGTAGTCGGATGGGCTATGGGTCCAGAACGGGTTGGATCCGGATCAAGGGCATAACCAGGTGCTGGCTGGGTCTTTACCGGGTCTGGATTTGAACTGCGGGTAGCTCCGAAGGGCAGGGTTTTTGAATTTGAAAACTCCTTCATCTTGTTCGGCACTGGCGACCGTTGAGTCTCTGGCTGGAGCTCGATTCTGATTGGGAACATCTCTCCTGCGATGTCCACTGTGATGACGGCCTGGAGCTTCTCCAAGCTTGACACACTGGCGGCCGTTTCCACTCCAATAGTCCTCCGCCATCCACCAGCCTTACTTCTCCATGCTCCGGCCTCCCAAAACTCCGGACAAGCAGAGAAGCTTCCAGCTAGTCATAGAGCAGGAGCGGAATGCCGATCAGTCACAGCTGGACTCTGCACAGCCTGGGGTCCGGGTAGGTGCCAACATGCAGGCCTTATTTGGTCACCCGGATGACCACCCCCTGCGCCACTACATATCCCCTCCTGATTGCTTCATCCACCTACTCTGTCTTCAGCCACCTGAGAAACAGTCTTCAGCCACCTGAGAAACCTCCCATCTCTCAACCATGTCACTCCCCCTATTCAGAAACCCCTTGACCTGAGCCACATCTATTCCACCTTCCACCACCTACACCCGTTCACATTGTCTCAGCCATTGGAGTCTCCTCAGGAGGAGCTCTTCCGACAAGGTGCCTGCATCCACACACTTCTGGCTGTCTCCACAGATCCTCTGCTACTCGGCGATCCCTGAATGACCTCAGCAAAGGATTTCCGTTGTGGTGACCTTCTGCAGGTGCTGGGTCTCGTCCCCAGCTGTTGCTGGACCGGAGCTCTGCAAGCATGCAGCAAGTGTCCCTTGAGGCCGCACCGGAAGCAGAGCCGACCACTGCGAGGCTCCTTGTCTCCCAGAAACCCTCACCGGAGGTCCGGCAGCCCGTGCCCCCCAGTGGGACATGATTCGCCCCCGAAGCGAAAACCGGAATCCCACCCTCACGCCTCACCATTCTCAGAGCTTCTCTCTAGAAATGGCCGGAGAGAGAAAGTATCTGATTAGTGACTAAAAAGCTGAAAATGAGATCCATTTCCTTCAATAAGCTGATAATTGGGCTCTTACAGTGAATAACCACCATTCCCCCTCCCCACACTATTCTTTTGCTCATGTGAATCTGTAATCTGTTTAATTGCTTCAACAATGCAAGATATTTCTCAAATTCTTCATGCTTGAGAGCTCTGGGAATTAATGTACCAACATACAATCCCACTGTGAATTTGAAAACAGCCACAGACATGCTGCCAGGAGAAATATAACAAGTACATTGTTCTTTTGCAGAGATTCGAGGGTATGTATGGTTCCAAGATTAATAAGGATGTTGCATTTGAGGAGGTTTTAGTGCTCTCGAGCTTCATGTGCAAAGCAAGCCAGGTATGTTTTTGGATGATTCCATCTATGTTGCCATTTTACAACTATTGGTAACTCCTCAATGTGATTGGTTGCATATACAATAGTTACTAAATGAGAAACAATATTACCTTGGAGGCAGCACGGGGCAGTCTCCAGCAAGATGCCTCTCCCCTGTGCATGAACTGAGGAATCCAGGGCCCCTTCATTGAGCCACCCAGTGCCCTTAGAGACAATAGTGGAATTGCTGATCTCTCTTCAATCCAACCTTCTGGTCTGTATGATTCCAGCAATTTTTCAATTACAGTCCAGATAGCCTAGAACTTTGTGACCCATTTTTGCTCTTGTCAATGCTTTGAATATTAATATTAGACGGATATTGGAACTGTTGAAACGTGATAATGCTGGTGACATTGGAAGTATTTTTGTCAACTATGTTGAAAGTAAAGTGCCATGATGGCACTGAACTATGGTCTGGGTTGGGTCAGTTCTGGCTTCAGAGTGGTTCTAAAAGAATTATACAACATTCTTCCCTTTTTCATTTCCTGAAGGCTATACATCTCAACTGGAGAAAAAGACTTGAATCAAGATGGTTCTGAGAGAGAGACCTAAAGCATCTGCTAGATCTGTGTCTGCTGCAGATTTACTTGACCTATATGCAGCATGATAGGCACTGATTTCTTGATCATGTCTAATAGATTGTGAACCAGATCATGAATAGGCAGGGTTACAAAGATGAGGCAATCAGAAGAAGGCAAAAATGTGGAAAAGCATAATGGACTTTATGAGGTTAAAAATGTAAATGACATGTAAGTAAATTATAAAACAGTAATTTTCTTTTGAAGAAGTTCACCACTTCATGTTAAAGTTCTCTTTTCTTTGAAAAGTGGATGGTACCACAATAATATTAATAAAGGTAAAAGGAATGTAGCAGCTTATGTTAAAGTTCTCTTGGATGGTATAGAAAAATCAACCTTCTAAAAAAGGTATAGAAAAATCAAGAAAATGGGTCAAATTGGTCAATTCAATTTGGCCACCTTCCAAAAAATAAGGCCAATTCAAGTCAGATTATTCTCATCGACCCACCCATTACCTTTAATGGCAGTCAAATATGGTTGGCTCTGTTGCTTCAAGCCCGAATCAAGCTGTACCATCCCAGAGTTGACAACTTCCAGGTAGAGTTACAAGTCAGCTCAGGTACACCTGGATCCCGACCATATTAATTTTCATTCAGGTATGGACCTTGCCATGTACCTGGATTTCAAATGTGGATAGTCCCTTGTTGGTCACGGAATATTCTTTTAGAGAATTATAAAGATTGCACATAGAGAGGCTGTATAAATAGCCTGTGCAGGGTTTATTCTGTGGGTGCGTATCGTATCAGATGATTTGGGTTCAAGTGTTGGACCTTTCCCCACTGACCGCAGTCATTGTTGTTTTACATCGACCTTTGTTTAACTGTCAAATAAATCTTAAGGCCCTTTGTTAGGGTATTGATACTGAGGGCGGGCTTGCTTGCACGGCTCAAAGCTAATTCTCACTCACCACTGAAGTACTAATAAAATTAGGCTTTCATCAAAAGCTGCTAGGTTAGGTAAGGAACCCTATAATTCGAGGATATGACTACAATTTTGTAGGAGCCGTAGGCGTTTTTGGGAGTGTTGGGAGGTTTTCTGAACTTTAGGGGCATTTTGATAATTTTTGGTTTTTAAGGATACTTTGGTAGTGTTACCAGGCCAGGGGATTTTTCTAAAATTTTTGGGTTGGAGGGAGAGTACGGTAAAATCTCTGACTTCCAAGGGTGCTGAGGTAATTTCCTGGAAGTTTAGGGGTTATTTAGCCATTTCTGGATTGCAAGGGTATTTTAGTAATTTTACCGGACCCAGGGTAAGCTTAATGTTCAAGACCACGCTTAGGTGCAAGGGTAGTTTGATGAAGTCTTTGAGTGGAAGAACGACGCTGGGTTTCATGGGAGGCGCACACGCGTTCAATTCCGAGAGAGAAGGGCATTTGCGCAATTCTTCTGAGAGTTAGTGTCCTTTTGTAATTTGCCTTGACCAACACATAAAGGAACATCTGAGTCTTATTTATATGTGAGTACGAGATTGTTAGTGAGTTGTCGACTGTACAAAAGAAAGCGAGGTCTCTGCATTGACGCGAGACGTAGGGATAGTTCCAATTACAAAAAAAATGCAGGGTAAAATTGCAAACAACAGGACTTGAATGTTTCCTACAGTCTCGGGTGGGGCATTTCTGTAATTTTTGATTATCTGGGGTAATTACATAATTTGGCCGTCTAGGGTGCATGGAAAATTACAAATATAGCCTTCGGGGGGTATAAATACAAATATAGTCACCAGGGGCATAAATACAAGACTCGAGATATCACATGCCTTTAATGGGTCAAAACAACGAACAAAGCTCCTTGTGCTGTGTGGAGTTCTGTATGTCTCTGTGTCTCTTCGTTCTCTTCCTTGGACCCCCTGGGGGTGTATTTATAAAAAGTGAGGAGCCACTTGGGTTGATTTACCCCGTACGGGATGGACAAGATTGGAAATGACTCTAGGAGGGTTTTTTTTTTTTTTGGTTTAGCGAGAGAGAAAGGAGGGCAGCTGGGTCAAATGATCCCGGGGACCTCACCGGGAGTCCGGGCGACCTCGGACGGGTCCGCTCGGTCGCGCCCGGGACTGTCCGGGGTTGGGCGACCCCGCGCGGGTCCGTCCGACCGTGAACGGGTTCCCCCAGGTCTCTTTCCTACTTAAACCCCTGGTTCTTAGGTTTTTTCAGCCTTTTTTCTCGCAGCACGCCGTGTGGAGAGAGGAGAAAGCGTTCTTGGTCATCTGTCATCTTCCTCGTGCCGTCGGCCAAGAGGAAGGAGCTTGTGCTCATCCGAGCTACGTGATACACGCACGTTGGGCTTCCCCGGAGGTGTGTATACTTTCTCCTTCGCCCTTTTTCTTGGCTGCGAGATCTCTTTTCTTTGTATGATTATCCTCCACCATGGATGTCCGAGGAAGGGATCCTCACTTCGTAGTTCGTCACCACATGACCCTGACAGTCGTCGTGGACTTAACTCGGCTTTCAACCACCTCGTTTGCTGCAAGGGGTTTATGATTGATGTAATAGTCGAGCCACAGAGTCCCAGCGTGTGGAAATATTCCATGGAACGGTGGTAGCCGCATGTTGAACCTCGAGCAACTCGAGTGAAGTGTCTCGATCTATTCGAGGAAATTAACGGGTGCAACATCTCTATACCCGCATTTCTCACCATCGGACCCCCATCCCGTTGCAGAATCGCCCCTTTCCACAGATCAAGAACAGTTGCAGCAGCAACTTTGTCCCCAATCCTTGCTGTGATGGCAACCCTGGCTTCTTCCTTACTGTTGCATTGACGTGGTGATCTGCTGCAACAGCATCCCCGCCTCCACAACCTCTACCAGCACTGGGATGCCCCCTCCTTCACCATCACTGCCCACGGCTCCACCACCCCATGTGCCAGCATGTTCCTGAACTCCGGGTTGGCCATCAGGACCGGCAGCTTCTGCATCACTCCGCCTGCACTGCCTGCACAGTGTGAAAAGCGCCATCGACGTGTCCTCCCCCTGGAAGCTCCCCGTCACCAGCAGCCTCTTTAATTTCTGATTTTTCGGATCCAAACCTTATTCGGATCCAGGTCGGGTCCCACCCAGATTTGACCATTTTGCACTGCTGCTCTCATGTAGGCATGCCAGAGGTTACTTAGTAGCTCAAAAGTAGCTCCATCTTCCACTGTCATGTCTCAAAATAGTATGCACTTATCCTGCCCTCTTTTTGATGTCTGGGTGAAATCCACCCCATATCTAAGTGCACGAGCAGCTACTGGCCTGCAAACATTCCTTGCCATGAGGCCCATGGGTGTATCGTGTGCAGATTTTGGTAAAACTCCTGGGCTGGGTGCCACCTTGGGCAGTAGGAAGATTACACATGACTGGCATGTGGACCTCCACATCTGAGCACACTAGCTGTTGACAGATTGATGGTGTTGCAACCTTGTGTACAACCACAGAGTGGCACCAATTAGTCCACACTGCGGGGGCTCATCAATATGTCATTATGTTTATGAATCACCCGTATTCTTATCTGTACGATATATGAAGATCGGTGACTTGAAGGTTTAAGATATCTCATAGAACTACATCATTACATGATTTTTTAAGATCTTACACTCCTAAATATTTACAATCAGTGAATATGATTTTTCTTCCAAAGCATCAAATATGCAAAAACATAATGTGGATATGTTTTTTGCCAAAGTAATATATAAAGCATTTTCTAATTCCTAAACATATACCACACGTAAGAATGACCTTTTGACCATACTAATTGCAAAAGAAAGTTAGAAAGATAAACGAAGTAAAACCAAGTAATATTGTAGCTGACCTAGTGTGGAAGAGAGAATTTTGGGATCAGACGAAGAGGGTGGACTATAAGTGGAGAAAGGGGATAAGCCAAGGCTTTTAGCAGAAGGGGGTTTTTGAAGCATTTTGTGTGTGAATATTAAGAAACAGCCATTCAATTTTCAATTGTCAGGTGGCATGATATTATAGCTATATTATATATAAGTCCACAGCACACAAAGGATAATGAGATAATTAGGTTTGAGAATTAGTCTATCCTCACAATGGATAATTAGATAATCAGTGTGAGAATTAGTCTATCCTTTTGACAACGAAGAGAGTGCAGCTGCTATTCTTATCCAAATCTAAAAGCTCAAGTTTTTACTCACCGTTTCTATAAACTTTGGAAATGGATGAGATATTGTATTTTTGCTGCTGTTTGTTAGATAATCAGGTTTGAGAATTAGTCTATCCTTTTTATAACGAAGAGAGTGTAGCTGTTATTCTTATGTAAATAAGTTTTTACTCATGCCATTCCTATAAACTTTGGAAATGGATGGGATATCCTAGTTTTCCTGCTGTTTGCATTCCATTTCCTGCGTAGCCAATGGTAGACATCTTGCCATTGTCCTACCATTGCACAATTGTCATATACTAATGGGCTCATGTGCAAAGATGCTGTCTCAGATGTTAGTGCCATCTCAACAGTTTGGAGAGAACAGATCCTAGGAGGTAATTTCTCCTCTTCCTTCTCCTTTCCTTTTTTTTGTCGTCCTCCCCTTGTTCTACCGGTATGATATCACAGAAGGGCCTGGCTAGTTTGGGGGTAAAACCAGGGGAAGTTGATAGACTTGTAATGATTCGATCACATTGTAGGCAGTAGGAGAGGGCAATATGTAGGAGAGCGCTCCCTGTGCATGATGGTGAAGACATGGGGGTGGATGTAGAGACAACATTGCTTCTTCTTCTTCTTCTTCTTCTTCCGCAGGAGAGGGCTCCCTCATGGGGGTGGATGTAGAGACATCATTGTGTCTAGGTGTTCGGACAAGGATGAACGATAGTCCCATATCAAAAGTGAGACAATGTTACTAGGCATTTTATGCAGTGCTTGGATCTGTGACTTTTGAGGCATTTTTTGGGGACAAGACTGTGTGTGCTGGGCCCAAAGAAGCCAAAGTAGAGAATACCTGATGTGGGACGAGACACTCGGGTTTGGGATTGGGCCTCCCTCTTGAAAGCTACCTGGCCTTTACTGCTGTTGGCCCCCGGGGGCGTTGTGAACCCGACAAGAGATAGAAAGGGAGGAAGGAGAAGAAAGAGGGCGTGGACCAAAGGTGGTGCACTGTATGGGGTGTTGGGAGGAGAGATGGTGGTGGGAGAGGGAAAATTTGGGGGGGGGGTGGGTAAAACCGAGCCGGTAACGCTCTGGGAGCACACTGTACAGAAGGATAGGAAGTGAGGGATAAGGAGAGGTTGAGGGGGTGAGAGGGTGGATTGAGAGAGGAGTGGGGTCAGCGGGAAAGGGGGAAGTGTACGGGGGTGAGGGGAGAGAGATGGGAGTGGGGTGAATGGTGAAGGGAGAGATAGGAGAGGGATGGGCAAGGGCGGCGGGTGCGTTGATGCTGCAAGGCGACTGGTCGGGCAGTGCGGGTTGGCGGCGGAACGTGGTTGGGGCATCTGGCGAGGGCGGTGGTAGCCCGAACGTCGATGGCACGTTCGGAGGGACGGAGGAGGAAGAGGGAGGGAGGAAGGGAAGGTGGGAAGCGTGGCGGCTTTGGCTGGGCGTAGGGGTGGGCAGGCTCGGCAGTGGAGGGTGGCAGGCCGAGTGGGACGCCCCTTGCGTATGGCGGCGGGTGTGATAGGAGGCCACATAAGGCAGTCGCAGCACCAGAGAGGCTGGCCATGGTGGCCAAGAGTGGGCTTGCCGGCGCACGTTTGGGGCGGGGGCGCGGGTTCGGGGGAGGGGGGTGTTCCTGCTCTTGATGAGGGATGAAGCATAGATGGTAGTGTTGGATTCGGTGTCGATTTTGGCCGGTCCGAAATGAAAACTGTTTTGGTTTCGGTCCGAAACTAAATACATTATTATTTTTTTGTCAAATTGCAGGGTTTTGGTTCGGCCCAGTTTTGGCCGGGTAGTTTCGGATCGTTTCGGTCCGAAATCGAAACGTTTCGGTTTCAGCCGAAATTGCCATCCATGGGATGGAGAGGGAGGAGGAAGAGGAGGAAGAAGAAGGGGGATCCGACGGGCGTGGCCGCTGTGCAGACATGGAAAGGGGGTTGGCTGCCCAGCAGCGGGTCAAAGGGAGCGTACGGCGGCTGGGGTTGGGGTGATGGCCCTCACGACTTCCCTCTCATAGGGTCTCTCACATCTCTCTCACAGAGAAAAAACACGATTGCCAATTTTTCTTCATTGCCCCCATACAAAAGAGAGATACCTTTTTATAGAGGACAATACTTCACGTTGACTCTCTTGCCCCTATCAAAACCAACAAAGACAATACTTTTTTTCTCAATAAAAAGAAAGGCCCATTAACAAACTTCGCCCAATTAGACATGACTAGGAGTAGACCTAAATAAAAATACATAATAAAATAAAAATAATGCTACTACGACTCCGATCATCGTCTGTGAAAATAAGGCCATCATGCGATGCGTCAACTCGTCCCTTTGTCTAGCGTCACGATTGTCGCTCTGCATAAAAATATCTCACAAGGGTTGGATCGTGTCATGACATTCTTCTCCCTCTTATTCTTGATTTCAGGAGAGATTTCATCTTGGAACCATGGAGACATGGAGATCTTGATAGATGGTTTAGGGCTTCCAAATAAAATCTCAACAATCCCACTTCACCCCACCCCCTAAAAAAACTTGTCCACCGTTGTTTTGTTGGTTGATGCCCGGGGGGGGGGGGGTCCCGGGGTCCCTCCCTTTTCATAATTCACTATGATTGCACATGTCATGGCATGAGATTGCCACTGGATATTCCCTTTAAAAGAGCTATCCATACATAACTTGGAATTGCCACCTGGGTAGAAACATGTGTTGTCTATGCATGCTTGGATGACAAACAATGGCCTATTAGTTGAAGTCAGGAAGCAAGCAAGGACCAATGGCTCCCTACCGACTTAGCAATTTGAGTTAACACCTTTCCTAATGAATGGAGTTACACATTTAATGCTTTACTTTCAAAGAAAAACATGTTTAATGTTTTGAATGGTTATTTGGTGCTTTATTGTAAAGCCTGTAGACCTTGAGATAAAGTTGGCTTAATAAAATATAAAAATCTAATAAGGTATGCTTAAAGGATTTTGAACTGTTTTTTGCTTCGGGTCTTTTGGTTGATGGGGTATGGGTTTTTGACAGGATTTAATCAGAGTTTTAGTTATTCGGCCTTTTCTCCTTTTGAATTTATTGTCATCATGAGTTACGTATGTATTGGGCTTTATTATCACTTGGTATGGGGGGATATTCAGGGGGGATGTAACTTTGCATTTTCTTTTTGGATTTTAGAGTAATGTGGTACCATAATATCATATTCTTGAAATGATGGTCCCCTACAACATTGGCTGGAATGTGATTATAAATAAAAAAAATTGATACCACCTTTCCAAGAGGCTATTTAATTTTCCTTTACTCAACATTGATTCTATTCTTTGTTGTTTGACATCATCAGATTTGTATTTTTTAGACTCTATGGCTCAACAATCCTCGTACTTGAACTACGGCGCATAAAATCAACTATGCCCCGTTTGGCTTTCTTACCAGTTCCACTAGTACTAGATCCAGGCTCTGTCACTTCTTCACAATCATCATCAGACTCACCGTCATCATCATCCCTTCCCATTTGACGCAACTCTTCCATAATCTGCTCTCTATTTGACGTTTGTTTCATAGCTTTCGTGTCCTTCTGTTCCTTAGCTTCTTTTAATTGTTTACGGACTTCTGGTGGACAACTCGGACACTTGGTTACATCTTGTCTTTTTTCTCCAATCAAATGATTCTTTAATCTTGTAACACCACCTGCCTTCATTACCTTCCCACAAAAATTACATTCCGACCCCCTTCTTATACATGGAAGGCAGTTTCGGCCGAAACGTTAAACTGAAACGTTTCGGCCGAAACGTTTCGGTTTCGGACCGGTCCGAAACGACACCAGAACAAGGGTTTCGGCCGAAACCAAATGCTATCCTTTAAAAAAAAATAGTATTAAATTGATTTCGAACCGAAACCGAAACCGATACCGGCACAGCCATCCTTGTTTTTATAGGCTTCCCATATTGCCAACCTATGTCTTCAGAAGACATGTTTCTGAATCTTTGATAGAAAAAAACATAAATAATATATCATATTTAAAACAAAAAAAACAAACAACACAATGTCTCAATTATATCATACACCCTACGGAACAACAATATGAACAAAATCAATATTGCAAGCTATAAAAATTATTGCAACTAATCTAAAATTATACCTTTTGAAATTTAAATAATTCTTCAGGAATTCACTATTTTCTGAAGACTACTGCCACTTTTATCAACAATTTCGACGAAATAAACTAAGACAACTGACAAAAAAATTAACATTAAAGTATAAACTATTAAATTATAAACTATTTAAAAATTTCAAATCCTCTCTCTCTCTGTCTCCCTCTGTCTATCTCTCTCTGTCTCCACTGTCTCCGTCTCTGTCTCCCCCGTCTCCGTCTCTGTTTCCCACCCTCTCAATCTTTGTCTCCCTTTATCTCTCTCTCTGTCTCTCCCCTCTCTGTCTCCCTCTACCTTAAACAAATAAGGGGGAGACGGAGGGGGGGAGAGAGAGAGACAGACAGGCAGAGAGGGTGGGAGACAGAGATTGAGAGGGTGAGAGACAGAGAGAGAGAGAGTGTGTGTGAGGGAGTGTGGGAGGCAGGGAGAGAGTGTGTGGGAGACAGAGAGATTGAGAGATGGTGGGAGACAGAGAGAGGGCGGGAGGAGAGATTGGGGGCCGGGGAGAGAGAGAGAGTGAGGGAGTGTGGGAGGCGGGGAGAGAGTGATGCGGGATGAAATGCGGACTCGATGCCAATTTGATGCGACTCTGAGACTCTAGGCGACGACACGACTAATTGGACGACGCGATTAGCAATAACGCGAACAAATCGACACCAAAGAGCTCCAAAGAGGATTGTGTGTCCTCAACAAGAAACGCTAGCTCACGATTCGTCCCAAGCGAGGGAAGCGCGGGATTTGCGCGGTTGAGAAACCGGCACTGAGTCAAGGGTGGTCGGCTCTTTCGCGTGCTCGGGTCGAGTCACGGGACGGGTCACACTCACTCACTCTCGCAGCGGTGATAAAATTGGAACGAGCTAGTTATTCTAGCACTCAAGCGGCAAATAAACACACATACGAAATGAGCAATGCGACAAATAGAGAGGCGAGTGTACCTTTACACTCCGGGCGTGGGGAAGACGATCCCGGCCAAGATCCGTAACTCCCGGTACAGTGGTAAAATTTAATTACAGCAATGATTTTACGGCCCACTCCACGCAGGGAGGTAAAGGGTTACAACAGCAACCCGGGAGTACCGATCTCGGGTTGACGGGCAGCAAGCCGGAAGGGCTTTTGGGCCGGAGGTGGGCTGCTGGTCCGACTCGGCACTGTTCAAACTTGCTGGTCAGCAAGTGCGTTCGACATGCGTGATGTCGGATTCCGATCGTCTTCTGGCAGCGGCGGTTGGCTGAGACGTTGGTGGGAGGTCCTCTTCGATCCCTGAGGTCGGCGGTGGTCGAATCGAAGCCGAGGGGCCGATGGAAATTTTACACTTCTGATCTGTCCCGCAGCCCTGTTGCGGGGCAGATCTGGGCGACCCGGAGAAAATAATTGTTGCGACCAGATTCGGAGGCAGATCGGAACGAAATTGGCGCCGTTGGAAAGTAGACTCGAAGGGCTACAACATATATTAATTTCACAACCATCCAGAAATTGGATTGGAAATGAAAAACTCTGTGGCACAGTTGTTGCTTCTGGATCGGATTACAGATAGTCAGGACAAATTGGGATCTGCCTGAGAATGGCCTTTGACCGAATGGTAAACGGTAGATCTGGATCTTGGGGATTTTATGTGGGATATAGGGGGATGTGGGGGACATGCACAATTTTTATGGTAATTTTCTGAGGTGGCTAAGGGGGTGGTAAAAATAGATAAACAAGGTACTGGCACGCAGATCTGCAGAATGGCAAATTGCGCGGATGGAGAAAAATAATTGGGAAACGGGGCAAACGGTGGCGGATTGACACGAAATTTAAACTGGAGATGGCTAACAACAAGGGGGATGATCTATCAAAATTTGATAATCTATCAGATAAACGGATTTTGAGAACCAATCTTTTCTTTGAGCTTCTGTCCTGAAACTTGGAATTCTGGACAGCAAACCAAAGAATGGGTTGTGGCGACGCGATGGCGGCTCGGATGGCGGCGGCGGCGGTGGTTGGAAGTCGCATCCAGCGGAGGTGATAATCCTTAGAATCACACCAAGGAGGAGGGAGTCACACCCTAAAATGGACAGCCATCGCAGCTGCAAGGGGAGGAGAGAGGGGCGCCCATGGGCTTGTGGAGAAAATTCTGATTTTTCTTCAATTTTCTCTATCAAAATAATGAAAATACATGAGTTTTATAGCCCTGGCTAAATGACCGTTACTACCCTCAGATCTAGGGTTAGGGAGGGGCAATTAGGGGATGAGAATTATAATTTCCTCTCCTTGGTCAATTTAAGACAAAACAAATAAAAAAAAGGGTAAAAGGGGGGAAAGAAGGGGGGGGGGGCGCCCCCCTCTCTAGTCAACCTTGGCATGCTTTGTCCATTTTCTCCCATGGACCAAAGACCAACCCCATATGGGTCCTAGCAGCTAGGTGGCCCAATGAGAGAGAGGGTAGGGCCCCCGCTGGACCTACTTGGCCTTTTTACAAAGAAACCCATTAATTCCTAATGACTAACCCATTGGCTTATAATTGCCTTACAATTTAAAACTCAATTGACTCAAGGATACAAATGCAAACAAAATGTTAAATGCCTTGCTATGATGTCCCATCAGAGAGGGTGGGAGACAGAGAGATTGAGAGATGGTGGGAGACAGAGTGTCGGGGGGATAGATCGGGGGGAGAGACAGACAGAGAGGGACAGAGAGAGAGAGCGAGGATGAGAGACAAAGTGAGGGTGGGAGGAGAGATCAGGGGCCGGGGGGAGAGACAGACAGAGACAGAGAGAGACAGAGAGTGTGAGGGAGTGTGGGAGGCGGGGAGAGAGAGGGTGAGAGACAGAGATTGAGAGGGTGAGAGATAGAGAAAGAGTATGAGAGTGGGAGACGAAGAGAGAGAGATGGTGGGAGACAGAGAGAGTGTCGGGGGGATAGATGGGGGGAGAGACAGAGAGAGAGAGGGAGGGAGACAGAGAGAGCGCGAGAGGAGAGACGGGGGAAGAAAGAAAGAGAGACGGAGAGAGAGGAAGGGTGGGAGACGGCCGGAGGAGACTTGGGAGAGAGACCGAGGGAGAGAAAGAGAGCGAGAGGGGATGAGATCTCTCTCCCTTCCTCTCTGTCTCTCTCACACACACACTCACATCTGCGAAGAGATGGGGGGAGACAGATGGGGAAGGAGGAAGACGGGGGCAGGGGGGAGAGGAGAAGAAGGAAAGGAATACCGGAGAGAGGGGAAGACAGCCGATGCCGATCGCCCGTCCGCTAGGAGATCCGACGCCGGCGAAGTTTGTCGTACAACTATCGCCGGTGATCGACGCAATCGGCGGGCGGGGAGAGCCACCTAGCGCAGCTCCGACGACCTTGTGCGACTGTGCGAGAGTGTCGAGGTGAGGCGTGAGGGCTCGACGGGATGGGGGAGAATTTAAGGCTTTAAGCCTTTAGGGCCGACCGACCCTTGCATCGACCATTTCATGTTAACGGGCCGGACCGGCCGGTTCACCCTATTCGCGCTCGAATGAAACCCTGCTTCCCACCCGCGCACAGTCTCGCCGAGACACGCCGACTTCGCACGGCTTCGCGTCTTGTGGACGCGACGAGACCGAGATCTCGCGAGAATGCATTCCATATCACTGGGCTGGACATTAGCCCCATCATAGCTGGTGGCCCAACCACGGGCCCATGGCTTGGCTCAATGTCATGTGCCGAAGGAACTGGATTCATCCGCTCAGTGTCAACCCGCGATTTGAAATTTGAATGTGGTCCTGTGGAGCGGCTGCGTGCCCCCAATGATCCTCCATCTTCCTTCTCGCAACTTGGTATGGGATGCCCTAATTTATACCCTTGCCGGCGGTAGTCTTCACCACCCTTGTGGTCTAACAGTGACCACTGCAGCTGCCTTGTTCCCATGTTGATTCGCATTGGAAAAGTCTCGCCTGCAAGATGAACAGTGAGAACGACGGGCACTTCTTGTGGGTCGGTCACCCGAACCGCAACTTCCATTGTCATGAGCTCTCCCCCATCCATAAGTTTTACCTGTCCCGACTTCAGCTTCCCGAAACGCTGACAAGAAGTGGTGCATCATCTCATGAAAGAGGATTAGGGGCACATCGACAAGGGTGAACCAGATTCACCTCTCCTTGGGGTCAGGGAAGGTACACATCTACAGGGGCCCTCTTCTTAGACGTAGCGGAGCTCCTTTCGCCTGATATAGTTTACTCAACTTCGCATTAAAGATAGAATTGTTTGACATTGTTCATTCCTCAATTTTACTATTCCTCCGAAAAATTATTGTTGTGCATTGTTCGTCTCTCACTTTTGTTGTTCCTTCGAAAAATACTATTGTGCATTGTTCATTTCTCACCTTTTAGAGTTGCGAACAGTTGCCGATCTCCTCCTGCAACAGCTTGACGATCGGTTGTCCCATAGGTCCAGGAAACTGAAGCTGGCCATGTGACCGATCTCTCTCATGATGGCACTGCTGATGCGGTTCCCCTTGAGCCGGAGCCGGAATCGGAACAGGGACTTGCATTGCCCCACCTTTCGCAGTATTGACCCAGAGATGTCGTTGGAGAGGAGCAAGAGCTGGACTGCAAGGGACCTTCCTCGGCCCCCCTCCCCTGCCTACGGGTGACAGGAGCAGGTGGAAGGAGATCCTCCACTAGTTGCCGCAGTGGACGAGGGGTTGTGCGGGATGGCCGCTGGTTGCTCGCCAATGTCGCCAAGGCGGATGTTGGGGCAGCAATGGAGCTTGACGCCCGGCCCAGGGGCGGTGGCGGGGTGTAGGGTTTTGGTTGGAAGGTGGGAATTCATATTCATGTGGTTGACGATGAGGTGGCAGGCTTCTGAAGAAAAACATGATGCAACACATGATGAGGTGGCAAGTCTCGGAAGAAAAACATGATGTGGCACATGATTAGGTGTCAAGATTGCTTAACTGGTAAGAATCAGGCATAGTTTTGTACATAAGTTGGAATTGGGCATATTTGGGGAAATATTTATTAAAATATATTTTTTTAAAAAGTCCTATGTAAAGCAATAGTAAATAAATAATAGTAAATTCATAAATAAAATAAATATAAACCTAAACTCCTAAAAACCCTAAACCCTGAACTCTACTGGGGTCGTTCTTTTCTGCAATCCCTAGGAGGTGCATAAATTTCAGCAAGCTCTTTCTCCTCTCAATATTGCACATGATATTTGCACTCTAAATGTGCAAGATTCTCATCTTTCGGTATCTGAAGCACTCGTCCAGTTCAAAAGTGGGGTTCTCACATGCCAACAGGCTCTCTCCGGATAGTGTGAGACTATGGTTTTAATTTTTTTTGGAAAGTGAGTAATACCACTAAATGTATAAAATGAAAAGAAGTGTACAAGTGTGACAAATCTCTCAAAACGAGACCCTATATAAAAGCACACCAAGACGGTGTAGGCCGCTTTCCCTCCCAGCAAAGCAGAAAGAGGAGAATTGAGGGCGTTCACATTACAATTCACTTGTGCCCATTCCCTCACAAAAGAACAGATTAAAGAAATAAGAGTGTCTTCTACTCTAGACTCCCTCCTGAATAGTTTGTTGTTCCTTTCACCCCAAAGGGGCCAAAGAGTGGCATGCAATATAAGCCACCAAACAACATGATCACCTTTAAGGGGCTAGTACCTGCCCCACGACCTGATGAAGGACCGCATCTCTGACTATAGACCCAAGACACAACTGGTTCTCGAAGCCAACCCCTCCCACACAGTCTGTGAGTACCAACAACCTGCATAAATGTGATCCAGGGACTCATCCTCTAAGCCACATAAGTGGCAAGTCAGCAAGATGTCCGACAAGAAGCGCCTGAGCCTGTCTCTGGTGGGAAGTCTCTCTTGGGAAATCCTCCATATCAAAAGTTTCACCTTCAGTGGGCTCCTCGGTCTCCAAATGAATGGAGCGGTTTCATGTCGCAGCCCGCCATCTGAAATGATGCTGTAAGCTAACTTAACAGAGAAGATCCTCTCTCGGTCCCACCTTCACATCCACGCGTCCTCCCATAGGGGGTGCGTGGCGAAGTCGAGGAAGAAGGTGAGGAGGCTCTAGAATTGCTCCTGCTTGGCAACGGTGAGGTCCCTCCTAAAAGTCGGCGCCTAGGTACCCTCTGAAAGACGGGGGTCAAAAGCCCGGTCGATCGTTCCGAGAGGATCCGTCGAGATCGCAAACAAACTAGGGAAAGAGGCCTCTAAAGAGAAGTCACCACACCATCTATCCTTCCAAAAAAGACATTGGTTGCCTTTCCCTAGACGAACTCTGACCGCTGAGGAATGAAGTCCTTGCAAGAGAAGATACCGCGCCAAATGGGAGAAGACTGGGCTGGCGCTGGAAACACCAGGTCCCAAACTCTCCTTCTGCCGAAGTACCGCTGCCTGATGAGCTGTGCCCAAAGACCCTCATCCCCTACTCCTAACCTCCATAACATTCTTGATGCCAATGCCCCCTTGCAACTTAGAGGTAGCCACCCTCCCCCACAAAATGTCATGTCAACCCCTACACCTCTCTCCACTGCCATTTTAAAAGAACCATCATTGAATAGCTTCAATTTTCTTCTGCACCGACTTAAGAATGCGGAACACCGAAAGAAAGTAGATAGGTGTGAGACACGGAAAAATCTATTCGGTTTCTATCGTAGATAAAAATATAGATTTTGTTCTTTTTGAAAAGAAACATTCCCCCTGGGTGTAGAGGGTGATTCCGTGGGTGCGCATCGTATCAGACGATTTGGATTCGAGTGCTGGACATTTCCCCACTGACCGGAGTCAGTGTTGATTTACATCGGCCTAACGTCCGAACACCTTTGTTTGACTGTCAAAGAAATCTCAAAAGTCTTCTATGAGGGTTCTGATGTTGAGGGCATACTCTCTTGGAGGGCTCACAATGTCCACTCGTTCACCACCGACCAACAGAAACAATTGAGTTAGGGTTTCAACTGAGGCCCCTAGTATTGAGGCAGAACCCTACAATTGAGGAGTATGAATGCAAAGATGCAAAAGCCAGAGGCATTTTTGAAGTAGAGGGAGGTTTTCTGGACCCCGAGGGTATTTTTGAAAATTTTACCAACCCAGGGGTATTTTGATAATTTCCCATGTATTTCTGAATTTTCTGGGCTGGAACGGAAGTAGGATCGGGTTCCTGACTTCCCAAGGCGCTGAGGCTCTTTCTGGAGGGTTTTAAGGGCTCTTAGGCCGTTTCTAGGTCGAAAGGGTAGTTCAATAATTTTACCACCCTATGCAGACCTAGCTTTGAGGTGGCACTCAGATGTCGGACTGAACTGACAACACTTCTAGACCGAAGGAGTGACAAGGGGCTTCATAGAAGGCATACATCTGTCAATTTGGCCGAAGGAGGGGTATATATGCAATTTTTAGAAGTCGGGGGTTTTCTTATAATTTTTCCACCCAAAGACATACATAGAACAAGCTGAGTGCTTCTATAGTTCAAATGAGTACAAGGGTTGTCGGCAAGTTTGTCGACTGTACAAAAGTCCGCCCTAACGCGAGAAATAGGGGCGTAGCCCCAATTACAAAAGTTGCAGGGTATAACTGCAAAGAACATGATTTTTATGTTTCTTGGATCCTGGGGAGGACATTTAAGCAATTCCTCCATTATTGGGGCATAATAGTCACCCCGGGATTTAGAAACAATAACACAGCCCGCTGAGGGGCACAATTACAAAAATACTCCCATAGGGGCATGCACACGAGACCCGAGGACTTACCCCTCGCGGGTCGAAACAACGAACAAAAAAATTCCAAGTGTGCTGGATGCTCCAAGTGCGTAGTCTCTATGTATATTCCTAGCCCTCTGTAGATGCCTTCTTCTGGACCTCTGGGGGTCTATTTATAGAAGTGGGAACCTCCCCGGAGTCGTTTGGACCCTTACGGGTTGAATGGGATGGAAATGACCCCGGGGAGGTCTTTTCCTTGATTTCCGTGCGCGGGAGACGGAGGCTGCCCGGGGTGGGAGGTCCCCGGACCCGTCCGGGGTCAAATGATCGACCCCGGGCAAGACCTGCCCGGGGTGGATTGACCCCGAGCGGGTCCCCCGGGGGTCGTCCGACCCCAGGCAGGCCTGCCCGGGGTGGATCAACCCCGTGCAGGTCCCTCCTGGGGTCAAACGACCCTGGGCAGGTCTTGCCCGGGGTGGTTTGACCCCGGGTGGGTCCTCCCGAGGTCGAATGACCCCGGGGAGGTCACCTCGGGGGCCGCGCGGCCCCGGGAGGCCCTGCCCGCCTTCGCGCCAGCCCGCCCGGGGTCGAGCGACCCCGTACGGGTACCCCCGACCTCGGACGGGTTCTTTTCACCTCGGTGGGGGTGTTTTTGCACACAAAATTTGCTTCCAACAAATGCCCCCAACGGAACGTTCGGCAAAGCCGGGGCGGAGGCGGACGGTCCGTGCCCTCTGTAGAACTGCACCTCACTGCTTCGTTGCTTTCCAGAAGGCTGAGAGTTGATGCAGGCTTGTCTCAGTGGGACTTGTTGGTCCGAAGTTGTTGTAGGCTTGCTTCTGAGAGACTTGTTGGCCTAGAGTTGATGGGGCCTGCTTCTGAGAGACTTGTTGGTCCGAAGTTGATGTAGGCCTGCTTTTGAGAGACTTGTTGGCCTAGAGTTGATGGGGGCCTGCTTCTGAGAGACTTGTTGGTCCGAAGTTGATGTAGGCCTGCTTTTGAGAGACTTGTTGGCCTAGAGTTGATGGGGGCCTGTTTCTGAGAGACTTGTTGGCCCGAAGTTGATGTAGGTCTGTCTCGTAGAGACACATCCATCTAAGTCGTCATTGATTGACTGTTGAGCTGTGATAGCTGGAAATTGACATTGGCCGACCTTTGGGGGTGCGTTTGGCCAAAAGTCGTTGTGCTGGCTGACCACTGAGGTATCACTGAAGATACATCGGCTGATCACTGAGGTGTGTAGCCGAACATGTCGAAGGGTCGGCTGACCGCTGAGGTATGTCGCCAAATGTTAAAGCTGGCTAACTATTGAGGTGTCGCTAAAGATGCGTCGGCTAACCACTGAGGTGTGTGGCCGAAGGTTGAAGTTGGCTAACCGCTGACTTGTGATAGCCAATGTTGATGTAGACCAGCCCTTAGGACATGTTGGTCTGGGTAGATGTCGGCCGTACATGGGCTGAGGCAACTCCTTTCTTTATTCTAGCTTCAACTAGTGAGGCTTCAAAGCTGCTTCAGAGTTTCCTGGCCCTTGTGATGGAGTGGCCGAATGGTCCTCAATTTGGTGTAGCATTGCCAGATGCATACATTTGGTCTCCCTCAGGACGCCTGGATGACTGAGCTTGCGTCTTTATGGGAGGAGTTCGCCCGCCTTCGTGCTATTCAGGAGCGGAGGCGAAGGACTGAGCTGATGATTCAACAGGAGCAGCAACAGCTTTGCAAACTTCGGGGAGCTCAAACTGAGGTGGGTGCCCAGGGCGAGGCCGCTCACGAGCGCGAGTAGATGACCTTCAATAGAGTGGAGGAGCTTTTGTGAGAGGTCCGGGGGACCGAGGAAGAGCGCAGTCTTGGGCGTGCTGATGTAGATTCTCTGCCGTAGGCTTGAGGGGGTCCATGAGCTTTTGCGAGAGGTCCGAGAGACCGAGGAACGCAGTCTTGCGCGTGCTGATGTAGACTCTTCGCCGTAGGCTTGAGCGGCTCCAAGAGGAAGCTCTTCAGAATGAGACTCGCCTTGCTGACCTGAGGCGGAGCGAGTCTGGCGCTTGACGGGCTTTGGTACATTCTTGTACACAGGGCTTTTGTATTTTGCCCATTCCTGTCTCAGTCATCCCGAGAGTTTGTCTCAGGCTCCCTTTTCTGATGACATTGATGAATAAAGGACAGAGCTCAGCAGCATTTGTGTCTATCCTCTTGCATGTATGTTTTTTTTCTTTTTTTTGATCACTTTACCAGCCCTACCGCCCTTTCGGGTTTTCGCCAGGACTGGTCCCCTTTAGCCATTGAGAGGAGGGAAGGGATTGTCCCCCTTGTGGTCAAGGACCGTATAGGCCCCTCCTTCATAGACTTTCTGGATGACATAAGGTCCCCGCCAATTAGGCTGGAGTTTGTCGCTGGATCTTCCCGCGAGAACCTCCTTTTCTTTAATCATGACGAGGTCGCCTTTCTTGAACGCCCTTTGCTTGACCAGCTTATCATAGGTACGTGTCATGCGGGCTTGATACACTTGTAAGTGCTTGTAGGCTTTGAGTCTTTCACCTTCAAGGTTGGACAATTCCTCGAGTCTTCTTTCTATCTCGGACTGGTCTTGGCCTGGCAATCCGGCGTGCACAGCAACGCGGTAAGATGCCAGCTCAATTTTCACAGGGACCACCGCTTCGGCTCGTAGACCAAAGAGAATGGGGAGCAACCTGTGGGGGTTTTGTAAATGGTCCGGTAGGCCCATAGGGCTTCATGGACCTTCTCGCCCCAATCCCGTTTGCGGCCACCTATTATCTTGGACAACAGCTTGCAGAGGGTTTTGTTTAAAGCCTCGGCCAACCCGTTGGTTTGGGGGTTGTAGACTGATGACGTCCTCCAGTCAATATGGAATTTGGCCGTCAGAGCATAAACAGCCTTGTTCCTGAATGGCGTCCCATTATCGGATATAATCCGGCTGGGGGTGCCGAATCTATATATAATATAGTGCCTCACAAACCGAGCAACTATCTCCCCTGTAACTTCCCGTAGCGGGACGGCTTCCGCCCATCTGGAGAAGTAATCAGTGGCGGCAAGTATGAACTTGTGCCCTTGGGACGATGGTGGGAATGATCCCACAATGTCTATACCCCATTCCGCGAATGGGCAAGTAGGCGATGTTGGATGGAGCGGGTTAGGTGGCCGCCGAGGGACTGGGCCAAATGCTTGGCATTGGTGACACGTACGAGCATATTGGTTGCAATCTTCGTACATGGTGGGCCAATAGAATCCCTTTAGCTTGATGCTGTTCTTCATCTTGGCTCTTGCTTAATGCGCGCCGCACAACCCAGAATGGACCTCGTGCATCACGGTCTTTGTTTCCTTGGATGAAAGGCAGCGTAGGAGGACCGATCGGTCTTTTTCATGGACGAGCTTGAAGAGCAGGCCGTCAATTAGCTGGTAGGATGTTGCCCTGCGTAGCAGTTGCACTCTCTGAGCTCGATCGGGAGGGAGCCATCCATTCTTTATCTATATGATCGGCTCACGTCAATCTTCTTCTTCGGGAGTATTCTCCACTTGAATGTTGTTGACCTCGTAAACAGTGAGGCCGGATTCTTCGTCGAGCACACTTGGCATGAGTCTTCGGTGTCTGACAGTAATATTTAATTCTCCCTCAGGCGAGAGTTTTAAGGCTGCTGCCAATTTTGCCAAAGCGTCGGCCTGGGAGTTGCTGCCTCTGGGGTGATGGCCTATTTTAAATAGGTAGAATTTTTCTTTGAGCCTCATGATGGCTGCATGATAGGGGATGAGCTTCTTTTTCCGGACGTCGTAGACACTCAGGACTTGTCGGATGACGAGCTGAGAATCCCCATAGAGTTTGATGCACTTGATGTCCAATTCTAGTGCCAGTTGAAGCCCAATAATTAGCGTTTCATATTCTACCTCATTATTAGTCAGCGACTTCATGAGGGCACAATAGTTGTGGAGGATGCCGCCTTGTGGAGATACAAAGACTACCCCCGCGCCCGAGACATAGTCTGTGAGGCCGCCAGCCCTATTGATTGTTCGGGAAGCACCATCAAAATACAACTCCCAGTGTGGGAAGTCGAGGGTGAGGACGCCCGGCTCCATCTGTGGTGGGACTTTGTCAGAATGCTCCTTAGTTTCTTGAGAAGGTACCAGTACCTCTTCATCAGGCAGCTAAAAGTTGAGTGGCGAATCTTCTGCCACGGGGTGCGCTGCTAAGAACTCCGCCATGCCTTGTCCCTTGATCGCCTTGCGTGGAACGAAGGTGATGTCAAACTCCATGAGGATAAGTGCCCACTTGCCAAGCCTACCGGAGAGGACGGGCTGGCTGAGCAGGAATTCGAGCGGATCACATTTAGATATGAGCTCCACCCGATGAGCTAAGAGGTAGTACCTTAGCTTCTTGACAGCAAATACCAACGCCAAGCACACCTTTTCCATAGGAGCATACCGGTGCTCAGGCCTGATCAACTTTCGGCTGAGGTAGTACAGTGGCTGCTCCTTGCCCTCGTCATTGATCTGGGTTAGTAGAGCCCCCAAAGAGGCATCCATGGCAGTAATATAGAGAATACGGGGCTTTCCTCTGATGGGTGCCCCCAAGACTGGAGGAGTCAATGAATACTCCTTGATTTGCTCGAAAACTTTCTGACAGTCTTCATCTCATGTGAAGGGTGCTCCTTTCTTCATCAATTTGCCGAAAGGTAGGCATCTTCTTGAGAGATTAGAAATAAATCGCCTAATATAGGCGAGTCTTCCTGAAGAGATCTCAAGTTCTTGGGCGAAGGTAGTCCTCTTATGGCCTTGATTTTGTCAGGGTCGATTTCTATGCCTCGGTACCTGACGATGAAGCCGAGGAACTTGCCGCTGGAGACGCCGAAGGCGCACTTCATCGGATTCATCTTGAGCTGATATTGCCGAAGCCTTTCAAAGACTCGACGCAGGTCGACCAAGTGATCCTCCCGTCTTTTTGTCTTAACGACCAGATCATCGACATAGCATTCGACAAGGTCATGCAGCATCTCGTCAAAGATCTTGGTCATTGCCCTTTGATAGGTTGCACCGGCATTCTTCAGACCGAACGACATCCTTTTATAATTAAAGATCCCCTTAGGAGATCGAAAAGCCGTATGGTCTTTGACGGCCATGCGGATTTGATTATAGCCCGACGACCCATCCATGAAGGACAAGGCTTCGTGACCGGTGGTCATATCAACCATCGTCTCGGTGATCGGGACAGGAAAGTCGTCCTTCGGGCATGTTTTGTTCAAATCCCTGAAGTCGATGCAGACTCGGACTTCGCCATTTTTCTTCTTGACGGGGACGATGTTGGCGAGCCACACAGGTTACATGCAAGGCTCTATAAGTCCACGGCCAACATTTTATCAACCTCAGCATTGACTTTCAGCTCCAGCTCGTGGCGCATACGCCTTTGAGCTTGCTTGACTGGCTTGACTGTTGAAAGTATTGCCAGCTTATGTTCAGCCACGGAAGGGTCGAGCTCGGGCATTTCTTTATAAGTCCAGGCGAAACAATCCCTGAACTCTTCCAAAAGTTGCCGATACGACTGCCTTTCTTCCTCGCTGAGGAGAGCACTTATGAAGGTGGGACGATGGTCATCTTTGCTTCCGAGATTGATCTCGATCAACTCGTCCACAGTTGCTTGACCACCGTCTTCAAACTCCGGTGGAGCTGGCTGGAGGTCGACGAAGTCTTCCTCATCATCAGTGTTTGTCTGGTAGACTTCAAATTCTTCAAAGCACTCTTGCTTGTGGCTTGAAGTCAAGGGACTTGCTTCATCTTGTTGATGGTTAGTAGACTGGGCTGCCTCTCCCTCTGAGGGGTGGTTGTTGTTGACTTCCGATGAAGGTGATGGTGTGGTTGACGCCTCACCGGACTCCCTTATAGGGTCATCGATCTTGGGCTCAACTTCTGTTTGCCTGCGATGAGGAGGTAGCAGCCCTATAGTATTGACTGCATAATAGACCTCGAAGTCCGTCTCCTGGTCATAGCCGAGTCCCCGCGTATCTTTGCGGGAGAAAGGAGGTTGTCCACGGACCTGTAGAGGGTTCCACAACTGATGGAAGTACGCCGCTCGCGCGGGGTCCAGAGTTTGCGGGATGTGCTGCTTTCTACACATTTATTTGATGTATTTGGGCATATCGTCCATCTCCTGGACTAGCTCTGGCGCCACATTGGCGGGAGTATCCCAGCCGAAATCATCTTCAGGAGGGCACAGTGGGACTAAATCACCTTTGTAAAAGATGATCGGCTTATCCCCCTTGCCCTTGTTGCGTCTCCTTCTCCGTTGATAGGAGACTGTGAAGGTCTTCAACTGCTCCACCTCATGTTCTTCCCATTGGGACGAGAGTTGAAGACACTTGGGAGGCACGGAGATACTTCGGTCAATGACCTGGCTGATGAGGTTGGCTTCGAAGTCAACACTCCGTCTTTCTGGTTGAGTTGGCTTGGAGGCAGCACTGAGGCTCAACCTGTGCAGTTTTACCATGTCTTGGTTAACGGTGAACAACTGCCCCTTCTCGACTTCATGGTCCACCTTTTGTTTCCCCTTGTCTTTTAAAGGCTCGGGAATTGTTAAAGTGGGCTTCCCAAAATATAGTGAAGCATCGGCCAGATGGCACTCATTGGGGTGGAATGTGATCTGATCTGCAAAGACCGTATGTTGCTCCCCTTCCTTGGCATATTTAATGCACTGGTGCAGAGTTGAAGGAACAACCCAGTTTTCATGCAGCCACGGCCTTCCAAGCAGCACCTTGTAAGATGTGTCGGAGTTGATAATATAGAATGTCGCTTGGGTGACAAAATCGCCCAAGGCTAGTTTGAGGACCCTACCAAGTGCCTCCTCGGAACCCTGATTGAATCCCGAGATCTTGACCGCGGTCACCTTCTGTAAATAAGGTGCCAAGTATAGAGACTTGAAAGTCTTCAAAGGCATGATGTTGACAGCTGCTTCGGCGTCAACCAGGATGCGACTCACGTCATGCCCATTGATCGTCCCCCTCATATATAAGGGGCGATTGTGGCACGGAGAGGACAGCAACATGTCTTTGTCCATGAAGGAAATGTTGGCTGCGAGTGCCTCATATGCCTGGGCTTGCAACTCTGCAACATGGGCTTCATAGGCCTCCGGGTCTTGAAGTATCTTGACAAGAGCCTCCCGAAGATCCTTGCTCCAGGCGATGGCCTCCCAAATGGTGACATTTATTGGGAACCGCTTCATATGATGAATGATTTTACGGTCCGCCCGAGCACGGGTCTTGTCAAATGGCGGGATGGTCTCCGCCAGAGTCTTCGGTGCCTGACGAGGCTTCTCCCGCTTAAAAGGGCGCTGCTCCTCACCATGCTGGCCTTCCGCATCTTCTTGGAATAGCGGAGTCAAAGACTCCTTCGGAGGTGGCAAAGGCTCATCATGCTGGTCTTCATTAGAAGGACCTGCTGGGCTTGCGGGCTCGACCCTATTGGAGGGGCCGGCCTGCTCTGACGCCTTCTCGCACTTTGGCGACTTGGTTGGCTCCTCTTCTTCATCGGAGGATGTGATCGTAAAAGGGACGCCGCCCGGTTTAGCCGCTGAGACGGGGCTTGAACCCTCTGAGGGACTGAGGATAGAAGGGATTCCCCTAACTTGAGTTTCTGGGACAGGACTCGGCTTCTCTCCTCTGAATATTATGACCCGGTCGAGAGTTAGGGGACTTTCACGTCCACGTCCTCGGCCACGTCCTCGGCCATTTCTTGCCGAGCGACGCTGATATGTTGTCATAGGAGCCTTGCCTCCAGTGTTATCAGCCGCGGGAGAATAAATGTTGTCGGGCGGCGGAATCGCCACCATGTTGCAGGAGAGCTCTTGCAGCATTTCCTCGAGCATCTCAACAGTGAGCTCCTCATCTTTGTAGAATAATGAGAGCTCCTCTGGATTGGGAAATCTTCACCTTCTTCAAGACGGTGGGCCATTTCCCGGAGCCATTGTAGAAGGCGGGCCTTGCGCCCAAACTTATCCCAGGGAATATATTCGTCTAGAGTGACGTCCCTGGTGGGGCGAGAGGGAGTGTACTCCTCCAGTTCATCTATGAGCTTTTGTAATCTTTGTAGAGGAGTTGGCTCCTTAGGGGCCTCCATAGCAGCTGCTTGCTCGGCTTGTTTCTTCAATCTCCTCTTCAAATTCTTTCCACGGTTTTTCTCTTGCTTCTTTTGGCGTGCCGCCTCTTGAGAAGAAAGTGGACTTCGCTTCGGAGGTGGGACTTGTTTGCCCCCAGAATTGCTCCGGGTCGGCTCCTTAGGAGCTTTAGTGCCACGGCTTTTTCTGGGGACAACCTTGGTCCAATTGGCCTCCTCCGGCTGAGCTTGGAAGGTGGCATTGATTGCCTGAGCAATTATTTCAGGAGGCAACTCCTGGAACTCTGCCAGTCCACCGTGAGGCCCCTGAGGGCGTTGTAGTTCCACCACCTTTGCTTGGGCTGGTGGCTTGGCTTGCTTGAGCTGTTGAGGCCTTTCTTCAATTGATGACCTTATTGGCTCGATAGGAGCTTGGTAGGAGCTTTGGTCTGAGGCTCTCTCACCTTGGCCTTGCCTTTATCCTCTAGCGGAGGGTTTCCCCTTATGACGATACCGGATTGACCCAACCTGGACAGAGGTTTGGAACCTTCCCCCTCGGCTTGGCTACATGGCCTTGCCTTTGGGGTCCGGTTGAGGTTTATCGCTGCTCGAAGACTTGCCCAGGTGGACTCGTTGAGGGGTGGGTTTGGTCCCACGCAGCTTAGTCCGTTCCTGTTGAATTTGCTCGAGAATCTTCTTAGCGGCCTCTTTAAGACGCCGCCTTGTCATAGAGTTCCCCTGCACATCGATCTCCCCTTTTTGAATGAGGACTTCAATGCAGTCTTGGACTTCCGGACATTGCCGGGTGGGATGAGACACCCTGGCATGGTACTTGCAGTAGCGGGGGTGGCTCTTGGCCGTCTCATTGTAGTAAGACGGCGGATCATGTGTCAGCACCCGACCATCTTCCAGGAGCTTGTCGAAAATCTTCTCAGTGTCCTCCTTAGGGAAAGAACACTGATGAGAGGGTCGCCACCCTGGGTACCACAGTGTGGATTGTGGTGGCTGGGAACTGACTCCCTCCTCCTGCGGCTCCGGGAGCTGGAAAGCTGCTGCCGCATGTATGACATTGACGGAGAAATGAAAACTCTCCTGTACATGTGGCTGCGGTGGGTCGACCAAGAATTCACCCATTTTAACCTTTCCCCGCCTAATTAAGTCTTCGGCGAGGACCTTGAATGGTTCGCAATTGTGGATAATGTGACCAACAACTTCATGATATGGACAATAGCCCTGATGAAATGCAGCACCTGGCGTCTGCTCTATGGGGAACGGGCTGATTAGCCCTGCTTGCTGGCATGCGAAGAAGATATTTGGGGTCTTCTCCCAAGGGAAAGAGTATAACTTTTTCGGCAGCTCGACTTGAAGTGGAGCCTCCTCGCCTTCCGGTGAGTCCTCCTCGTCTTCGGATGAATCTGAGGACTCTTCAGAGAGTCAGCCCCTGAGCGGAGCCCGGCCGGTAGGTGATACACCTGTCTCCCGTATGTGGGCCGGAGCTAACCCCCTGGCAAATGGGCCAAAGGGGAAAGTGGACAACTGTTTGGTCCAATTGGCCTCCTCCGGCTGAGCTTGGAAGGTGGCATTGATTGCCTAAGCAATTATTTCAGGAGGCAACTCCTGGAACTCTGCCAGTCCACCGTGAGGCCCCTGAGGGCGTTGTAGTTCCACCACCTTTGCTTGGGCTGGTGGCTTGGCTTGCTTGAGCTGTTGAGACCTTTCTTCAATTGACGACCTTATTGGCTCGACAGGAGCTTTGGTAGGAGCTTTGGTCTGAGGCTCCCTCACCTTGGCCTTGCCTTTATCGTCTAGCGGAGGGTTTCCTCTTATGACGATGCCAGGTTGACCCAACCTGGACTGAGGTTTGGAACCTTCCCCCTCGGCTTGACTTTTTGGGGTCCGGGCCTTAGGCCCCTCGCACATGGCCTTGCCTTTGGGGTCCGGTTGAGGTTTACCGCTGCTCGAAGACTTGCCCAGTTGGACTCGTTGAGGGGTGGGTTTGGTCCCACGCAGCTTAGTCCGTTCCTGTTGAATTTGCTGGAGAATCTTCTTAGCGGCCTCTTTAAGACGTCGCCTTGTCATAGAGTTCCCCTGTGCATCGATCTCCCCTTTTTGAATGAGGGCTTCAATGCAGTCTTGGACTTCTGGGCATTGTCGGGTGGGATGAGACACCCTGGCATGGTACTTGCAGTAGCGGGGGTGGCTCTTGGCCGTCTCATTGTAGTAAGACGGCGGATCACGTGTCAGCACCCGATTATCTTCCAGGAGCTTGTCGAAAATCTTCTCAGTGTCCTCCTTAGGGAAAGACCACTGATGAGAGGGTCGCCACCCTGGGTACGACAGTGTGGATTGTGGTGGCTGGGAACTGACTCCCTCCTCCTGCGGCTTCGAGAGCTGGAAAGCTGCTGCCGCATGTATGACATTGACGGAGAAATGAAAACTCTCCTGTACATGCGGCTGCGGTGGGTCGACCAGGAATTCACCCATTTTAACTTTTCCCCGCCTAATTAAGTCTTCGGCGAGGTCCTTGAATGGTTCACAATTGTGGATAATGTGACCAACAACTTCATGATATTGACAATAGCCCTGATGAAATGCAGCACCTGGCGTTTGCTCTATGGGCAACGGGCTGATTAGCCCTGCTCGCTGGCATGCGAAGAAGATATTTGGGGTCTTCTCCTAAGGGAAAGAGTATAACTTCTCCGGCAGCTCGACTTGAAGTGGAACCTCCTCGCCTTCCGGTGAGTCCTCCTCGTCTTCGGATGAATCTGAGGACTCTTCAGAGAGCCAGCCCCTGAGCGGAGCCCGGCCGGTTGGTGATACACCTGTCTCCCGTATGTGGGCCGGAGCTAACCCCCTGGCAAATGGGCCAAAGGGGAAAGTGGACAACTGCTGATCAATGCTCTCCAGGAACTGCAGCAGGCGCCTTTGTTCTAGTTGCAGCTGCCTGATTTCTCCTCGGATTTTCCGAATAGTTCTCCGCAATGCCAAACATTCTGGGAATGAAGGAGGAGTGGCTCCCGGACCGGTGTCGGACTGCTGATTCGAGGGCCCGGTCTCGGAGGCGTTGGAGCTCGAAACCATCGCCACCATGTGGACCACATTAGCCGACCGATTTGATCGACTCAAAGCATGCGGCTGCGGTGGGTCAACTGCATGTCCCAACATATTTACCAAGTCCTTTTAAATGAGCTCTTCTGCTATGTTTTTGAAAACATAGCAATCCCCGATGGTGTGACCCAACCTTTGGTGATACACACAATAGGTAGGGTCCTCTGTCTTATCCACCTCTGAGGGCTTCCACAGATCTGGTAGTGTGATGAGTTGTTCCTTCATGCATAGATCAAAGAGCATTTTAGTGTGCTCCTTCCTGAAGGAATAGGGCGTCTTCATGTTCTCCGCCAACCGAGACGTGCTTGCCTTGGCGTCAGGCTTCTTGCCATTGCCTTTGGATTTTTCTTCTCCCTTTTCTCCATTTGTCGGGGAGAAGTCCACAGCATTTACCTCCTTGCCGCTAGCCAGACGGTCTTTGTAGGATTTGCCTTTTGCAGAAGCTTGGACAGGGTGATCGGCGAAGAACATCTCAATCTCTGCCACCACCGTGTTGAGCTGGTCTAAGCTTCTGATGTTTGAGCCTAGAAGCTTTTCACTGACTTCTGCCGACAGGCCCCTGCGGCAGATGGTGATCGCGTCTTCGGGCGTCGGAGGATTATCGCAGCGCATGCTGACGTCCCTCCATCGCTTGATGAAGTCCAACGTGGTCTCACCTTTCTTCTGTCGGAGGGCACAGAGCTCTGCCAGGGAGATTTTGCGTTCGACCATCTGGAAACGGTCGACAAACTTCTTTTGCATATCAGCCCAATCAGCTACCGAATTGGGCTTCAACCTGGAGTACCACTGGAAGGCGGTGCTAGTCAGAGACGTGGCAAAGTACCGCAGCAAATGTGCCTCTTCCAGTGCCAATTCACCTATGGCCGTCATATAATAGGCCAAGTGTTCATGAGGAGAGCCCTGCCCGTTGAACTTCTGGAGCTTCGGGGCCTTTGGGCAGTCTGGTGGAAGTTTCTTGAATTGATGGTGGAGGGGATAAGGCACGCTGTACAAATCAACGGTGGCCAACCCCTCCCCATGTTGAGCAAACTTCGCCTCCACGATGCGCTCGATCATCTGCTTCTGCGCCATGAGACTTTCCGCCGCAGGGGTCACAGATGACCGCGCATTGGCTTCATGTTGCGGCACTTCAAATTCCACCGTCATTGGTAATTTTGCAGCACTGGCGGAGGCGTTGGCCACGGCTGGAATGGGAGGATGCTGTGGTTCTGTCCCAGTAGGTACTGTCGGAGGAGGAGCATGAACCTCCTTTTTGCACAGTAATGACTGCAGGAGATTTTTCAACTCTTGGTTTTCGCGCCGAAGCTCGTCCAACGTGAGAGTTTGAACCTCTCTCCCAAGATCCTCATGTGCGGGGTTGCTATCCCCATCGATGCTATGGACGTCCTCCTGACGCTCTTCTTGCCGTACCGGCTCGGGCTGAGATGTCCCAGCAGTCGGCGCCTGCTGCGTCTGCGCTAGAATCCGGGAGACCGGCCTTGACCTCCTCAAATATTGGATAGGTTGGTTGAGCTCTCCCGAGGTGTCCTCGGGCTGTTTGTCGCCAGAAGTGACGTAACAGGTGAACACTTTGACAGTGTCATTGGTCACTTAGATCACCCGTTTCTTCCTAGGTGGTTGTCGTTCCGGCTTAGGCGGCCTCCCAAGTCTGTCAAAGACAGTCACTCGAGATGTAGAGGCTTGAGGAGAGCGATCCTCCTCGGTGTGCGTGGAACTGGCCCACGGGGAGGTCGGCCGCACCTTCTTGCCAGTTCTGCGGCGCTTCTGCCCACGCGAGGGTTGAGTTGTAGGCCTTGGAGAGGTTGATGCCTCCGTGCTTGTCGGGCTCCGCATTCGTTGCAGATCCGACATGCGGAAGGGCTCCTCCGCCCTTGCCCGCCTTATAGCTCGGGCCTCCTCCTTGGTGACCCAGATTTTCTTCAGGTGGAGCTGACGCTCCTCAATTGGGTTGCCCCCTGTCTTCCTCCTCCTTGGTGACCCAGATTTTCTTCAGGTGGAGCTGACGCTCCTCAATTGGGTTGCCCCCTGTCCTAGACAGGGAGCTCGAGGCCTAGGTCGCTGCAAGGGACCCTGAGTAGCCGTCAATACGGCGGGCGTCTTCTTTTCCGCTCCGTCCTCCCGAACTTGCCGGAGGAGCTCGAAGCGATTGGAGGTGGGAATGGTTGGGACATGACGGTCCCGTGGCAAGATCGGCTCGCCTCCGTCGAGCCGGATGCGAATGTCTCCGACAATAATAGTTTTGCAGGAGCGTGATGCCGTCGTTGCAGGCTCTGCGCCCTTATGGATGCGGCGTTGCCCCCATTGAGCAGGGGCGGCACCAGCGACGCCTGCCATAGGCCTGGCGTCGTTGCGGCGGCGACGATGCCCCCGTTGAACAGGGGCAGTGCCTCTGAGGGTGGCCGCAGTGGATCTGGTGCCGTTACGGCGGCGGCGTTGCCCCTGTTGAACACGAGCGACGCCGGCAATGATTTGGTTGATCGAGAAAACTCGGCCAATGAGTAGGGCAGAAGGCCTGACACCTTCGGCCATTGGCATGGTAGTCGAGTAAGCTCGACTGATTGTAGGGATGAAGGGCTTGACACCCTTAACAATCAAAGAGTTGACCGGAGGATCCCGACTAGCTGTTACAATAGAGGGTCTAACACCCCCAACGGTTGTCTTCTTGACCGGGAGGACCCGGACAGCTGCTGGAGCCGAGGACCTGATGCCCCCGACGGTAGTTTTGGTGACCAGGCAAACCCGGCCGGCTACTGAGGTTGAGGGTCTGACACCCTCATCGACTGTCTTCTTGACTGGGAGGACCCGGCCAGTTGATGGGGTCGAGGACTTGACACCCCTGACTGTTGTTTTGGTGACCGGGCAAACCCGGCCGGCTGTTGAGGTTGAGGGTCTGACACCCTCACCGGCTGTCTTCTTGACCGGGAGGACCCGACCAGTTGATGGGGTCGAGGACTTGACGCCCCCGACTGTTGTTTTGTGGACCGAGCGGACCCGGCCGGCTGCTGAGGTTGAGGGTCTGACACCCTCACCGGCTGTCTTCTTGACCGGGAGGACCCGGCCAGCTACTGGGGCCGAGGGCCTAGCACCCCCGACAGTTGGCTTGTGGACCGAGCGGACCCGGCCAGTTGCTGCAGTAGAGGGTCTGACACCCTCGACTTTTGTCTTCTCGACCGGGTGGACCCGTCTAGTTGATGGAGCCGAGGGCCCGACGCCCCCGACGGTTGTTGCAGGCATGGCTGAACTGGCTTCAGCTACAGGTACCATGCCCAATAAGAAGGGCGAGCCGACGACAGGTGGGAAGTCGCCGAAGACCAGCGGGGTTGCCAGGTATTCGAGCCTGGCATGATTGGCGATAATCTCAGGGCTGTAGGTGACGGCGGCCATCGCTACTGATTGTTGTTGGTGACGGTGGTGCGTGGCACGAACAGAGTAGCGTGCGAGTGCACGAAGAGCTCTCAGATGAGCGGTGAAAAGTGCCCTCCTCATCCCGTCTTGTAAAAGGAAGAGGGGGAGATCAGAACCTCGAAGAGGGTTTTGGGGAATGACTTTGACAGAAAGAAGAAAGGCAGGAAAGGTCCCATCGGGCGTGCCAGTCTGTGAGACACGGAAAAATCTATTCGGTTTCTATCGTAGATAAAAATATAGATTTTGTTTTTTTTGAAAAGAAACATCCCCCCCTGGGTGTAGAGGGTGATTCCGTGGGTGCGCATCGTATCAGACGATTTGGATTCGAGTGTTGGACCTTTCCCCACTGACCGGAGTCAGCGTTGATTTACATCGGCCTAACGTCCGAACACATTTTTTTGACTGTCAAAGAAATCCCAAAAGTCTCCTATGAGGGTTCTGATGTTGAGGACATACTCTCTTGGAGGGCTCATAATGTCCACTCGTTCACCACCGACCAACAGAAACAATTGAGTTAGGGTTTCAACTGAGGCCCCTAGTATTGAGGCAGAACCCTACAATTGAGGAGTATGAATGCAAAGATGCAAAAGTCAGAGGCATTTTTGAAGTAGAGGGAGGTTTTCTAGACCCCGAGGGTATTTTTTGAAAATTTTACCAACCCAGGGGTATTTTGGTAATTTCTCAGGCCAGGGGTATTTTTGAATTTTCTCGGCTGGAACGGAAGTAGGATCGGGTTCCTGACTTTTTAAGCCGCTGAGGCTCTTTCTGGAGGGTTTTAAGGGCTCTGAGGCTCTTTCTGGAGGGTTTTAAGGGCTCTGAGGCTGTTTCTGGGTCGAAAGGGTAGTTCGGTAATTTTACCACACCCTATGCAGACCTAGGTTTGAGGTGGCACTCAGGTGTCAGACTGAACTGACAACACTTCCGGACTGAAGGAGTGACAAGGGGTTTCATAGAAGGCACACATATGTCAATTTGGCCGAAGGAGGGGTATATATGCAATTTTCAGAAGTCGAGGGTTTTCTTATAAATTTTCCATCCAAAGACATACATAGAACAAGTTGAGTGCTTCTATAGTTCAAATGAGTACAAGAGTTGTCGGCGAGTTTGTTGACTGTACAAAAGTCCGCCCTAACGCGGAAGTAGGGGCGTAGCCCCAATTACAAAAGTTGTAGGGTATAACTGCAAAGAACATGACTTTTATGTTTCTTGGATCCCGGGGAGGACATTTAAGCAATTCCTCTATTATTGGGGCATAATAGTCGCCTCGGGATTTAGAAACAACAACACAGCCCGCTGAGGGGCACAATTACAAAAATACCCCCATAGGGGCATGTACACGAGACCCGGGGACTTACCCCTCGCGGGTCGAAACAACGAACAAAAAAACTCCAAGTGTGCCGGATGCTCCAAGTGCGTAGTCTCTATGTATATTCCTAGCCCTCTGTAGATGCCTTCTTCTGGACCTCTGGGGGTCTATTTATAGAAGTGGGAACCTCCCCGGGGTCGTTTGGACCCGTACGGGTTGAATGGGATGGAAATGACCCCGAGGAGGTCTTTTCCTTGATTTCCGTGCGCGGGAGACGGAGGTTGCCCGGGGTGGGAGGTCCCCGGACCCGTCTAGGGTCAAATGACCCCGAGCAGGTCCGATGGGACCTCCCCGGGGTCAATCGACCCCGGGCAAGGCTTGCCCGGGGTCAATCGGGGGTCGTCCGACCCCGGGCAGGCCTGCCCGGGGTGGTTTGACCCCGGGTGGGTCCTCCCGGGGTCGAATAACCCCGAGGAGGTCACCTCGGGGGCCGCGCGGCCCCGGGAGGCCCTGCGCGCCAGCCCGCCCGGGGCCGGGCGACCCTGTACGGGTCCCCCCGACCTCGGACGGGTTCTTTTCACCTCGGTGGGGGTGTTTTTGCACGCAAAATTTGCTTCCAACAATAGGTAAACTATCCAGCACTACACTGAATAGGACTAGTCTACCCCCGTAAGACAGGAGCCTCGCTTTCCAGCTCACCAGTCTCATCTCGTACCTCTGAGTAATAGGAAGCCAACCCGCACACCTAAGAGCTCATGGAGTGAGGGGGAGTTCCAAATAAGAGATAGGAAAACTCTCTATTTGACAACCCAGGATGCAAGCGGACCTGAAGAGTTACCCATCTTCCATGTTAGCCCCAACAACTACACTTTTGGTGAAATTAACCTTCAAACCAGTAGTCTTCTTCAGCAGCTCTAGCAGAACCCTAGCCACATACATCTGACTCTCATCCTCTGTCAGGAAGAGTATAATATCATCTGCATATTGCAAGTGGGTGATTGAAGTTTGACCATTCCCACCTTGGAATCCTCTGATCAATCCTACTGTCTCTGCTCTCTGCCATATCCTGCTAACGATTAGCAACAAGTACAAAGAGGAGGGGAGACATAGGATCTTTCTGCTTGAGACCCCTGACACTGTGGAAGAAGGAAGACGATTTCTTGTTAATAAGAACCGCAAAGGAGGCAGAAGAAATGCAAGCCTTGATCCATCGGATCCAAGTGTCCTCAAAACCCATAAGCTCCAATACATCAAAAAGGGAAGACCAGTTGACTTTATCATAGGCTTTTTCAAAATCATGTTTCAAGACCAACCCTTTCTTCCTTTGAGTTTTCATAGCATACGAGCACTCATGAGCCACTAGAAATTTATCTTGAATATGCCGCCCCTTGATAAAAGCTCCCTGGAAGCAACTAACCAACTTGTCCATCACTCTTTCCAATCTCCCTGCCAGTAATTTGGTGATGATCTTGTAAGTCTCATTCAACAAGCTGAAAGGCTTGAAATCACAAAAGTCTCGTGCCCCTTGCTTCTTGGGAATTAGAGCAATGAAAGTTTTATTAATGCCCCTCAAGTGGGTTCTCCCCTCCTGGAATTCTTGAACTGCAGCCAGTAGATCAGCCTTGATAACATCCCAACAATGCTGAAAGAAGAACAAAGGGAAGCCAGCTGGCCATGGTGCTCTATCCCTTGCAAGAGCAAAAACAGCCTGTTTGACCTCCTCCTCAGAGAAGGTTTGCGAGATAGCCATCCTATTCTCTAAAGACAACCGAGGAAGAAGACCATTTGCAATCCTCGGCTTGAAGCGGTCTTCCTCAGAAAAAAGTCTGGAATAGTAGTCCCCTGTCAGACCTCTGATCTGCTCCTTGGAAGAGATAAAGTGGTCACCCTCCCGAATGCAAGTGATGGTGTTGACCCTCCTCCTACCAGATACTACACGCTGAAAGTAACTTGTATTTCTTTCCCTCTCTTTGATCTATCTGTCTCTCGATCTCTGCCTCCAATAGATCTTCTCTCTGGAGAGGATGTCATCAAACTATAATCTCAGAGAATCTTGTAGCCTTCTGTCCTCTGCATCCATCAGGCCTGCCTCTTCCAGTCTATCCAGACTATCAATCTGCTGAAGAATTCTATCTTTAGCCGCCCTCCCCGGGAGGGTTTTACCTTTCTCCCCAGGCTTTGAGAGCCTGAGCAGTGTCTCAATATGGAAACAAGAGAAGCCATAGCCGAACCGCCGGTAACCTGAGCAGACCAAGCCTCCCTGACCGTATCCATGAAGTCTTGCTTCCTGAGCCATCATCTCTCCAGCCTGAAGATAAACCTCCGATCCTGCCAACCGCTGGTCTTCAGAAGGATAGACTTATGATCTGAAATTGTTCTAGTTAACAGGAGAATGTGAGCATGCGGGAAGTGATCCTCCCAATCTATAAAAATAAGAAATCTATCCAGTCTTGAACATGAAGCTTTCGACCTCATATTGGACCAAGTAAAGCAACCATGTGCCATGCCAACATCAATGATAGACGCCTCCACAATGAAGCCATTAAAATCTTCCATATCCCCAGAAAGAGTAGGCTCTCTCGACCTCTCCCAAGGAGCCATCATAGTATTGAAATCTTCTCCCACACACCCAGGCCTACCCGAAGAGAGGTGTAGGCTAATCAACACTTCCCTAAGCAGCCGCTTCTCGTCTCTCCCCTGTGGCCCATACACCCTGGTGAAATCCTAAGAGAAACCGTCCTTCACAGATGGGAAATGAAGAGAAATGGCCCACCTTCTAATGTCCCAGTCTACCAACACCTCATTAACCTCAAAGGGGTCCTAAAGGATCATGATGTCCCCTGACCTTCCCTCAGCTGGAGAAATAACACCTCGAGAAAGTCTAGCACCCCCTAACTCCCTCATAAGACACTCCACGTCCCCTACACATTTGGTCTCTTGGATGCAAAGAATGTCAATCTTACATCTTCTCACTAACTTCTTGACAAGTCTCTTTTTCTCACTCCCCCTAAACCTCTCACATTCCAAGAGATAATCCTCATAGAGACACATTACAATCCCTCTCCTCTCCTACCCCTACCTCCTCTCTCGCCCCCCTCTGGTGAACCCTTTTCTCCTGCAGGATAGTTGCACACCACCTCTTACAGATGTTGGTACAAGCTCTTCTCACATCTTTCTCAGCCCCTGCTTCAAATGAGATACCCACCTGATCCGCCATCTCCCTCAACTGCTACTCCATCATTTTCTAAGCTTTTGCCATCATCTCCCGCACCTCCTCTCTCGTCATATGATATTTCCTTTTCTGCTCCCCACCTTCAGTGATGAGGGCCACCGGCCCCTCCGGTAAGACCGGCAAGGCCAGCACCTCTACTGAAAGAGCACTGCCTCTTCAGGATGTTGCACCTCATCCGATTGGGACTGCACTTCGGACTCAAACCCGCTGTCCTGAGCCTGTCTCCCTGAGACACCGGGATTGCCCGCCTCTGGTGCCATGGTCGGCACAACAACACCCAACTCCGTGACCGATCGTCGGGCATCGGTGGAACAGCGAGCTAGAGAGGCTTGCTGAGGGCTGCGAGAGAGAAGGGTTGTTGCTGGAGATGCCTGACAGCCTCCGACATCTCGGAGACCACCGTCAACTGGCGCGCCATTGACGACCCCCGCTTCACCTCTATCTCCACTCGTTGTCGATAGCCTCCCATGTACACCCTGACCATGCAGCACCGAAGAGCTCATCGTTGGCACAACACCTGTCATCTGAGAGGGGGAGCCAGCTGGATCACGAGTTGGGCGGCGGCGACGGGAAGACATGCATCCTCAGAGCCGCAAGCATCATAGAGCTGATGCGTTGCGGCTTTAGTGTGACTATGGGTTTAATTTGAACAGTTTGATTCGAAGAATCGCTGCCAACCTGTCGTTTCTATCACTTTCTTTAAATTCTTAATTATATATATATATATATATATATATTTGAAAATGGGTAATATCAATGCATGTATTAAAAGAAAAGTATGGATTACAAGTGTATCGAAAAGCTCCCAAAAGAGACCCTATACAAGAAGCCACACCGAGGCGGTGGCAACCTGATCAGCCCCCATCAAAACAAAAAGAGAAGAGTTGAGGGCATTCACGTTACAATGCAGCTCCGCCCATTCCCTCATTCTAGTACAACCAAAAGAAATAAGAGAATCCTATGTTCTGGCCTTCCTTCTAAACATCATATTGTTCCCTTTCACATCACAGGGACCATAGAGTCACATGCAGAATGAGCCACCAAACAACTCGATCACCTCTGAGGGGCCAACTTCTATCCCAGAACCTGATGAATGACTTGACCTTTGACTGGTGTCTACAAGAAGTCTCGGCTCTCGAAGCCACACCCTCCCACATTGCCTGCGAGAAAGAAAAACCTACAAACAGGTGATCAACAGGCTCATCCTTCAGACCACAGAAGTAGTAGGACAACTAGATGGCCGGAAGAAAACGTTGTAACCTATCTCTGGTGGGGAGCCTCCTATGGGAAATCCTCCAGATAAGTACCTTCACCTTTAGCGAGCTCCTTGGACTCCAAATGTAGGGATACAAGCTATGCCGCACCCTGCCATCCGAGATGATGGTGTAAACCAATCTGACTGAGAAGGTCCCCTCCCTTCCCCACCTCCTAGTCCATGCATCCTCCGAGAGGGGACACGGGGCAAAGTTGAGGAGGAAGAGGAGATCCTGGAACTGCTCCAGCTCGACACTCGTGAGGGCTTTCCTGAAGGTCGGCACCCAGGTATCCCCAGAGAGAAGGGTGTCTAAACCCAGTCAACCGTCCCTGGGGGGTCCGCTAAGATCGCGAACAGCCTTGGGAAAGAGGTCTCCAATGTGAAGTCGTCACACCATCTGTCCTTCTAGAAAAGACAGCAATTGCCTTTCCTTAGCCGGAACCTTAGAAGAAATTATATATATGTATATATTATATTCTTTACAATTCTATTGTACTGTTACCAAGTGCTGTATGCATTATCAACATACACCCATTTGCCAATCAACTGACATTAGATAGGCTGTTGGAATCCTCTAAAGGGCTGCTATTCGGTTGTCCATTGGCTGGTACCTACTGCTTTTGCACTGAGTGTGAATTTGGCATCAAACTGGTAAATGGCTACAAAACTTATTGGAGCCTTGTGTGACATGGGTTTCCAGGTGACTCGAGATTGATAGAAAGAAGGCCTTATGAAACAACATCATGTGTAAAGTGTCTGTTGTCTGACATGACAAATAATCACGAAACTATCTGAAGCTTCTTCCTAAAAAAACCGTGGAACTAAAGCATCAGCAACACTGTTGTTTCTGCATCTAGAAAGGTGTATTTTTAACAATTATCTTCTGCATTCCACCATCTGCATTCCAATACCCGTACTGTGACGCAATTTCTTGGCCCTTCTTGGAGCAGTTCAAGTTCAATTGCTTTAGTGCTTTCATGTTTTTGCATGGTTAAGAAGTTGATTTACTAATTCAAGTAATCTAATTTTACCTTGCTGAATTGATTATTTTTTAGATCTTTAAAAACTTGTTCAGATGTGGTCAATTCTCAACATAGATTATCTTTTTTGATCAATGCCGTGGAATTGCAGGACCCACAGCCAGAGTACAATCTTTTTGGTAGCATTGTGCATTCAGGATATTCACCGGAGTCTGGTCACTACTATGCTTATATAAAGGTGTTACACACTTCTACCATTCTCCTTTTTCTCTAACTTTAATGTTATTTTAGCTACTTGTAGACATTTGTATTCTGAAAGCTTCCAAAATTTTGCATGTCATTTTACAGGATCCTGCTGGGCGTTGGTTTTGCTGTAATGATGCTTATGTTTCACTCTCCACTACACAGGAGGTTTTGTCGGAGAAAGTTTACATTCTGTTCTATCTGCGGAGCAATCACAAACCAAAGTCCAGCACATCTGGGCTTGCCTGCAATGGTTTTAAATCACCAGAGTCCAATGGAATTAATGCACGATTAAGGCAGAAGCCATCTGTTAATTTAAGACAATCAGTTGTGAAACAAAATGGGGTACTTCATCCTGAAAATTGTACCCCAGCTATGTCAAATTTTCTTGGTGCAAATGGGAATGATGCTTCATTGAGTCTGAAGTCATCCATTCCTTTGAAGACACCAGCAGTGAAACTAAATGGCTCTCTTCATCCTGTAAAGGATGCAACTTTGTTGAAGAATAATAAAACTTCATCGAGGCCAATGATAAATTTTGCTTTGAGAAATGTGGAAAAAAGAGATGCTGGCAAGAATGAGAATGGCAATCTGAAGGTTAATAATAGTGCCGCAACTGAGAAAAATGGTATTTCTGAACAATCAAGAGGTGCCAAAAGCCATACTATTTTACCTATATCAAAGTCCAATTGGAAGTCCATGGCTGCAAAAGATAAAGAGGAGTCATTAGGTTCTGGGGCTAATGGTTCTGTAACACGTTCTTCTGATCCAGTAGAAAAGAATACCAACAATGCAGGCACAGTATCAAATGAAAATGGGTGTAGTACATTAACACAAGTTGGAACCCTTGATAATAATGATTCTTTCAAGATGCCACCAGGCACAAGTGGAGCTGATGTTACACATGGCCATGTGACAAGTAGATGCGCATCAGGTGTCTCTGATAATAAAAGAAAACGAGGAAACACTGTGGGTACAAATCCTCGTGCTTCAAATTCGTTTAGAGAAGATGTTTCCAGAAGACATAGAACAAATGGGGAAAAATATTTTCTTGGAGGACTTGAAAAGTACAAAGAAATGTATGTTTCATGATCATTTTTCAAGAGTGAGAGTTTTGTTCTTTGATTTTTTTGTTGCCTTTTCAGATCTTTTTGACCTAGGTCATGCTTGATTTCTTGTTTGATTTGCACTTGGAAAGGTTTTTGATGAAACTTGTGGTTATTTTGGATACTCAGCTGACATCAGGGTGTTACATCTTGCCAATGTACTTGGTTATTGTTAATTAACATTTCTGATGAACGAGTTCCTGTTGTCACTTTCTGATTTTGATGCATCAGCTTTTGTTTTTCTTTTGGGGAATTATCTTGGCAAAAAGCATTGAGATCTGCTTTCTTTAGGTGTCAAGTGATCTTCATTTCTCGATTTTTTAATAATGTAGGGATATACTTATTCAGTCCAAATTTCTTTTCAGCCTTGTTATGTTCTGGGGTTGCTATGGACTCATTTTTGCTATTTTTTTAATATTTTGCTTTTTTTTCAGGATTGCTACGGAGGCTTCTTCCAAACTGCGTTCATGTGACTGGTTTGATGAAGTGCATACTTTTATGCGAGCCAGAAAGCGGTTATGTGTAGAAGCAGATGGCAATTATCCTGATAAAGCCGAGCTAAAGTAAGCATTTGCCCATTCTTGCGTCCTTATTCTCTTTTGCATCTTTTTCTTGTTAGAAATGCACATGGTATGGGTTGCCACACCCGACAATGAGTTTCATACTCCCAATATACCGTACAATCAATGCTGTAACATGTATGCTGCAATACTGTTTAACATGGAATTAATATTAACAAGAAATCGTGTTCAAAATGAAAACGAAATGTTCATTTACTGAACATAAATGCACACTTGTTAGCTATTTAAATAGCATGTGTGAATTAGGTTTATCAGATGATTAGGGTTCGGGTACTGGACAATTCCTCACCGATCGCAGTCCATATTTATTTACATTGGTACAAAGCCCGAATACTCTTGATTAATTACCAAAGAAAAACATTGACCGATATGACGTTGGTCATGATGCCGAAGGCATACTTGCGAATGCCGTGTTTCATCTTTTGTGAGGGTAAGGCATTTATGTAATAATTCTTTTTGGGAAGGATAGGGGTATTTTTGAAATGTCCGGACGGGATGGACATGTTTGAACAACCTCTAGAAAGTTTGGGGCTTATTTGTAGCTTAACCTTTTATTCTAGGTCTAATTGCGACTCAGTACAGGTTAGAGGGTTGAATCAAGGTTCAACATTGACTAGGGTTTGATGACGGTTTAATGTTGTTTAGGGTTTGGCTTTCGTCTCGCCTTGCCTCTCAGCTTGCCAGTCAAACTTAAATTAAATAAGTCGGGTGATTTGTCTCCAATTGGCATCGTCGAGTCAGTTCCGATCATCTTCATTTTGATAGTGTCGGAAGGCATGTATGAAGTAGTTGCCTTTGTGTTTGGACATTGGCACAAATTTTGAAGATTCATGGAATTTTGTCGCCACGGCACATTTCTACAAATTGCTGAGGAAATGCATGGCATTGCTGTAACATCTATAATTACAAAGCTTTTTCGACAGATTTTTGAATTTTACAAGACACTTTCTGCATATGAACATGACTTGTATACATTTCTCGGATGTATCTCGTACTTTTACACAATTGTAGGACTCGTAAGGACCTTTTTACAAAAAAATTGGGAGTTGGGGGATCGTATCATTTTTCCCAAGGAAAATTACATAAGTCACAAGGATCATAATGTGCGTAGACTCAAGGAGGGATAGTTTTATAACATACCCTCACTCTAAGTGCAAGCACAAACACAAGCACAAGTCTTCTCTTGCGAAAGTCTTCAAAGATTTGTCTATCTTCGTTGTTGTAGATATTTAATCTACCCACCCCAACAAGCAAATATGCATGTAAGCATGAAATAGCATGAAGGAAAAGGGTGATGGGAGATAAGAAAACGTACCGTGATCGCCACCAAGGTTTAACAACGCCAAAAGAACGAAGAACAAAGAGCAACGGCGCTACGTACCTTGGAAAATAAGGATGAAGACGTGATCGTGCGTGAGAAGAAGGGTGCGGGAAACGATGTGGATCAGACCTCCTCGCCTTCCAGTCGGCTAGAAGACAAGGGTCTCACGTTTGCTCTTGGCTCTTGCTAATCTTGCAAAACAAAGCTCAAACACGAGAGAAAAAAACCCATTAGAACATGCATGTAGTATCAATCCCGAGTGCATAAAATAGCATGAAAGATTAAGGGAGAACGCACCGAGGGAGGGTTTTTAACCCCTATAAAAGGGTGCAAATAATAAGTGTGTGTATTGTGTATGAATATGAGCGAAAAGAATGAATTAACACACAATAGAACTGCGGGGAGAGGTGACGCAAAACGTGTAATCGTGCAGAAAAGTGCAGAACTGTGTGAAAGTGCAGAAAGTAGGAGCATAGAACTAAGAAAAGGAACGAAGAAAGAGAGCCCTGAGCGTTGGAACATGAAGCTAATACTTCCCTGAGTAGGTTGGGGTCGAAGAGAAGAGTTGGCGATGCAGCATGGCTTCACCCGAACCAAAGAAACGCCCCCTTTCGCGCACTGCGAACAGGCGACTATATATAGAGTCCAGGAAACCGTAGGTCGAAATAGAGGATAAACACCCAAAAATAGGGGATATATCTTGATTAATCGTGGGATAATAGTGGGAATAATCCCTGATTACACGCGGAAGAAATAAACGAATAAATTTTCGTTTTATTGGAAGGAAATAATATGCACGTGTTTCGGCTTTTTTAATGCTTGCATATTATAATTTCCGCGCGCGTGTTTTATCAGATGATTTAAGAGTTCATGTACTGGACTCTTCCCCACCGAATGAAATCAATGTTAAATTACATCGGACGAATCCGAATACCCTTGATTAAAACTGTTAAAGATGTTTTCTTGCCCTCATAATACTAGCCCTTTTGTCCAAAATATTAATTTGAGAGAAAATCTTTTGTTTGCCCCAAGATAGGGCATAATTGCAATAATCGTTGTCGGAGGGGTTTATATGTAGCCTTCCCAAGGTTTTGTACAATTTCATAAACTTTGTGGTATAACCGTAATTTTGAATCTCGGAGTTTGATCCTCAATTTTGTTCGTACTTAGATAAGCTTCAACCTTTCCCATGTGAAGTGTTTGTTTGAACTTTGATATCTTTGTACACTTTGGAGGACATATTTGTCGTTTTAGAAAACGTGAGGGTAAAATTACAATTTTCTGCCCCATGTGGGGACTTCCTCACAGTTTTGGACATGAAGAATGAAATCTTAAATCTTTACATGATCAGCATAACCAATTTTCATGTCTTGAATTCTTTGTACTCCAATATACAATGTAGACTAACTTAAGGGTATTTCAGTCACATATCTCTTTCAAGTATAGTCTTGTATGAAGACTGATTTTTTTAACATAAAAGAACACCCATGGGTAGGGACGCGACCTGCTCCTTGCTTGACTTCTTGCTCTTTGCGGATGTGGTGTGCTCTTCTTGTCTTTTTCTTCTCCTCCCCTTTCGCTTCTAGTGGAGGTCTCCTTTTATAATAGCTTGGAGTAAGGGCGAAGGAGGCTTCTTTGTCTTCTTCTTCGGTGGAATCCCAAGAGATAAGCCCCTTGAACTTCTCCTCCCTGTCTCTTCTCCTTCCATTAACTGCAGTATTTATTTCTCTTTTCTGCCTTTATTCCCTTTTTTTCTTCCCTCTCTTCTTTCTTTTTTTTTCTCTTAGCCGCATGGGCCATGGGCGGAGGGCTCCCCCTCCGGCCTGCACCAGTCCGGAGGTGGTCCCTCCGGCCTGTGCAGGTCCGGAGGAGGCCCCTCCGGCCTGCACAGGTCCGGAGGAGTCTCCTCCGGCCTGGGCAAGACCAGAGGAGGCCCCTCCGGCCTGCACAGGTCCGGAGAGGGTCCCTCCGGCCTGGTCGGGACTGGAGGATGCCCCTCCGGCCTGTGAGGGTCCGGAGGGCCTCCCTCGGGCCTGTGCAGGTCCGGAGGGCCTCCCTCTGGCCTGTCCAGGGTGGAGGAGAGCTCCTCTGGCCTGTCAGTAGGGCGGAGAGCCTTCCTCCGGCAGGGGGCCTTGGCATTTCGTCTATAAAAGGCACTCCGTACAGGTTTAAAAAACATCTCTTTCAGCAGTGGGGGCCCTTTTTCTTCTTCACTTTGACTCATGGGAGAATTTTTTTGCCTTGGGCTTTCTTGAACACGTGGGTGGTATCGATACCACCCACAACCTTGTGTATATATTCTATACTCATGATCATAGGGATAAAACACCTTCACATATGTATCTCCCCTGCACTTAAACATTACCTTTTCAGAAATTTCCAAAGGAAATTTGAAACCCATAAAAAATATTTTACGGGGTCAACAAATGCCCCTCACGGGGGGGTTCGTCGGAGCCAAGGGTGACGGTGGCCGCCCCGTGCATCCCCCGACTTTGTCAACTTTTGACTTTATTTGTTGCATAATGCCATTGATATTAATTTGGGACTGATGGGTCATCCTTTCTAGGGTGAGCAGTGGTCGCTGGTCAAAGGGGATGTACAAGGAGACAGTCCCCATCACTTCCAAGATGTTGATGCCTTCATGGGGTTCTCCGAGAATAACTGCGGAGAATGTTTATTCACTTGACCGGGGGCTTTCCATGATTGCTACGGGCCCCCTCCCCGAGGATGAACCTGAAGGAGGAACAGTTGACTTAAGTTTGCTTGTTCCTCGGAGAGGCTTTTATGAGTATCAACGACCTCGCGGGACATTTTCCTCTTGACATGCATCTATTTCCTTTCATCCAAAATTTTATTCCCCCAAACATGGAAGAGGGTGACAGTTGCTTGCCTGCGGCCCGGTGTCAAATTGAGAGGGCGATTCTGATGGGACGTGATAGTATGTTGGGGACCTGCAAGACTTCATTCCCCAGTTTTTCATTGTCTAATGGTCGTCATATTCAGTTTTCGGCCTCCTCCCAGCTGGGCTTCTTCAGTGCTGAGACAGGATGTCCGACTAAGGTGAAGTCTTTTGCACCTGCTACTTGGGATTTAGGGGGTCATCACAAGACTTTGTCAGATGCTACTTCTGGTTGCTTTTTATCTCTTTCGGGCACAGAATTTGTCGGTGGAGGGTATGACAAGCTATGTTTGCTCGATAGAATTGTAAGTGGGTCCTCTCCCAGCTGGTATGGGAAGTGATTTGTGGTTCCCTCTCACAGATTTCATTTGGGAGCCACGGAGTGGCTAACGGGTGTTCTCCCTCACTATAGTCGGCTTCTGGACCTCGTCGGTATTCGACATGCAGTCACAGCAGCACTGTATAGATACCCATATTATGCTGAGTTGCTTCAGGCTTTGGCGGAATGCTTCAACTGCCGCTTTAATACTTTTGCCACTGCTGAGGGTGAAACCTCCCTCGATCTGTGGAGTTTGCACAGGATTTCAGGTCTGCCCATCTCGGGACGACCTTATGAAGAGGTTACCCTGGATGATCTACATAGAAACTTCTCCACAGGACTGAGAGAGTATGCTTTGTCTTTCAGTTTCCGATACCTGATGAAGGTATGGCGGGACTTGGCCCGGGCTGGAAAAAGCAAAGCCCCATCTGCTTCCTCTGGTGCTGTGAGGGTCAGCCTCAATGCATGGATTTCCTACTTCTATAATGGGTCGTTCTGTTTCCATGAAAGCTTCGCTGAGGATGACAAACCTCTGTCTCAATACTATCAATTTATTTTACATCCTCAGGAGAGTAGCCGACACTTGCCTGCACCGGTGAATGCGGGGTGGAATCCCCGTAACATTCCAGACCGGACTTATCTTGCTGCTTATCTCGTCGACTGGCTTGCTACTTTTGTTGTACCTTATGGAGAGGAGGGGCTTGTTCGACCCGAGCTCATTTACCCTGCTTGCATTCTTGCTGATGGACACAGACTCGCCTTTGCACCTGCTGCTCTTGCGAATATCTATCATGGCTTCGGTAGTCTGACATCTCACAGCTCTCCCAGATATCGGAGTCTATCCATGGCTACTCACTATCTGAGCGCATGGGCTGGTCTATTGCTGCCATCTTTATGTCAGAATATTTCAGTTGAGAACCCGGCTGCTCCTTTAATCTTCTTGTTCAGGAACCGCCCGGATCCGCGCTTGTCAGAGCACTTGTGGAAAGCTCGCAGGTTATTATCTTTTGTTCTCACACAGGGGAAGGAGGGCTTGCCTATTGCCCATAGCTCTTATGGTTTTAGGCCCTTTGCTATTGAGAGTCCGAATGGGGTCTCCTATGGGCTCCCACATTGTCAGGTTGCGGACCCATCGTTTTATGAAGATTGGCTTTGCAGTATTCGGCCCAGTGTCCTTGTTTTCAGGAAGGGTAGTACTGTCTTCCTGGAGCCTTACTTTCCCCATCGTTTTGCACGAAACTTTGGGTATGACCAGTCAGTTCCTCCTGATGCTGACTTTGGCTTGACTGGGCGGATTCACCGGGGTCATGACATTCACTTAGTTGCCAGCAGCTGGTGGGAATTCTTCTTCAGAGGGGTACCAGAACCACGTTGCACTCTTCCAGAGGCCAGGAGGGTCGGTCAGATTGATATATATTATGCCCGCTGGTGGTTCAAGCATAGTAATATATTTAGACAGTCTCCTCATGAATTGAAAGAACGAGAAGAAGCTCGTCTGAAGCGGGCAGATTTGCCGCCTCTTATTATTGATTGATCTTTTCTTCATACTCACTTCCCGTAGGTTGCTAGAGATGTGCAAGACTTTCGTGGTGAATGGGAGGCGAAGAACAGGCCAGTTACTATTGATCGGCAAGCCTATATTGGGGCTATTAAACCCTTGAGGCGGCGTGCCAGTGTTTCTTCAGAACAAGGTACAACTCCTAAAGTGCATAAAGTGTATTCATGGTGGGAGCACTTCTTGTCAGATTGCGGCTATCCTCCAAATGCCGATAAGTCCACTCCACTGCATCCTGACAATTTCAGTGATGACTTATGGCCACGGTGGCAGAGCCATTTAGTGAGCTCTATTGTTCGCATCGGCCCGTTTGAGCAGCTCTCCTTACTAGAAAATAGTATTGTCTTGCAAGACGTCTGGGATGCAGTGGCCACGGCAGGGGAGATTGTTGGCCTTCAAGCTGAGCAAGTAGTGCTAAGGCCCACTTTGTCGCCTGCCCCTGAGGGTGAGTGACGTTGACTTTCGTTCTTTCTTTCCCTTTCTTTTCTCATAATTAGCTAAGCTGTTCTTTATACTTCATCTATATGTGGTTTTGACTCTCTCCCTTTTTTTACCTTCTCTTCTTGGTTTACAGGGAGCTTTGTCACAGTGGTAGATGCCGCCGTAAAAGGGAAGAAGGCCCCCGGGCCGACAAAGCGGGTGAGGTCCTCCGAGGAGGAGGGACCAAGAGCCCGAGTTCGTCTATCTCGCTCCAAAGGGAGCTCCTTGCGAGGGCGACTAGGTGACCTTTGTGGGTTTGTAGACTTGCCTTTTGAATATTTTGTGGTGCTTCATTGTTGACCCCTCTTTCCCTTGATTTCCAGATTCTTCTGTCAGCAAAATTATACGCACAGTCTCCCCCACACATGATGTGGCAGTCCCGGGGTCAGAGCGCGACATGGAAGATGGGGAGTTACAGGATGACGATTATAATTCTGTGTCTAGTGCCTCACCCCCATATTCATGTGGGGATCACCATATCTCCATTAGTTGTGGTATGATGATTATATCATCTACCTTTTTCTTATGCTATTCTTTTGGCTTCTCCCCCTTTTTTTTGTTCTTGTTGATATGATTTCTCTCTTCTTTTTCCTTTTTATACCAGAGACTCACGAGGATAGGGACATAGCTGTGTCTCATGGGCTTGGACCAGAGTCGGCTGTCGCCCCACCTCCTTCCAGTAGTGCTCTGCCTCATTCTTTCTTTAGTTGAGTTTGTAGGAAGCAATCTGACATTTTCACTTTCAGGTGGTTTGGACGCATCCGCAGCCTTTTCTGTGCAGGAATCACCACACTTCTTAACTCCGGGATTAATGTGGATTTGCCAGATTATTCTGCCAACCCTTCCGCAGATAAGGAGATGGTAGACAAATATTCTCAAGCTCTTCTTGATGAAATTTATAGAGAGCAAACTCCACCCACAGTGAGACAGAGGCAGGGTGCTGAAGCTTTGTCATCATCCTCTCCACGATTAGGAGGTGACCATATACCTCATACGACAGGTAATTGCATCCAATGTTGAACTTGAAATTGTCCCTTATTTTGTTGCCATTGCTGCATAAATTTATCATCTGGGTCTCTCATGCAGTTGATAGTCCTCGAGTTCAAGACCCCTTGGGATCTTTAGAGAGAAGTGAGAACAAACAGAGGTGCAACTTCTTTGGATTCAGGGGGTGCCGCCTTGGATGTCGGTACTCAGGGCAAGGAGACAACATTGAGGCATAACGGTGAGGGCATTAGTGTCATGGAGGAGAACCCAGCTTTGACCCCTGTAGAGGGAAATCTCGAAGGTTCTCCTTGCACCTCAGGAGACACAGTCTGTCTTTCTGATGGGGAGGAGACTGGCCAGAGAGGTATTTCACTTCTTCATAACAGTATTTTGTACATTGAGACGGCTTTGTGGACTGACCATGAGTCTTTCTTGCAGGGGACATTCAAGAGACTGGCCCTGTTTCATCAAACCACGATGAAGGAGCCTTAAACCAAATGGCATCAAGTATTGGCACTACTTTTTCTTTACAACTTGCTTGTTGCTACATCATATCAGCTGCTAACCATTGTTCTTCTCCTTATTATTTATTTATTTTTTACACCCCATAGGGGAAGTGAAGCCCCAGGATGAGATTCAAGATGCCTAAATCCCTGATGACTCCGTGGCAATAAGGGCAGAAACTTCCAGGTCTTCCCTGCGGGATGAGTCTTCGAAGGCTCCCACCATCTTAGGTAGTCATTTCTCTTTATTGCTATGAAATTTACTGTTTGATGTGGATTCAAGAATGAGAAATATAACCATTCTCATTGTTCTTTCTCTCTTTTCCTCTTTGTTTTGACAGTTTCTTCCAAGGGAACTCTCCTATCGACGGAGGGCTTTCCCTCGCATGGGATCGAGTGGCCTGATGACCCTCAGATTGCACCTTTTGTGGGGGCTCTCATGGTGGATACCCTGATTGGCGGCGCCTGGAGTTTGTTCATGGGGGCCGAACTTCCTTCAGTCGAGATTGTTCGCAACACCCTTATGGCTGCCACGCGGAGTTATCATGGGTTAGGGTTGCCGAAAGAACCCTGGATGTCGGCAGTAGATAATGCTTGGCGAGAATTTCAGCAGCTGTATGAAGCCTCGAATTGGAAAGCCCAGAAACTAAGGATCCAGCAGCTGGAAAATGAAATACACGCAATATGTGCCCAGATCGATGAGAGGAGATCCCATGCTGAGAGAGTTAGAGATCACCACAGCTCTCTTGAGACTACCGTTGCTGAGAGCAGGAGTCAGGTTGCCTCGCTTCAGGAGACTGTGCGGACCATCTTGCAGAGAATCGCGGCCTTGGAAGCGTCAACTGAAACTAATGCCAAAGCGATTCAGGAGGCGCAGGCTGAGGAGAGCTCTCTTGTTGTGGAGTGCTCAAGCATGAAGGAGGCCCTCGCCGCAAAAGAACAGGAGTTTGCCGATTTAATGAAGCAAAAGCCTTCTCATCTATGAGTCTATATATTTCCTTTCTTGAGCCCATTGCTAGTTTCATATTCTCTTCCATTCATTATTTTGCAGCTACCCCCAGGGCTTGTCTTGGGCTCCAGTTTTGCTGATGAATAGTGCAATTGTTCGTACATTGATGGAGGCATAAATCCTTTTGTTCTGGAAGCTCTCTCTTTCTCTCTCTCTCTCTTTTTAACACTAGCTTTAGTGCCCTTTCGGGTTTTCACCAAAACTAGCCCCCTTTAGCTTTTTCCAGCGTGCCCTTTCGGGTTTTCACGCTGAGGAGTTACCCAATTTTGCCTGAGGCGCCCTTTCGGGTTTTCACCTCAGCCGGGTTTCTTAGACCTTTTTTGTAGCAACCCTGATAAATGAATATTGAAATAAAAGTAAAAACATACATAGTACAGAAGTAATACAGACAAAATAAAGCAAATTAAAAATAACGCCTCTGAGAAAGGCGTTAATTTAAAAATAAACGCCTCTACATACGGCGTGACTAAAGAAAGGACGCCCACGCATGTGGTCGTCAACTCTCACGCGACCAAATAGGCAAGTAAAATAAACGCCTATGTATTAGGCGTGTTTCAAAAACAAGGAACGCCCTTATACAAGACGTTTCTTAAGAAACGACCTGAACAAGGTCGTTAATTTAAGAATAAACGCCCTGACCAAATGCGTTAATTCAGTTCGTGACCCGACGAACCCAGAGCTTATCCAGGGAAAGATTAACCTAATCTAGTAAGTGTCTATTAGAGTAAGGACTCTATTAGGGATATGTTACCCTCAATCAAACACTACTTTTGTTAGGACTCCAAAATCCTATAAATAGTCTTGATCGAACAACCCTAAACCTATTTGGACGATCGAACTGCACAGGTACGTGAAGAACATATGTTCTTCTATTTTCTTCTTCTGTTCCTTTCTTATGAACGTAGCATGAGAAGAATTAATATTCTTCGTTTCCTCTCCAGGTTGACGGAAGAACGATTGTTCTTCTTCTATTAAGTTGCAGTTGAAGCTTCAAAGCCCTTTCATCTCCTTCATCCAGATCATAAGGTAGGATTTTCTCAAGTCTCGTAGCCCAAACTAAAAATAAATATAAGAAGCACCATGCATGATATATTTATACAGTTTGCATGTAGTTTTAATACGTTTTCTGTAAATTTTTCAAGAAACGCCCTTGAATAGGGCGCTACTTTAAAAGAAACGACCATCACAGTGGTCGTTAATTAAAAGTATACGCCTTGTATACAGGCGTTAATTTCATGAACAATCGCATGTAATCAATAATTGATCCGGTTTAAAATTCAATAAATATGAAATATCGATTCTAATATCTTGCATGACTCTACCTGTAAATTCTGCTAATTTTCTTGTCATGATCATGTCTCCTGTCTTGGGAATTTATTTGTTGAAATATTGTAAATTCCTTGAATTCATGACCTTGACAACGTCGTTTTACACCTGTTAACGCCCCATCACAGGGCGTTAATTGAAAAGAAACGCCCCTTTCTAGGGCGCGTTTTCTGTAAATTCCTGAACTATGTATATCATGAAAAATAAAATTAAACAGTAACGCCCCTTTCCAGGGCGTGTTTTAAATAAATCCTGAAAATTATTTACATTCTGTCAAATATTTAAATAATGAGACGCCTGCTTATATAGTCGTCAACTCTGAAGAAACGCCCCTGTCCAGGGCGCGTTTTATATAAATTATTGAAATAATGAAATTCTGCAAAACGGAACATATGTAAACGCCCTTATCTTAGGCGTTACTTACCTGACTAACGCCCCTGACTAGGGCGTGTTTTTCATGAATTAATAAAATTATTGAAAATTCTGTAAAATAGAAATATGTAAACGCCCTTCTGTTAGGCGTTAATTACTTGAGAAACGACTTGACCTAAGTCGTTATTTTACTGTAAAACTGATTTTTCCCTGTTTTTGTTAACCGGTGATTTCATATGTTATATAATATATATATCGGCACTATTCTCCACTCCGTGAGTATAGTCCCACGTTTCACGTTGTTTCATCGATCACACTCAACTCTCATTGACATACAAGCTCTCCATTGGACATTCCGTTCCTTTGGACTAGCGAGTTAGTCATAGAGACCTCCGTAAGACTCCTCGTAGCCTTGGATTCCCTCAAGGCCGACTGAGCTGGTTGTACCCTAAAAACCCATTACACAATCCTTGCCATGTCAATCTAAAGAAACATGGTATACCGGCCCTTATGATTATACAAAGAGTATATCATAAGATATTCTTAATGGGATGATGATATCATGCCATATCATGTCGTTCTTGTAAACCTCAATTCTATGATAAGAATGAGGGTATCTTGCTTGATCTAATGTTTATGTGGACCTCAATTCTATATAAAGAATGTCCATATTGATTTGTCATGGGACCTAAGTTAAGGGAACCATATTCTACCTAGTTTTATTGATATCGTGATTTTACCGTTATTATCGCCAATCTATGTCTTTTGTCATATTTTTGGACTCTATTCTGTCAAAGTTGTCATACATGTCTACAAGCTTGAATATTGAAACTCTATATTGGCTATATAAACAAGAGTGGATGTCAAAAATACATGATAAATGCCTGTGCATATAGGGCCCGATCTGGTCCTGGGAGGAGCACCCGAAAGTACTTGTGCCCATGGGAGTTAAAATGATAAGGTATCTGGCATTATACCGAGTACTTGACTTGCTTGATTGGACATTCCACACACATCTTGTACTTGAATCGTACTTGACTTTACATGAAATGCGTGGCCCGAAAAAGGGTAATTTACTTGCTTGATACATGATAGCCAAAGTTCTTGACATGACTTGTTAAACGTGCTTGCTTGAATACCTTGAATACACTTGTCATCTTGTTGGAAGTTCATGATTAAGTTCATCTTATTTCTTGATATTACATTCTCTCTAACTTGTCGTTTTATGCGAGCATGCATAGCTTTATTGCATTCATGAAAGATGTAATTACTTAAACCCCTTGCTAGTACTTGAGATATAATTTCCTACTGAGCGTTCGCTCATTCCGTTTGTCCCTTTGTACTTTTCAGGTAAGTCCGACGACGATGGAAGTCAATCGGATGGGAATGTTCAAGAGTGAAAGTGATAGAGCTGCTCAAGTGTCGTCTAGTCTTTCCTATAGTTTCTTGAGTCAAATATGTATTCTTTTCCTTTTTATTAAACAGAGTATTGGATTTGTAATAGTCTATCCATTATGAAATAAAGGATTGGGTTATCTTGCCATTTTGCGCATCTCTGTCTCTGCGTCGAATACACGACCACTCTGATTGATATGATTGATATAGACACGTCGCGCATCTCCGGGTATCTTCCGCGCTCGGGGCGTGACAGTCTTTGTGGTATCAGAGCCTAAGGTATTCAATTCCTAGGAAAAACCCAAGTCCAAGGATAAGTTGAACCTTTAAACCAGTGAGATTGGGTAGAACCAAGGGTTAGATTTAACATAGTATACGAGTCTTTAAATACGATCACGTACTAATATAGTTATTGTAATTGTAGGATAATGGCTGCCGAACGTGCTCAATGGCGCAACATGCAGCGTACCCTTCAAGGGATGACCCAAGTGCTACAACAGGTAGCACAAGGTGGTGCTCCACGAGCTGGAAGCTTACACCAAGCCTTTAAGAATATGAATCCCCCGAAGTTTATGGGATCGACCGATCCGGACGATGCCGAGCATTGGGTTCGGGAAACCGAACGCATATTCCGTGTCATGCAATGCACGGACCAGGACAAAGTGCTATTAGCTACATTCCAGTTAGAGAAAGATGCTAGATGCTGGTGGGAGTCTATTGAAGCCACCATCGATCCTACTCAAGTAACATGGGAAGAATTCGTGGAATACTTCAATGCTAAATATTTCTCGGACCGAGTCCAAGAAAAGAAGGCTGCCGAATTCGCTGCATTAAAGCAACGATCCTTATCATTAGCAGATTATGAAGCTCAGTTCTCCAGGTTATCTAGATATGCTAAGCATCTTATTAGCACGGAGAAGATGAAAGCCCGTAGATTTCTTAATGGGCTTAGGCCCCACTATATTACTCAATTGGCGCCTATGGACATCCAAATTTATTCTGAAATAGTGCGCCGAGCTCAATTACTTGAAGATGCCACGGAACTATCTGATAGGATCCGTGGAAAAGACAAGAAGGAACAAGTCACGGGTTCGGGTTCTTTCAAACCCAACTTTAAGAAGAGGCCCAATAATGGAGGTTCTTCCTCTCAAGATCAGAAATTCAAGAAGACCAAGCCTTTCTCTATCACCACTACCCCTTCGAATACAGTCTGCAAGCATTGTGACAAGGCTGGTCACAAGACGGAAGAATGCTGGAGGAAATTAGGAGCTTGTCTCCGTTGTGGAAGCCGGGAGCATCGGATTCCCGAGTGTCCATTAATGAACGACCAAGCCGGCGATGGTAAACGCCCGGTGACAAAGAATGCTCGTCTTCATGCAATACATGAGACCGAACCTGAAGAAGAAGGCGGATTAGTGGAAGGTACATTGAAAATTTGTTCCAAATATGCACATGTCTTATTTGATACGGGTGCATCGCATTCTATTGTTTCTAAGAAGTTTGCTGACCCGTTACCTCTAGAACCGGAATGGATGAAAATAGTGTTGTCTACTCCTCTCGGAAACGAGACGGATATCACGCATCATTACTAAAACTGTGAGGTATTGGTTCGAGGAAAGAATTTTCCTATTGATCTTATCTGTTTAGATCTAAAAGAATATGATGTTATACTAGGAGCAGATTGGTTATCTAAGTACCAGGCAACGGTTGATTGCCGTAATAGCAAGATCGTTTTCAAAGAATTTCCAGAACTGACTTATACTAGTCCTAAGAGTCGAAGCAAATCCCCTCTTATTTCGGCTCTTCGAGCAAGCAAGCTCGTCAGGAAGGGATGTGTATCCTTCCTTGCTTTTGTCACTGTTAAAGAAGCTAAGAAAACCAAGATAGAAGACGTTCAGGTAGTGCGAGAATTCCCAGACGTATTTCCAGAAGATTTGCCGGGATTATCCCCTCAAAGAGAAGTGGCCTTCACCATTGACTTAGTCCCTGGTGCTGGTCCTGTTTCAAAGGCACCATATAGAATGTCCCCTGCTGAACTCAAGGAGTTGAAGGAGCAGTTGATGGAACTAATCCAAAAAGGGTTTATTAGACCAAGTACTTCCCCGTGGGGAGCACCAGTCTTATTTGTAAAGAAGAAGGATGGATCCATGAGATTGTGTATCGACTATCGACAGTTGAATCATCTTACTATCAAGAACAAGTATCCACTGCCGAGAATCGATGAATTATTTGATCAGATTTCAGGATCCAAATATTTTTTCAAGATTGATCTCAGGTCGGGATATCATCAGTTAAGAATCAAGGATGATGACATTCACAAGACCGCATTCAGAAGCAGGTATGGCAATTACGAATTTGTTGTTATGCCTTTTGGACTAACAAATGCCCCTGCTGCCTTTATGCAGTTAATGAATAGCATATTCAGGCCTTACTTGGATCAATTCATAGTAGTCTTCATTGATGATATATTGATATATTCTAAGACTAAGGAAGAACATGAAGAGCATTTGAGGATTGCATTGCAAGTCTTGAGGACAAATCAATTATATGCTAAACTCAGCAAATGCGAGTTCTGGCTTGAAGAAGTGGCTTTTCTCGGACATGTCATATCCAAGGACGGTTTATCTGTAGATCCGTCAAAGGTGGAAGCTGTAAGAAACTGGGAAAGACCCACTAATGCAAGCGAGATCAGAAGTTTCTTAGGTCTTGCAGGCTATTATCGGCGATTCATCAAAGATTTCTCTAAGATCGCCGTGCCCCTTACAAGGTTAACTCGTAAGGAGATCCGATATGAATGGAGTGAGGAATGTGAAAGAAGTTTCCAAACTCTTAAGGATCATCTCACTACAGCTCCGGTGTTAGCTCTACCAATAGAAGGAGAGAAATTCGAGGTCTACACTGATGCTTCTGGCATTGGCCTCGGATGTGTCCTAATGCAACAAGGAAAGGTCATAGCATACTCTTCACGTCAACTGAAGAAGCATGAGGAGAATTACCCCGTCCATGACTTAGAACTGGCCGCGGTAGTATTTGCCCTAAAGATATGGAGACACTATCTCTATGGAGTACAGTTCACTGTCTACTCCGATCACAAGAGTCTCAAATATCTATTCTCACAAAAGGAGCTAAACATGAGACAAAGACGCTGACTAGAATATCTCAAGGACTTCGACTTCAATATACAATACCATCCTGGAAAGGGTAATTATGTTGCTGATGCCCTTAGTCGAAAGCCGAGAGCAATGATAGCCAATTGTATGATACAAGAATGGAGGTTACTTGAACAATTCTCCGAGCTCAATATAAGCTTGGACACGGAATCCAAATTTGTTACATTATCTCATGTAAGCATACAGTCAGATTTATTATCTGAGATACAAGCACTTCAGGGTGATGATCCTATATTAGTGGAAATCAAGGGCAGATTAGAAGGACAATCTGATTTTTCAACTAACTTCTGATGGAAGATTATTATTCAAAGGTAGAACTTGTATACTTGATTGTCCGGAATTAAAGAAGAAGATCTTAGATGAAGCTCACCGATCAAGGTACACTATTCATCCTGGATCAACTAAAATGTACCAAGATGTAAAGAGGAACTTTTGGTGGCCCAATATGAAAAGAGAAATAGCGAACTATGTATCACGTTGTCTTACATGCCAACAGGTCAAGGCGGAACACCAAAAGCCTGCTGGAAAACTACACCCTCTAGATATTCCTAAGTGGAAGTGGGAGGATATTGGTATGGACTTCATCATGGGTTTGTCTAAATCTAAAGGAGGACATCATGGAATCTGGGTTATCATTGACCGATTAACTAAATCGGCGCATTTCTTGCCAATAAAAAGCCGATGGTCAATTGATGTGCTAGCTGCACTGTACATCAAGGAAATAGTCAGGATACATGGAATTCCTGTCTCAATCGTGTCTGACAGAGATCTCCGTTTTACTTCTCATTTTTGGAAGGGATTACAACATTCGTTAGGAACAAGGCTCAACTTTAGTACTGCTTTCCACCCACAAACGGATGGTCAGACCGAGAGAACTAACCAGGTTGTTGAGGATATGCTTAGAGCATGCATCATTGACTTTGGAGGATGCTGGCACGATCATTTACCACTAGTGGAATTTGCATATAATAATAGCTACCAACCTAGTATCCAAATGGCACCTTTCGAAGCCTTATACGGAAGGAATTGCAGATCACCCATATGCTGGAACGAAGTTGGAGAAAAACAACTGCTAGGTCCAGACATGGTAAGGGATACAACTGAGAAGATACAAGTAATCAGAGAAAGATTGCAAGTTGCTCAGACGAGACAAAAAGCTTATGCTGATACAAGAAGGAGAGATCTTGAATTCCAAATCGGAGATCATGTATTTCTCAAGATATCGCCTGGACGTGGCATACGAAGATTTGGTGTTAAGGGCAAGCTTACGCCAAGATTCATCGGACCATTTGAGGTACTTGAAAGAGTTGGCGAGGTTGCTTATCGCATCGCATTGCCTCCTCAATTGTCCGAGGTACATAATGTATTTCACATATCCATGTTGAAGAAGTATGTGCACGATCCATCTCATATTATTGAACATAGAGATCTGGTGATCCAGAAAGATCTCACATATGAACAGAAGCCTATGAAGATCTTAGATCGAGAAATACGAGCTCTAAGGAATAAGGTTATTTCCATGCTCAAGGTGCAATGGAATAAGAATCCCGAACGCGAAGCGACATGGGAGACCGAGGAATCTATGAAGAAACGATTTCCCGAGTTATTCTAAGAGGTATATACACTCTCCACGTGTATAATTATATATATTGAATTTGGGGACCAAATTCTTTTTAAGTGGGGGAGGGTGTAGCAACCCTGATAAATGAATATTGAAATAAAAGTAAAAACATACATAGTACAGAAGTAATACAGACAAAATAAAGCAAATTAAAAATAACGCCTCTGAGAAAGGCGTTAATTTAAAAATAAACGCCTCTACATACGGCGTGACTAAAGAAAGGACGCCCACGCATGTGGTCGTCAACTCTCACGCGACCAAATAGGCAAGTAAAATAAACGCCCATGTATTAGGCGTGTTTCAAAAACAAGGAACGCCCTTATACAAGACGTTTCTTAAGAAACGACCTGAACAAGGTCGTTAATTTAAGAATAAACGCCCTGACCAAAGGCGTTAATTCAGTTCGTGACCCGACGAACCCAGAGCTTATCCAGGGAAAGATTAACCTAATCTAGTAAGTGTCTATTAGAGTAAGGACTCTATTAGGGATATGTTACCCTCAATCAAACACTACTTTTGTTAGGACTCCAAAATCCTATAAATAGTCTTGATCGAACAACCCTAAACCTATTTGGACGATCGAACTGCACAGGTACGTGAAGAACATATGTTCTTCTATTTTCTTCTTCTGTTCCTTTCTTATGAACGTAGCATGAGAAGAATTAATATTCTTCGTTTCCTCTCCAGGTTGACGGAAGAACGATTGTTCTTCTTCTATTAAGTTGCAGTTGAAGCTTCAAAGCCCTTTCATCTCCTTCATCCAGATCATAAGGTAGGATTTTCTCAAGTCTCGTAGCCCAAACTAAAAATAAATATAAGAAGCACCATGCATGATATATTTATACAGTTTGCATGTAGTTTTAATACGTTTTCTGTAAATTTTTCAAGAAACGCCCTTGAATAGGGCGCTACTTTAAAAGAAACGACCATCACAGTGGTCGTTAATTAAAAGTATACGCCTTGTATACAGGCGTTAATTTCATGAACAATCGCATGTAATCAATAATTGATCCGGTTTAAAATTCAATAAATATGAAATATCGATTCTAATATCTTGCATGACTCTACCTGTAAATTCCTGCTAATTTTCTTGTCATGATCATGTCTTCTGTCTTGGGAATTTATTTGTTGAAATATTGTAAATTCCTTGAATTCACGACCTTGACAACGTCGTTTTACACCTGTTAACGCCCCATCACAGGGCGTTAATTGAAAAGAAACGCCCCTTTCTAGGGCGCGTTTTCTGTAAATTCCTGAACTATGTATATCTGAAAAATAAAATTAAACAGTAACGCCCCTTTCCAGGGCGTGTTTTAAATAAATCCTGAAAATTATTTACATTCTGTCAAATATTTAAATAATGAGACGCCTGCTTATATAGTCGTCAACTCTGAAGAAACGCCCTTGTCCAGGGCGCGTTTTATATAAATTATTGAAATAATGAAATTCTGCAAAACGGAACATATGTAAACGCCCTTATCTTAGGCGTTACTTACCTGACTAACGCCCCTGACTAGGGCGTGTTTTTCATGAATTAATAAAATTATTGAAAATTCTGTAAAATAGAAATATGTAAACGCCCTTCTGTTAGGCGTTAATTACTTGAGAAACGACTTGACCTAAGTCGTTATTTTACTGTAAAACTGATTTTTCCCTGTTTTTGTTAACCGGTGATTTCATATGTTATATAATATATATATCGGCACTATTCTCCACTCCGTGAGTATAGTCCCACGTTTCACGTTGTTTCATCGATCACACTCAACTCTCATTGACATACAAGCTCTCCATTGGACATTCCGTTCCTTTGGACTAGCGAGTTAGTCATAGAGACCTCCGTAAGACTCCTCGTAGCCTTGGATTCCCTCAAGGCCGACTGAGCTGGTTGTACCCTAAAAACCCATTACACAATCCTTGCCATGTCAATCTAAAGAAACATGGTATACCGGCCCTTATGATTATACAAAGAGTATATCATAAGATATTCTTAATGGGATGATGATATCATGCCATATCATGTCGTTCTTGTAAACCTCAATTCTATGATAAGAATGAGGGTATCTTGCTTGATCTAATATTTATGTGGACCTCAATTCTATATAAAGAATGTCCATATTGATTTGTCATGGGACCTAAGTTAAGGGAACCATATTCTACCTAGTTTTATTGATATCGTGATTTTACCGTTATTATCGCCAATCTATGTCCTTTGTCATATTTTTGGACTCTATTCTGTCAAAGTTGTCATACATGTCTACAAGCTTGAATATTGAAACTCTATATTGGCTATATAAACAAGAGTGGATGTCAAAAATACATGATAAATGCCTGTGCATATAGGGCCCGATCTGGTCCTGGGAGGAGCACCCGAAAGTACTTGTGCCCATGGGAGTTAAAATGATAAGGTATCTGGCATTATACCGAGTACTTGACTTGCTTGATTGGACATTCCACACACATCTTGTACTTGAATCGTACTTGACTTTACATGAAATGCGTGGCCCGAAAAAGGGTAATTTACTTGCTTGATACATGATAGCCAAAGTTCTTGACATGACTTGTTAAACGTGCTTGCTTGAATACCTTGAATACACTTGTCATCTTGTTGGAAGTTCATGATTAAGTTCATCTTATTTCTTGATATTACATTCTCTCTAACTTGTCGTTTTATGCGAGCATGCATAGCTTTATTGCATTCATGAAAGATGTAATTACTTAAACCCCTTGCTAGTACTTGAGATATAATTTCCTACTGAGCGTTCGCTCATTCCGTTTGTCCCTTTGTACTTTTCAGGTAAGTCCGACGACGATGGAAGTCAATCGGATGGGAATGTTCAAGAGTGAAAGTGATAGAGCTGCTCAAGTGTCGTCTAGTCTTTCCTATAGTTTCTTGAGTCAAATATGTATTCTTTTCCTTTTTATTAAACAGAGTATTGGATTTGTAATAGTCTATCCATTATGAAATAAAGGATTGGGTTATCTTGCCATTTTGCGCATCTCTGTCTTTGCGTCGAATACACGACCACTCTGATTGATATGATTGATATAGACACGTCGCGCATCTCCGGGTATCTTCCGCGCTCGGGGCGTGACAGAATGGTATCAGAGCTATACCCCAGCCGGAAGTGTGGGAACTAAGTGCCACGCAGGGTAAAGTGCTACACTATGGGAGCCACCTCTTGAGTCCGTAATGGAGCAAAGTGTTACATAGTGGGAGCCACCTCTTGAGCATGTAGGGGCCACCTCTAGAGTCCTACCTGCCTGGGGGCTTGATTACGTGATTGCGTGCTATATGTGCCCAGCGACGAGGACGTCGCCTATATAAGAGGGGTAGATTGTAACACCCTCAAATATAGCTAAGTTGTACTCTATATCATCGAGGCGTCTTTTGAAGTATCAGCTCAGTTCTTGAAAAGAACTCCGAAGTTAAGCGTGCTTAATGGGGAGTAGTACTGGGATGGGTGACCTGCCCGGGAAGTCCCCCATTCTGGAGCCGATCACTGTTAAAAAGGGATAAAACCGTGAGGTCGGTAGGCCAAAGCGGACAATACCTCGACTGTATAGAGTACGGGGCGTGACATTTTTGCCCTCAGCCACCCCTGTGATGGGAATGGCTGAGTCCGTCGGGGCACCTCTATTTTAAGCCCTTTTTTTTTAGGATCGCTCTTGACAACAAGGTTACACCCTCGGGGTATAAGTGGATGAGTAGTAGTTGGCCAGGAAACTTGGAGGCCGAAGATTCAGGGACTCGGTGCTAACCAATGAAATTGGAAAGTCAAAACTCGGAATTTGGGATTTAGGGGGCTGACCAATGAGATTGGAAAGCTGAAACTCGGAATTTGGGATTTAGGGGGCTGACCAATGAGATTGGAAAGCTGAAACTTGGATTTTTGGATTTCCAATGAGATTGGAAAGCCGAAACTTGGAATTTTGGGATTTAGGGTGGCTGACCAATGAAATTGGAAAGTCGAAACTTGGGATTTAGGGTGGCTGACCAATGAAATTGGAAAGCCAAAATTTGGGATTTTTGATTTTGGAATTTCAGATTTTGGGCACGGTGGGACATAAACGAGAACTGTTCAAAGCGTCCGTGACCTTTGGGTTTTATTGGGGGGAACTCCCCTATCCTTCCTTACTCTCCTGCGGAGGAGGGCAAGTCTTGTGCAGATTGTTGTTGGAACTCATGCTCGGGAGCATAGTATAGTTTCAAGTGCTTTCCATTCAATGGTGGAAAGGGGTTCTCCCCTTTATGGTCGACGACCTTATAAGCGCCTCCTTCATAGACTTTGGAGATGATATATGGCCCTCGCCAATTTGGTTGTAATTTGTCACTGGACCTTCCAGCCATGACTTCTCTTTCTTAAATCATGACGAGATCGCCCTTTTTGAATGCTCTTTGTCTCACAAGCTTATCATAGGCTCGGGTCATTCGGGCTTGGTAAAGTTGCAGGTGTTTATAAGCTTCCAACCTTTTGCCTTCTAGATCAGAGAGCTCTTCAAGTCTTCTCTGTATTTCGTCTTGTTCGTGGGCTTGGAGGCCTGTATGCAAAGCTACCCTGTAGGAGGACATTTCAATCTCAACTGGGATTACGGCTTCCGCCCCATATATTAGAGAGAAGGGTGAGCAACCAGTAGGAGTCTTGTATACGGTTCGATATGCCCAGAGAGCTTCATGAATTTTCTCTCCCCAGTCCTTTTTGCGACTGCCTACTATTTTGGCAAGTAACTTGCAAAGAGTCTTGTTGAATGCTTCAACTAACCCATTGGCTTGAGGGTTATATATTGTGGAGGTTCTCCAATCTATATGAAATTTGACTGTCAGTGTATATATTGTCCTGTTTTTGAATGGCGTGCCGTTGTCTGACATAATCCGACTTGGCGTGCCGAACCTGTATATAATATTATGTTTGACAAACTGAGTAACTGCTTCTCCGGTGACCTCTCGTAGGGGGACTGCTTCGGCCCAACGAGAAAAATAGTCTGTTGCAGCCAATATGAACTTATGACCTTTAGAGGATGGAGGGAAAGGCCCGACAATGTCCATTCCCCATTCTGCAAACGGCCACGTGGGGGCTGTTGGGTGTAGTGAGCCTGGCGACTTTCTCGGGACCGGACCAAAGGCTTGGCATTGGTGGCATGTGCGGGCATATCGATTGCAATCTGCATACATTGCGGGCCAATAAAAGCCTTTAAGCTTTATATTGATCTTCATTTTATCTCCAGCTTGGTGAGCACCGCAAAGTCCTGAGTGGACCTCACGCATGACTATTTTAACTTCCTTGGGCGAAAGGCAGCGGAGGAGAACATATTTATCTTTTTCATATACCAATCTATATAATTGGTCGCCTATTAGCTTATAGGACGTTGCTCTGCGCAGGAATTGAATCCTTTGGGCCCGGTCAGGAGGGAGACGTCCGTTCTTTATGTCGATAATGGGTTGACGCTAGTTATATTCTTCTTCTTGATTAGGCATGCCTTTTTCCAAGGTGTTAACCTCAGAAATCGTGGGGTCAGCATCTTTGTCCAGGACGCTTGGCATAAGTCTCTTGTGCCTGACGGTTATGTCCACTTCTCCCTCCGGGGGTAGCTTTATGGTAGAAGCTAACTTGACTAGGGCATCTGCCTGAGAGTTCTTGCTCCTGGGGACATGATCTATCTCAAAGAGATAGAATTTCTCCTTTAAGTTCAGGACAGCTGTGTGATAAGGCACTAGCTCTTGCTTCCGCACATCATAGTCGCCCATAACTTGTCGTATGACGAGCTGCGAGTCGCCGTAAACTTTAATGCATTTGATCTTCATTTCTATGGCTAACTGAAGTCCAACGATCAAGGCTTCATATTATGCTTCATTGTTTGTCAACGGCTTCATGAGGGCACAAGAATTGTGAAGAATCCCCCCTTGGGGAGTGACGAAGACAATGCCGGCCCCTGAAGCGGAGGTGATTGCCCCGTTGGCCTCCTTAATTGTTCGAGAAGCGCCATCAAAGTAGAGCTTCCAGCATGGCACATCAATGGCCAGGGATTCTTCCCCTTTTTGCATTGGACCGCCCTCGGTTTGTTCTTCAGTTCCCGATTGGGATAGAGTGTTTCTTCATCGGGTAGTTCAATGTTAAGAGGAGAATTGGCCGAAATTGGGTGTGCTGCCAGAAACTCCGCCATTCCTTGTCCTTTAATTGCCTTTTGGGGAACAAATGTTATATCAAACTCCATAAGGAGTAATGCCCATTTTCCCAGTCGACCCGACAAAACAGGCTGTTTAAGAAGGAACTTGAGAGGGTCGTATTTTGAGATTAACTCCACCGGGTGGGACAGGAGGTAATGTCTTAGCTTCTGGACGGCTAACGCCAGTGCCAGACATACCTTCTCCATTGGAGTATAGCGGTGCTCGGGGCCCACCAGCTTTCTACTGAGGTAATATAACGGTTGCTCTTTAGCTTCTTCATTTATTTGCACGAGCAACGCCCCCAAGGAGGCATCATGGCAGCAATATAGAGAATCAAAGGTTTTCCCTTGACAGGTGCTCCGAGTACTGGGGGAGTGAGGAGGGTACTCCTTGATCCGCTCCAATGCTCCTTGACATTCTTGGTCCCATATAAATGGGGCACCTTTTTTCATCAGTTTCCCAAATGGTGCACATCTTCTAGAGAGGTTAGATATGAAACGCCTGATATAGGCTAGCCTCCCCTGTAGAGACCGCAGTTTTGTTATATTCTTGGGCGGCGGCAATTCCCGAATTGCTTTGATTTTGTCGGGATCAATTTCTATTCCCCGGTACTTAACAATGAAGCCGAGGAACTTGCCACTTGAGACGTCAAAAGCACACTTCATAGGATTCATCTTGAGCTTGTATTGGCGGAGTCTATCAAAAACCCGGCGCAAGTCATATAAGTGATCTTCGAGCTTGCAGGTTTTTACGACGAGGTCGTCAACATAGCACTCGACCAAGTCGTGAAGTATTTCATTAAAAATCTTAGTCATAGCCCTTTGATAGGTGGCTCCAGCATTTTTCAGGTCAAAGGGCATCCTTTTATAATTGAAAATCCCTTTGGGGGATCGGAATGCCGTATGGTCCTTATTTTTGACGGCCATTCGTATCTGATTGTAGCCCGAGGACCCGTCCATGAAGGACAGAGCTTCATATCCTGTGGTCATATCAACCATAGTTTCAGTAATTGGGACTGGAAAATCGTCCTTTGGGTAGGCTTTATTCAAGTCTCTGAAGTCAATACAAACTTGGACTTGGCCATTTTTCTTTTTGACTGGGACTATATTGGTGAGCCACACTGGATAAAGACAGGGTTCTATGAAGTCCACCTCCAGGAGCTTGTCAACTTCAGCATTTACTTTAAGTTCCAGCTCGTGACGCATGCGTCTCTGAGCTTGTTTGACAGGCTTAACTGTGGGGAGTATCGCCAGCTCATGTTCTGCCACTGACGGCTCCAGCCCGGGCATCTCTTTGTAAGTCCAGGCAAAACAATCTTTGTACTCCGATAGGAGTTGTTTGTAAGCTTGTCTTTCCTGCTCAGTAAGGAGGGCACTAATAAAGATGGGTCGGGGTTCATTAGCATCCCCAAGATTGAGCTCGACTAGTTCATCTACTGTTGCTTGTCCGCCATCTTCGAGTTCTCGCGGTGCTGGCTGTAGATTGATGAAATCCTCGTCGTCATCAACATTGACTACGTGGAAGTCACAGTAGTCTAAGTTGTTGATAACGGCCGACCGAAGCTGCTCATCCTTGTCTTCGAGGGCCACTTCTTTTGGTTGTTCTCTTGTAGAATCGCTAGGCCCCTCGCCAGAGTCTGAGCTACTGGGAGAAGGTGATAACCCTATAGCGTTGACAGAATAGTGAATCTTAAGGCTGGGCTCCCCACACGGAGGATTGCTCCTTGCTTCACTTGCAGTAAATTTAGGCAGTGTAGACGCAGCTTCCACGAGGACCTTTTTATTGGAAGGCTTGGACTGATTCCAAGGATGCGGCTGTGGGGGAAAAACCCGATGTTGCTTGAGCTGGATGACTCCCCGTTGTATTAAATCCTCGAGTTGATTCTTTAGGACATAACAATCTTCCGTAGCATGTCCTTCCATTCGATGGTATCGACAGAAGCTGGAGCTTTTGGGTTCACCGGTTCTAGATGGCCTGTGAGCTGGAGGAAGCTGGATAAGACCCCGAGCCGTACAAAATTCAAACAACGGCTCAGTATGGGCCTTGACAAATGAGTATGGAGCTTCCATCCGCTGCGCCAACCTCATCACAGGTGTTTTACCCTTGGATTCCGCATAGGGTTGATTTGCCCTGGTTCCCTGAGACCAAGTCTCATTTATTTGACTCTTGGGATGAATGTGGGCTTTTGAAGGAAAAGCGAGATGTCTAAGTAGAACATCCCGTTCTCGTAATAGCTCTTGTACAAAAGCTTTTAATGCCTGGTTCTCTTGTTTCAACAGCTTTATTGATCCCCCTTCCTGTTCAGTGACAGGAACATTAGCGTCATCTAATATGGGGTGTTCTGCTTCTGTGATATTGAGCCCGGCTAGCTGACTCAAGGCTTCCTTCCTAGCTTCGCTAAGCTCTCGCAAAGCGGGCTGTAGGACGATGACTTCCTCATCCCCAGACTTCACATTATGGCTGTGCAAGCTATTAACATCGGGGACTTCTGGCCCGAATTCTTCTTTTCCCTCAATTATGCAAGGAGCATTCCCCTGAGTAAGATTGGAATGGTCGGGAGGGGGTGAGGTCCTGACGGTATTTATGGCATAATAGACTCTAAAGTCTGGCTCGGGGTCATAACCCAGCCCTCTTCGATCATTCTTGGCGAAGGGAGGCTGCCCTCTGACTTGAGGAGGGTGCCAAAGCTGTTGGAAGTAATTACGCCGAGCAGCTTGTTCCGTCTGTGGGATATTCTGCTTCTGACACATCTGTTTAATGCGCTGAGCCATATCAGGCATTTCTTGGACAGACTCGAGAGCGTTCTTGGGCCGCTCGCTCCAGCCGAAGTCGTCGTCCGAGGGGACATGAGGCACCATGTCTCCTTTGTAAAAGATAATGGGCTTAAGACGCCCCAGTTTTCTTCTTCCCTTTAACTTGATATGTGACAATGAATGTCTTTAGGGTGTCGACCCCATGCTCCTCCCTTTGAGAGACCAACTGCATGCACGCGGGAGGCAAGAAGATGCTCTTGTCTATTGTTTGATTAATGAGGTTGGCCTCGAAGTTAATTTCCCGCCTCTCAGGCAGAGTTGGCTTTGCTGCGGAAGCGTCGGCTTGTAGACTAAGTCGATGTATCCTGGCAAGGTCTTCATTTACCACAAAAAGTTCATCTTCATCTTCTTCCTCAACAATCACCTTTTGCTTTCCTTTACCTTTACCTTTAACCTCGACTGGAGGTTCAATAGTAGGTTCCCCAAAGTATAACTGAGCATCTGTTAAATTGCATTCATTTGGTCGAAAAGGAGACCTATCAGCAAAGATTGTATGTTGCTCCCCGGCCTTCGCATACTTGATGCACTGATGTAGAGTCGAAGGGACGACCCAATTTTCATGAAGCCATGGCCTGCCCAGCAAGGCTTTATATGAAGTACCAGCATTGATGATGTAAAATGTAGCCTTGGTGACAAATGTGTCCATTGTCACTTCCACCTCCACTTTCCCTAATGCATCCTCGGAATTTTGATTGAATCCCGAGATTTTCACATCATACACCTTTTGAAGATAGGGCATGAGAAATAAAGACTTAAAGGTCTTGAGAGGCATTATATTAACAGAGGCGCCGGGGTCCACAAGGATCTGGTTTAACTGATGCCCGTTAATCTTTCCTTGCATGTACAATGGGCGGTTATGACATGGAGAAGACAGTAACATGTCCTTATCATAGAAAGTGACTGTTGCGGCCAACGCCTCGTATGCCTGTGCTTGAATTTCGGCTACATCGGCCTCATAGACTTCTAGTTCTTGGAGGACTTTGATGAGAGCCTCTCTCAGCTCTTTACTCCAGGCAATGGCCTCCCAAATGGTAACATAGGTTGGCATCCGCTTCATGTGTTGAATGATCTTGCGATCAGCTCGAGCCCGAGCTCGATCTAGTGGAGGGATCATCTCCATCAGAGGCTTGGGCTGATAAGGGGGCTTCTGGGCCGGCTCCAACTTTCCCCAGTCATTTGTTTCTTCTTGGAACAGCGGGGCTAAAGATTCCTCTTCAGGAGACGGAAGCTCTTGACTGTCCTTGCCTGAAGGGTCTGCTTGGGCTGGATCAGCAGGCTGCTCTTGGGAGAGGGAACCAACGGGATCAGTCTCTTCATCCGTTGGATTAAATAGAATAGCACCTACTCTCTCTTGAGAGATCGGCTCGACGGACTCCTCTTCCTCGTCTGAGGGGTCGAAGATGAAAGTTTCAGCCCGTACTTGCGCCTCGGGGGGCTCATTGGGGTCTTCTCCTCGAAAGATGATCACTCTTTGGGAGGTAGTTGGCTGGGAAGTGTGCCCATTGGAGGATGTTGAATGTCTTCCCCGCCCGCGTCCACGGCCTCTACTGCGACCGCGGTTTCGGATTTCCGCATTGCTACGGCGGTAAGTAGCCATAGTGATCCTATCCCCAGCTGTGGAGAAGGTGACATTGTCTTTGGTTGACCCTCGTAGACTTTCTGGTGGAGGGATTGACACCATATTACATGAGAAGTTCTTTAGCATTTCCTCTAACTTCTCTATAGTGAGTTCTTCGTCTTTGTAGAAGACGGAGAGTTCCTCTGGAATAGAAAGTTTTTTGCCCTCCTGAGTTCGCTGGAGCATTTGTCGGAGCCAACTTTTGAGCCGAGTTTTCCGTTCGAACTCCTCCCACGGGATATACTTGTCAGTGGGACAGGCCCGGTTGGGACAGAGGGTATATATTCTTCTAACTTTTCAATTAACTTTTGAAGTTTCTGCAAAGGGGTTAACTCCTTAGGTGCTTCCATGGCCGCCGCTTGCTCGGCCTGTCTTTTTAGTCTTCTCTTCAAATTCTTCTTTCTATTCTTTTCTTGCTTCTTGGCTCGTGCCAGCTCTTCTTGAGATGGGGCAGCCTTTCTTGTAGATGTCTGGGGAATACCCTTGGCTTTCGAGCCACCAGACTGGGTCTTTCCTTTAGATGACTTCAAATGGAGGTTCTTTCTCGGGGTCACAGTAATCCACTCTCCTCCTTGCTTAGGAGTTTGGAAAGTTGCGTTAATTGCTCTCTCAACAATTTCAGGAGGCAATTCTTGAAATTCGGTCACAAAGGGGCCAAAGCCTTGAAGTTTGTGTTCCTGAGCCTGCGAGGTGGAAGTCGCGTGGGAAGTTGATGCATGTATAACATTCACCGAAAACGGCGACCGTCCCCATGGAGAAGATGCTGAGGGAGTTTGAGAACCCTCCTTTAGCTTTATAATCCGCTGGGTAATCAGATCCTTGGCTATGTCTTTGAAGGTGGGACAATCATATACGACATGTCCCATGGCACGGTGATATAGGCAGTAACCATGCCGGTGCGTCATACCGGTCACCAAATCATTGTCCGGTTTAGGAAGCTGTATTAATCCCTCCCTTTGGCAGATCTTAAATATCTCCAGAGTTTTGTGTTGGGGAAAGGAATACAACTTTTCTGGGGGCTCTGCAGTAGGCGAGCCTTTTGAACCTTCAGAAAGCCACCCACCGGTCCTCAGCCGTCTTCTGGGCTCCACTGTGGCTTCTGAGTTATGAGTAGAAGCTGGAGTAGGTTCTCTTGTTGAAGGTGTCGGGGATAGGGCCGTCATGCGGTCGTCTATGCGCCTTACAAGCCGCGGTAGCTCTTGCTGATCATGCTGCAGATGCCTGACTTCTCTTTTAAGTTTTCGGACAGCCTTCCGAATGGACATACATTCGGACATTAAGAAATAGCCTCCTGCCAAAGAGGTACCTTGCGGGGCAGGGGCTGAGTCCAGACCACGCCGTGCATCCCTAGCCTGACTTTTCCCAAAGATTTTCTGAATGACATTTACCGAAAACCTCGATCCTTCGTGGATGTGAGACTGAGGGGGATATTTCTCGGTGCTTCTTTCATTTAGAATGTGCTCAGCAGCCTCATGAAACCTCTTTCATTTAGAATGTGCTCAGCAGCCTCATGAAGCCTCTTTCTTACCATGCTCTCTCCTTGCGTATCGATCTCTCCCCTCTGGATGAGGGTCTCGATGCAATCTTGCAGTTCTTCGCATTCTCAGGTGGGATGCGATATCACAGCATGGAATTCACAATATCTTGGATGGGCTTTCTCAACCTCAGTGTAGGTAGGAGGAGGGTCGTGCACCATAATGCGACCTTCCTCCAGAAGAATATCAAATATCTTCTTAGTGTTTTCCTTTGGAAAAGAGCACTGGTGGGAGGGCCTTCACCCTGGATACCACAAAATGGGTTTTGTCCCACTAGGACCTACTTCTTCTGCCCCTGGATCGGGGAATGTGAAGGCTGTCATTTTATAAATTTGGTGAGTTGGCTGATGGCTAATGACATTAGCCGAACGGGTCACTCGGTCCCAGACGTGGGGTTGAGGAGGGTCAACCCGAGTCCCCTTCATGGTGATGAGCTGATTTTGTATCATTTTCTCCAGCTCATCTTTGAAGACATAACAATTGTCAATAGTGTGCCCCAACAAACGATGATATGGGCAGTAATTGGGATCATCTGTCTTGCCGGCCTCTTTTGGCTTTTTAGGCTCGGGGAGGGCTATTAATTTGTTCTTCATGCAAAGGTTGAAGAGTTTGCCAGTGTGCTCCTTCTTAAAAGAGTAAGGAGTCTTCATGCGCTCGGCTAGCTTGGTGGTCGGTGCCCTCTTTTCAGACCTTTGGCCAGAATCACCTGGCGATGTTGCTTGACTGGCTTCAGTGGTTGGAGAAAAGTCCACCGCATTTGCTTCCTTCCCCGTAGCAGAACGCTCCTTGGGTGGCTTAGGCTTTGATGGCGTGAAAGTAGGATTGTCAGCGAAGAACATTTCAATCTCCGCGACCACAGAGTTTAATTGGTCGAACCCCTTGATATTTGCCCCCAGAAGTCGCTCACTGACTTCGGGGGAGAGTCCTCTTCGGCAGATTGTTATTGCGTCTTCTTGCGCCGGAGGGTTGTCACACCTCATGTTGAAGTCTCTCCATCTTTTAATAAAGTCCAGCGCAGTTTCTCCTCGCCTTTGCTTGAGCGAGCACAGTTTGGCGAGAGACACCTTCTTCTCGGCTAGCTAGAAGCGGTCAATGAACTTCTTTTGCAGGTCAGCCCAGTCGACCACTGAATTTGGTTTCAGCCTGGAGTACCATTGAAAGGCGGTGCCGGTGAGAGAGGTCGCAAAGTATCGGAGGAGATACGACTCGTCAAGCGCGAGCTCACCCATGGCCGTTATATAGTAGGCCAGGTGTTCGTGAGGTGACCCCTGTCTATTGAACTTTTGCAGCTTTGGTGCCTCTGGATATTCCGGCGGGAGCTTCTTAAACTGATGGTGAATATGGTAATGTACACTGTACAAATCAACAGTGGCTACCCCATCACCATGCTGGGCAAACTTATCTTTCAACAATTTTTTCTATCATGCGCCTTTGAGCGATGGCTCCTTCAGCTCTCGGAGCTCAAGAGGATTGAGTGTTGAGCGGAGCTCGCGGTAATTCAACTGCCGCTTCGGGTTGTACATTATAAGGGATCACAATCGGCCGGCCGACTCCCATGGGGTTAGTAGGCCGCTGCTCTCCCGAGGGTCCGGTTGAAGTATCGACGTATGAGGCCTTTGGACATTTATGTTCATCTGCCGTTTCAGTTTAGGCATGAGATTGGTCATTTCTATATGCCATCTCTGCATAGTTTCAAATTTAGCATCATCAGACATCACCTGGAAAGTGGCCTTCGTAAGTGGCTCAAACATCAGGTCCGGATGGCCATCATCTTGAATGCTTACAACATCCTCAGCATCTCCTTCCCCTCGGGGTAGGTTTTCTCCCTGATTTTGAGGAAACTCCAGGGCAACCTCTTGATGATGTTGTCCCTAGGCGGAAGTTCCCACTTGTCCACTAAGCTGGGCTTGCAGACATCTTCTAGCAGCATTACGGGTATTGCGGTACACCACATCTGCTTCTGTCGCCAGATTTGGATCATTCGCCCCTACGGGGTCGCTAGGATTGGCAGGATTGCCGATTTGCTCCATATGTTGCCTACCGGAGGTGTAACAGGTGTAGATTTTCATACTCCCACCTGTTTCTACCATCTGGACTACTCTTCGTCTCTTGGGCACATGGCCACTAGGATGAAGGGGTGCCCCCAATCGGTCAAAGACGGAGGTCTTCACAGGAAGGGTCTCCGTTAGTCTTTCAAACACGGAAACCCGCTGAGGAGGTACCTGGGCACAGTTGCCCGTCTTAGCTCGGATAGATCCAGAGCTTTGGGATGTGAAGTTGGGCTTGCGATAGGCCCCCTTCCTCTTCTGCCCTTGCGTGGCGCCGGACGATGCCATGTCGGCTTGGGGCTGGGTCCGCGCAGGCTTGGTGGCCCTGGCCTGCTTAATTGCTTGGGCCTCCTGCTTAGTAACCCAAATCTGTTTGACCTTGCGGGGACGTCGCTCAGAGGCCTTATTGCTATCATCGGATTTGGTCTTCTTTTTGAAACTCAGTCCATTCTCTCGCATTTTGTGTAAGAGCGAGAAGCGGTTGGAAGTGGATATATTGGGGACACATCGGTCTCGCGGAACCCTCGGTTCGGCGCCGTCGAGTCGAACACGTAGATCCCCGACAAGTATGGACTTGTCGGATTTTGAGGTCTTGGCTGTTGGCCTCCTATTCTGACGGCGGCGATGCTGCCCCCATTTGGCAGGGACGACACCGGCAGTGAGCGTGTTCACAGAGAACACGCGAGCTTGAATCAGACGGGGCTGGTTGCCCCCGGCTGCGGCGGATGGAGCCGAAGAAAGTGCCTCCAGCTAGACGGCAGGGATCACCCCCAAGAAGAAGGGGGAACCCACAACAGCCGGGAAATCCCCAAACGCAATGGGGACAGTGAGGTAGCCAAGGCTCGCATGGCTGGCGACGATGAGCGGGCCGTATGTGACTGACGCCATCACAAGAGTTTTCTTTGTTTTTGAGCTGCTTTCTGCTTCCTCCTGCTCAATAGAGAAGAAGAGTTAGGGACTTTACAAGGGCATTGAAAGAACTTTAGCAGTTAAATGAAGGGCGGGAAAAGTCCCTGGCGTGTCAGTCTGTTTACACGCGGAAGAAATAAACGAATAAATTTTCATTTTATTGGAAGGAAATAATATGCACATGTGTTTCGGCTTTTTTAATGCTTGCATATTATAATTTCCGCGCGCGTGTTTTATCAGACGATTTAAGAGTTTGTGTACTAGACTCTTCCCCACCGAATGGAATCGGTGTTAAATTACATCGGACGAATCCGAATACCCTTGATTAAAACTGCTAAAGATGTTTTCTTGCCCTCATAATACTAGCCCTTTTGTCCAAAATATTAATTTGAGAGAAAATCTTTTGTTTACCCCAAGATAGGGCATAATTGCAATAATCGTTGTCGGAGGGGTTTATATGTAGCCTTTCCAAAGATTTGTACAATTTCATAAACTTTGTGGTATAACCGTAATTTTGAATCTCAGAGTTTGATCCTCAATTTTGTTCATACTTAGATAAGCTTCAACCTTTCCCATGTGAAGTGTTTGTTTGAACTTTGATATCTTTGTACACTTTGGAGGACATATTTGTCATTTTAGAAAATGTGAGGGTAAAATTGTAATTTTCTGTCCATGTGGGGACTTCCTCACAGTTTTGGACATGAAGAATGAAATCTTAAATCTTTACATGATCAGCATAACCAATTTTCATGTCTTGAATTCTTTGTACTCCAATATACAATGTAGACTAACTTAAGGGTATTTCAGTCACATCTCTCTTTCAAATATAGTCTTGTATGAAGATTGATTTTTTTAACATAAAAGAACACCCATGGGTAGGGCCGCGACCTGCTCCTTGCTCTTTGCGGCTGTGGTGTGCTCTTCTTGTCTTTTTCTTCTCCTCCCCTTTCGCTTCTAGTGGAGGTCTCCTTTTATAATAGCTTGGAGTAAGGGCGGAAGAGGCTTCTTTGTCTTCTTCTCCGGTGGAATCCCAAGAGGTAAGCCCCTTGAACTTCTCCTCCTTGTCTCTTCTCCTTTCATTAACTACAGTATTTATTTCTCTTTTTTGTCTTTATTCCCTTCCCTCTCTTCTTTCTTTCTTTTTTTTCTCTTAGCCGCATGGGCCATGGGCGGAGGGCTCCCCCTCCGGCCTGCACTAGTCCGGAGGAGGCCCCTCCGGCCTGCACGGGACCGGAGGAGGCCCCTCCGGCCTGGGCGGGTCCGGAGGGCTTCCCTCCGGCCTGTGCAGGTCCGGAGGGCCTCCCTCCGGCCTGTCAGCAGGGCGGAGAGCCTTCCTCCGGTAGGGGGCCTTGGCATTTCGCCTATAAAAGGCACTCCGTACAGGTTTAAAAAACATCTCTTTCAACAGTGGGGGCCCTTTTTCTTCTTCACTTTGACTCATGGGAGAATTTTTTTGTCTTGGGCTTTCTTGAACACGGTGGTATCACACCCCACAACCTTGTGTATATATTCTATACTCATGATCATAGGGATAAAACACCTTCACATATGTATCTCCCCTGCACTTAAACATTCCCTTTTCAGAAATTTCCAAAGGAAATCTGAAACCCATAAAAAATATTTTACGGGGTCAACAATCCCCTAGGATGGATAATAGCCGAGGTGGAGGCATATCCTCGGCAAGATTGGTGCCAACAAGGAGTCCCGAGAGTCCTCGGGCGAAGAAAACGGAGCCCACAGGGTTCTGGACTCTGTTCCGAGAAAGCGGTTTGTCGAGCAACCGCGGCCTTCATAATGCGGCTATGTACGAACCGTGACCTGGAAGGGGCATTCACCGGGCCGAGGAACGGGGTCGATGCACCCACGGGCGTCGGGGAGGAAGATTTTGAGAACGCGGTTTGGTGGAATCTGCGGCCTTATGGGCGCAGTTTCCAACAAACCGCGGCTTATGAGGCCGTGGTTTCCACCAAACCGCGGCTTGACCCATTAAAAATAAGAATAAATAAAAATAAATAGAAACAAAAAAAATAAAAAATTTGGCTGAACGCGGTCTCCTAGGAGACCGCATCCAGAGAGCTACGCAGGGTTCGTCCGGACGATCGTTCGGCCCTCTGAATTGCACGAAATGGATCCGAAAGTGGGGGAATCAAAGATAAAAGCTTCTAAAGCTCAATGGGTTCGAAAAATGGTCAAGAAATGGGCTCGAAACACGGTCAAAGAAGACTCCAAAACAACGGATAATTCGGAGTATCATGAAGGGTGAATAAGAGAAATAACTCAACTTGTAGGCTAAAAACGGGTGTCAATAGCTGTGTGTTCTTTGCCTGGGGGGTCCCATTGGGGTATTTATAGAGCCCAGGGGGCGGTTATGCACGGTTATGCCTTATATCCGGCCCAAAGGGGCCAACGCAGGGTTTTATCTGGACCAAACTTCAAGAATTAGGGAGTTTACTCGGACTAAATATCTCACTTGGGGTTTAACCGGACCAAATGATTAATTAGAAGGTTTAACCGGTCCGAAGTACCCCATTCGGGGTTTTAACTAGACCAAAGTACCCCACCTAGGGTTTTAACTGGACCAAAGTACCCCAGTTGGTGTTTAACTGGTCCAAACCCTCCATTTGGGGGGTTTATCCAGACCAAACCCCCCAAGTAGGGGTTTATTCGGTCCAAACCCTCCAAGTGGGGGGTTAATCCTGTCCAAATCCCCCTATTTGGGGGTTTAACCGGTCCAAACCCTCTTTGTGGGGGAATGGGTGGCCGGCCCCTATAAAAAGGCCCATGACTGTTTATTTTTCCCACGCGGAGGAATGGGAAAATGACATTTCCCATGTGTTTGGTGCTTTGTGCCTTTTGGTTGGTGACTTTTGTGCCATTTGTTGCGTGGAGGAGCTCCATTCTTCTAGGTTTTTGCTTCTCGCTGGTCTTGTTCATCCCGTGAGTTGCAAAGGGTTAATTCCTTGTGGAATTTGCTTGTTGTGTGGGTATTTTGATTGTTCTTGTATTCCCGATGGAATTTTTCTCGGGATGTGTGTGTGACCCAGCATCGCGACGGCACAAACTTTTGTATCTTCTTGTGACCGCCACTAGATTAATTTGAAATTTATTTTCTTTGATTATCTCAAGGGAAAATAAATAGGTTCAACAAATGCCCCCTACGGGAGGTCTGTTAGAGCCGACGGCGTCGACGGGTGGCCCGTGTTGCTTGCAATTTCTTGTTTTCTCCTCCCCTGGTCTACATGATATGAGGGGGAAATATCTGTATTTGAGTTTGACATTGCTTGTCAACAAAATGAATATTTTCCTTCCTCTTGTCTTTATGACATAATGGAGTCTTCTGCATTGGTTTTGGTGTGGTATGCCAATCATAGGCATGCATATTTTTATCTCCAGTTTTTCTGACATGATGGAGTCTTTTGCAGTTGTCTTGATGTTTGCTAACATCTGTATCTAAATTTGTTTTGCAGTGATTTTTCATCATGGCTCGCTTTGGAGGAGACCAAAGATTGTGAAAACTAGCTCAAGGCTCAGAAGAGCGCTATGTTAAGCGGACTGACAAACCGATGCCACCACTGGGTCCTCCTACGATAACTGTCGAGAATTTTGACTTAATAGATCGTGGTCTGACATGGGTGGCGGATGGGTTGACAAGTGAAACAAACTCAGCAGAAGGCACCGTCGACCTGGCAAGGATTTCCAAAGAGCATGGCATTTACCCTCCAAGGGATACCCTTCGCATTACCCGCTTGATCACTTCCTCCAGGAGTTTATTCAGTGCTTTTTTCCTTCTAGCATTAAAGCTGACGAACTGGACCTTTTAGCTGAGCGATGTCGCCTTGAGCGAGCTATTTTGCTGGAATGGGACAGTATGCAAGGGACATGTCTTTTATCTTACCCGAGTTATTCGGAGGACTTCATGCGACAGTTGTCGTTTCCGGATCAAAAGACCTTGGGCTTTTTCAGTGACTTTGAGGATTTTCGGATTCGCATAGCGCCTTTATAGACGGCCGTTTAGAATATGTATGGTACGGGCGTATTGATCCTACAGTCGACGGGATGATACTGGCGCCTTCCCGGACAATTTGTCAAGGATGACTAAGCCCAAGAATGTTTGCTGGATTGGATTTTGGGGTTTAAGGCCCTCAGTTGGTATGGAAAGTGGTCTGTGATACCCTCACACAGCTACCGTCAAGGGGCCACTGAATGGCTAAGTGGCGTCCTCTACTTTTATAGTGAGATCCTTGATTTGGTGGGGATTCGACATGTTGTGACAGCGGCTTTGTATCAATATCCCGAGAATACATGCCCTTGCAAGGCTTGGTAGAGCGGTTCAATCATCGCTAGAACATATTCGCCACCGCTCAGTGCGAAACAGCTTTAGACTTGTGGGCCTTCCGTAGAGTTTCCGGTTTGTCGATCTGTGGCTGTGCCTATGAAGAAGTGTGTTTAGGCGACCAGAACTGTAGTCAAACTTATGGTGACGACAGATATCATCTAGCCTATTGTCACATATTTTTGATGAAAACTTGGAGGGACCTGGCCTGAGTGGGCAAGAGAGACTTTGCTCACACTACCAGTGTGACTTTAAAGGCTTGAGTCCGCCACTTCTACAACAAGCCTTTATGTTATTACAATGAGTTCGCTGAGCCGAGCAAAGCTTGGAGTCAATGTACTGAGGTGAAGATCAGCTTCCGGCAACACCTCCGTTATGCATATGCTGCCCCGGAGGGTTGGAATTCTTGTGAACTTTCGCCCCTCACCTACTTGGCCGCCTACCTCACTTATTGGCTGGCTACTTTTTTTATCCCTCATGGTGAAGAGGGGATCCTTCGAGTAGAAGTAATCTACCCTGCTTATTTAATTGCCTATGGTCAGAGAGTCGCACTCGCTCCTGCCGCCTTAGCCAATATATACTATATTCTTTGAACTTTGGCCACATGTTCCTCACCCTGGGACAAGAATATTTTGATATCTTCTCATTATCTGAGTGTTTAAGCCGGGCTACTGGTTCCAGAGTTCTCATGTAGATCAGAAGTGGCTAATCTCATGGCTCCGTTAATATTTGCCTTCTGTGGCCTCGCTGACCAAGATATGTTCTGGCAACTAGTTGGCATTTGTCGGGTCTTATCTTTCTTGTCGGCAAAGGACAAAGCAAAGTTGGGGTTTGATCACTGTTCCTACCTTTTTCGACCTTTCCTTGTGCAAAAGGGGGACCTTGTTGTCAGTCGGGTGTCTGCCCATGCAAAGCTCGCGCCATATGCTTACATTGAGTCGGTATACTGTACTCGGCCCAGTGTACTGGTGTTTTGTTGGGGCAGCACGACCTATTTTGAACCTGGTTACCCACATAGGTTTGCAAGGAATTTTGGCTGACCAAGGCATTCCTCCTAATTCACATTTCCCCATGAATTTGAGGCAGCATAAGGAAAATTATGTGCATTTAATTTCTGCTGCTTGGTGGGACCTCTTCTTCCGAGAGGAAAAGACCTTCTACCCCATTCCAGAATAGTCCCACCATGGGTACTTTTGACATTTATTTTGTCAGGTGGTGGTTTAAACACAGCTGTATATTTAGACAACCCACAAATGCCCTGAAAGAGACAGAGGAGCGTCACTTGTGAAAAAGCGAATTACCACCAATATCTCTTAGCCCCAATTTTGTGAGGGCTCACTTCTCTAGTGCTGCCAATGCTATCAAACATATTTCGGCCACATGGAAGAAGGAAAAGCGACCTGTTTCGGTGGACATGCATCCATATACTTGGGCTTTCAAGCCCTTGAAGGGTGCAGGCCCCCCATACTTTTGCTACTTCTTCCTCTCGGTGAAGGCCTGTTTCCAGCTCTCTGAATACCTATTCGTCGTGCGAGCACTTACGTGCTGTCCATGGCTTAAAGAAAAAGGGTTGGTTCAACAGCCTACTGCTTGAGGGAAGTTTTGTCAACGAGGCTCTTGGCAAATGGAAGGCACACATTATTAATGCCATCGGCTTTGCCGATGCGGTAGAATATATCTCTCATGTGGTGGTGGCTCGCATGCCGAGAGATATATTAGAGGTTGTGAAGAAGGCGGCCAGAATGCTTGGATTAAAATCTGACCCTACCGTTTTGAAACCAGTAAAACAGCTTGGACCCACATGTATGGGGCTTTCCATTGCTGGTCCTCTGTGAACATGATTTGTGTTGTGATTCACCTAAGTAACATCTCTTTTTCCATTTTCCCTCCTCTCTTCTTTTTTTACCGAGGATATTCCTGGCGATTGTTGCAGCCTCTCCTGTGAGTGATTCTCCAGGCCTGGCACCTGATGGGCCTCCCACCTCTTCAAAAAGGCCAAGAGTTGGCAGTAACGGGGAGGATGATCGACCGACCTCTTGTCCTCGTACTGAGGGAGCGGCCTCCATCGAGAACCTGGCCGCAAGTATATGGCCTTTTTAAGCTTTGACATTCGCTTTTAGTCTCCAGTTGGTAACCGTGATTGTTTTGCCCCTTACTCTTTTTCTTTTTAATGTAGGTCCCCTTGGAGCTGCGATAGAGATGACATTGTCCCCATCTCCAGGGAATGTTCCCACACAGCAGGAGGCGATTGGTCACGAGATGATCCTCGAAGAGTTGGCGCATCTTCTTGACTATTACACACCGGTTACCGATGCGTCCCCTTTACCGGAAATTGAGGGGAACAAAGTGAGCTACTCATCGGGTATGCTTACTTGGCTCCTTCCCTCCCTCTTCATTTATTCACTACACAGAGAGATGAAGAGTTCCTTTTAAAAAAAAAACAACTATTATCACCTTGCAGATAATCAAGGAGACAACATTTCGTATCCACCTCCCGGTGTTGAGACTCTTCCTTTGACACAGAGGGTCCTAGCTTCGCTCTTGAGAAAGGCGATTCTCCCTCCCTTGTTGGTTGTAGGGATTCCAACTCATCCTCCAGTGGAGGGAGTTCTAGTTCCCCTAGGGGAGAAAGTTCGAGTTCCTCCACTACTGAAGAGAATTCCAGCTCTACTTCCGAGAAGGGATCCACCTCAAGTTCTGGGAGTTCCCTCGAGAGTGGAGAGGTGAAGATACCATAGGTGAGTGCAACACTCGGCCTTCGTGTTTCCTTATCATTTTGCTGCATCCGCCACTTCATCATTTCAGTTCATTTCATTTTTTTTTGTGGACGGTACAGTTGGGGATCAGTCAGCCTTGGTGGGCATATTTACTGAGCTCATCAAAGCTGGCCCAAGTGCGGGGCTACCAAACTATGACCCGAGAGTTAAAGCAGGCGATATTCTCGAAAACGAGGCCACAACTGAGAGGGCCATTTAGAGGTGGATATACCGGCTCTAACTTCGTTGCCTTTCACACGGGGCTTTGGGCTTCTACCATCGGCTTGATGGAGCTCGAGGCCGATGTTCCTTCGGGTGGAAAATCTTTCCTCAAACTTGTATTTTCCCCTTTCTTTTGAACGCTTGATCTTATTGTATCGATTTGTCTGGATACAGTTGGAGGGCAAACTGGTGTGCAACTGGATCCGGTGAGCTCCGAAGTCCTTGATAAGGACCCAGCTCCCCAGACCACTTTGGGGAGCCAAGGCAACAACACCGATGTTGATATTGGGTCCATATCTTCAATGGCTATCCCTGCCACAACATCTTGCCTTGAAGGAGGATTACAAGAGGCTCTTGGGGCCACAGAACCTCAAGATTTTATTCCAGAGTCTGTTCTTCCCGTTGTTCCTAGGAAGGGGGTTGTTGTAGAACCAGGTTTGTAAAATTTCATCCCCTTTGCTCATTTGGGAAGGTACATTCTCGAATAAGTCATGCTCCCTTTTCTCTTTTCTCATTCATTCATCATCATTTCCCCCCTTTTTTTGCATAGAAAGCACCACAAGTGAGGCCCAAGGGGCTCTGCATCCAGTAGCCACATCAATTAATGACGCATCTTCTTCAGGGCTAGAGGGAGGAAGGCCCTCAGCAATTGACCCCGGGCAAAGCTATGCCTCAGGTGCAAACTTATGAATTCTGAATTACTATTACGTCCTCACACATAGACATATTCTACCGTCTTTCTTCTTGAGAGCCTCTTCACCTTTATTCTGTGTCCGACCTTATCTGTAGCTTTGGAAAGTGATGCGCCAACAAGTCACCCGGATTTTTCTAGTCTGAATATCAACTGGCCCGACATATCGCAGCCAATAGTTCCATTGGTGTCCCCTGAAATGGCCCTCTTGCTTGTTCAAAACCTTCAAAAATTGCTCCGCTTGGATCCCCATCTTTCAGTAGAAGCTATGAGAAATAGCTTGGAAGGGTGTACTTGGAGTTATCACAGATTTGGTCTCCCCCAGGAGACGTGGATGCCTGCCCTATCAACTCTTTGGGATCAATTTGCACATCTTCATGCCATTCAAGCATGGAAGAAGGAGACCCTGATTATCATTCAACAAGAGGAAGAGAAAATCTCTGAGCTAGATGCGGCCTCGGTTGGAAAAGACCACAAAATTGAGATAGTACGTGCCCGTGGCCAAGAAAAGTTGAACAATGGCAAACCTCTGATGCATGAAGCAGAAAAGCTAAGACTTGAAGCAAAGGCCTTGATGGCAAAGGCTTAAATCTATCTACAACCTCCCAGAGAGACGAGGCTGAAGGACCCTAGGCGCAGGCCGAAGCAGATGCCTTATCCGAGGACCTTGCTGCTCTTCAGAGGGATTTGATTTCAAGGAGGGCTTGCGTTGTTGATTGAGGAAGAGCGATCCCCGCCTAAACTGATAGACTTATTTTGGAGAGGTTGAGCTGCTGTTCAGAACGTAGTTGGCTTGCCCTTGCATATAGTTGACATTTGTTTGATTTTCTCTATACTTCTTGCATATAGTTGTCGATACTTTAGACTTCCCAGCCCTTCTTTCATAGAGCCAAAGTATTTTCAATCTTGTTCAGCGTTCATCAACAGTTACCCCGAGGGCTTGTCTTGGACGACTCCTTTTTTATGATGAATGAAAGAAAAATAGAGGTTGCCACGACTTGTTGCTTCTATTTCCTTTCATTCCTTTCTCCCTCTTTTCTTTTCTTGTTTTTAACCAACTCCACCACCCTTTCTGATTTTCACCGAAGTTGGCCCCCTAACTTTTTCCGGTGTGCCCTTGCGGGTTTTCACACCGAGAGGTTACCCAATTTTGTCTGAGGCGCCCTTGCAGGTTTTCACCTCAGTCGGGTTTGTGACATTTTTACCCTTAGACTCCCTCCTAATGAGTTTAGAATTAGTTAAGTTAATGAAGGACATGAGGGTTAACATAGTTTGCCTACAAGAAACTAGGTGGAAAGGACATAAAGCTAAAGACATTGATGGATATAAAATTTGGTATACGGGTAATAATAACTCTAGAAATGGTGTTGCTATAATAATAGATAAAAACTTAAAAGATAGAGTTGTGGAAGTAAATAGATTGGGGGATAGACTAATGTTAATTAAACTTATCTTAGGTGAGGATATTTTGAATATAATTAGTGCATATGCACCTCAAGTAGGATTATAAGAGAGCATTAAAAAGTAATTTTGGGAGGCTATTGATAGTTTGATCCAAAATATCCCTAGTGAAGAGAATCTTTATTGAAGGGGATCTTAATGGTCATGTGGGTAAAGATAACATAGGTTATGAGAGGATTCATGGAGGGCTTGGTTTTGGCAATAGAAATGATATGGGTTACACTATTCTTGATTTTGCTATGGGGATCTAACAATTACTAATACCTTCTTTAAGAAGAGAGACGAACACTTAATAACATACAAGAGTGGAACACATGTAAGTCAAATTGACTATTTTCTCATTAGGAAGGTCGATAGAGTTTTATGTAAAGATTGCAAAGTTATTCCTGGTGAGAGTCTAGCCTCTCAACATAGGTTGTTAGTAATGGATGTCACTATCCCTAAATTCAAAAGAAAGATCATTATAAATAATTATTCCAAGATTAAATGGTGGAATTTAAAAGGTAAAAGTTTAGAAACATTTAAAAATCATCTATTAAAGAGAAATATTTGGAATCTAGAACAAGAAACTAATGTAATGTGGAATAATGTTACAAATTGTATAACGAGGGTTGCAAAACAACTCTTAGGCGAATCTAAAGGTAAAAAGAATTTAGAAAAAGAGACTTGGCGGTGGAGTGAGGAAATCTAAAATACCATTAGAGTAAAAAAGGAATGCTTTAAAGTTATGGCAAACTAACAAAAATGATCAAACCCTAGAAGCCTATAAAATCATTAAAAAGAGAGCTAAGAAAATAGTTAGCGAAGCAAAATCAAAGGCATTTGAAGATTTATATAATAAATTAGGAACCCGAGAGGGTGAAAAGGACATATTTAAACTTGCTAAATTAAGAGAAAGGAAAACTAGAGATTTAGATCATGTTTGGTGCATTAAAGGTGAAGATCAAAGGGTTTTAACTAAGGATCTTGAGATTAAAGGGAGGTGGCATAGCTATTTTCAGAAGTTACTTAACGGAGATTGCGTCAAGGATTTATCTTTAGAAGGTACCCAAGAGTCCACAATATTTGATAAATATCAATATTTCAGGCGTATTAAGATGTCAGAAGTGGAGGATGCTTTAAGAAAAATAAAAGTGGGCAAGGCCTTAGGACTAGATGGCTTACCTATTGAAGTATGGAAAGGCCTAGGAGATATTGGTATTCAGTGACAACTAATTTTTTTAATAAAATTTTAAAGGAACGGAGAATGCCAGAAGTTTGGAGAAAAAATGTTGTAGTTCCTTTCTATAAAAACAAAGGAGATATTCAAAGTTGTAATAATTATCATGGAATTAAGCTTACGAGTCATACTATGAAACTTTGGGAAAGAGTAATTGAAAAACGTCTCCGATATATGACTACTGTATTGGAAAATCATTTTGGTTTTATGTCGAATAGATCTACTACAGAAGTTATTTTCTTACTACGGCAGCTAATGGAGAAGTATAGAGAGACGAGAAAAGATTTGTATATAGTTTTTCTTGATTTAGAGAAGGCGTATGATCGAGTACCGATAGAATTGATTTGGTGGACATTAAAAAAGAAAGGAATCTCTCAAGGATATGTTGATTTGATTAAGGATATGTACGACAGTGCTATTACTAGTGTTCGAACTATTGCTGGGGAGACTGGTGAATTTCCCGTTTCTATAGGTTTGCATCAAGGTTCTGCACTAAGTCCGTATCTCTTTGCCTTAGTTATGGATGAAGTAACTAAACAATTGTACGAGGATATCTCTTGATGTATGTTATTTGCAGATGATATTGTTTTAATTGATGAGAGTATTGATGCTCTAAATGCTAAGTTAGAGCGTTGGAGACTTACCTTGGAGTCTAAAGGTTTTAAAATTAGGAGTAAGTCAGAGTTTATGCATTGTAATTTTAGTAATGGGAGAGTGGTTCAGGAAGACATTGTTCTAATTGATGGGCATAACATTCCGAAGAGTAGTAGCTTTCGATACTTAGGGTCTATCATACAAGAGAATGGGGAGCTTTATGATGACGTTACACATAGGATCAAGGCTGGCTGGTTAAGATGAAGAAGTGCATCAGGAGTCCTTTGTGATCGTCGTATGCCTGTGAAACTCAAAGGGAGGTTTTATAGAACGGCTGTGAGACCTGCTTTGTTATATGGTACCGAGTGTTGGGCAGTACGAAAGGAACACATTCACAAAATGTGTGTAGCAGAGATGAGGATGTTGAGATGGATGTGTGGCAAGACTAAGAAAGACAAGATTAGGAATGAGCGCATTCGTAAGGACTTAGGGATAGCCCCAATTGATAGTAAAATGAGAGAAAATAGACAGGTGGTTTGGACATATGTTTCGTCGTCCTAACTCAGCGCCGGTTAAAAGATGTGACCGAATCTTAGTGGATGCTAGTAAAAGAGCTCGAGGAAGGCCTAAAATGCGATGGTGCGATGTTATTAGGAAGGACATTAGTTTCTTAGGTTTAAATATGAATATTGCACTTGATAGAAATCTTTGGCGGAACAGCATTCATGTTGGCGACCCCAAATAATTGGGATAAGGTTATGATGATGATGATGATGACTCCCTCCTAATGAGGACGGTTAAGTCCGCTGGGGCACCAATATTTTAAGCCCCCTTTTTTCTTTCTACAGTGTCTGCGAGACAGATGGGCCGAGCCTTGTAGTGATGGCACCTAGGGTTAAAGTTTGGATTGGTTGGCTTTTATGCTTTGGTATGAAAAACACAAATTTTTGGGGTAGAAGACTTCTTTTTATGGTTTGGGATCAATCGTCCGTTGGCTGATCTTGGTGGTTTGACGCCAGTGAGTTTGTCGGCGGACTTTGGTGGCTTGACGCCATTGAGTTTATTGGCTGACTTTGGAGGTTTGACGCCAAAGAGTTTATTGGCCAACTTTGATGGCTTGACGCCATTGAGTTTATTGGCTGACCTTGGTGGTTAGACGCCATTGAGTTTGTTGGCTGACCTTGGAGGTTAGACGCCGTTGTGTTTGTTAGCCGACCCTTGGAGGTATGTTGGCTGAGTTGATGTTGGCCGACCCTTGGGGGTATGTTGGTTGAGTTGATGTTGGCCGACCCTTGGGGGTGTGTTGGTCAGAGTTGTTGTTGGCCGACCTTTGGGGGTGTGTTGGCCAGAGTTGTTGTTGGCCAACCCTTGGGGGTGTGTTGGCCTGAAATTTAGGGTTGGTTGTGGATTCTGACGGTCACAGTGGAATCAGATGTTGTAAGTTTGCGTTGAAGTTGTAGTTATGACTCCGCTGGAGTGCAGTCGTCATCACAGAGCAAAGCCATTGAACCGAACTTGCCTGTATGAACGTCTTGCAAAAGGAAAGTTTTTTTTTTTTCACTTTACCAACTTCACTGCCCTTTCAGATTTTCGTTGAGGCTGACCCCCTTTAGTTTTTTTCAGTGGGCCCTTTCGGGTTTTCACACTGAGGGGTTACCTATTTTTGTCTGAGACGCCCTTTTGGGTTTTCACCTCTGTTGGGTTTTTCGATTTTTTTGCCCTCAGCCATTCCTTTGATGAGAATGACTGAGTCTGCCGGGACATCTCTATTTTAAGCCCCCCTTTTTTTTTGAATCGTCTCCCGAGGGAGACGACTCTCGAGATGATCATTGTACAAAATCATGTTCTGGGGCATGATATAGTTTCAAATGCCTGCCATTGAGCGGAGGAAAAGGGTTGTCTCCTTTGCGATCAAGAACAGTGTACGCCTCTCCTTCGTAGACCGTTTGAACAACATAAGGTCCACGCCAATTAGGTTTCAATTTGTCGCTGGGCCTCCCTGCAATGAATTCTTTTTCTTTAACCATTACAAGATCGCCTGTTTTGAAGGCTCTTCCTTTCACTAACTTATCATGGGCTTGCACCATTCGGGCTTGGTATACTTGGAGGTGTTCATATGCCTCCAATCCTTTTCCCTCCAGACTTGACAACTCCTCGAGCCTCATTCTAATTTCGTTTTGATCATGTCTTGACAATCCGACATGGACTGCAACGCGATAAGAGGTCAGTTCGATTTCGATTGGCAACACAGCTTCCGCTCCGTAAACAAGGGAAAATGGAGAACACCTTGTAAGGGTCTTATACACTATCATGTATGCCCAAAGAGCTTCATGTATCCTCTCTCCTCAGTCTCGTTTGCGGTTGCCCACTATCTTGGCCAATAACTTGCATAGAGTTTTATTGAAGGCCTCGACCAATATATTGGCTTGCTGGTTATAAATTGATGGCATCCTCCAATCAATGTGAAATTTGGACGCCAGTTGGTATATCACCTTGTTCCTAAAAGGTGTGCCATTGTTTGACATGATCCGGCTAGGAGTGCCGAACCTGTAAATTATGTTGTGTCTGACAAATCGAGCAACAATTTCAACCGTCACTTCTCGAAGAGGGATGGCTTTGGCCCAACGAGAAAAATAGTTTGTAGCGACTAGGATAAATTTATGATCTTTGGAGGATGGTGGGAAGAGTCCTACAACCATACCCCATTCTGCAAATAATCATGTGGGAGCCGTAGGATGCAATGGGTTAGGAGGCCTTCTGGGCACCGGCCCAAATGCCTAGCATTGATGACATGCACGTGCATGATAATGACAATCCGCATACATGGTTGGCCAGTAGAAGCCCTTTAGCTTAATATTATTTTTCATCTTGACCCCAGCCCGATGGGTGCCGCATAATCCTGTGTGGACTTCGCGAATGATTGTTTTAGCTTCTGACATGGAAACACATCTTAGGAGGACTGATTTGTCCTTTTCATGGACAAGTATATAAAGGGAGCCTTCTATCAACTCATAAGAGGTCGCTCTGCGCAGCAATTGAACCCTTTGTGCTCGATCGGATGGTAGCCACCCACTCTTTATCTTTATTATAGGCTCCCACTAGTCTTCCTCCTCGGCGGAATTATTCTCCTCCACATTGTTAACCTTGTAACTGGTGAGACCAGAGTCTTTCTCCAGTACGCTAGACATCAGTCTCCAATGTCTGACAGTGGTATCTATTTTTCCCTGAGGTTGGAGTTTTTTGGTTGAGGCGAGTTTGACCAAGCCATGTACTTGGGAGTTGTTATTCCGGGGGACATGACATATCTTGAACAAGTAGAATTTTTCTTTCAGTCTCATGACTACTGCATGATATGAGATTAGCTCCTTTCTGACCTCATAGTCGCCCAAGACTTGTCATATGATCAGCTGCGACTCTCCAAAGACTTTAATGCATCTGACGTCCATTTCAAGAGCCACGTGAAGCCCAAGTATGAGAACTTCATATTTTGCCTCGTTATTTGTCAATGACTTTATGAGGGCGCATGAGTTGAGCAGGATGCCACCCTGAGGTGTCATGAAGACTATCCCGGCTCCAGGCTTGAAGTTTATAGTGCCATCGGCCTTCTTAACTGGTCGGGAGGCACCATCAACATATAACTCCCAATAAGTAGGCCAACAGCGAGGACATCCCGCTTCCTTTGAGAGTTGCTTTCTGGTTGCTCCTCTGCCTCTTGAGGTATGAGTACTTCTTCGTTCGGAAGTTCTATATGAAGTGGAGAATCCTCCGGCACAGGGTGTGCGGCGAGGAACTCGGCCATCCCTTGTCCTTTAATTACCTTCCGCGAGACAAAGGTGATATCAAACTCCATAAGAAGAAGCGCCCATTCCCAAGTCTTCCTAACAGGCCAGGCTGGGGTAGGAGGAATTTCAATGGGTCACATTTTGATATAAGTTTTAACTGATGGGCAAGGAGATAATACCTTAGTTTTTTCATTGCGAATACTAAGGCTAGGCACACTTTTTCATGGGTGAATTTCGAAGCTCCGGGCCAACAAGCTTCTTGCTAAGGTAGTATAAAGGTTGTTCTTTTCCCTCTTCATTTACTTGCTCTAATAATGCTCCTACATAAGCATCCATTGCTACAATGTAGAGGATGAGAGGCTTTCCTTTGACAGGTCCTCCCAGCACCGGGAGATTGAGAAGATACCTTTTGACCTGTTCAAAAGCTTTATGACATTCTTGATCCCATATAAGGGTGCACCTTTTTTCATCAACCTCCCAAACGGCATACACCTTCTAGAGAGGTTTGAGATAAATCGCCAGATGTAGGCGAGTCCCTTGAAATGATCTGAGCTCTGTCAGATTTTTAGGAGGAGATAACTATTGTATTGCTTTAATTTTGTCCAGGTCAATTTCAATCCCCCGGTACTTGACCACAAAACCCAAGAATTTTCCACTTGCGACTCCAAAGACGCATTTCATTGGATTCATTTTGAGGTTATACTATCGGAGCCTTTCGAAGACTCGGCACAAGTCCGCCAAGTGGTCCTCCCGCTTCCTTGTTTTGACGACCAACTCATCAACGTAGCATTCCACGAGATCATGTAGCATCTCGTCGAAAATCTTGGTCATGACCCTTTGATATGTAACACCGGTATTTTTCAGACCAAAGGGCTTTCTTTTGTAGTTGAATATTCCTTTGGGAGACATGAAGGCCGTGTGTTCTTTATCTTTCACTGTCATACGGATTGGTTGTATTCAGACGACCCGTCCATGAAGGATAGAGTCCCATGACCTATGGTTACATCTACCATTATTTCAATGATCGACACCGGGAAATCGTCTTTTGAGCATGCTTTATTCAAATCCCTGAAGTCAACACAAACCCGAGCTTGGCCATTCTTTTTCTTCACCGGGACTATGTTGGCGTGCCAGACTGGGTACATGCAAGGCTCTGTAAAGTCCACTTCTAAGAGTTTATCGACTTCGGCATTCACTTTGAGTTCCAGTTCATGGTGCATGCACCTTTGAGACTGCTTCACTGGTTTGGCTGTAGGATTAATTGCCAATTCGTGTTCAGCCACAGAAGGCTCTAAACCGGGCATCTCCTTATACGTCTAAGCGAAGCAATCTTGGAATTCTGTTAGTAATTGCCGATATGCTTGCTTTTCTTCATTGCTCAGGAGGGCACTGACAAAGGTCAGTCGATGTTCCTTGGTCCCACCAAGGTTAATTTCGACCAGTTCATCCACAGTCGCTTGGTCGTCATCTTCTAGTTCCGACGGGGCTGGCTGAAGATCCACAAGATCTTCTTCGTCATCAGTATTAGTGACGTAGACGTTGCATACTTTAGAGCTCTCTTCCTCTTCTTGTAGGAGATTTGAAGGACTTCATTTTTCTGATGGAAAGGTAATTGAGAGGAGCCCCCTTCAGCGGGAAATGGCTGGTTAGAGTTTACTGGGGAAGGTAATATGAGGATTTCTTCCCCTTCCTCTCTTGAGCTGTCAAATTTGACATCAATTTCTGTTTGATCATTTGTATAGGGTAGCAACCCCACAACATTTATTGTGTAGTGGACTTGGAAGTCTTCACCTGAGTTATACCCAAGTCCTCTTGCGTCCTTTTTGGATGAAGGCAGTTGGCCCTGGACCTGTGAAGGATACCAGAGCCGCTGAAAGAATTTCTATCGAACAGGATCTTTGCTCCAAGAGATAGCCTCCCAGATGGTAACATTTGTAGGGAACCGCTTCATATGCTGGATAATCTTGCGGTCCGCTCTGGCACGGGCCTTTTCAAGAGGGGGGAATGTCTTGTCCAAGTTGGGTGGCAATGTGGTAAAATTCTCCTTTTCGGGAAGTTGTTCCACCCCCTCCGGCTCTTTTGCCTCTTCATTAAATAGTGGAGCTAGAGATGGTTTATCTTCCGACGGTGGTGGTACATCTTGTTTATCCTTGGCAAAAGAGCTGGCCTGCTCAACATGTTCATTTGGCACTTCCAAGTTCGCATTTGGCATCTTTGGGTTTGAAAATTCTTCTTCTAGCTCATGGGGGCTGAACTTGAAGCTACGACCTTATATCTCCACTTCTGGGATTGTGTCCCATTCTTCTCCTCGAAATATTATGACTCTGTTGGAGCTGGTGACGCTGACCCTTTCACCAGTAGGCTGCCTTGGGCCTCTTCCACGGCCTCGCCCCCGACCTCGGCCTCTTTCTTTTGTTGGGCGCCGCTGATATGTTGCCAGGGCACCTTTGGGTTTAGAACGACCCAAGGGCGATCTATCCTCCTTGGGAACCGAGTTTATATTATCATGAGGTGAGACAACAACCATATTGCATGAGAAACTTTTGAGCATTTCTTCGAGTTTCTCGATAGTAATTTTCTTGTCCTTATAAAATAAGGACAACTCTTCTGAGATCGGGAGTTTTTCGCCCTCTTTTGTCCGTCGATACGTCTGATGAAGCTAACTACTCAAACGAGTTTTACACTATTTCTTCCCATGGGATGCATTTATCTAACGGGATTGCACGAGTAGGGCGAAGGAATGTACTCCTCCAACTCATCGATGAGTTCTTGCAATTTTTGTAAGGGGGTTAACTCCTTCGGAGCTTCTATGGCAGCGACTTGCTTTACCTACTTCTTTAACCTCCTTTTGAGATTTTTCTTTCTATTTTTCTCTTGCTTTTTGGCTTGTACCGTCTCTTGTGTAAAAGGGCAAGTAAGCTTTGCAGTTGGAGTGTATCCGCAGAGCCATGTTTTCTACTTGGAGTTGGGATTTTAGAAGATCTAGGCCTAGAAGGCTTCTTTAATGTGACCTTGACTCAGACATCTTCTTGTTGCCCTCGGAACGTGGCTTGGATTACCTGTTCATTAACCTCGGGTGACAAATCTAGATATTCAACTACGCCACCCTGGGGAGCATGAGGCATTTGGGCTGTTATAATTTATTCAACAGTCTTTTGCTTGCTTGCTTGCCTTGGCATCCACCTTGGGATTAACTTTGCAACTTTCCTTCTTAGCTCCACCTTGTTGGCTTTGCTTTGAGATATGTTTGGAACCTTCTTCCTTGACTTGGCCTTTATGGCTCTGTTGAAGGATTTTCGCAGCAGCCTCCCTGAGGTGCTAATTTGTCCCGGAGTTGCCTTGGGCATCAATCTCCCCTCTCCGGATAAAGATCTCAATGTAGTACTGAACTTCTCGGCATTTTTGGGTGGAGTGAGACACCCCAACATGGAACTTGCAATAAAGAGGATGTATCTCATCCACTTCATTGTAGTATGTTGGCAGCTCATGTGCCATTATCTGTCCCTCTTTTAGGAGAATGTCGAATATTTTTTCAATGTCTTCTTTGCGAAGGAACATTGGTGAGAGGGCCGTCAACATGGGTACCATAATGTCGATTTATTATGGCTAGTGTTGACCTCCTCTGTCCCTAGCTCGGGGAAGGTGAAGGCGGCGGATGCGTGTATTACATTCACGAATAAGTTCAATCCCTTCCGTACATGAAGTTGCGGCAGGATGATCAAATGATCGCCCATATCAAGCATTGCTTGGTTAATTAGGTCTTCTACTGTGTCTTTAAAGGCTTGATAATCATGAATGACATTACCTATTGCTTGATGGTACATGCAATAGCCATGTTGAAGCATTGTGCTTGTCATTTCGTCATTTTCTGACGTTGGGAGATCCAGTAGCCCTTCATGGTGGCATATGTGGAAAATCTCCAGGACTTTATTACGAGGAAAAGATTACAACTTTTTTGGTTCCTCATCTTCAGATGAATCCGAAGATTCTTCGGAGAGTCACCCCCCCAACCTTGGTGGCATCTGGGCAGCTGACGACCCGTCTGCCGCCTGTATATGGGTCGGAGCAGGCCCCTTTGCGAATGGTTCAAAAGGAAAGGTTGTCAACTGTTTGTCGACATGTCGCAAGAATTGCAATAGTTCATGTTGCTCTTGCTGTAAACGCCTGATTTCTTTTTTATTTTTTGTGTAGTTCTTCGAATTGCCAGGCATTCAGACATTTGTGTGGCATGTGCCTCGACTGAGTCTAACGCAGTCGGTTTGATGGGCCGGCCACTAACTCATCAGCGCTATCATGAGTGGCTTGGTCAGATTCATTGGCTATAGATGCCCCTCTTTTTGCCTCAAAGGCTTGATGGAGTACATTGGCAGTGAAATTCCGAACTATCTTGGGATGAGACTGATGTAAATCCACCTGATGACCTTGCATGTTAATGATGGCATCTTGGATGAGCCTCTCAACTTGGTTTTTGAAGGCATAACATTCTTCGATAACATGGCCCACCATCCGGTGATACGCGCAATAGGTAGACTTGCCCACTTTATTGGGATCCATGGGCTTTCCGCGGGTTTGGCAAATTGATTAGCTTCTGTTTGAGGCACAACTCGAAGAGCTCCTTGGTATGCTCTTTTTTAAAGGAATACGGGGACTTCTTACGCTCTGGCAGTGGGATCTTGTTTTTAGCCTTTTTATTTGATTTGTCGGAGCCGCCTCCATTGCCCCCATTCGGTGGAGTGAAATCCACCGTGTTGACCTCTTTGCCACTGGCGACACAATCCTTGGGTGCCTTGCTTTTAGCATGGGTATAACTAGGGTTATCAGCAAAGAACATTTCGATCTCTATGACGATCGAATTTAGTTGATTAAACCCCTTAGCATTTGTGCCGAGGAGTTTCTCATTGACTTATGCTGCCAAACCTCTACGACATATTGTGATAGCATCTTCCTGGGCCGGAGGGTTGTCGCACCACATATTGAAGTCCCTCTAGCATTGGATAAAGTCTAGAGTTGTCTCCCCTCTTCTTTGTCGAAGAGAATACAACTCTACGAGGGAGACTTTGCGCTTGACCGTTTGGAAACTGTCAAGAAACTTTTTCTGCATATGTGCACAATCTGCTACCGAATTAGGCCTCAATCGAGAGTACCATTGAAAGGCGGCTCCCGTGAGTGAAGTGGCAAAATAGCGGAGGAGGTATGACTCCTCTAATGCCAGGTCACCCATTGCAGTCATGTAGTATGTCAAGTGCTCAAGGGGGGAGCCATGCCTGTTAAACTTCTATAGCTTTGGGGCTTTTGGACAATCCGGGGGCAACTTCTTGAACTGATGATGAGGATGGTACGGTACGTTGTATAAGTTAATGGTAGTGATACCCTCGCCATGCTGGGCGAACTTAGCTCTACAATTCTTTCAATCATTTGTCTTTGAGCCGTCAAGTTTTCAGGCGTCTATGTATTTGAAGACCGCACGTTGGTGTCATCCTGTAGGGCTTCAATTTCCACCACTGCTGGAATTTTTACAGCGGTAGCTGGGATGTTGGTGGCAGCCGATCTACTCGGAGGGGGTCGCTCTGCTGCTTGCAGTGTTCCGAGAGTTTGCAGTGGTACTTCCCTTTCCCGCAATGTTCCTTGTAAGATGACTTTGAGTTCTTGATTCTCACGCCGTAATTCTTCCAGCGTGATATCTTGGACATTTTCTCCCAGTTCATCTTCCTCTACTGGGTTCTGTCTTCCATGGGCATTGCAAATTTCTTCCGGTGCCCCTTCGACATGCTCCTACCCCTGTTGTATTGATGAGGCAGCAATAGTACGGTTTAGTTGTGCCATGTTTGAGCCACTGAGCGGGACTTTTTCAGGAGTGCTTCAGCTTGTCGCGGGCTCCTTCCAGTTGGTTGCCTGCGGTATAGCAGGTGAACACCTTGACGATGTTCTTGGTTCTTTGCACCACCCTTTTCTTTCTTGGTGGTTGTAGTTTAGGGCGAGCTGGTGCTCCCAACCTATCGAAGACAGAGACTCGAGGTTAAAAAGGCTCCCCTGGATGTTTGTTTTTCGTTCGGGTTGACCTTGAAGATGATGAGCATCGGGGTTTTCATGAACCCCTTTGCGCTTTTGCCCCCAAATACGGGAGGCTGGCAGCTTGTGGGATACTGGTGTTTCTACCTGCTGTAGGTCTGACATCTGAATGGGCCTACCTGCCCTGATTCTTTTGAGAGTGCGGGCCCCCTTTTTACTGACCCACACTTGTTTCAGGCGGAGTTGTCGCTCCTCCATCGGGTTGCTCCCGGATTTAGGCTTGGAGATGTTAGGTTTGAATAGGCACATTTGCCCCGGTTTGGCTCTGGAGCACTTGATTTCTTCAAAATCGCCTTGTCTTCACAAGTATGTCGGAGAAGCCTGAAGCAGTTTGAGGTGTTGATGGCCGGTACATACCAGACTTGTGGCATGATCGGCTCGCCTCCATTGAGCCAGACACAGAGATTCCCAACAAGAATAGTCTTGCCGGAGTTGGATGTTGCCGCTACGGGCTTCTTGCCTCTGTGGCTACAACGCTGCTTCTGTTGTGCAGGAGCAGAACCAACATGAATATGGTTGATCGAGAAGACCCGGTCAGCAGCCTCGGTTGGTGTAGCGGTGGCTTCCTCGGCCACAGGTATCACTCCCAAGAGGTAGGGTGAGCCGACTACGGCGGGAAAGTCCCCGAACAGCGACGGGAACCAAGTATTCAAACCTGACGTGATCAGCGACGACTTGCGGGCCGTATGTGATCGCTGCCATTATGTTGTTGTTGGTTGTTGGTGCGATTGCGCAACTTTCTCTTACTATTCCCTCCTGAAACATAGGAAAAAAAAGGCATCACCTATGTAGTCTCGGTCGCCTCATGCCCAAACATCATTGCCTAGGCATTTGAGGCATTTTATTAATATATATATATATACATACAATTCAAAAAAATATAAATATATATCTAAATATCAAAGAAAATACATACATACAATCAAGATTTTCAATAAAATTAACAATAATCAATATTTGATGGAAAAATACCTACATCAAATAAGATAAGATTTGAATAAAAGAGGCTTAAACCAAGACTAGACCAAAAGAAGAGAAAGACTGAGAATGAGGCGTTTGAGGCGAAAGTGAGGCGGTTTGGGACCGCCTTAAATGCCTAGGCGAGCGGCTATACGCGCCTCTGACTACATAGGACATCACAATTTTAATAAATGTGTGAATATTCTTTGGCAGAGAAGTGAAAGGTAGAAATTGTCCCACCAGACGTGCTAGTCTGTTCAACATAGAATTAATATTCAGAAGAAATCATGTTCAAAATGAAAACGAAATGTTCATTTATTGAACATAAACGACCATTTGTTAGCTATTTAAATAGCATGTGCGTTGTTTATTCTGTGAATTGACTTTATCAGACGATTAGGGTTCGGGTACTGCACAATTTTTCACTGACTACAGTCGGTGGTTATTTACATCGGTACAAAGCCCGAATACCTTTACTTAACTACCAAAGAAAAGCGTTGACTGACACGGCGTTGGTCATGATGTGGAAGGCATACTTGCGAATGCTATGTTTCATCTTTTGTGAGGGTGAGGCATTTATCTAATAATTTTTCGGGGAAGGATAGGGGTATTTTTGAAACGTCCGGATGGGATGGACATGCTTGAATAACCTCTAGAAAGTTTAGGGCTTATTTGCAGCTTAACCTTTTATTGAAGGTCTAATTGCGACTCAGTATAGGTTAGAGGGTTGAATCAGGGTTCAACACTGGCTAGGGTTTGATGGCGGTTTAATGTTGTTTAGGGTTTGGCTTTCGTCTTGCCTCGCCTCTCAGCTTGCTAGTCAAACTTAAATAAGTCGGGTGATTTGTCTCCAATTGGCATCGTCGAGTCAGTTCCGATCATCTTCATTTTGATAGTGTCGGAAGGCATGTATGAAGTAAGTGCCTTTGTGTTTGGACATTGGCACAAATTTTGAAGATTCATGGAATTTTGTCGCCACGACACATTTCTACAAATTGCTGAGGAAACATGACATTGCTGTAACATTTATAATTACAAAGTTTTTTCGACAAATTTTTGAATTTTACAAGACCCATTATGTAGATGAACATGGCTTGTATACATTTCTTGGATGCGTCCCGGAGTTATTACAGAATTGTAGGACTCGTAAGGACCTTTTTACAAAAAAATTGGGAGTTGGGGGATCGTATCATTTTCCCTTGAGGAAAATTACATAAGTCACAAGGATCATAATGTGCGCAGACTCAAGGAGGGATAGTTTTATAACATACCCTCACTCTAAGCGCAAGCACAAACACAAACATAAGCACAAGCACAGCCTTCTCTCGCGAAAGTCTTCAGAGCTCTGTCTGTCTTCGCTGTGTGTTCTCCTCCTGGGGGTCCCACTGTGGTATTTATAGAGTCCATGGGGCGGTTATGCGCGATTATGTCTTTTATCCGGTCCAAACGGGTCAACCCAGGTTTTTTTCTGGACCAAACTCCAAGAATGAGGGAGTTTACCCGAACTAAATACCCCACTTGGGGTTTAACCGAACCAAATGCCTCGTTAGGAGGTTTAACCGGTCCGAAGTACCCCATTTGGGGTTTTAACCAGACCAAAGTACTCCACCTGGGGTTTTAACCGGACCAAAGCACCCCACTTGGGGTTTAACCGGTCTAAACCTCCCCATTTGGGGGGTTTATCCGGACCAAACCCCCCAAGACCTTATCCAGTCCAAACGCTCACTTGGGGGGTTTATCCGGTCCAAACCCCCCATTTGGGGGGTTTAACTAGTCCAACTTCCCTTTGTGAGGGAATGGGGTGGCCAGCCCCTGTAAAAAGGCTCATTACTGTTTATTTTTCCTATGTGGAGGAAGGGAAAACGACATTTCCCACATGTTTGGTGCTTTGTGCCTTTGTTTGGTGACTTCTTACGCCATTTGTCGTATGGAGAAGCTCCATTCTTCTAGGTTTTGCTCCACGCCGGTCTTGTTCACCCCGTGAGTTGCAATGGGTTAATTTTTTGCGGAATTTGCTTGTTGTGTGGGTATTTTGATTGTTTCATATACCCGATGGAATTCTTCTTGGGACGTGTGTGACCCGACATCACACGGCACGGACTTTTGTGTCTTCTTGTGACCGCCACTAGATTAGTTTGAATTTTATTTTCTCTGATTGTCTCGAGAGAAAATAAATAGGTTCAACAAATGCTTTGACCCCCCTTCTTTTTTAAACATTCTCACAGTTCATGCATTGAGGCATGTTTGGTATTGGGTTAAGATGGGGATAGGGATGAGTGTTCCTCATCACCCATTTGTTGAGCCCAAGAAATTGAGGATGAGAGGGGACAAGTTGATCTCCCCTTATCCCCACATTTGGGATTCCAGTTGAGGAGAAGGTGAAATGACATTATTTTCTCCTTTTCTATTTATTACCAATGGTACCCTTATGAATAGGGATGACTTGACTCAAGACTAGAATGGCTTATACTTATCCTCACTTCAGTTATCTCAGTACCAAACAGGGGCTATGAGTTTGCTAACTGATTCTTGAAACATGGTGTAATCTGGGACCTGGTGAAGTGGTCGGCCTCCAACTTCACAAATGATACATGAGGTAGGCTATGATACTAGAGAGTGCTAAGGAACAAAGTGATATTAATTTTGATGTCCATGCATTCATGAAAGACTAGATGGCTGGCAATATTTAGAATAGTTTGGTTGTCACAATACAAGGGTCTGGGAATGGGAGAACCAACATCATATCAAGAAGGCACTGATGCTAGACAATCTCAACAGATGGATCAGCCATATCACCGTATTCCACTTCCACGCTGAATCGAGAAACAATCACATATGTCTTGCTATGCCCAGAAATGAGCGATGTTCAAAGAATATAGGGTTTCTAGCCTAGTTAGTAACGACGAGAGTACACAGCTCCAATGAAGAGTCAGCAGACAGACATAAACAATGAGTGCAGATACTAGTGGCACAAAGATAGAAGAATACAAAGTGCTATATATTGAACAGAAGTTGAGTACCGACAAATTGGTTCACAACATGCATTGCATGAGTAATGTCAGGGTAAGAGATAGTCATGTATACTATAACTCCACCAAGTTGTGATAGTGGGTCAGATCTGCTAGAGGTTCACCATAGGATAAAGCTTCAAGTAAGCTCTGCAAATTTCTTTGCTTCCAAGAATTAGAAAGTGTAGCATGATAGAGATTGTCACAAGTATACTATTGACAGAGAAGATAGCCATGCCAAGAGAAGCCAACCTCGAGGCTGAGGAAATTGTGAAGAAGCCTGATGTCCATCATCTAAAATCAGCAATGTGGGTGCTGCTTTAGTGAGGCAATGACATTTCATAGAGTAGAAGAATGGCAAGACCATGCATATAGGTACATACAAAGAGAGCTGAGAGCATAATTATGTGTGCTCTCTATGATGCGAAGATCAAGTGCAACACGGTGAAATTGCTCAAACCAGGGGGATGGTGCCTACCTTCGCCCATAGAAAGTCATGAAGAAGCCTGATGTCCATCATCTAGAAGCAGCAACGTGGGTGCTGCTTTAGAGAGGCAATGACATTTCATAGAGTAGAAGAATGGCAAGACCATGCATGGAGGTACATACAAAGAGAGCTGACAGCATAATTATGTGTGCTCTCTATGATGCAAAGATCAAGTGCAACACGGTGAAATTGCTCAAACCAGGGGGATGGTGCCTACCTTCGCCCATAGAAAGTCATGAAGAAGCCTGATGTCCATCATCTAGAAGCTGCAACGTGGGTGCTGCTTTAGAGAGGCAATGACATTTCATAGAGTAGAAGAATGGCAAGACCATGCATGGAGGTACATACAAAGAGAGCTGAGAGCATAATTATGTGTGCTCTCTATGATGCAAAGATCAAGTGCAACACGGTGAAATTGCTCAAAGCAGGGGCATGGTGCCTACCTTCGCCCATAGATACTTTAGAGGAGAGAGGCTAAGAGGATCTGTGTAGATCTCAGATAGACTGCCATGAAGAAAAGCATTCTTTAGATAAAGTTGATAGCTAGGGCAAGTATGAATAGCAATAAGAGTATTGAGGGGGCGGATTGATACTCCTATAATCCTAAATAATCTTACAGGCTATTGTAACTTATGCTACTCTCTAGAGAATCACCCAGCTTGGCCTTGATCTTGTAGATCCATTGACAACTGATAGGAACAATGCCAACTGAAAGCAGAACAACATCTCAAGTTTGACTCTGCTGAAAGCCTATAGTTCCTCTTGCATAGGTTACTTAACTACCACTCAAGGTATTGAAGTTTTCAGCAATAAGTCTAAGGCACCTGAGAAATGTGAATGCCTACAAGAACTGAAGAAAGTTATGAAATTGTGGAGAATAAGAGTTGATTGTAACAAAAAGAAAAAAAGCAATTAGGATGGTGTTGCTTGTGAAGAGGGTAGCGTCAAGCTAGATTTATAAAAAGTAGTGTGGGACCAGAAAGTGGTGGAGAAGTACTAAATTGAGCATTAGTCTGAACCTGAGAGGAGCCAAACAAGTCATGAAGACCATGAGTATAGATTCGGGTGATAGGAGGTAAGTAGGTGGAAAAGAGTAGGACCATGGTTGTCAAGGTGACAAAGGCAAACCTCCAGGCATACTCGGGGAGCCTATGCACCATAGTCGTCAAGGCATCCACGGTGACCAAGGTGGTGACCCACCGCCTTACTACCTAGGCGACAAAGTGAGGTGTCTATGCATAGCCTGGTTTATATAACTAAAGTACATTTCAAGAGAACTACTCTACATTTTCTACCATATAGATTTTATTTTAGTTAATAGAAAAATTGATATTCACAAGTCTTCAGCATATACATATATTTTAAAAAGCAAAACAGAATAACTGACAGGCAATAACAGATTAATATGGAGAAAATGAATAAGAATTTGCAAACTTGTTAATTAAGATGAAAATGTTAACCAAAAATTTGGTATTCAAATAATTTTGTTATATACCAAAAGGAAACATAAATATGAGAGATTTCTAGGTAAATTATATAAGCACACCAACATACTAGTATCATAAATTTCTATTTGTCAGTTGTCAAACGAAGTTACAAAATCATACTAGCTTCAAAAATGCAAACAATAAATCTAGATCTAAGTTGAATTCTGTATCTTGCTTTCTTTGTGGAGTTTCGCAAGGGGGAAAAAAGACTTAAGTGTGAGGCTCCTTGCACCATGCAATCTCTCAGCCATTGCATACAAGAGGAAGGAAGATGAATCAGCAAGGAGAAGAATCTGAGAGGAAGGAGAAAAGGATATGGAAGTCTTTTCTTCTCTTTCCAATCTTAATGTGTCATTTACTGATTTTCCAAAATTGCTATTTTTTTATCTAGATACTGAAACATACTCCAAAACAAGGCGGTTGATGCCCATGCCAAGGCCGGTCCAAGGCAGCCTCGGCACACCAAGGTGGCCCTGACGAGCGCCTTAATTGGCTGCTCGCCTAGTCACCAGGTTGCCGTGGGCGCCATCTAGCGCCTTGTTGCCTAGGCGAAGCCTTGCAAACAGAGCTAGGCACTTTCATCCGCGTAAGCGGTGCCTAGGCGGAACCTTTCATGCCCCATTAAAAACCAAGAAAATATATGGCAAATCCCCTAATTGCAGAATATTTACAGTGAGACCACATTAAACAATATAAAAGAAAAAATAGTGACGTCGGTCATTAGACTCAATACTTATGTTAGACAGTAACAAATAATGTTAAATAAAGGCCAATTAAGTGTCCATTCTTCAGTGTTCAAATAGTGTGAGTGAGAGAGGCATCATAGTGACCTAGTTGCGAGTTGTGTAAAATGAGAGGGATAACTATAGGAAAGGGCTACCCAGGCATAAGGATGAGAACATGCCGGTGTGGAGCTGCCACAGCGTGGACCTTCCATTAAGTATGATGACCAGGGTAGGGATGAACCGAGTCACTTTCATATCAGAAAGCAAGAAAAAATTATTGTGCTATATACGAAAGGCTCAAATCCATAACTTGTGCCCTTTTGGGATGAAAGCATGTGGACTTGGTCCAAAGTGGACAATAGTTCACAAAGGTTGGATCAGGTCATGGCAGTAAAAAAAAATTACCCTATACTTTTATTGGTAGTCCTTGCAGTCACCATTCATTGTGACTGAGAGAGAGAGAGAGGAAAGAATGGAGGACCAGAGAAGCTGGGGAGGTGCACCAATGGGGTGCTGGAAGTGGAGGAGCCAAATTTCTGGAAGTGGAAGGGATCGAAGCCACTACCCACTAGATGGCAAGGAAATTAGGAGAGAAGTGAATCTGGCCATTGCTGTTGATTGATCACTAGTGGCATCACTTGACAAAAGATGGCGAAATGTGGCACTGCTCAATGAAAGATGGTGAGAGGTGGCAGCAGTCGACAGAAGAAAGCGAGGGGAGCCAATGCTCGATGGACGATGATGAGAGTTGGCAGTGATTGTTTTCTGACAGTAGCCCCAATAGAGATGCAAATGGGGGTCAGGGTACTTGAAGCCCTTATACAATATGTTTGCATCTTTAGTAAATACTAAATACACTTGTTGAGTCTCTTATTTGACCCCATGCACCTTGGGCCACTTGGGTGCCTAGGCGTGCCTTTCTTGGGCTCAAGAAAGGTGCCAGACCACTTTGGGCCTGAGCCTCTGCTTGCTCACCTAGGTGCTGCCTTGGCAAATACCTTGATGGCTATGAGTAGGACTCAGAAAGCCGAGGAGAATTAGACTCAATTGGCTGAGTGTAAGTAGACTGAATAAGAGAAAATGAAGATGCAGCCAATGGAGAGACGCGAGAATGGCTATCTGTAGATGGTTTGTAGGGCATAGCAGGCAGAGGAGAATAATTGAAATGAGAATTGGAAGGCTAAGAGTAGTGATAGGAGGGGCAGCGTCAGGATTGTAAAGGAATGAGAGATCCTGATATATAGAAATGTAATATGGCACATTCTCAGAGAGTGTGACATGGCAGGTGATTTGAACCATTGGGCTATGAGATCATAATGACAATAAACTTTGTGCCTAGAGTTGTGCCCGGTGAGATCTCATTTTGCAGCTCAAGGGGAAAATTTAGTGTCTATGGGGAGAAAGAAGCACCAAAGCATATGCAACTGAAGTTGGAAGAATGTTGTATCCTAGAACAGAGGAATAAAAGTGCCTAAATGGAGTACATCCAAAGAGAACTTGCAGGTGGAGTGATGTTGATGAGGTTTACTGAAGTCAGTGCAACTTCGGTGCAAAAGGAGTGAGCAAAGGTGCTATCTACTGCACAAGCAATCTGAAGAACATGGCAGTGTTTCCTATCAGTGATGCCATTCTTCTCATGAATAAGAGGACAAGATTATTGTAGAAGAGTGCCATGGATTAAAGAAGATCATGCATTTCAGATGAAAGATACTCCCAACACAATCAATACGAAGAACTTTGGTTCAACAATGAAACTGGGTGTGAACCATATAGTGAGTTGAATTGGCGGTAAATACAAGAGACCTCTGAATGGTTACATGTAAGGTAAGCTTATGTAACCCTAGAAACACCCAATTAAAATCGGCACTGATAAAATCTTGTCATAGAGACAAGGCTAAGAGATCCTGAATATCTGAATTCACTAAGTCAAAAGGTATTGAGAGACAGATTCCCGAGGAGAAAATGGAGAATTTGAATGTTTGGCCGGATGACAGTCAGTACATATAGACAAGGGGGCAAAGGGTCATGAATAAGAATTTTGGATTGGAACATGAATTTGAGATTTCAAAGCCATGGAGGGCAGCTGGAATGGTAGAGCAGATATTTTTTTCTTTGATTATAGAATGGGATGGTTTTAATCCAATCAACCAGGGTAAATAAATTTGGAGGATGAGTTTGCCAATTGTGGGCAATTTGGAAGGAGTGTAATGACATGGTCTTTTGGAAGGAGTACAACCAACCAGTTGAAGTGATCAAGAGCTGTATCCTCTTTCCACGTCAATGGCATTTCTCTTGCTTTGGAACCTGGGATAAGGTTCCATTGTCTTAAGAAAACTTACTCCTGGAGGAAATTCATTGTGTAATTGGGTGTCCATGGGTTTTGGGAGGGGTGGAGGGTCTAACTCTACCATCTTGGTAGATCTGACCTTCTTCATCTTTCACTTGTTTGCTCAATCAAATGTGGCCGCTAGGTCACCTTTAAAAAATAACATCAATTTGAGATAGGACCTAGAAATGTGTTCAAGTCAATGTCATAGATTGATAATAAAGGAGAGAAAACCAGACAACGGAGGAGAGGAAATGGTTGAAGGACATAGTTCAAGATGCTTCAGGTGGTGCAACCCACCTTGATTTGTCCCAGTCCTCTTACTTGTACGTGGATTCTGCACAAACAAGATAAAATAGGGAATTAAACTGCATATAACTAGAATCAACAAGATGACTAACAAAATCAGGGTCCATAGAAACTTGTGTAATGTGCAGCAGTGGTGGTGTAAAGCATCTTGAGGGATTTATGAGGGATACCATACTGCGAGGCTGGAAGAAAAGTGCCATCGACAGTGTATATGTGAAAGTAAGGAGAAATGGGATCACAATCAACCAGAAAGGAGACAGTTGGTGTCATATGCTGAGAAGTCTCAGAGTTGATAATCTATGTTCTGGGTGAAACAAAAAAAATGGACACAGAACCACTGAGTTGGAATTGAGTGATGAGTTGAGCATATTGAATGGACAACAGAGTTCAATCCAGAGCCACTGCAGGAGTTAGAGATTGAAGAAAGTGATCTTGATGGGAGTTGGAGAGTGTGAAGTATGCCATCTCTGAGCATGCTGTGGGTACTAGTCAATAAGATGTTGTTGCTATTGACAGTGTCTGCTATACAAATGTTTGCTAGAGTGGGAAGAGTTGGACCTGTCAAGTGATATAAATGGACTGTGAGTGCAGAGGCTACCATAAATGCAAGAGAAATAGAAGCAAGTGGGTAGAGAAGAAATTGAGTGGAAGGAAGATCCAAGAAGTTCTTAAACAAAACTTTGGATGAAGAAGTAGACTGCACTATGGAGATCAACGCCCTGAAAGGCCCCTGGACGAGTATATAGCATGAAGCTTGGAAATCAGCCATCACATGGTAAAATAGTCTTCCAAATCTCACAAACGGACTGCAAAGCAGGGAAATGGACAATGTTACTGCAATCAAGTCATCAAGATCCCAGATAGGCCTTGGGTTGGTGGCCATACTGCTGATGTCACTGTTCAGATTAAGTTGGTGGGCATCTGCTGATGTCACTGTTGACATTAATGGGTGATGCAGCAACTTGTGAATTTCCAGAGTGTTTTTTTTAGCAACAAGATAATGGAAGTAGTCAATAAATATAGATTGATCCAAAATCTGATTTGAACCCAATATTACACCTATGGGTGCGTAAGAAATGTATCGAACTGATTCTTTTTAATGAATAGATCCCCTCATCGCGGCCATCTGGTTCACCAGCACTACCAAAAACTCTCATGCGTACCTGGTTGGAGTGCCTTCTACTTGACGTGCTAAAGAATTTTCTATGGGGTGAGGCATGTTAATAAATGGGTTTTTTAGTATTTAGCCCCTATAAACTTTTGTTATTTGAAATAAGCCTCCTAATCCATCTATTTTGCTAAAAGCCCCCAAATTCTTCTCTGTTATACGAAGAATCCTTTATTGTTGGTCTCCATGAGAGAACATCTAGAATGCTTAACCTAACTACAGTTAAAGTTAAATCCATGTGATAAAATGACCAAGAAACCCCCTTTAATACTCCCCATCTAGAGAGAGAGAGAGAGAGGATGGGGCGCAAGAGAGAATGGGGAAGGGCGCCAGAGGGGGTCCCTCGCTTTGACGCGAGAGAGAGAGAGAGAGAGAGAGAGAGAGAGAGAGAGAGAGAGAGAGGGGGGGGGGGAGGGCGTTGGAGGGGGTCTCCCCCTCCGGTGTTGACACCCCCATCCAATGGGGTGTGGGTGCATAGAGAGAGAGAACCCCGGAGGCGCCCAAAGAACGAAAAGAAGTTGTAAAAGCTACGCCTAATTTCTCCAGTCTCTCTGGAACGGCCACCTCTAGACACCGATGATATCTCCTTGGGGGAATCGCTCGTTTTGAAGCAACCGTCCATCCTCGTGTAAACCATGGGGAGCTCCCTTTTTCTAGTGCTTTTCCCACAGGAGAATCTTCCAATGGCAGAAACCACCATTGGGAAGTCTCCATATTGTAAGGCCCACTGTGTCCTCTTCGTTTCCACCTATCACAGCCTACTCCTCGCCATCTAGTTCCTGCGTGCCCCTCCGACTCTGCACATCTGTGGGCATCTCGTGCCCGCAAATAGGGCAGGAATTCCTGAGTGAGAGTCACATCAAGATGCAGTCATGATGGTAGATGTGCTTGCAGGGCATCTCCAGGTCTTTTGCCCCCAGCTTGAAGGGATCCTTGCAAATGGCATAGTGGGTTTCTATCCCAACATGGGCTTCGGCAATCTCGTTTGTGGGCAGCGAGTCCACAGCCACCTTCAACGTAGGTGGGGGCTTGCACCCTCACCCTCTGACACCATTTATCTCGATTTGTACGAGCTGCTCGAGAGACCCCATTAGGTAATCGTACATGTTTGTGGGGAGGGGCCTCAGCCCCGATCCCACCCCATCGTCGTAGTAGAGCTTGAAGGCTCCGTTGGGGCGATCTGCATTCGAGCGATCCAACGTCGCTGTCTGATGGGCCGCAAAGGACGATGATCGGGTTGAAGGGGGGATAGTCACTAGAGGTGGCAGCATGCTTGGGGTGGCAGAACGCTTTAGCGTCGGCACCCACAGAGAGAGAGACCTTGCAGCTTGTGGGATGCGTCGGAGAGAGAGAGAGAGAGGGGCTGGGTGGGGGAGGGTATTTTTGGAAACAAAAATTTAGAGGAAGGAATATTCTCCATTTTTATGGCATTCGTTAAATTGATGAGCTTTTTTCTAAAGGTTTGAATATTTTGGGGGCTTTTAGCAAAATAGATGGATTAGGTGGGCTTATTTCGAATTACGAAATTTTATAATAGCTAAATGTTAAAAAATCCTAATAAATAACTTTTAACTTCACACCATGGTTGTCAAGGTGTCTAAGGTGACCAAGGCGGTGACCCACCACCTTATTGCTTAGGCAATAAGGCGAGGTGCCTAGGCGAAACCTAGTTTATTAACTAAAATAGATTTCAAGAGAATTACTTTACATTTTTTATATGTAAGTTCTATCGTTAGTTAAAAAAAGCCACAAAAATGATAGTAGCTTTCGAAAGTGCACCATGCAACTATTAATCAATCTCTGCGAGAGGAGGGGAGAGGCATAGGCATGGAGACGAATCTGAGAGAAAGGAGAAAGGGAAGTGGAAGTTCTATCTTTCTCTTTCCAATCTTGACATATCATTTGTCAATTTTTCAAAATTTCCTTTGAACATTTGTCCAAACATTGAAACAGCCAAAGCAAGGAGGTGGATGCCCTTGCCAAGGCAGACTAAGTGGGCCCAAGGTGGCCTATGTGCACCGAGGCAACCAGGCGAGTGCCTTAATGGGCTGCTCGCCTAGGCCTCAGGTCGCCTTAGGCACCATCTAGCACCTTGTCACCTGGGCGGCGCCTTGAAAACAATGCTTCACATTTGTTATTGATGATGTGACGTTGCAAGTGTCTCAAACCTTCATGAACTATCTGAACAACAGATATTGGACCCTCTGAATTGGGCCACATAAATCAAAGGCTGCCACATACCCTAGGGAAGCAGGCCAATTTGTCAAGCCATGTACCCCATCCTCCCAATTAACTTGAACCAGATCCATTTTATCGTTTCTCAGTCTATAAAACCATATCCAAGGAAAGAAAACCCTAGTATGTAAGGTACCTCTGGCGGCTGACTGGGGGTTGGTGGCTGCTGTGCCCTTTGCCACTGATCTTCAATGATAGTGGTGGCAAGTGAACGGTGACAACAATGACAAACAAGTCAGCAATATCAACAACGAGCTTCATTCATTGGACAAGGAGAATGCTGTGGACGCCTTGGCACTAGGCATTTTGACTGTGACAATGACGTAAGCTGGCAGGAAGCTGCAGAAGATGGTGATGACATCAGCCATCAGTGAAAGTAGAGAGAACCCTGCTGATGTGTCCGTGAGAGCTCCAAATATCAGATGGTGAAGCTTGTTTTATGAAGAGTATGATCATGCTCATGTCGGGGAAGGTTAGAGAAGACTGAGAGTTACCAATGATCATTGACAACCAATCACTGATGAGTGATGATCAACAGCAATAGATTGCCTGCAATCAAGAAAGCTGTGAGAAATTAGGACCACAGGAGATTGGGCAATCCATGACAGCTGCAAAGTTCTGATAACATATTAGAAATCCAGAAGGGGAGGAATGCTCAATGTATATTGCTGTCAGTACATCTACGAGGATCAATTGGGGGTCTTGGGCCATCCCTTAGTATGAAGTGAGTTACCACGACTAAGTACAATACTTGTACAAGTTCTATACACCCAATACCTTATATATACAACATTCTAACATATACACACTGTACTGTACAATTCTGGTATAATTGGATTTTGATATGATAGACTATCTTAAATATCCATTGTGTTTTGACTGCATTTTGTAGGTTGCAAGTAGACTTTTATGGGGGAATGTGGTTTTTAGAGATTGCTACTTGGACTTGAATGGGGAATCATAGTTGTTCAGATACATACACACACTTATTGGATGCTTCAAAATCATCCGAAAGTGGAACTGAGAAACAGAATTGATGTGTTCTTTTTATCTTACATAGATTGTGCATTTCGTGGTTATATCTAATTTCATGCATGATATGATATTAAACCCAATTTCATGCATGCTTATAATATGACATCCATTCACCTTTTTTATTCCTGTTCTATGAGGCATTGAAGTGCTATTATTCATGTCCTAACTCTTACGTTTTTCACTTAAGTGCATATTACTGCAAAGGCTTCCTAGAAAAATATCCAGTAGAGGATGATTTTCATCTGAAGAAAAAATATGAAATACCTTCTAGTGAGTGCAAAATGAAAAAATTGTATTTCTTAAGGTGGCTGTAATTCCTGAATTTCATAAAGCCAGGGCTTTGCAATTATCCTATAGGTCCATGTTCGTTCTTCAAATTATTTTTTAAGGGTCCACACCCATCCCCTAAAGAAGAAAATAACCCAGTGACAAAACTCATTATTGAAATATTGATAGGTACCTGAAGTTCATCGATTACTGTTTAACAACAAAAATGTAAATGGTAAGGTTCTTTGAAGGATTCATAGAAATTACATCAATTTGTCTGGATAACCATCGGAGACCAAGTTTTCTTTAACTTGGTGAAGCATACCATGAAGTATAATGAATCACACATGAGTTAGGGGGCATATAAGCACTAGATATTGAGCAATCAAAGTTCAGCACTAAAAGTGGAATGTATCTGTGTAAACTGTCACTTGTATTAATCAGAAACACATGACATAATTTCGTGTCCCTAATCTGGATGACATATATATATATATATATATAGGAAAATACATCCCTGTTATCAGATAACGGGAATGTTTCCTGTCAACAAACCATTTTAGGCTGTCAGATTAAAATCTAATGGCCAATGATTAAAGAAGAACAAAAGAAGACATTACCCACAAAAGAACCAGCCGCACGGAATTCTCTGAATTCTGCGGCAGAATTCATACATGTGGGGGAACTCCGCCCAAAACGCTTTGCTGAATGCCTGGGCGGAAACACCTGGGCTGTTTGATCAAGGCTCAGCTTTGATCAAATGGCCCTGCTTTTATTCTTTTTTTCCCTTTTTTTTTCCTCTCCACACCCTCTACCCTACTGTGAGCTTGGGCGTGCTGAAGGCATGCAGCATTCAAATGACCTTTTAATCCCACTTCTTTTTAACCATTAGATCAATATTCGTGAGATCTGACGGTCAAAAATTTAGAAAGAGGGAAATTTCCTGTTGCTTAATAACAGGGAATCCTTCTTCATATGTATGCATGTATTACCTCTATTCTGCTTGCCTTCATCCAAATGTATGATCTTGGAGCTCAATTGGACTTACCATGTATGCTTTCCAAAAAAAAATGGACTTACCATGTAAAGATGTGTTGTCCCCGGTAGATGGCAATCAAGAGGGGAGGGGTGAATTGATTGGCAATAAAAATTTCAACTACAAACTTTTGTAATAGATGTAATGGAAGGATAATAAATGAAGCACACTCTTCTCACCTGTTGATGATAACACACGAACAGCGGAAATATATAGAAATCTGAGAAGTCGAGATATGAACGACACTCCGTTCGACAAGAAGCCCACTCGTGAAAGAACGTAGAAGCAAACCACAATGAACAAGAGGATTTTAGGTGGTTCGGGTTCACAACAGTGTCCCCTACGTCCACCCCTCACAGAGTGAGGATTGCTTCCACTAAAGAGTGAAAACCCACACACATACGCTGTGCAGCACACAGCCACACACACACACACACGTGCGCTGCGACCAGCAAACGCACACACACACACATTATTTCGTTCAATAGAAAAGTAATCAGATATACAATGATCCTTCAAAACTGAAATAGAATGAACAGGGTATATGCAATAAAGATTTTGAGGTCTCCAGAAATCCCCCTTTCAGACGATGACTCAGCTGAGGTTCTTCATTTCTTGGTCGATGATGCAAGATGTAGACAGATCTTCAAGATGTAGCCCGGATGTTGATGTGCAGCTCGAGATCCAAGTTGCCCAGCTTCAAATGAGGAAGGAAAGCTCCTGTTCTTGCTCAGGATGCATCTAATCAGCAAGGGGATCGGCCTATCTTCGAAGTAGATAGCTTCTTTATTCGCGCTTTGAGAGGCTCCCCACGAGCTTTCTTCTCCTACAAGACCAAAAGTTGATCAGTTCGAATATGCCTTCTTTTCTCCCTTTTCTATGGTCGCCCTAATCATTGGTTTTATAGTCCCAAGGAGAGGGGACACGTGTAGCAAGATGGGAGTCTCGGATCTCCCAACATTAGGGCAAACGAGGAACAAAAACGGCGGCCATGAAACGGATCTCGAACCGGACTGGCGATCCGTAACTCCAGGGGTCGACCCATTGGGTCGACCCACGAAACACGGGACAAGGATGCCCGATGGTGGAAATTTCCAGGGGTCGACCCATGGGGTCGACCCATAGCGCACAATGTCAAAAACAAAAAACTGAGTAACCCGAGGGGTTCGGGTGCCAAAAAGGGTCGACCCACGCGAGTAAATGCTAAAAACTGAAGACCCGAGTGTTCGGGATCACCTAGAGGTCGACCCATGGGGTCGACCCATGAACAACTTCTCAACAGAAAGAAGGAAATGAGCTAACAGCCATCAAGGGGTCGACCCTTGGGGTCGACCCCATGAACTCTAACATGTTAATCAATCCTATGAGCTGGTTATAAACAAGGATTAACCCTTGGGGTCAACTCATGACAATTATGAAAGAAATCAACTATTAAAGGGTAAGGTTTTGTTTGGATCTCACCAATCATCCTTCAATGATTTAGGAAGTTAGCTTCATTCCATATTTCTGTAAAAACATAAAATTGGAGTTAGATTGAAACTTTGACAAACAGAATTCAAAAGACTTACTTAAAGAGAGATGATCTTGATCTTGCAAAAATACCTCCTCCGACATCATTAGTGGATCATGAACTAAGAAGCAAAAAGTAATTACATAGTAAAGCAGTTCAAGATGAGTTTGATTAAATTTATTCATTCAACAAAAGTTCTAGTCTAATATAGTGTTTGGTCATCATCAAAATCCAACAAATAGAACATTCACGCAGGGGGTTCAACAGTCTCCTCCTTTTTGATGATGACAAAATACTATGCTAGATTTTAGGATTGATAAGAAAACTTTTATTTACAAAATATCTGAATCAACACCTCAACAATCAAAATTTAACAATTAAGCCTCCATAAACATAACCATGTGAGCTCAAAAGGATTTAACTAGCTGAAAGAAATCAAGGCCACAGACCAAAGGTAGGAGAACCCCAACATTACATCAAACCACAACCACGATGTTGAATACACATTCTTTCCATGCACCAAGTTGAAATATTTAAGAAGCATCACAACATAAAACACAAGGCCTCATCCAAGCACTGTAAGATTGACCAGCCAAGGGCATCATCCATTGTTTTAGCTGACAACATAGTTTTTAAGACTTACAAAGTCTGAGTTCACGAATTACAAAAATGCATACATGAGCAATACCATGAGATGCAACATTTCTAACAGACATACTAATGAAAGCAAACATGCAAGCAAGCAAGCACACACCACACATACTGTTATATAATAGTTTTAGCCAAGCACACATATTTCTCCCCTTTTGGCATCATCAAAAAGAAGAGGGAGAACAGGTTAATAATTGTGCTTTATCATAGGAGCTTCATAATCTAGTCCGAGGGTGGAGAGTGTGGAGCATGTGACCCTCTAAGTAAATTCATCATTTCTTCAAACATCCTGGATTGGGCGTCCAGAGTAGTAGTGTTTGCTTCAAGAAAGGAGGTGACCCTTTGGAAGGACCGAGTGTAGGCAACATGGGAAATCCTCAAGTCAGTTACTTCATTGACAAGGGCATCCATTCTCTCCCCATGCTTGTCTAGTCGGCCATCTATGGAATCCAATCTATCAGTGATCATCTGAGAAAACCCATCAGGCAGTCCCTCACCAGGAAGGTCTTGTAGTGGTTGATCAGTTTCATCTTCTTCACTGTCCTCTTCTTCTTCTGAGATGACTTCTTGTTGAACATGTGCAGATTTGATCTTACGAACCAGTACACCATTTTTTAACTCATAGTTCATGTTCTTGCAAATTGTGGGGATGGAGTAAATGTCATTCTCACGCACTGTGTGATATCGTTCTTTGGACAAATCAATACCGGCTGATTCAAAGACTGCTGTCAAGGCTGCTGCATATGGTAGTGTGCGGTTGGTATGCTGCAAGCAAGCGGATATGTGAAGCATTATAGTGGAAGGAAAATTGATAGGGATACCCTTCATCAGACAGAAAAACAAGAACATATGGAATTCAATAACTTTGTCTCTTCCACCACCCTTTGGTATCAAAATGGTTGTCATCATGTGATGTAGAATGCGCTGCATGGAGGGAAACCGATTTGCATTCAGACCGGTGGTGGACCTTTCTCCCATTTCCTCAGAGGTCATCATTTGATAGACCTCTTCTTCATCAAAATCAAGATCACCAAAAGTGTAACCTTCATGATATGGTAAGCCAGGAGCATTACCCAGAAATTCGGGTGTCAAAGTAATCACTTCTCCATTTACCACAGTAAACTGCTTGTTAGCTTTGATTGACATATTGCCATAGAACTGGTTCACTAGCTTGTAATAAACACGACGGTGTGCAGACATGAAATGATCAAGGTTTGGTTGACTACAGATAATATCCACTAAGCCTGGCAAATATTCAACCAAATTCATAAAATCTACCGCACGAGGGCGGAGAATTTTTCTGTGAGCAGCTTTGTTACCGGAGGCCAAGGCTTGTGATTTCATTGCTTCTAACTCTTTTTCTTTGGATCGTATCTCTCTTGTGCGGTGGAACTCCTCTCGCTGACGAGCAGAGCGGCTGGATTCCTCCCCCTGACGATAAGACCGCCGTTTGGGTGCCATCTGAACCACCAGACAGATCAAAATCTATAGAGGCTTCCTAGATCTTGTTGGTTCGAAAAGAGGAGCCCCTCACGCAGAAATAAGGACTCTCCAAACACCATGGCCTTATCTCAGTGGATCTGGGAGGAAGAAAGATGCTTATGGACGCAGCAAGGAGAAACCCGCGAGTAGCCACCGGTTGGAGCTCGCCTTAGGGCTGGAGCGGTGTTGGGTTGCAATAGAGTGTTTCAGGGCTTCAAAGAGGTGGTGGCTGGTCGAACTAGGGAGCTGGGGCTGTATTATAGTGTTAGGGTTGAAGAAGAGGGCGTTCACGCCCTTTCCGAAACGGAACGGTTTGCGTTTTACCGCGACCGCCCGTAACGGGTCGACCCGATGGGTCGACCCACGAGTAGCCCGAGCCCCGGTTTTGACCGAAATGACAGGGGTCGACCCCATGGGTCGACCCATCACCTGTTCAGATGGAGATTTTCTTTAATTTGAAGATTTGGAGTACCAAGAAGGATAGGCTCAATTCCCCAATGATTAAAACATATGAAGGTCAAGGAAAAAAGATATATTTAAGGTTTGAATCATTTGGGGAGGATATTTCAAGGAAATGATAGATTGCCTTAGAAGTTTATTAACCATGCTCTCCACAATTCAGATTTCGATTGATCAGCTCCATTGAGATGCACTTATTGAACTCAAAATAGTGTGGCCATAGAAGAGTGTAATGAAAGGGTTCATACATATTTAATAGAAGAAATGTAATTCATACAAAGGTGGAAATTTCACACAATTCAATTTATTGCAATTCAAGCAACATGGTGCATATGTATGAAAAAGGAGACCCATCTAATGCAACAGTATGAATGACACAAATGCAAAATATGCATGCTAGCAACACTAAGTATGATGCAAAATGCAGAGACTCATGAATCAGACTCCTCTATTCTACACACCCCTAACTCTCTCCTAAAAGATGTAAATTTTTCTTCATTTAGCGGTTTGGTAAATATGTCGGCAATTTGATTATTTGTTTCAATGAAATTTATTTCAACATTACCCTTACTAACATGATCTCGAATGAAATGCTGTCTAATTTCGATATGCTTCGTTCTAGAGTGATGAACCGGATTTTTTGACAAGTTTATAGCAGAAGTGTTATCACACAAAATTAGGGTGTTTTTGAAGATGTTATAGTCAATCATTTGTTGTTGGATCCAAAGCACCTGGGCAATGCAACTACCAAGAGCCACATATTCGGCTTCGGCGGTTGACAAAGCCACTGAATTTTGTTTCTTGGAGGCCCATGAGACCATGCATCCCCCAAGAAACTGGCAATACCCGCTGGTGCTTTTCCGGTCTACTTTACAACCCGCATAATCGGCGTCAGAATAAGCAATCAGTTCAAAGCTCGAATTACGCGGAAACCATAAGCCCAAATGTACTGAACCAACAATATATCTAAAAATACGTTTCACAGCCGACGTGTGTTTCTTTCGGATTGGACTGAAATCTCGCACACAAGCAAACTGCAAACTGAATATCGGGCCGGCTGGCAGTTAAATACAACAATGATCCTATCATGCTTCTAAAAAGTTTTTGGTCCACAGATTTACCTTTCTCATCTTGATCGAGTTTGATTGAGGTTGACATGGGTGTGGGTTGAGGTTTCACCTTGCTGAAATTGTATTTGGTGAGCAAGTCTTGAGCATACTTCCTTTGGCATATGAAAATGCCATCCACCATTTGTTTGACCTGCAAGCCCAAGAAGAAGGTCAATTCTCCCATCATACTCATTTCAAACTCACCTTGCATAAGTTTGGCAAATTTTTCACTCAAGGTGATATCAGTAGAACCAAAAATGATGTCGTCGACATATACTTGAACAATTAAAACTTTCTTACCATTTACTTTGGTAAACAAGGTTTGATCAATGTTACCACGTTTGAACCCATTGTCGACAAGGAAAGAACTCAGCCTCTCGTACCAAGCGCCGGGAGCTTGTTTCAAACCGTAAAGCGCCTTGTCCAATTTGTAAACATAATCTGGCTATGCGTGATCTTCAAACCCGGGAGGCTGCTCCACATACACATCCTCCTGTATGAAACCATTCAAAAACGCACTTTTCACATCCATTTGAAAAAGTTTAATATCATGATGGCATGCAAATGCTAAAAGAATTCTCACTGCCTCAAGTCTTGCCACAGGGGCAAAAGACTCATCAAAGTCAATTCCTATCTCTTGGCTATATCCTTTGGCTACTAGCCTGACCTTATTCCTAATTACCACTCCTTGATCATTTAACTTGTTTCGAAAAATCCATTTGGTTCCGATCACGGAGTGGCTTTTAGGACGAGGCACAAGGAACCATACTTTGTTCCTTTGGAACTGGTGTAGTTCATCCTGCATAGCTAAGATCCAGGAATTGTCCTTTAAGGCTTCATCAATAGAGTGCGGTTCAAATTGAGAGAACAATGCAAGATAATCCAAATTGTCAACTTCTCTTGATGAAGATCGAGTTTTCACTTTATCTTCTACATTACCAATCACATTCTCGGGAGGATGGCTTTTGTGGAAAGTCCACTGCTGAGGAAGCTGCTGTCCTTGTTGATTTTCATCATCCTTGCTTTCTGATCCTTCTCCTAGAGTTGCTTGACCTTGCGCTGCCTTTGGTGGGATCTCTTCACTGGTTTCTTCTTCTTCATCCTGCAATTTTGAGTTTTTATCAACATTCACATTGCATGACTCATCTACAATAACATGAGGGCTCTCTTCTACTACAAGAGTTCTCAGGTTATAAACCCGATATGCTCTAGAAGCAAGAGAGTACCCAAGAAAAATTCCACTATCACTTTTTGCATCGAATTTGCCCAAATCAGATTTTCCATTATTAAGAATATAGCAAATTGATCCAAATGGTTTCAAGTGAGAGATATTGGGCTTCTTACCTTTGAAGAGTTCATATGGGATTTTTCTCAAGATTGGTCTTACCATAGCTCGGTTTATGATGTAGCATGCCGTGCTAACGGCTTCCGCCCAAAAATACCTAGGAAGGTTGTTCTCGCTTAGCATTGTCCGAGCCATCTCAATGAGGGTTCTGTTCTTTCTCTCCACGATGCCGTTTTATTCTGGAGTTCTTGGTGCTGAAAATGTATGCGAGTATCCGTGCTTCCTACAAAATTCATCAAAATCAGTGTTCTCGAACTCCTTACCATGATCACTTTGAATTCTCTTGATGGAACATCCTTTCTCAATCTCCACTTTCCTGCAGAAACCTTCGAACTCCTTCAAAGCATCATTTTTATGTGACAAAAAGTACACCCAACAAAATCGTGAGAAGTCATCTACAATAACAAACCCATATAACTTGCCACCTAGACTGAGTTCTACTAGGTCCAAACAAATCAATATGAAGAACTTCAAGGGGCCTAGTGGTAGTCACATCATTCTTGCTTTTGAAAGAGGCTCTTGTTTGCTTACCTTTGCTGCATGCCTCACATACTTTATCTGGTTCAAACTTCAGCTTTGGCATCCCAACAACTAAGTCATTTCTGGACAACTTTGAAAGAACATTAAAACTGGCATGTCCAAGACGGCGATGTCACAACCAAGCATTGTCAGAGTTATTTGCAACTAAGCAAAGATTATTGTGTGATGTGTCATCTAAGTCTATCATATATACATTATTTTGTCTAACGCCTATAAACATTATTTCCTGTGTAGTTTTATTTACAACAGTGCAGTGCGTGGAGTCAAAAATCACATTGCGTCCTTTATCACAAAGTTGACTTATACTAAGTAAGTTATGATTGAGACCTTTAACCAACAAAACATTTTCCACACTATGAGGAGATCCCTTACCAATCTTACCTTCTCCAACGATTTTTCCTTTGTCTTTGCCCCCGAAGGCAACAAGTCCACCATCCTTTTCCTTGAGGTCTGCAAAAATTTCTTTGTTCCCGGACATGTGTCGCGAGCATCCACTATCGAGGTACCATTTGTTTCTTTGAGCCTTCATGCAGATCTACAAATCATCAAAACAAGAAGACTTCTATGATTTTGGTACCCAAGCTTGCTTGGGTCCATATCGGTTAGAAGCTCTTGATCTATTCACCCACATTGATTTTCTTGCAAATTGTTTCTCATCAGCCAACATTAACCTACATGTATACATGGTGTGACCATACATTCCACAGTAGAAACATGAACCAACCTTTTTGTTAAGATTCCTTTTCTTATAATCATTCACGAATGGTTTGTGAACCGGAATGTATTTCTCACTCTTTTTATATGAAGAACTTGATGAAGATGAAGCATTAGCATTCACAAAGGAAGTTTGAGTTTTGTTTTCAAAAGCTTTCTGGTTGCATGGCTCATGACCTAGTCCTTCCTTTCTAAAATTCACTCTCATTCCTAGCATGGTGTCTAGATTCTGCTTTCCTTTGACAAATCTAGCTAGTGATTCTTTCAGATCTTTCACCTCACCCATTAAAACCTCTTTTGCTTCTTCAAGTTCCATTTTATGCTTTTCCAAGGCTTGCACTTTAGCATTCACTTCTTCAATGGCTTTCATGGATTTTTCATCATTTAGTTGTTCTTCTTTTAAACATGTTAGTTCTTCTTCAAACAAAATAACTTTGGAATTGAGCATTTCATTGTCGTAAGATATTGTTTCAAGCTTGGATGATAATTCAGCACATTTCAGACATGGAGATTCATTTGATATGCTTTGGTCAATCTTTTTCTTTAACATTATGTTTTCAGACTTTAGCTTTTTACATTTTTCATATAAGGTTTCATAAGCAATTTCCCATTGTTCACATGAGAGATCTTCAGTTTCAGAATGTACCTCATTGGAGTCTTCATCATCCGCCATTAGACACAATGTTTGGACAAGCTCGTCCAATTCATCTTCCGATTTGTCTTCGGTGTCATCCTCATCGCTCCAAGTCGCCACCATTGCCTTAGGCTTCTTGAACTTCCCTTTCTTGAGTTTTTTCTGAAGTTCGGGACACTCTCCACGCATGTGCCCTGGTTTTTTACATTCATAACAAATGATTTCTTCTTTCTTGCTGCTTTCTCCCTTCCTTGGAATCATCTTCCTTGGCGCTCTTCTGAATGGAGCTCCTGCTCTTCTGGACCTTCTAATGAATTTTCTGGCCCTTTGTGTTATCATGGCCACCAGCTCTTCATCCTCACTGTTTGAACCAGATCCATCTTCACTGTCATCCGATCTTTGGAGGTTGGTCTTCAAAGCCATGCTTGAGATCGGCTTCTTTTTCTTGACATCTTCCTCATTCCTTTTTATGTTCATCTCATAGGTCATTAATGACCCAATTAGCTCATCAAGCGTCAGAGTACTAAGGTCCTTTGAGTCTTCAATGACCGTGGCCTTAGTATGCCACTGTGGTGAGAGGGACCTTAATACCTTCCTCACAAGATCTTGGTTGGAGTATTCCTTCCCAAGTGCCTTCAGCCCGTTGGTGATCTCCAACAATCTAGCAAACATTTCTGAAATGTTTTCATCCGGCTTCATCATGAATAATTCGTAGTCCCGGACGAGCAAATTCGCTTTAGTCTCCTTCACTTCCGATGTTCCTTCATACATTAAACGAAGTTTGTTCCACATTTCCTGTGCGGAAGCACACATCGAAATTCGTGAGTACTTGTTTGGATGAATTGCACATTGAATTATATTCGTAGCTTTGAAATTAGCTATGCACTTCTTGATATGTTCTTCTCCCCACTCTTCCTCTTTAGGAGGCAATTGATATGGACCACTACTAATAACATGCCAAATTTCAAATTTCTGAGCCCTCGGGAATACATACATCCGATTCTTCCAATATGAGTAATTCGACCCATCGAAGAACGGAGGTCTATGTATAGAGTGCCCTTCGGGCATCAGCCCCTTGTTTGCCATTTACTGGATCTTACTCTAAGATCGTGAGATCAGTAAAAAATCAGAGACCGGGCTCTGATACCAATTGTTGTCCCCGGTAGATGGCAATCAAGAGGGGAGGGGTGAATTGATTGGCAATAAAAATTTCAACTACAAACTTTTGCAATAGATGTAATGGAAGGATAATAAATGAAGTACACTCTTCTCACCTGTTGATGATAACACACGAACAGCGGAAATATATAGAAATCTGAGAAGTCGAGATATGAACGACACTCCGTTCGACAAGAAGCCCACTCGTGAAAGAACGTAGAAGCAAACCACAATGAACAAGAGGATTTTAGGGGGTTTGGGTTCACAACAGTGTCCCCTACGTCCACCCCTCACAGAGTGAGGATTGCTTCCACTAAAGAGTGAAAACCCACACACATACGCTGTGCAGCACACAGCCACACACACACACACGTGCGCTGCGACCAGCAAACGCGCACACACACAGTATTTCGTTCAATAGAAAAGTAATCAGATATACAATGATCTTTCAAAACTGAAATAGAATGAACAGGGTATATGCAATAAAGATCTTGAGGTCTCCAGAAATCCCCCTTTCAGACGATGACCCAGCTGAGGTTCTTCATTTCTTGGTCGATGATGCAAGATGTAGACAGATCTTCAAGATGTAGCCCGGATGTTGATGTGCAGCTCGAGATTCAAGTTGCCCAGCTTCAAATGAGGAAGGAAAGCTCCTGTTCTTGCTCAGGATGCATCTAATCAGCAAGGGGATCGGCCTATCTTCGAAGTAGATAGCTTCTTATTCGCGTTTTGAGAGGCTCCCCACGAGCTTTCTTCTCCTACAAGACCAAAAGCTGATCAGCTGATCAGTTCGAATATGCCTCCTTTTCTCCCTTTTCTATGGTCGCCCTAATCATTGGTTTTATAGTCCCAAGGAGAGGGGACACGTGTAGCAAGATGGGAGTCTCGGATCTCCCAACATTAGGGCAAACGAGGAACAAAAACGGCGGCCACGAAACGGATCTCGAACCGGACTGGCGATCCGTAACTCCAGGGGTCGACCCATTGGGTCGACCCACGAAACACGGGACAAGGATGCCCGATGGTGGAAATTTCCAGGGGTCGCCCAATGGGGTCGACCCATAGCGCACAGTGTCAAAAACCAAAAAACTGTGAGTAACCCGAGGGGTTCGGGTGCCAAAAAGGGTCGACCCACGCGAGTAAATGCTAAAAACTGAAGACCCGAGTGTTCGGGATCACCTAGGGGTCGACCCATGGGGTCGACCCATGAACAGCTTCTCAACAGAAAGAAGGAAATGAGCTAACAGCCATCAAGCATGTTAATCAATCCTATGAGCTGGTTATAAACAAGGATTAACCCTTGGGGTCAACCCATGACAATTATGAAAGAAATCAACTATTAAAGGGTAAGGTTTTGTTTGGATCTCACCAATCATCCTTCAATGATTTAGGAAGTTAGCTTCATTCCATATTTCTGTAAAAACACAAAATTGGAGTTAGATTGAAACTTTGACAAACAGAATCTAAAACACTTACTTAAAGAGAGATGATCTTGATCTTGCAAAAATACCTCCTCCGACATCATTAGTGGATCATGAACTAAGAAGCAAAAAGTAATTACATAGTAAAGCAGTTCAAGATGAGTTTGATTAAATTTATTCATTCAACAAAAGTTCTAGTCTAATATAGTGTTTGGTCATCATCAAAATCCAACAAATAGAACATTCACGCAGGGGGTTCAACAAGATGTGCCATCAATTTCTAAAGCATTCTTAGGAGATACAGAAGTTACCATTTAAAACATGGGTCAATAATCAAATGAACTCCATTGCAACTACCTGAGTTCTAACCAGTAATCATTCAAGTGACAGACCTTTATATGTAGGACATCGATGAATCAGGTCATTTTAATGCTCTGGTGGTGAGGATCTTTGCTACTAGCTGGATGCAATTAGGCCCGGCAATTATCTGTTTAAAATTCAAATCAAATTTGAATTCGTATTCGTTTAATAGGATAATTATCCGAATAAAATATCCGACGGATAATTTAATCGGATATCCGATTATTAATCGGATACGAATTCGGATATTAAGATATCCGTGTTGGATATTATCCGACCGATTATGAACCCTTAGATAAAAATCTAAGGATACACATTCTATAAATATGAACCCTTAGATAAAAATCTAAGGATACACATATTCTATATATAATTAACTCAAACCTTAATATATTGTTTGATTACTCTTTTTTATCCTTTTTTGTCTCAAAATATAATTTAAAAATAAGAAATCTACTTACACCCATTTGGTAAGTTCTCTCCTATTTTTTAGGATGAAGTCTAATCTTTTAATAACATCTCCCAAAATAAAAATAATTTACACTCTTTTTTTTAGAAAACAACATACGACTCACCTCTAAGTAGGCCTAGTAATTATCCGTTTAAAATTTGAACCGAATTCGAATTCGTATTAATCCGATAATTATCCGAATAAAGTATTGGATGGATAATTCGATTATTAATTGGATACGAATTCGGATATCACACTATCCGCTCCGTATCTGATCCATTTACAGGTCTAGATGCAATGCAAAACTAATGTTATGGTTGTTGTGCCCCTTAGGCACAAACATGTGCTATGTGTTTTGATGATAGCAATGCTGTTTTGTTTTGATGATAGCAACACAGTGTGTGATTTGGATATTGTTCTGATAGCAACATGAACATGAATGATTTTGATATGATGATGGCATGTTGGTTTGAATGCATTATTCTGTTTATATAGATTGCATTGATGTGGTTCTGTGCACATTGCATTTTCCTGTTTGCATTACTGCATTCATCACTTCTATCAGCATAGTCTGGACTGAAGTGGGTCGACACCCCTTCTTGATGGGTCGACCCCCCGAGAGAGCATGTCTATACACTGTGTCCAGAACATCTTTAACTCTGTACATTGCATTCATTCATGCTTTGGAGTCTGCACATTCATGTGCACAGTTCATGGACCAAGTCTAGACATTGTTGCATTGCTTTCACTGCATTGCATTGGCTAAAGTGTGTACAGAGCTGCTTGCATCGTTCATAAAGTCCATACATTCACTGAAGCTTGCTTAGCTGAAGTGTGTACATTGCACTGCATGACTTGAAGTCTGTACATCGCATGGGTGCTTCATGCTAAGTCTATACAGGCTAAGTCTGTCGGTCTTGTGACTTATGCATTCATCAAGTCTATACGCTGGAGGACGAAGTCTATACAGCGTCTCACGTTGCAGTCAGCAAGTCTGTACAGTGAGCGTTTCATTGGTGAAGTCTGTACACTCACCAGTTGAACTTCATAAGTCCATACATTGGACTGTGCACTTGTGCATCACGTTAATGTCTATACATTGTGCATCGTCTCAATTTGCGTCTCATGCCAAGTCTGTACATCACTGTAGCTGCATCGTCTTGGTCATCGTCTCACTCGAGTAAGTCTGTACATCGTTTCACTGTTAAAGTCTATACAGACTTCAGCGTCTCATGCAGCGTCTCTGTTGAAGTCAAAGTCTGTACAGCCCTTTCGCTTGGCAAGTCTATACATTGGTTCAGACTCTTCAAAGTCTGTACATTGGGCCTTCAAACTTTTGAAGTCCATACACTGTCTCACTCACATCTTCAAGGGTGATTGAGCATCGTGAAGTCTGATTGAGCACTGTGAAGTCTATTCAGTGAATGAGCATTGTAATGTCTATACATTGGTTAGGCTCGATCATGCAGCGTTCATTTCATGTCTATACACTGAGGATGCTGAAGGCTTTCAAGTGTATACTCTCTCATGTTGTTCATACTTGCTGTATTGATATCTATAAGTCTACACATTGCTGAATGTTCTTCAAAGTCTGCATAGTGAAGTCCATACACTGCACTCGAGTTCACAGTGTCTTCATGAAGTCTATACATCGGTCTTCACCTCAAGTTTGTACAATCATTTGTGGACAAGTCTTCACATCGTGAAGTCTATACACTCAACTCCTTCACATCTTGCAAAGTCTGTACATTGCATCCATCGGTCGTGCATTCAAGTCTTTCACAAGTCTGTACATCAGACGTGCATGCTCGCCTGTCCCCCCGGATGCTCTCCTGGGACCGAGTATGCCCTCCAGTGACTGCTAATGCTTCCCTAACTTTGAGGATGCTCCCCTGGAGCAGCGATTGCTCCCCAGAGACAGCATGTGCTCGACATGCTCCCCTGACGCTGGTGATGCTGTCCAGAGGCCCTAGATGCTCCCTTGAGACTTCATATGCTCCCGTGCGAGAACGCACTAGTCTCTGGGTATTTAAAAGAATTCTATTACATGCATTCCCTTTCACCAAGTCTATACAATGCATTTCATTTTACAAAGTGTCGACACCAAGTTGATAATCCGATACTCTGTCTGGCAGGTGTCTGGCACGTGATCCAAGGAGCTGAGATGCTGACACGTGGCAGAGTCTATTGGGCGGGAAATGTGGAGGCCACACGTGCCCAGTGCTGCCCTTGCTCGAGCTGCTATAAAGGGTAGTCTCCGTTGTCTGAAGGAGGTAGATCGAATTGGCGAGAGGTGAAGTCCATACAGAGAGCCACGATCCAGACAGAGAAGAGAAAAGAAGAGAAGAGCAGAGAGTGAAAGAAAAGGCAGAAGTGCAGAGACTTCGATCCAGCTGAAGAGAGCAGAGAGTGAAAGAAAAGGCAGAAGTGCAGAGACTTCGATCCAGCTGAAGAGAGCAGAAGAAGAGTGAAGAGAGCAGAAGAAGAGAAGAGAGAAAAGAGAGATAGAGAGCTATCGAGAGAAGAAGAAGAGAATGAAGTAGAGGAGAGATAGTGAGATCGAGAGAGATCTGCATTCACTGGACCGTGGATCAAATCCAGGCCAGCCAGCTCTTAGGAGTCACATTCGTGCTTTCATTATTTACAGCTTTCAGTTGCTGTTGCTACTTGTTTTCATTTTCCTCTATACATTTCTTCAAGCTGTTTGTCAGCGGAGCAAGCTGTGAGGCTCAGCGTTTGCAGTGGAGGATTCCACTGGACGGCCAAGCTGTATTGCCCAGCGGTTTGCAGAGGTGCTGCCTCAGGACGGGTAAGCTGTAATCCCCAGCGGTTTGCAGTGGTGGATTCCACTGGACAGCAAGCTGTGTTGCTCAGCGGGCGAGGAGGATTCTTCGGACGGCAAGCTGTGTTGCCCAGCTGATGTATGGCAAGCTGTGATGCCCAGCTGTTCAAGCTGTGAGTCAGCAGGAAGTCACACTCGGGTTGAGTGTGGGGTGGATGTAGGTCTGCTGGACCGAACCACCTAAAAACCTCTGTGCAGTGGTTTGATTTCTTCATCTGTTTTATTGCTTCGGCTAGATGCTTGCTTAGGGGCGCTTTGGTTTGATGTTCTATAAGTGTTCATCTATTTACTGCGCACACTATATGTTTGACTGTGGTTTGATTTCTTTTATCTGAATTCGCTAGATGAATGCTAGGAGCGCCTCAATTGGTTTTTTTTCGTCTGATGCTCTAAGGCACAAGCTCCTTTGATTTGATACAGTCTACAGTTTAGACTTGCTTAGGTTCGCTCTATATATCTGCAATTGTTTTTAATTCCGCATCTCTGATTGCTTAAGATTTAGTTTGAACGAAATTTTTTAAAGGACATATTCATTCACCCCCCCCCCCCTCTGAATACTTGCACCGAACCCAACACTTGGTATCAGAGCGGGTCTCTGATCTATCAGATCTAACAATCTGCAGAGGATCCTGCTAGTTTTGGTGCACATCAGAGTGGGCTTCTTGTGCTCGTTGACTTGTTTCACTATCCTACCGATTTACTTTGATCATCTGGTTTAGCGCATTTCTGTTTGGTGCATTTCATAGTGTGCTTTTTGTGTTAGTTATTTTGTTTCTCCGACTTAGTGCCTTGCCTTGCTCATTTGGTCTAGGTCCTTCAGTTTTTCTGTGCTTTCAGATTGTTTGCAATGGAACCAATCGCGCTGAAGGATAGCTCCATCAAAGCAAACAGATCCAGCCACAGTGAATCATTAAGCGAGAAAAGCAGTCTCTCGCGGTCTGAAATTGATGGAGACATTGAAAGGGTGACCAGTGAATTCAGGAAATTTTTGAGAGAAAGAGAAGGAAAGCTTGGTGAAGGCAGAAAGCAAACAAGGTATAATTCTAATCCTGCCAAGAATATTGACGTTAACATCTGCTACAAATGCAGGAAGGCTGGCCACACGAAGGCTGACTGTCCAGAATTCTCAAAACTCAAAGGGAACACCGAAGACAGTGATGAAGAAGGAGAAAAGTCCATATGCTTAATGGCCAACCGGGGAAGTGATGATGAGGAAACCTCATCTCAGGTAAGCTCCGGATCAGATGGAGTTTCTTTTGATGAATTGATAGTGATGTATGAAAATCTGTTTAAAGTGTCCAAGAAATTGAAATATGAGAATAAAAAGTTGAAAAAGAAATGTGATAGAATAAATCTGAAAGATTCCTGTGAAAACTGTCCAAATATGAAAAAGTCTTATGAAACATGTATGTTAGATGTTCAGAATTTCCAGGAACAAAATGGTTCTCTAAAACTTGAAAATCAAGCATGTTTGGATAAGATATCAGAACTTGAGAATCAGCTGAATGAAAAGACAAATGGATATCTAAAAAGCATGCAAGAACTGACTGAAGTTAATTCTGAATTGGATAAATTGAAACTTGAAAATGAAGAATTTCAAAAGAAAATTGAAAATCTTATGGGTAGAATAAATGAAATCAATGGGAAGGCTTCACATTCTTCTTCTGCTAAATTAAATTGTAAAATGTGCTCAGCATTAAGAGAACGTAATGAAGATCTCTTTAGTGAGAATGAATGGCTAAACAAACAAACTGCCTCACTTAAAGAAGATCACAAAAATCTGCTTGCTGAGAAAATTAAAGCAGTAGAAAGAGAAGAGAAACTGATTGAAAAACTGAAGCAAATGTCTGGAAGAGAAAGATGTGCTGGAAATGAAATTGATGCTAAAAATCTTGAGGAAGAAAACAATGAACTGAAGGATGAAATTGAAAAACTAAAGTTGTTAAACACTGGTTTGTCTGAAAGACTTCTCACCATAGAAAAAGGAAAAGGTGTCCATGATGAAGAATCACAAACTTTGATCAATCTGGAACAAGAAGTTGAGAAGTATAAAATTGCAAATAAAGTCTTAAGTGAATGTGTAAATTGCAGTGAACAGGAGATAGCCAGTTATGAGCTTCATATAGCATCCTTGGAAAATAAAATTCATGACCTGGAAAACTCAGCATCCAAGTTTGCAAAAATTGAAAGAAAAATAAAAACTGTTGTGAAAAGTGAGGATAAGGATTTAAAGGGGGGACCAAATTGCACTTCTGATGTCAAGAACATCACTAAAAGCCAGCTATACAACACCTTTGTGCAAGGTTCAGATGTAGCTAGTACTTCAATGCAATCCCCAAAACAAAATGAAAATCTGAAATCATCTTCATCTGTATTTCAGTTCAAAGCCCAGGAAAATGAAAAGCAAACAAAAATTGTGAAAGGGGGCAATAAATTGAAAAAGAGTGGTCAATTGAATAAAGTCAAAATTGTCCCTGCATGTGATGTGAATTCTGCTAGCAGTGTGGAGTCTGATAGACTGACACATGTCACTCACAATTCATCCACTCACTCACATGCATCAGAGAAGAAATTATCATGCTATTATTGTGGCAAGAAAGGGCATATCATGGATGATTGCAGAATACTGAAAGAAGATGAGCATGCTAGTAAAACATTGCATAGAAATCATGCCACTAAGAAATCTAATGCATCATGTTATTATTGTGGTAGGCGTGGTCATTTAATGAATGCATGTTTCAAATTGAAAGAAGATAACAATGTGAATTCTAGATCTTTTGCACATGCTCATGACCCACATAGACACAGATCTACTTTAGGCCAGCATACTATCTGTTTCACTTGCAACAAGCCTGGGCATAAGGCTAATGATTGCTGGTCAGGAAATCATTGAGGTAAAAATGAATCAAGAAGCAAGCATTTTAAATGCTTCGAATGTGGTAAGTATGGGCATGCAGTCAATAACTGCTGGCATGTTCAGGGAAATAGATTGACTTCTAAATCTGTGAAATTCCCTGCTTTCTATGATTCTGATAGAAATAACTTGAGTGATAAAAAGAAAAACTTTGTATGTTTTGAATGTGGAAAACCTGACCACCGAGCTTCTGAATGCTGGTGGGCAGGTAATGGTAAGTCAAAATTTCATGCATATAACAGAACACTTCATGCTCATAATCATAGGTCTCATGCTGCTGTTGACATGCACCATAGAACCAGAAAATCTGTTATATCATGTAGATATTGTGGAAAGATTGGTCATTTCATGAATAACTGTCACCTAATGGAATTTGATGATCACATTGCTAAAAGACTGTTTAGAACACCTGTTAGGGCTAATGCAGGACCCAAGGCTGCTTGGGTCCCTGCAGGATCAAATTGATTGACATGCTGCAGGTGTGCCTTGGTGGGAGAAATAAAAGGGGTTAACCAAGGCACTCAACAAGAAAATCCCAGGATACTCCATTTCAGGTCAGTTCTGAACTTTGCTTTAAAACTCATCATCTGAATTTGTGAGTATGAAAAAATGTGAACTTCATGTTGATCTGCTTTTCTGAATTTTGATGATCTCTTCATGTCTAGCTGATCAATCTGCATTCCAGACTCAGCTACTGAGTTTTACTCTGCACATATCTGATGCTCTTCTCTTGCTATATGGTGAACTGAATTTGAATGCTTCTTTAGTGTATTCAGTTGATGCACTATATAGACTTTGTGTCAATGCATGTGTTTTGTGTCAGTGCAATGCATGCTTGTTGTTGAATGCATGTAAGACTGCTTTATGTTGCATTATCATGCATAACTCTGGTATGTCAAATGGTAAGTTACCAAAAGGCAGGGAAATCTGCCCGGAGGTTCCTATCATGTGTGAGATGGTCTTTGAGACCAGGCTCTCCGCCTAGTACCATGGGTCCAGTCTTCATGTAGAACAGTGCATTGCATCATATTTTTTTAAAAAAAAAATCTGAAAAAGGATAAAAATGTTCATGACTTGGATGCATAAACCTGAATTGATTGCGTACTTGCCTCATGTATCCTTGGTGCATAGTCTGCATGTAGAACAATGTGTTGCATAGCATAATCTTTGCATCATGGTGTCAGGGGGAGCTGTGAATTTAGTTCAATTCTTGAATCCTATTTACTCCTCATTGTCCCCATTCAATTGATTCATATCTTTTGACATCAGATGCCATTGGACCATAATGCTTATTGCTATCTTTTCCCTATCATTTTCACTGAACAACAGTTCTGTATCTGGTTTAGTACATTGAGTTGTGATTATTTCAATTGTTCTTTTATAAGAATCACTCTTACAAATTGAAAAGAACTAAATGTTTAACCTTTATAAATTGGAGAGTTAAGTGTCTGCACTTCAGAATTTGAGATAAAAGAAAACTTTTATAGCTCTTAATCTTTGTCTCATGGCTAAAATAGAAAAAGTTTTTTGTAATGCCTAAATGTTTTGAACTGGAAATGTCTTGAACAGATGAATACAAGTATGTAATGATTTCTTAAACAATCACTCTAAAAGAAATAAGGGCAGCAGTAAATAAGATCACAAATGTAAAGAACTGAACATTGTGACAGAGCAATGGTTGATTGCACTGAGAAACTGTGAACTCCTCCAAAGAAGCAGGAAAATTCACATGTCATGAAGTGCTTTAGACTATCTCTGTTCATAGGATCAAATCTATAGGGGGAGTCCTCACCAAGTAACTGGGGGTACTGGCCTCTGATCAAGGTGTGCCCTTAATGTCAAAAGTGAAGACTATTCTTTGTAGGTCTTGATCTGAAATAGGTCTCGTAGTTTATGCCTAGTAACTAGGGGTACCTGCCTCTGATCAAGGTGTACACCTAATGTCAACAGCATAAATGCCACAGATCTACTCACTTAGTTCAGTTTCAGAAAAATTGAAAAATGAAAAACAAACTGCTGTAACCCTTTGAAATCAAAAGTCAATGAGTGAAAATTATTTTTCTCAATACATATTCAAGTTGCCTTTCCTGAAATTACATGTTTAATCACAAAAGGGTATTATCTCTGACTTATCTATTAATACCATGTGGCTTAGATTCATTACTATAAATGGAATCTAAAACTCTTTTTCAGGGGTCGGGTGTTTTACTCTAGATTTATCACTGTTAAACCTGAATTTTTCAAAATTGTATGTTGCTGATTCTTATACTTTAACAGTTGTTTATAATCATGCTCTTTTCTGAACTTATGCTTATGATGTTGTCAAGTGACCCTCCTACCTTATCTACCTTTGAATTATCTGTCCATATTCCTTCTCAAAGGGGGAGCAATTATTTAGGGGGAGAACCAGTTCAGGGAGAGTCATACCTTCAGGGGGAGTTTATTGCACTATGGTCATTTACATGCATAATGCACTTTGCACTGTTTTTCTCTTTTTGATTATGTCAAAGGGGGAGAAAATTTTTGTGTGTGACTCACTGTCACAGTGTGTTGCCATCATCAAAAAGGGGGAGAATGTTGTGCCCCTTAGGCACAAGCATGTGCTATGTGTTTTGATGATAGCAATGTTGTTTTGTTTTGATGATAACAACACAGTGTGTGATTTGGATATTGTTCTGATAGCAACATGAACATGAATGATTTTGATATGATGATGGCATGTTGGTTTGAAGGCATTATTCTGTTTATATAGATTGCATTGATGTGGTTCTGTGCACATTGCATTTTCCTGTTTGCATTACTGCATTCATCACTTCTATCAGCATAGTCTGGACTGAAGTGGGTCGACACCCCTTCTTGATGGGTCGACCCCCCGAGAGAGCATGTCTATACACTGTGTCCAGAACATCTTTAACTCTGTACATTGCATTCATTCATGCTTTGGAGTCTGCACATTCTTGTGCACAGTTCATGGACCAAGTCTAGACATTGTTGCATTACTTTCACTGCATTGCATTGGCTAAAGTGTGTACAGAGCTGCTTGCATCGTTCATAAAGTCCATACATTCACTGAAACTTGCTTAGCTGAAGTGTGTACATTGCACTGCATGACTTGAAGTCTGTACATCGCATGGGTGCTTCATGCTAAGTCTATACAGGCTAAGTCTGTCGGTCTTGTGACTTATGCATTCATCAAGTCTATACGCTGGAAGACGAAGTCTATACAGCGTCTCACGTTGCAGTCAGCAAGTCTGTATAGTGAGCGTTTCATTGGTGAAGTCTGTACACTCACCAGTTGAACTTCATAAGTCCATACATTGGACTGTGCACTTGTGCATCACATTAATGTCTATACATTGTGCATCGTCTCAATTTGCGTCTCATGCCAAGTCTGTACATCACTGTAGCTGCATCGTCTTGGTCATCGTCTCACTCGAGTAAGTCTGTACATCGTTTCACTGTTAAAGTCTATACAGACTTCAGCGTCTCATGCAGCGTCTCTGTTGAAGTCAAAGTCTGTACAGCCCTTTCGCTTGGCAAGTCTATACATTGGTTCAGACTCTTCAAAGTCTGTACATTGGGCCTTCAAGCTTTTGAAGTCCATACACTGTCTCGCTTACATCTTCAAGGGTGATTGAGCATCGTGAAGTCTGATTGAGCATCGTGAAGTCTGATTGAGCACTGTGAAGTCTATTCAGTGGATGAGCATTGTAAGGTCTATACATTGGTTAGGCTCGATCATGCAGCGTTCATTTCATGTCTATACACTGAGGATGCTGAAGGCCTTCAAGTGTATACTCTCTCATGTTGTTCATACTTGCTGTATTGATATCTATAAGTCTACACATTGCTGAATGCTCTTCAAAGTCTGCATAGTGAAGTCCATACACTGCACTCGAGTTCACAGTGTCTTCATGAAGTCTATACATCGGTCTTCACCTCAAGTCTGTACAATCATTTGTGGACAAGTCTTCACATCGTGAAGTCTATACACTCAACTCCTTCACATCTTGCAAAGTCTGTACATTGCATCCATCGGTCGTGCATTCAAGTCTTTCACAAGTCTGTACATCAGACGTGCATGCTCGCCTGTCCCCCCGGATGCTCTCCTGGGACCGAGTATGCCCTCCAGTGACTGCTAATGCTTCCCTAATTTGAGGATGCTCCCCTGGAGCAACGATTGCTCCCCAGAGACAACATGTGCTCGACATGCTCCCCTGACGCTGGTGATGCCGTCCAGAGGCCCTAGATGCTCCCCTGAGACTTCATATGCTCCCGTGCGAGAACGCACTAGTCTCTGGGTATTTAAAAGAATTGTATTACATGCATTCCCTTTCACCAAGTCTATACAATGCATTTCATTTTACAAAGTGTCGACACCAAGTTGATAATCCGATACTCTGTCTAGCAGGTGTCTGGCACGTGATCCAAGGAGCTGAGATGCTGACACGTGGCAGAGTCTATTGGGCGGGAAATGTGGAGGCCACACGTGCCCAGTGCTGCCCTTGCTCGAGCTGCTATAAAGGGTAGTCTCCGTTGTCTGAAGGAGGTAGATCGAATTGGCGAGAGGTGAAGTCCATACAGAGAGCCACGATCCAGACAGAGAAGAGAAAAGAAGAGAAGAGCAGAGAGTGAAAGAAAAGGCAGAAGTGCAGAGACTTCGATCCAGCTGAAGAGAGCAGAGAGTGAAAGAAAAGGCAGAAGTGCAGAGACTTCGATCCAGCTGAAGAGAGCAGAGAGTGAAAGAAAAGGCAGAAGTGCAGAGACTTCGATCCAGCTGAAGAGAGCAGAAGAAGAGTGAAGAGAGCAGAAGAAGAGAAGAGAGAAAAGAGAGATAGAGAGCTATCGAGAGAAGAAGAAGAGAATGAAGTAGAGGAGAGATAGTGAGATCGAGAGAGATCTGCATTCACTGGACCGTGGATCAAATCCAGGCCAGTCAGCTCTTAGGAGTCACATTCGTGCTTTCATTATTTACAGCTTTCAGTTGCTGTTGCTACTTGTTTTCATTTTCCTCTATACATTTCTTCAAGCTGTTTGTCAGCGGAGCAAGCTGTGAGGCTCAGCGTTTGCAGTGGAGGATTCCACTGGACGGCCAAGCTGTATTGCCCAGCGGTTTGCAGAGGTGCTGCCTCTGGACGGGTAAGCTGTAATCCCCAGCGGTTTGCAGTGGTGGATTCCACTGGACAGCAAGCTGTGTTGCTCAGCGGGCGAGGAGGATTCCTCGGACGGCAAGCTGTGTTGCCCAGCTGATGTATGGCAAGTTGTGATGCCCAGCTGTTCAAGCTGTGAGTCAGCCGGAAGCCACACTCGGGTTGAGTGTGGGGTGGATGTAGGTCTGCTGGACCGAACCACCTAAAAACCTCTGTGCAGTGGTTTGATTTCTTCATCTGTTTTATTGCTTCGGCTAGATGTTTGCTTAGGGGCACTTTGGTTTGATGTTCTATAAGTGTTCATCTATTTGCTGCGCACACTATATGTTTGACTGTGGTTTGATTTCTTTTATCTGAATTCGCTAGATGAATGCTAGGAGCGCCTCAATTGGTTTTTTTTCGTCTTAATGCTTTAAGGCACAAGCTCCTTTGATTTGATACAGTCTACAGTTTAGACTTGCTTAGGTTCGCTCTATATATCTGCAATTGTTTTTAATTCCGCATCTCTGATTGCTTAAGATTTAGTTTGAACGAAATTTTTTAAAGGACATATTCATTCACCCCCCCCTCTGAATACTTGCACCGAATCCAACAATGGTTTCCTTTTTCTGACTCTTATGCCATGTATCAGTCAAAACTACTATTAACTAGGGAGAGAACATGCTTATTAGTGCTCTGCCCATGAATTTGAGAAAACTATTTGTGCATTCCCCTGAAAATGTTTTTTTCTCAACAAATATCTGTTTTAATCAAGAACCATAATCCCCTGAAAATCTATGATTTGTAGGATACAGACACAGGTGTCAAATGTCGACACAGACACATGTCGGGCACTACATATTTCTAAAAATAGGACACAGGGGCACGGAGATAATATATTTTTATATATTTGCATTATATACTATTTATTAAAAATGATATCCTGAAAATAAAGTAAGATAAAATGTTGATCAAATTATGAAGTTTAAAGTTATTATGGTGTTACATTTTTTGTCACCTTTTTTGCCACTGGTCCTGCTGTCCGAATTGAAAATCAGATGACTGGAAAAGATTAACTTAAATTCGGTTCTCCCAAGTTTGGGAGCACAGAAGCTAAGTTCATTATCTCGGCCTTCCAATCTGGCGATTAGACATCTGAAATGATAGTGGTAAAAAGCAAGGTTTGCCGGATTGGTGACCTGGATCGACCCGGACCGGCCAGTAAGGTGCAAGTCAGTCTTTTGTTTTAATACATTAGTGGTACTACCCACTTTCCAAAAAAAAAAAGGTGCGAGTCAGTCTGACTCGGACCATCTCAGACTGGCTAGTGCCGACTCGAAGCTGAGTCGGGCTTATTTGGCCATCTCAGTCTGGCCATGATACAGCACTTCGAGTCAGCCCAATTTGGCCATCCCAGACTGGCCATGATACAGTACGATACGGCCGATACCGTATAAAATTTGGTAAATAATATAGTACTCTGTTACCATAATAGTATTAAAATCGACGAAGCACAGCCAAGCACCCCCTATATTGATAGAAAGTGTTGATGTAGTAACCAAATGCCCCCTTAAATGAAGGACTTCTAATGTAATTTTACTAAATGCAACACACTAGTGCAACCCTTCCCATCTTAACATGAAAAGACAAGCTGAGATCACCATCCTGTCCACGTTGACATGAATCGACATAGGTGTCCATGTTGACACAGCTGGAGAAGTGCCCTTCATCATGTCTCAGTAGTCAGTAGTTGCTGCTGAAAATTCATGGTTTAGAACATGAGAAGCCAGTATTGCAACATTAATGATAGGGATAATTTACCTTTTTTTAACAACTTAGGAACTAGCGAATATTGTGTCCTTTGTACAGGGAAAAATGGACAGACATTTGCTAAATACAATAACAATTTGTTGTGTTTTTAGAAAATCATTTGAATGTCTCAACTTGATATTTGCAACTAAATTTGACTTGTGGAGTAATAAGGACTTCTCGAGTATTCAATCCGTGCAGGATTTTTTGTTTTTTTGTTTTTTGATATTTTACTAGGAGTGCAGGATTATTAATGAATATCATGATTTCTGAATGTTTCTACCATGCTACTTGATTGTTGTCATAATCATCAATCCAATAAATCTCAGTTAATTGGGTTCGGGAATATGGATTCTATCCTGCCATGCTGCTACCTTGTGATACATCTAATACTTTTCTTAGTATACAGTAGCTAATGCATCAGTTTACATTTTCTATATAATGCAGGAAGCTGCTGATTGATGATGCCAGGAAGACATTCACATCTAAACTTCCGAATTCTATAAGGCAAAACCTAATTGACCGCCTTAAATCACTCAGTCGAGGAAAAGCTCTATTGGATGTTTAGGCAGCCAGTTGTAGTGTAACGTAGACCAAAGCTTAGATCCTATTTCATACATTCAGGAGCACTTTTGCAGTTGAAGGCTACATAACATCAGTGAATAGATGCTTGCTTCACATTCTCGGGCTTGCGTTGCTGATGAACAGACATATATTGATGCTTAAGCTCTTTTTTGTGTTTTTCTGTTGCATGCCTGCATATTATGAGATTTTGTCTGCTTCATCCGCCGCATAATGAGTTCAGGTATGCAACTACATTGTTTTATTCTTTTTTTGTTTTGTTGTTTTTAATATCTGAAGATTAAATATTTTCCCATTGATCTGACTTCATATGTATGATTGTCTCTTGTGCTCTTAGGTGCGTACAGAAATTCGAGGATGATCTCATGGCCATGTCTTTTTAGTGGTTCTTTCACCCTCAAGGCTGAAAACTGGTTTACCAGATGAGTAGAGATTCATATTCTTGTGTAAGATATCCTTTTTGACAAAGCAGTTGATCCTTAATTCGATGGCCTCCATTTTTCCCTTTTCAAACATGCGGGATGATGCTTCAATGATATATTAAAATCACTGAGTTAAACAAGTTAGAAGAATTTAATTCTTTTCTTCTAAAGGTGTCTAATGTTATCTATAACCATGATTGTGGACTGTTGGAGACTATGTCTTTGTGAGCTGTAACTTTACGATCTTGCCAATCCTGTAGCATATGACTTCTTATCAAAGATGTTCGCTCTTTGTAGGTCATCTTAATTTTTAAGCAAAGCTTAAACTATTGATTAAGTAAAATTAATGAGCTTTGTGTCATTTCCTTAATCCTGGGCCTTTATAAATTTGATCATCAACCAATTATAAAGAAGAGATATGATGTTATCACTTTCTTTGTTAAACAAGTGAAAAAGTAATATTTCTGTAACTCATTGGAGATGACATGGGTAAACTTTTTGGCAGAATTTTTCACTCAAGCATTTAATGATGGGAGTTTAAGAAATCCCTCCAACTTCTATTGTTTTTATCATTTTGGGATCAGCTCCCTAATTCCAATGCTCGACCCATAACCCATTTGTCAAATTTCAAATGATTGGTTGACCCAACTATAGTTAAACTCTAACCCTACATGAAAAGGAGCTAGATACTTCTGCAAGTCCATCCTCTGTTTTGCCCTCACTCGCTCATAGCCATGAAGTTGTGTCCTGCACATTCAAATCACCATCCAGTAGATTAGGGGTGCTGGTGCCAGGAGGGACTCCCTCTCTATATCTATCTATCTCTCCCTCTCTCTTCTCTGTCTGCCTCTGGCCTGCTGGGAGGGGAGGCGGCGAAGGGATCAGGGGAGGGTGGCAGTGTGGGGTGTTGGTACTTGTGGTCCACATCAAGGATGTTGCAGTTGATGCAAACAAGGGCATCATGACTTGTTTGAGGGTGCAGAAGTGGCAGTAGATGGCACAGCAGTGGCTGAGGGCCTTGATGTCATCAATCCTGTTGAACACCAGCAGCATCACAAAATCAGGTGCCATCCAACCGCCCAATCCCCTCTTGCCCTTCTTAGTATTATCCTTCTCTTCATCCACCACCTCGATGGCTGTGGGTATCCACAATCCCTGTGGGGTGGCAGCAGATCCCCTGATGTTAATAACCCTGCACACATAGACACAGATACACATGGCATATCCATGACCCTGCACGCACAAAGATCTGTAAATTGACAAAAAGATTATAGGGGTTTGGATTAAGTGGATTGATCCCAAATGTGATATATTTTATGGGGCAGTTGCTAAAAATCCCTAGAGAGATTTAATCTGGTGAAACGTTATCCTTTTCCATCTATCTTTCTTTGTTTATTTAACTTTTCTAGGTTCTTCTGAGGTATCATAAAGTCTTTTCTAACTTTTGTGTGTGTTTACAATCAGAAATCATTTTTGTACGATTGCATGTGTGACTGTATCTGCTTCCACTGGTCCAACCGTGCCTCTGGATAACTATTAGCCGGTCAATGCTGTTGATGGAAGTTTTCTACTTCATGTGGACCACTTATCACTATCTTTCTTTAGTGAAAAATACTTCCTATCCTCTGCAAACCAGCACTCTATTACTATTAAACTTTTTTAACGAATGCTTCTTTTGCCTCAGGTAGTTTAATTCCATGTAGATTTTTTATTTAAAATTTATCCTTTTGTTTTCCTTTTTCTTGGATGACGAAGTTTATCCTATTTTTTTTTAGAAGCCAAAACACATACAGATATATATATGAACCAAAGTTTGACTGTAGTTTTTGTGGAACATGCATCTATGTTATTTGTATGAGAGGGTGAGAGAGTGTGCTTGCCAGGTTTGTAATGTACACTCTCAGAACTCTTGCTTTTTTTGTTTTGTGGGGGGTGTCACACTGTCTCAGTGTGTGGAGATTTTTGTACAGGAATCTTTGGGGCAGACATCTTTATACATGTATATCCCTTCTTTCATTTAATACCATTGTGGTACCATCTACTTTCCAAAAAAAAAAAGGTGCAGACTCATCATGCTCGATTCATTTCCAGTTCATTGCAAGCAAGGACATCTGTGAGCTATTGGTGGACAGGGTGACATGCACAGTGGAAGGTGGTGCAGCTGGTGCTGTTGCACACACTAGGCTGCTGGGGCACCATTGTGCAAACACTGCATCACATGTCATAATGCATGCTGGTATCGGACCCCACACTATAGCAGCAGCATGACCAGCTGCTATGCATGCCAACAGAAGGTGCTGTCTGCTGCCTATGTGCTAAGCAGGTCAGTGGTTGCTGGGGCTGGTGGTGGCTGGACTGGTGTGCAAAGGGGCGGTGGGCATGGGCAAGAAGAAAGAGGGCAGCAGACTGGTATTGTTGAACTGCTGTCAAGAGTGGCAGCAAACTGGGTTGATAGTGCTTGGGCGGGTATTTTGAAATTGGGTTTGGATTCAGAACTTTTAGCCTGAACATTATCTTGAATACACCTCCAAAAAAAACATTAGATTGAATACAAAAGACATATCTTTGATTGTCAGATTTGGGATGATCATGGTGATTCAGCCAGGTCAGTGGATCCACCATTCTACAGCCCATTAATCAGATCTCGTATCTGATAAATAATGAGATCTGTATGTTCTATGGTTTCCTTTCTCTACGGTGGGGATTTTCCCTTCAAGTACCCAATGACTACGGATGGTGACCATGTGGAGTTGGGAGGCAGCATACTGCTCAAGTTGATGGCTTGGGTGTGAGTGGAACTGGTGAAGGACATGTGTGAGCTGTTGACCTACCTTGTGAGGATTGAACCTCAGCCACAAGTGGCATGGAGGATCTTTAGAGGATCTTTGATGGGGGTGAAGTGAAAACATCAGATGCTCAATGGCTGACCCTCTTCTTTTGCAAGATCTCTGGAGGCTCCCACCTCCCTTTGACTGGAGGAGGCTGGGGCTGCAGGAGCTGTCGTGGATCGTGCCTGAGGGGAGGGCCACCAACAGTTACGAATCCCCACTTGCCCAACAACTCCAGCAGTGCTGGCAAATCCTTAGTGTCAAGGCAAGCCTGGGCCTTGCTAACCTTGGGGATATAAGATGAGCACTAGCTAGCTAGTCCAAAGGAGGGTTCTGTGCTTGGTTCAAACTTCAAAGTAGGGGTGGCTACATTGTCAGAGCTCGAGGCCACACTTATTGTGACTAAGATCTGGGCCTTATGAATTATAGTTGCACAGATGTTGAAGAGAAAGGGCTCTGCTCTGAGCGTCGACATTTGATCCCGTAACAGAAAATCTCAGCATTAGGGATGCAAGGGTGGGTGAAGTCACTGGCACTACTTTTCGATATCTGTCTGAATGTCTTGATTGAGGATATCCAGCAAGTGGCTAGTGAGTTGGGGAACAAAGATACAAGAAATCTATTTTTTGCAGGACTGGGTAAAGGGCACCTAATTGCAAAGGTTTTTAGGGGTGGACGGGATTTTGTTTTGGGTAAAGATGTGGGATTTTGTGTGTGAGGGGGGGGGGGGATGAAATTTCAGGGGCTTGTATTGATTAGGTCGGGAGGGGGTTTGGAAAGTGAGGTCCTGTTCACTTTGTAATTTTGTTTTCTACTTTCAGAAAGAAGAGGAATATGATGTCAGGCTCATGTTGATACATGTATTGATCGACAAAGTTGGATTAAGAAGTTAGCTATGTCTGAAGAGAAGATCGCAAGGGTTGATAGAACTAAAAACTTGAAAGAAATGCAATGAGTTTTTGAAAGGGCTGTAAATATTAGGGAAAAAAAACATTGTTGAGGCATATGGATCCCTGTAGGCATCAATAGTCAATGTTTGAGTGCTCTGGGGAAGGAAGATAGAGCAGCCGATGCCAATGCTCATAGGAGGAGGACGTCTTTTGACCTAAGATCATGGAGTACCTTAAGACTAGTAAATGAAAATTTACAAGCAGATCATAGGATCTGTCAGTTTATATGCCAGGGCACGGACCAGTTAGGAAGGGTTGCTAAGATAAATTGAGGGTAACAGAGATGAGAATGTAATAAGAGACCCAAATGAACGGAATGGGAAACGTTGGTAAAAGGGGAAAAGGGGAATCTATGTCGCACAAGTTCAAATAAGAGGACAGTGATTCGATGGTTTGGGCACACAGCACCGGCCAGAGGCCCAGAAATTTCAGCGATCAGAGGAGAAGATGATCGATACACAATGGCTAAATTATGAGAGGATCCAGAATAAGCTTGAGTGAAAGTTTTAGAAGCTGACTTGAAAGGGGCCCGGAATATTCATAGATATGGTTTTATAGAAATTCGTGAGAGATTGAATTTTTTGATCCAAAGTTCCAGGACTAATATTATTTATCAATGCCATAATTTTTACTTGCGGCATCTTCCATTCTGCCTTTACTGACCATTTAATTTGCTTTACCTTTTTTTCTATACTCTGTCAAACTTAAACTTGCTGAATATAAACAAGTAATTCTACAGTTTGAGTATGGATAAGCTATGTCTATGATTAGGTTGAAAACTCAAGTCAGTACTTCTGGCGCTTCATGTGGAGTTTCTGTCCCCCCTATTTTCAAATGGCCCCTCAAAGAACTCGAAGACCCAGACATGTGGTTGGGTGCAAGAGCATTCTCTCGAGTATGAAATTGGGTGGGTGGGCCATGAATAATTACCGAGACTTGGCCCAACAACCATCATGGTAAGAGAGAGGAGTGATACTTGCTGCACACCAAGTTAAATCCACGCACCCTGACTGAACTGTTAGTCCACATGAGACCCCATGAGGCTTAGGAGGAGGACAAGAAAGGACATTCAATAACCTTCGTAGATTGCTAGCAACTTGCAGTTTCAACTCAGTTGGACCCCATAAATCCACTGGCCGGCCATTGGCATATTGGACTTCTTACTCGTGGGACGTGTGTGTGTGTGATTGCTATGGCCAGTGTGTTAACAGGGAGTTCTTTTCGACTCTTCTTTCTTTCTCTGTCTCTCTCTTTTTTTTTTGAACTTTTCTTTTTTCTTCGTTGCTGACGGGGGTGAATTCATTGTCGAGGTAATAAGCAAACGACGGATGGACTACATATAATCAAAATTCAGCTCTGTGGATGCCCGTGAAGCAGTCAGTCAGTCAGTCAGTACACGGGAGGCGTACCCGAAGAAGTGCCGGCATGGAGTGAGTACGTGAAATGCACTACTGCCTACGGCCCTACACCCCCACCCCAAAACACAACAAATAAACACAACCCAAAAAAAGAGGGGGGGGGGAGGGAGCAAGAAGAAGCACCAGCATTTCGTAAAAAGCTGCCTCAGTGTGTACACTCTCACTCGGATATAAAACTGTTTTTTCTTCGCAAGCAAAACGCCTCAATGTGACGTGTAATTGGTTGAGGGCTCGCCGGTGATAAATATAGGTCATAGTGTTTTGGATGAGCTTCCAAGATCGACCTTGACGCTTATTGATTCTTTTAGATACTAGTAGTAAACATTCACGGGCAAAATACATATAGCTTTTCATTATGATTGATTATATTTTTACTCTTATTAAAGATTTGAGTTAAAATATAATCTTACAAAAAAATTAATCATTAACTGTCAAGTAAGCAATTTACATATTTGCCCTCACTCTGCCTTCGCATCTCCATAGTTGCCAAGCCAAGCTTGTTTTAAGACTTGAAGGCAGTATAAATAGGTGAGATGGTTGCCCACCTGACAAAAGTGTACGTTGCTTGTTTGATTTTTATCATACAAAGCTATCTATCTATTAGAAGCATATGTTTGATTGACGATCTGAATGTTGTTCCGTGATTTCTTATGTTAAAAAGTCTAATAAGTTACATTCTTCATAGCTATTTCTACGTTGAGGAGAGTTTTCATGCAAGTAACATTTAATTGAAAATTAACACATGTTAAAGTGTGAGATGCACAATTTCCTTGAAATGAGACACAATCTTTCAACCAAGAGATGCAGGCAACATGTGTTCTAGAAAGCTTAGATCTTCCAATACATTAATATTCGTCTTGCATGACATTAGGTTTCATTGTGCCCATACAAAAAACTCATTTGTATGTTGGGGGTGAGGTGGAGTGTGGGGAGGAGGGGGGACTACAATTATACGATATGGGCCATTATCATTGAAGACTCGTCTTTGGCAATTGATAATTTGAAGCATTAGATCACTAATCTCACATATTCTTAAAAGTGATACTAAGAAAATAGGGAAAAGAAATGAAATATTTTGTGTTTGAAGAAAGGTAGGATCTGTGCTTGAGAAAGCATGAGAAGGGAATTTAACAAATATATTTATGTAATACAACATATTTATATCTATGTATCCAAACTTTCAAAAATTGCAAAAAAAAGGTCCAGAGCAGGTCCAAATGGTTGTTATTATGCCCTCATTTTGATTTTTATTTTGTTAGCATAGGTCGTCAAGTGTGACTTAAACACAATCACAACCTTTTAGACATATTCAAGAGTATTTTCAACAATGATCGAAGGCCGGAGTATAAATATAAGGGTTTTTTGTACGAAAATCATTGTTAGAAGTGAATTTGTAAAAAATTCACTCCTAGAAATGCATTATAAGGCATATCACTTTGTAAACTCTAACTGATGCGGGACGGACACGCGACCTAGGACTCTACCTCGCGATCGTCCCTAAACGAGGGAAGACGTGGGATCGGGCGCGGTTGAGAAACCGGTCGTGAGTCTTGGGTATCGGTCTTTCTGCGTGAACTCGGATCGAGACACGGGACGGGTTATACTCACTCTCTCGTAGCGATGAATAAAAGTATAGCAAGCTAGGAACCTACACTCGCAGCGGCATTCAAAGATATACGAGATAAGCAAAATGCGATAAAGAGTGGGAGCGAGTTTATCTCCACGCTCCGGGCGTGGGGAAGACGATCCCGGCCAAGACAGTAACTCCCGGTTAAACAATTATCATAATAATTACAGAAATGATTTCTACTGCCCACTCCACGTAGGGAGGTAACGGGCTACAAATGGGGCCCGGGAGGACCGAACTTGGGTTGACGGGCAGCTTTCGATGTAGCTTTAGCGGCACGCGTATTCACAAACGTGGGGCCCACGTGCTCATCGGCGGGTCCGAGTGGACCCGGAATGATACCACTGCGACGTTGGCTCCTGGAGAGGCGCTCCCTGGGACGACGGCACGCCGGTTCGCCTCGCGGAAGGCGAGTCGGCTCCGGTCTTCACTGGTTGACCTTGCTGCCCACGGTTCTAAAGCTGCTATTTTACAGCGCGCGACCCGGCGAGATCTGCTGCTGCGATCACTCTCGACGTCGGATCGACGTACAAGAAGTACCGTTGGAAAGCTCTTTCAAAATATCTCGATCTATGGCCATAGAAAGAATTTTGAATTTCTTGGATCTGGCCTTGATCGATTTTACAAGGTGCTGTTGGACAGAACCCGAAATCTCAGGATATAAGTGATTTTTCCTGAGAACTGACGTTGACCGTGGATCAAAGTTCAGATCATGAAGTTGACCTTTTCAAGAAAGTTGTAGAGGTGAAAACAAGGAAAACGGGGATAATTTTTGTGACAGATTTGGTGGAGGTTTGGGTGGGGAAAGGTATTTTATACTGCTGGGTGGTCGGATCTGGACAGAGGCAGACAGACTGAGTTGGGATCTGAAAGTGATTTTTTTGAAAATATAAACGGGATCCTAAATTCACAAGAAAAATTGTGGAAGAGGTATTAGATGGACAGAACTCCCAATAAAATTAGAGATTCAAGAAGACAAGAATAAGGGGGTCGAAACCTGGAAACACAGGGTGGCTGTGACAGGTTCTGAACAGAAGACAGAACTGGAAGACTCAAGAACACGAAAATAGAAAAATACTTAGCGATGGGTAAATGACTGGATTTTTTTGTGGAGACTAGGGTGGACGTGGATGACTCACCCTCCAAGTTTGGTTGCGATCTGAGCTCCTGATGGAGAGCTAAAAGTCACGGAGTAGGGCTCTTTCCTGATGTAGATAGAACTTCGATGTTGAAGACGGTGGCGTGATGGCGGTGCGATGGCGGCGGCGGAAGAAATAGAATTCAGAGGATCAGAGGAAGAGGTAGAAAGGGTCTCACACCCTGGATTACTGGAGGAAGAAGAAGAACCAGAGGGAGAGAGGGGAGAGGGGCGCACCCTCCAAGGGGGAATTCCAACCAATTTTCTGAAATTTCACTTCATTAATTCTAATAAAATGTGAATTACATCTATTTGTATGAAATGAAAAAAGACTCAAAATAACTCTAGATCTAGAATTGGGAGGGGTAAAAGAGGAATTTCAAAACTATTTCTCCCATGTGGTTTGGAACCACATTAAAAAAATATTAAGGGGGGGGGGCCTTGACCAAGGTGGTAAGCATCTTGGACTTTTTGGTCCAATTATCTCCCTTGACTTGTCAAAGCATCTAGAAGGCCACCTAGGACTTTGACCAGCCCCATATGGACTCAAATGGCTTAGGTGGACCAATGGAGAAGGAGTGAGGGCCCCCTTGCTGGATCTACTGACAATTTACACAAAAACCCAAATAATCCTAGGGAATGACACATGAGCTTATAAAGCCTTACAATTGTAAACATACTTTCCCAATGATATAAAAATAAACTAAAGGATACAAATGTAAATTAAATTGTCAGTGCTCTTGCTCTGATGTCCCCATCAATTCTCCCCGGGTGGGAAGAACTCGACCCCGTCGAGTAAGGGGTGCAGCTGCTCGAGTAGCTCCGACGGATGCGTCACCGAACCTGGAAGCGTGGAGTACGCTCCACTCCAAGTAATCGACACCTGCTCATCCCGTATAGATTCGATATGCACACGCTACTGGGAAGAGGCTAGAGGTGGACACTCCGATGTGGGGTCACTCTCAAATGAAGGAAGGCGGCTCGAAGACTCACTAGGAATCACCGCTTGTCCCTTATGTGACTAGATCCGATATGTGAAGTAGAACCGATCCCAAAGTCCGACAAGTCTCGCACTCGAAAGGGACTAACAACGCGAGCGTACAAAGACCGACTCGACTCAACGTATGCACAGACACATGACAGATAAACGAAACAAAGACTCACAAAGACCCTAAACAAACCTAATTTTAGTCTGACCCGTACATGGGTGACGGCGGACCAGGACACCCGAATATGTGCCATGCATGCATGTTATGCAACCGGTGGTTGGTGGCATGGGGAACACCTAGACGTCCAAGTATGACCCAGTCATGCATGGACGGCCCTTTGGATTTGGGAGACTTGAGAGGGCTAGGAGAACCGGGTATATGTGTATCGAGAACGGGCTTGGTGGGTATAGATGACCCGGCCCGTGGGGAAGGGGTGTGGTAGTGGACTCCCTCGAAGAATTGAAGTATATATGGTGGGTCAAGGGGCCCACTAGGGAATGGGTCAAAGGGATCAAAGAAGGTGTGACCCCTTGTGGTGGGTTACCACAAGTCACGGTCCCATGTGTAGAAGTCTTGAAGGTGTGGATGGTCACCTTCATGCATTGTGGCGGGTGGGATGGTGATCGTAGGTAGGAAGTATGATTCCTCCCTCGGACAAGAGGGTATGAAGTCAGGCTCGGCCGACATGAGGAGGAATAGAAGAATCTCCGTGGTGACACAACCCACGGTGCACACGGAGGTAATGGACCCTAAGGCCGGATGTGTGAAGCTAAGACTAGTGGGTTGGTCGAAGCTTCGGGCCAAGGAGTGCGTCAACTGCCATTGCGAGTCTAATCCCATAACAAGGTCATCCAAGGTATCAACATGGTGACTAGACCGGAATGTAGTGTGGAAGGAGTTGACGGGCACCAATGGTAGGGTGGGGTCCATGGATGGATATGAAGGCGAGACCAAGCCATGTTTGAGCCAGCTAAGAAGTGGCTCGGCTATGAAAGGCGTACCCGTTAAAAATACGGGTGGCTCGGGATGAAGTGACTCCAAACAAGAGGGTTCCGAATAAGGTTCGGAAGTAGATGGTGGCAAAGGAGCACTCACGGGTGGTGAAGAGGCACGTGTCCTTTCTAACCAATCAGAAAACATTTTCTCAATTTCATCAAAGGTGCAGGTTGGAGTAGGGACCTCGTGGTGGACTCGCTCCTCGTCTCTTGGCTCGGGTGTGGACCAAGGCTCGGCTAGAAGCGGGGCTTCCACTTGGTGGGAGGTGACTAGGCGGATCACTTGATTAGGAGTGCTTTGATGGGCTTGGAAGGGGCAGGGTTGGTTGGAGGTGTGGCTGAGTTGGTGGGGCCGACTAGTGGTATAACCCCCGTGGGTGGAGGTAGGTGGGTGGAGCCGGCTGGAGGTGATTGGGTGGGACAGTTTTGAGGGGATCGGGTGGGGTAGGTAAACCTTCCTAAGCTCCCTTTTCATGTCCCACCATGATTCGACGGGCCCTTGTCTCCTAATCTGCCTCAAGCATTCAATGTATCCCCACTTCTCGGCAGCCTCGTGAAGCAGCCTATCCTTGGCAAAAGAGAATTCATGGGCCTCGGACATGATGTAATAAGCGAAGTATTTGTCCATGGCGGCTTCCCAACGTAGGTAGTCGCTCGGGACTTTGAAGCCATAAAAGTCCGGGGCTTCGGGCCTAAACCCATGAGGGTACCAACGGTAATATCGCCTGGGCGACCGAGATTCCATAGGCAATGGGGAACTACAAGGCGGGCATGCCGACACACGGAGACAAGACACTAGACACGACAATGCACTAACTAATGCACACTAAGGACCCTAGACTTAAACCAAGACTCGGTACGTGACGGAGTTAATCGATCGGAGATCACTCGCGCAAGTGTGCGGCCTTCCCGATAGGCGTAGCCTAACACTCGGACAACACCTTTTGATATACCGATTAATGGTATGCAAATGTGACACTTAGACCGACTTAAACGACTCTTTTTTTTTATTTTTAGACACCATAGACTCAACTGGCGCTCTGATACCAAATTGATGCGAGACGGACACGCGACCTGGGACTCTAGCTCGCGATCGTCCCTAAGCGAGGGAAGACGTGGGATCGGGCGCGGTTGAGAAACCGGCCGTGAGTCTTGGGTATCGATCTTTCCGCGTGAACTCGGATCGAGACACGGGACGAGTTACACTCACTCTCTCGCAGCGGTGAATAAAAGTATAGCAAGCTAGGAACCTACACTCGCAGCGGCATTCAAAGATATACGAGATAAGCAAAATGCGATAAAGAGTGGGAGCGAGTTTACCTCCATGCTCCGGACGTGGGGAAGACGATCCTGGCCAAGATAGTAACTCCCGGTTAAACAATTATCATAATAATTACAAAAATGATTTCTATTGTCCACTCCACGTAGGGAGGTAACGGGCTACAAATGGGGCCCGGGAGGACCGAACTTGGGTTGACGGGCAGCTTTCGATGTAGCTTTAGCGGCACGCGTATTCACTAACGTGGGGCCCACGTGCTCATCGGCGGGTCCGAGTGGGCCCGGAGTGGTACCACTATGACGTTGGCTGCTGGAGAGGCGCTCCCTGGGACGACGGCACGTTGGTTCGCCTCGCGGAAGGCGAGTCGGCTCCGGTCTTCACTGGTTGACCTTGCTGCCCACGGATCTGAAGCTGTTGTTTTACAGCGCACGACCCGGCGAGATCTGCTGCTACGATCACTCCCGATGTCGGATCGACGCACAAGAGGTACCATTAGAAATCTCTTTCAAAATACCTCGATCTATGGTCAGAGAAAGAATTTTGAATTTCTTGGATCTGGCCTTGATCGATTTTACAAGGTGCTGTTGGACAGAACCCGAAATCTCAAGACAGAAGTGATTTTTCCTGAGAACTGACCTTGACCGTTGATCAAAGTTCAGATATGGAAGTTGACATCTTCACAAAAGTTGTAGAGGTGGAAACAAGGAAAACGAGGATAATTTTTGTGATAGATTTGGTGGAGGTTTGGGTGGGAAAAGGTATGTTATACTACTGGGTGGTCGGATCTGGACAGAGGCAGACAGACTGAGTTGGGATCTGAAAGTGATTTTTTTGAAACTATAAACGGGATCGTAAATTCACAAGAAAATTTGTGGAAGAGGTACTAGATGGACAGAACTTCTAATAAAATTGGGGACTCAAGAAGACAAGAAGAAGGGGGTCGAAACCTGGAAACACAGGGTGGCTGTGACAGGTTCTGAACAGAAGACAGAGCTGGAAGACTCGAGAACACGAAAATGGAAAAATACTTAACGATGGGTAAATGACTGGATTTGTTTTTGTCGAGACTGGGGTGAACGTGGATGACTCACCCTCCAAGTTTGGTTGCGATCTGAGCTCCTGATGGAGAGCTAAAAATCGCGGAGTAGGGCTCTGTCCTGCTGTAGACAGAACTTCGATGTTGAAGACGGTGGCACGATGGCGGTGGGATGGCGGTGGCGGCAGAAATAGAATTCAGAGGATCAGAGGAAGAGGTAGAAAGGGTCTCACACCCTGGATTACTGGAGGAAGAAGAAGAACTAGAGGGAGAGAGGGGCACACCCTCCAAGGGAGAATTCTAACCAATTTTCTAAAATTTTACTTCATTAATTCTAATAAAATGTGAATTACATCTATTTGTATGAAATGAAAAAAGACTCAAAATAACCCTAGATCTAGAATTGGGAGGGGTAAAAGAGGAAGTTCAAAACTATTTCTCCCATGTGGTTTGGAACCACATTAAAGAAATATTAAGGGGGGGGGGGGCGCCCCCTTGACCAAGGTGGTAAGCATCTTGGACTTTTTGGTCCAATTGTCTCCCTTGACTTGTCAAAGCATCTAGAAGGCCACCTGGGACTTTGACCAGCCCCACATGGACCCAAATGGTTTAGGTGGACCAATGGGGAAGGAGTGAGGGCCCCCTTGCTGGACCTACTAATAATTTACACAAAAACCCAAACAGTCCTAGGGAATGACACATGAGCTTATAAAGCCTTACAATTGTAAACATACTTTCCCAAGGATATAAAAATAAATTAAAGGACACAAATATAAATTAAAATGTCAGTGCTCTTGCTATGATGTCCCCATCACTAATTGTGCAAAAATGCTATCTCCGTAACTATCTGTTATTACCCGAGAATTTAACCATGGTTAATCTTAACCCAACATGAGAAAAGACCAAGATATCCCTAGTTAAAATAAAATAAAATAACATAAAAATATCTTTTAACACCCCCTCCCCGTTTGAGCAAATCCCCCTCCCCCACCCCACCCTACCGCTGCTCACCCCTGGCCACCGGAGTATGCCCTCTGCCACCCCACCCTATTGCTGAGCGCCCCCCTCTCCACCGGAGTAGCCCCCTCCCCACCCAGCCCCCTTCCCCACCGGAGTATGCCCTCCCCCACTCCACCCTGCCGCTGCGCGCCCGCCTCCCCGTTGGAGTACACCCTCCTCTCCGGCTCCATCCCCTCCAGCCTCGACGCATGCTTCCAGCTGTGACAGCTCAAGCTCGACCACAACAACCTCTCCGGCACGCTCCGGTCTGAGCTGGATGCTCTGGACAGCCTCAGGCTGCTGGACGTCTCCGGGAACCGGATCTCCGGCGAGATCCCTCTCCCCTTGGCGAGGTGCAAGCCACTGGAGGTCGTCGACCTCGGGTCCAATGAACTTGCCGGCGAGCTCAATGGCACCATCTCCAGGTGGCAGAACCTCCGATACCTCTCCCTCACCAGGAACGGATTCTCCGGGGACATCCTCGCCTGGATCTTCTCCTTCTAGTACCTCCGCACGGTCGACCTCTCCGGCAACCGCTTCGGCTGCCACATCCCCGCTGGCGACTTCAACGTCAGCATGGAGTTCAACAGGAAACCCCAGGGGCTCGGCCGCTACGGCGACCTCCACGGCAGCGAGGCGTACCGGACCACGGCGGCGGTGGATCCCTCCGGGAGCGGCCGCAAGCTGGTGCTGGGGTACGACGTGCTGTCACTGGTAGGGATCGACGTCTCCGACAACGCGCTGCGGGGGGAGATCCCCGACGGCTTGATAGGGCTGCCATGGCTGGAGTACCTCAACCTGTCCCACAATGACCTGGTGGGGGACATCGCGGCAGCGAGCCTGGAGCAGATGGACAGCCTCAGGGCGCTGGACCTCTTTGCACCATCGTTTGCACCGTCACACAGCTCCGGCAGCGTCTTCACCACGCCTGCCACTCCCCTCACGCATCCCTCTCTCTCTCTTTCCCACTCCACTCTCCTCTCTTCTTGTCGCGCCCTCTCTCTCTCTCTCTCTCTCTCTCTCTCTTCCTCTCTCTCCGTTACACCCGCACTCCTCCGGCGGCCCTATTCCTCTCCTACACTCACGTCGCACACACGCGTCGACCCCTCACCCCGTCGCCGTCCGTCCGGTGCCCCCTCACCGTGGCTGCGTCTCCTCTTCGTACAATCACTGCACCTCCAGTTCCCGCCGGAGTAAACCCGCCCCCACCCTGCCCCCCTCTCTGTCGGAGTAACCCCCCCCCCCCCACCACCATGCCCCCCTCCCCGCCGGAGTAAGCCCCCCACCTCCACACTGTGAGTCCCCCGACGTCACCCTCTCCCTCTCTCTCTCTCTAAGGATATGCATGTCATTTTACATCTAACTGGCGGGGATAACATAATATATATGGAATATTCATCTTTTCGTCGACGGAAGTTAATTAGGATGATATTTTTGCATAATAAGAGTTTACATAGTGATATCTCTGATAATATATTTCCAAGAGTGATTTTTTTGTAAATTCACACGTAACAATGGTTTTCATGTAAAAAAACCTAATATATATATGGCAGATTATTGATATATAATTCTAAAAGTCTAAAAAGAAACTAAAGATAAGAAACAGCACCAACAAGGAATATAGTTTGGAGAGAAAAGGGAGAAGGAATGATAAAAAAATGGAAAGATTGGCATCATCCTACGTCCGTTTAAGCCAAAAAGAGATAGTAGAATGAGATGCGAAAAGTTGAGTATGCTTTGAGTTTTTCATTTCTTATGGGAAGAAGAGTAAATTATACGGGGAAGTCAATATATATGCCATGTTTAGATTTTTTTTTGATTTTTTTCCCATTTTGGGCGGGAAAGAAAACAGTCACATTTGCTTTCTTTTTTTGTGTGGACATTTAAACAGCATATAAACAGAATCAAATCCAATAGAAAGGATCATCATAATAATTAACATAAATGATATTAAGTTAAGAGAAATTAAATGAAACAAAAATAAATTGTTGAAATCTAAGAGCTAGGTTAATCTTAGGGCTTATTTCTTTTGGGCAGATGGAATATGTTTGGCCTATTCCAGTGTTCCAAAATCATGTAGTACTACCAGTGAGTATAGCTATAGACAATATACACCAAAGGGCTGGGCTTTTTTTCAATTTAACATGCAACAAGTAATTCGATTGTTTCATTGTAAAAACTAAAAAGTGGTAACCATCTTGCTCTGAATGTTTGTGATTTTAAAAATAGAGAGTGTTTTGAGACTCCAAGACATGGTTTGCCGATCCGGTGCGTCTCGCACCGACTCGCACGACCCGACCCGACTCAGGTCGGGACCGGGTCGGCTGGGCCGTGGGTCGCCACCGAGTCGGTCTATTATTTTAATATTATATTATATGATATTTTATATATAATGTGTGTTTTTTCTATTTTATTATATTATTTTATATATTATATATATATATATATATAATGTGGTGTTTTAGAACGAGACGGACCGGGTCGGACCGAGACGGGACCGACCCGACCCGACCCAGGCCGAGACCGGGTCGGCCGGGTCGATCGGGCCGACAAACCATGCTCCAAGATGTCAAAAATATTTCACAAAATAATCTCGAGTTAATTCATAATAAGATACGGTAGGGAATTAAAATACGGTGGGGGTGGGGGCATTTTCTATATTTTGCCCTTATTAGCAATTTCTGTAGCACACTCTCAAAATATTTGCCGATCGTCGTCGACGGCCTGGGAAACATGAAGGGTATAACTGAAAAAATAAGATGCTTATCAGGGGTACACATGTCAATAGGCCAAACATAGGTAGGTAGGGAGATATGTGTAAACATGAAAATTTACAGAGATATACTTGGGAAAATCCCTAATAAGTATGATCAGCCTATATAACCACAACCCTTGTGATGGGTCCACGAGGGGTCGGGTCGGTGGTACACAGAAAGACCGCCGTCTGATGAGTCTTTATCGATTGATTAATGGCAATCGATTTCCTCTCCCATCACCGTCCATTTCCTTCCAACTCTCCCGAGAGAGAGGGAGGGGGAGAGGGAAAAAAATGTGAGCCCTCACGTCACAGGAGGAGCCAGGAGGTTTAAATTTCAAACGCCCAACGGTCGGTCCCCCCTTTCCATAACGCCCCCCCTTTCCTCTCCCTCTCCCTCTCCCTGCCAAGCTTTTCTTCTCTTTCCCCCACCCCACCCCACCCCACCCCCAAATCATCATTTCCCTCCCAGAATCCAGGAACAACAACAAGAAGAAGAAGGAGAAACCCCCCACCCTCTTCTCCTTCTCTCACTCTCCTTCTCCTTCTCCTTCTTCTTCTTCTTCTTACCCGCTTTGCTGCAGCTTACAGCATTTGCGGAACCCGGCGGAGCAGGAGCGGTCAGCTTCAAGGGGCCATCACTCTTTGCGGAAGTTGTCTGCCCTCTTGGAATGGGGGGACCTGGGAAACACACGGTCACCTTCGATGGTTCATGCTGTAGGTTCCTTGGACTCTCTCCCCCGCTCTCCGTTCCAGATCCCTCTTTGGTGCTTCATGGGCTTCCTTATTTCTCGTGGCCGGGGACCGGCCACCTGGGGTGTGACGGATTCTTGTGCTTTTCTGAAGTTTTCTTGGAGAAAAAGTGAAAGTTTTGGTTGTGCGTTTTTTTCCTCCCTAATCTCTCCGCAGTTCTTACTGCCGCGGGGGTGTCTCCTCGGGAAGGGATCAAGGGACGGGTCGACATGGGTGGAGCTGTCGACCCATTTTCGGCTGAGAGGATCGCTGGTATGTCCAATTCGTGTCGATGTGTTCTTCTCGACCCAGGAGAAGCATGTGTCCATCGCTTTGTTGTTATTCATTTCTTTGCCATCTAGAGAGCGAATAAAAAAAAAATGCAAGTCTTTTTCCCCTCCCCTCTTTTTTTCTTTTGCTTATGTTTTGCAGTTCCTCGATTGCAGGTGCCTCCATGCTCGAATTTCCAGCAATACCTCCGGATCTTGTTGTCGGCATCAGCTCCCCCGAGTTCATCTGCCAAAGGAATCGGGGGAGGGATGATCGAGTGTTACCAGCGGAGTGCTCTCTAGAAAATGGAGCTTCTAGGTTTGAAGGTAGTCGGCCTCTGAAGAACCACGAGTGCACAGAAGCTTCCTATGAACCTACGGCGATAGCTGATGCACGGGATGACATGGATGATAAGGGGAGTTTGCTGAGCATAAATGCTGGAGATTTGAGCAACTCCGTGGATTGTGATAGCACTAGATTCCAGAAAGATGGCTTCTTTGTTGGGGGTGATACCATCCGAACAGATGCAAGGGTTGGAGAAGGAAAGGGACTTACCTTGTACCAAACTGCCCGGTTTGGGAATTTCTCGTACAAGTTCCCAAATCTCAACCCAGGTGATTATGTTGTCATCTTACATCTTGCAGAGATTGTATTCACAGATGGACCCCCAGGGATGAGAGTTTTCGACGTCTTTATACAGGGAGAGAAGGTAAAAACTTGAGAACACATAACATTGTTTTTGTTGTGGAATCAATTCATCTATAGAACTAGTTCATCATTAGTTTGGGCATTCTCCTATTGGTTTTTCTTCAGGTTGTTTCCGGCATAGATATATATGCCCAAGTAGGATCAAACCAGCCCTTAATTTTGTCTGACCTGAGAGCTTCTGTCCGTGGTGGGGAAGGCTTGACAATTAGGTTTGAAGGTGTAATGGGAAACCCTCTTGTCTGTGGCATTTCAGTAAGGAATGAGATCTCCACAGGTGCATTTACTCCTCTTCTTTCTCACATCCTCGGATTCTGGCACTAGCAATGCAAGCTTTTGATACAGTTGGTACGAGCTTTTGTGTTGTAATCTGTACCTAATCTTCTTTCTTTCTTTTGATGTAGCTGCGGTACCAGCCGAGAAATTTGGCACCCAATTACCCAGCAGCATCTCTTCAAACACAGGAGAACATGGAGAAATCTCTCAGATGGCAGAGGTGAAAGTGATAAATGAAAATGATTGAGTTAGGCAATCCCTTTAATATCTCATTGAATGTTACATGATCTGGCTTCATTTTTCAGGATAAATGTAATGGCTGCAAAAAACTGAGACAAGATTTTGACGTGCTTTGGAAGGAGCAATCAAGAACGAAAAGAGATCTGGAAGATGCCAGAAGGGAGAACGATCTCAAGAGCAAAGAATGCTATGAAGCCTGGATGTCACTGCAAGAGCTTCAGATGGAGCTCATGCGCAAGTCGATGCATGTTGGCTCCTTAGGTATCAAAGTTCATTTGCGAAATACCATCCACGGGAAGGTTCCTACATAAGATAATCTCATTCTTCCTTTCTGCAGCCTGTGCTGTGGAGGGACAAGTGAAGGAGAAGACTCGATGGTTTTCAGCTCTGAAAGAACTGAGTGAGAAATTTAGGGTATAAATTTTGATGTTTCTTGATCTCCTATCTATATGTGGTTTGAATTCTAACATTCATGATATGCCATTTCATTGGTGATTCTTCCCCGTGAACAGCTGCTAAAGTTGGAGCATCTGAAACTATCTTCAGAGGCATCACAGTACAAGGGAAGTCTTATGGACATGGCTTCAATGACAGCAACCATTCGTTCAACAGGTCAGAATGTTTATTTGATACTTGTCTTGTCCTTCTTGTAGATAACTGTTGATTTTCTTTTCTTGCTTAATGCAATCAGCAAACTAATATGCAATATACTGTTGCTACAAGCAGTGAGTGATCATTCTGATTTGGAGAAGGCACACATAGAACTGAAGGAAAAATTTATTAAAGAGGCCAAGGGCCGAAAAGAGCTTTACAACAAGGTTTTAGAGCTGAAAGGTTCGTCATATGTTTGGTTTTGAAATAATATATGTAGTTTAGAGAAGTGTTGTCCAAGTCAGATAAAAGAGCAACATGTTTTGTCTAAATCCGATTTCTACTGTAGGAAACATAAGAGTCTTTTGTCGATGTCGGCCTTTAAACCAAGAAGAAATATCTAGGGGGTCTTCAACAGTGGTTGATTTTGAGTATGCCAAGGATGGTGAGCTTGCTGTGAGAGCACCTGGAGCACTCAGGAAGGTCTTCAAATTTGATTCTGTTTTTGGCCCACAAGCAGACCAAGGTGATTACTATTTCTAAGACTGAAAAACAAGGTCATCTTTATTATTATTGGAGCTACCTACAGGGTACTAGCTAACCAAACTATGTTTCTTATCTGCTAGAGATGGTTTATGAGAATACTTCACCTTTTGCAACATCAGTTCTGGATGGATACAATGTCTGCATATTTGCATATGGGCAGACAGGGACAGGAAAGACATTCACCATGGAGGGTACAAAAGAAGCCCGTGGTGTCAACTATAGAACCCTTGAGGAACTGTTTAGAATCATTAAAGAAAGAGAAGGGCTCTTCCATTATGAATTATCTGTAAGTGTGTTGGAGGTATACAATGAACAAATACGTGACCTACTTTTGTCAGGTTCACAGCCTGGGGCAGCTGCTAAGAGGTAGGCACCGAAGTGCAATTTAGTCTGAACAAATGAAAGTTATCTAAGAGCAATTTGGGGTGAATTATGAAAACTTGCTTACGATAAATCTGACAGTTTGCCTTTTCATTCAAAAGACTGGAAATAAAACAAGTTGCAGAAGGTATTCACCATGTCCCTGGACTTGTGGAAGCTTGTGTAAGTAACATGGATGAGGTATGGGACGTTTTGCAAACCGGTAGCAATGCAAGAGCTGTGGGAGCAACGAACTGTAATGAGCATAGCAGTCGATCACACTGGTAAGTTTTCACAAAGAACTGTCTCTCTTATGTTTATTGCACCATAATTTGTTTCAAGTTTAGTATAAATTTAAAGTTTTTCTCTGCAATACAGCATTCACTGTGTGATGGTAAAAGGGGAAAATGTAATTACTGGAGAATGCACCAGAAGTAAACTATGGCTCATTGACTTGGCTGGAAGTGAAAGAGTGGCAAAAACAGATGTTCAAGGAGACCGTTTGAAGGAAGCACAGAACATTAATAAATCCCTCTCAGCCCTTGGAGATGTCATATCTGCATTAGCAACTAAAAGTCCTCATATTCCTTTCAGGTGAAGAACACACAAGTTTCACATGGTAGTCTCATCATATCTTTACTTATCAAAATAGAAATCCTTTGCATTCAATGCAGGAATTCAAAGCTCACCCACTTGCTGCAAGACTCTCTTGGTACTTCCTTGATTCTGTCTGTTGTTAGTGTTTTTCTATTTATGCATATTAAGAAGTTCTTGTAAATTGACTCTAAAGGTATTTATGCATATCCAGGTGGGGACTCGAAAACTCTAATGTTTGTGCAGATCAGCCCCAGTGAGAATGATGTAGCTGAGACATTATGCTCCCTAAATTTTGCAAGTAGGGTAAGGGGTATAGAGCTGGGTCCAGCCAAGAAGCAATTTGATACTAGCGAAGCTTCAAAGTGCAAGCATATGGTACAATTTAATTTTGTCTCTTATAGTCTTTGAAGTATCAGGATTCATGTAGCCGACCCCAAATAATTGGGATAAGGCTCTGATGATGATGATGATGATGATGGTCTTTGAAGTATTGTTCATCCATAACATATGACAACTTTGTTATATCATTCTTGATGTACAACAGAAAAAGTATTCACGTTTTATAGGCAAACATTTACATTTCCCATTAATAAGCTGTCTCATATTCTCATTTCTAGCTGGAGAAGGCCAAACAAGAAATCAAGAGCAAGGAGGAACAAATCAAGAGAATGGAGGAGACAACTTATTGCCTAGAATCAAAGATAAAGTCAAAGGACTTGATGAACAAGAACCTTCAAGACAGGGTATGTGGATGCACACTATTAACTTCAAAAGAATTTTAAAATCTTATGCATTGCATTGACATCTTGTGCACTTAACTATTTGCAACATTCTACTGACGTCATCTTCCTTTGGCTTAGCTCCTTGGGTTTCAAGATGATTGTAAAGAAATTTTGAGGGTGTTGGTTGAACATTTTATTCATTCACATCAAGTATCAACTGAGTTTCAGCTTCGTTCTTCCCATTCTTGATTACCATAGGAAGTTTCATTGTGATTATATCATGTAAAATTTGACAAATAATTAGTGTAAAATGTCAGGGATCATCATAAACAAGAGAACAATTCCTTTGCTCTTCATCCTTAGAAGTCAGAACTATATGTATTATAATCCTCCAACGTGTGGGATAAGCTTGCTATTTGAGTATGAAGCTTATCATTTTTAGTTGCAACCTCTTGTTCCATATTTTCCCCATCATTTGTTTCCACTTGTTCCAGCCTTCTCGATGGAAGCACCCAGCATTGATGTACTCCACTGTTATGCACTACTTGCTATACCACCATATTATAAGTTTGTTTTTTGCAGTTTGTGCAGTTGAGTCAGAGGTATTGTTTTGGTTTCAATAAACAAGAGGTAAAAAGAACAAACTGTTTTTTTTCCTTTTTGAAGTGCTTGCAACCACTGCAGCATACAAAGGACAATTAATTAATTAATGTACAAAAGAAGGGAGGGATAATTATATATATACCCCCGGAATCTTGTGTCTACTTATAACCTCATATTCTTGATATTGTCATGAACACCCCCATATTAAAGAATATTGTTCAGTTGTACTCCTCACGCTCTAACACTGTCAAAGTCAACGGAATATTCCACTGAGCATGTAAAATATAAGGTTTAAAGCGGTATACAAGATTAATATGAAAGATTGTAGGGGTATCTATGTCATTATATTAGTTATGTGAGAAGGTTAAACAAGGGTAAATTAGTCTTTTTATCATCTTAATCTACTTATAATTAAATTAAACAAACGGTAGGGGTATATATGATGAAATACGGTTGCTATGGTGGTATAGATGACAATATGAAGCATAAACACGAGTAGAATATGCAAGCTTCTAGTATACATGTAATTATCCCAACAAAATTTGGGATCTTAAGAGACGTTGGAACTCAAAAAACTGAATGGTCACACAAACAAACAAATTTTGCAAAATGTATCCAAAAGAATATTCCTACCAACATGTCCTAGGCATCAGTAAAGGGGTGATATCAGGCAAAAATAAGCAGCCAATTACAAAACTTCCCTTTATTTGTATCCCTGGATCATATGATGGTGAATTGGATGCCTCTTGGTATTGACATATGCCCAAAGCTGCCATTTTAAGTATCTTTAATAAAAATCTCGTCAGTAATTGGACATTGTCTCATTTCCTTGACAAGTGGTTTTCTTCTCTAGAAATTGGTTGCTAGAGAAGAGAAACTCACAATCTACGCATTGTGTGCAGATATAGGCTATGCACACAGACCAGAAATTCACAACCATGTAAAAAAAATCATAATGTTCCACAAGCACAAAGCCTGAATCTAAGTCTCCTCTGTGTCAGCTTAAATCTTGACATTCCTCCACAAAAAAAAAAGAAAGAAAGAAGGAAGAAAAAGAAAGGCTCAACTCACCTTTGCCTGTTTGAGCACAAGAAAATGACTGTGCAATCGCATCTTTCTTGCAGGTGAAGGAGTTGGAATCACAGCTTCTAATTGAACGAAAGTTAGCGAGGCAGCATGTGGACACCAAAATAGCAGAGAATCAACTACAAAAGCAACAACAACAACAGCAAGAACAAGATCCACATCCATCATCTAACAGCAATAGGACACCACTGACAACAAGACCGCTGTTTGATAATCAGAGTAACATTGCAGAAAACAGCACAACACCATTCAGGGATGTGTTAAATGAGATTTTGCCAAGCACAAATAAAGCACTCCTGAAGGAAAACAAGCCAGAGCTAGCCGAAGAACCACTGTTCCCTAGGAAGGCCAGCAGGTTTACAATCTCCACAACCAGCAAAAGGACTTCCATAGTGCCGGCACCGCGCCGTGATTCCCTTATTCCAGCTCCAGCAATAAAACCCATGGAGGCTCCATTTTCTCTTTTTACCATTCCCACTAATGTTTCTCCTCCATTACTCCCTCCCAGCACCATCGGTGAAGGTACAATCGGCGGTGGAATCTCACAGAACCAGACCAGAAGCACTGCTAAAAGAATTAGCAGCATACTGCGGCGGAGCCTCCAGAAGAAGGTGATCATAAAGACCCCATTACAGCAGTATGCTAAAAGGGGTAGCAGTAAGATTGAAGGTGCACTGGAGAAGGCTGGGCCTTCTTCTATTGGAGCAATGGGGAGGAAGGTGAGGAGGGTGATGATGGACGTAGACAGAGAGCAGCAGCAGAAGCGGAAGAAGGAAAAGGAGAGAGGATGGAATCATGGATCGGCAATGCCACGGAACATCAGCTGATGCATTTGTGTTTTTGTTAGTGATGATGCCACGGCGCAGGGAAACCAGCTGTGGATTGAACAATGTTTCCCTGACTTTGTTGTGTGTCTATGTTAGTGATCCAAATCCTTCTAAATTCTAACTGTGTGATGGATTTGTCACTCGACTACTAATCCTACTACCAATCTTGTACAGCACACATGTTCATGTTAATGGAAATATCTCCAAGTTAATCCTTCTAGATTCTAACTGTGTGATGGATATTGGGATTTTTTGTCTTGAAAATATCTCCAAGTTAATGGAATGTTGTGCTTCAATTCAAATAGCTTCTATTATTATTGGGAACGGATCCACACCTATGACTTCAATTCAAATAGCTTCTATTATTATTGGGAACGGATCCACACCTATGATATGATGCCCATAATGTAAAGCCCATTCTTCCCATGTGCGAACTCCATTATGCACCAATTCAAACAGTGTTTTCTCTTCTTTCTTTTTTGTTTCACTTGTTTAATGGATAATCTTGTCACATTTTTGAACTGCTGGAGAACGATGTGTACAAAGAAACACAGGGATGTACAACAGGTGATCCACTCCCTCTACTATCTTTCAATTCAACACACCTACCTGCAGGAGAACTGTAAATTCACAGCTCATGTCAAATGACACAGGTTTTGTTTGATCCCAACTCTCATGAAAGATGCCGGAAAACATCAGGAGATTCCTTTCAGCTGAGTGTGAAAGGTAAACCAGTAAATCAATTCGTAGTCCTCCATCAATGATTAAAAGGACATTTACATGTATATGAACATGGCTAATATAATGTTACGTATTTGGATCAAAACTATTCTATTCTAACAAGGTTGAGCAGGGTTGTTACTTGCCACATAATTTGTCTTCAGGTACAAAATCTTCTTACAATAAAAAGACTTCACTTTCATTCGTTGATTATATACATATAGTTTACAGGATTTTCGACAACAAAAAATGTAAGATGGGGGTTGAAGAGACGAGATCTCGTGCGAAGCCGTGGACCGTCGGATCTAGGATAATCATGGGTCGTAGCCACCTCAGAACAGAGTTCTGCAAAAGAAAATAAGCGATCAGGAGGTCCGGGATTGTTATCTCGGGGAAAACCCTCTGATGCTTAAGTCAGTAAACGGTATGAACGAGGTGCGAAAAGGAGGTAAAAGAGGTGTAGGGCACAAGACAACTCTTCACCAGTTGAAGTTACTAGAATTTGGCTTACCTTTTTGGAGGGATTCCCTGGATTTATATAGCTGTAAGCTCCCTCTCCTGAGTAGGGGAAGCGTGAGAGTCTGGGGAGGGGGGGGGGGGGCGTAACGTCCGCGGTAGGAACTCTTACCGTTCAGAGATTCTTGCCCTCCCATTATCCTCTTGAGCTTCCTACTCTCAGGTGATAGCATAACATCCGCTTGGACTATTGGGGATAAGTGCCCAGCCGCAAGGAATTCGCCCTGACTCATTAAGGAGTCTTGATGATGGGCTGATCCTTGAGAGATAAAGGATATCCCTTGCCTAAGCAGGGAGTCTGAGGCTTGGGCATCCCTGAGGGAGTGCTTATCGACCTTTCGATGGCTCGATTTAGTAGCCTACTGGGCTTTTTCCTGAGTGTTAGGGAGGCCTTCGTTCGGGCGATCGAGCCAAGGCTCGGTGGGCCTTGTAGGCCCGCTTAACTGAGGTCACGTAGTAAGTGGGCCCTATTGGGGTTGTCACTTATTGGGCCACGCAGACCTTGGTGGGCCTCTGGGAGGTGTAAATGTTGGGCCACAAATCTCCCCCTCTCCACTTGCCCCCCTACTCCCGAGCCAAGGATGGGCTCGGAGAGTAGAATATATATTTGGGGTTTGCGGCAAGGGCAGGAGTTGGCCATCATGAGCTGTCCCCACTTTGGTCTCGGGTCCATTAATGTGGTTGCCCTAGTGCATGGGGGCTCGAGCACAATGATTAAGTCTTTTTTGCGTCAATTCAAAGCGTTGACTCGAGGTATGTAGCTTTTCGAGGCACTTCGAGACGTTGCGGTAGTTCTCCCAAGGCCGCTGTGGACACACTTTTTCTCTTTATCTTTGTTTATCGTTTATTGTTTATCATTTCGGTTTATTAGTTCATAGGCGTGCCAGTCACAAAGTGACAATTTATCCGGACTCCAAATACCGAGATGGTATGGAGCCGTTGGTGCGCGTCGTCTGACTAGTCAGACAATGTGGGTATCGCGTCGGGACTAGAACTCGTCATGCCATAAAGGCCACGGTGTTAATTACATCCCCTTGAAGTGGGAAAAACCTTTAATTAGTCGCCAGGAGAAGGGGCCTTACGGCCCAGAATTAGCATTAATGAAATAAATGAAAGACATCCTCAATTGTATAAGAACGCCCCGTATTAAGGGAGGGTAAAACACTCAAGTTGTGTTGGTCATCTCCTTGACCCTTTTTTGTTTGGACATAAGTCGGGTTGGGAGCACGACAGGTATGTAAGAAATATCTGGGTAAATGTCTGCCGAGGTACGGCAAGTTTGATATTTAAAAGGAATCGGGGTTAGACCCCAGTGTAAGTGAGTTAGATTTGGTGGGTTATTGGCTCGGGGCAAAGTCAGGCCATGGCCACGATGAGGGTGGTCCCCGAGGTCCAAGCATGACTTTCCGAGACATCATTAATATCTCCTTCACACCGGGTCTAGAGAGGTGAGGGCTCCGGAACGGAAATCGTCCATGCTTATTGTTATATCTTTTTATTATATTTTTTTACTCTATTTGAATGCATGTGTGCATTTTCTTTTTTTTTACCTTACTGTATATATTCTTGCTCATCATTTTAGTGTTGTTACTATTATTTTTTATATTTTTATTATATTTTTATATGTATATTATATACATATATTTCTTTATTTCCTTTGTTGTCATTTATTTGGCCGTTATTTATTTATTTTTATTTATCTATCACTTTTGTCTTTTTTTTAAAGTGCATGCGGAGTGTTGTGGGTGTGTGTGTTACATGTGTGTGTTATGTGTGTGGGTATTACATGTGTGTGTGTGTGTTCTATGTGTGTGTGTGTTTTTTATTTTTATTTTTATTTTGTATAATAAGGGGGAATGGGGGAGGGTGCCACCAGATGGCATCCCATGGGGTGCCATGATCCGACGGCACCCCCCCGTGTGTGTGTGTGTGTGTTTTTTTTTTTTTTTTGTATAATAAGGGGGAATGGGGGAGGGTGCCGCCACATGACACCCCATGGGGTGCCATGATCCTGGGCACCCCCCCCCTTCGAATCAAGTCTTTTTATATATACCTTCCTTTCTTCTTCTTTTTTTCATTTCCTCTCTTTTCTTTTTCTTCTTCTTCTTCTTTTATTTTTTTTCTTTTCTTTTCTTTTGATCACAACTATTTTTTTTTTTTGGATCTCTTAAGCATACACATGTTTACTTCTATTTTTTATTCATTTATTAATTCGCTTTTATGTTATTTGTATACTTTTGTTGTGTATTTTCTTTTTATGAATTAATTTCGTCATTTCATCATTTTTAATCTATTATTATTGTTATTGTTTTCTTTTGTTTATTCCTTTTATTTATCGGCATAAAGTCTTGGTGAAATTTCGACAGCACCTCCCCCGAACCGGAGACATCGGGGAGGGTGTAAAGAGGGTGCTCGTCCACGGAGAATTCGAGACGGTCCCATAATTGTAAGGATGCCACGAAAGCGGCAACATCCACAACGGCCTCCTCATAAGCTCCCGGGAAACCGGCGGTACAAATCAGGACACTTATATCCCTCTTGCCGCTCGGGAATCATGCTGTGAGGACTCAACAAAACCCCTGTCGGGACTGGGATTAATCCGACCGAAACTGAAATCCGGAGGGACAGGGGAATCAAAAGGTGATTCGACGACCTTGGCAGTGGGGCAACCCCCCCCCCCCCTTTGAAGGAACTAATAATAACAAAAAAAGTGATATGGCGGCTAAAGGAAAAAGAACTAACAATAACAAAAGAATAGAAAAAAAGACTAATAATAATGAAAGAAAAAAAAGGTGATATGGCGACTAATGGAAAAGGAACTAATAATAACAAAAAACAAAAAAAGGCTAATAATAACAAAAGAAAAAATGGTGATACGGCGGCTAAAGGAAAAGTAACTAATAATAACAAAAAAAAGTGATACGGTGGCTATACAACGCGCCGGATGAGGGATAGAGTTGATTCAGCGCATGTTCATCGTCGGTTCAGTCCCCTCCAACCCCTAAAGCGTTTCTTTCTTTCTTTTTTTTTTTTGAAGAAAAGGGGGGTTAGGAAAGGATGCTCCTAGGCCGATCAGAGTCTCTCCCGGAAATCAAAAGCTCCGGGTGGGTCAGAAGAAGAAAACAGAAGGATGCTCCTAGGAGGGGGACGACACTGGCCATTCAGAGAGGAAGAAGTGAAAACAGCGATCAATGAAGATCAAACATCATAAGCATTGCATAAAATATCCAAGAGAAGTATCCATTTTTCATTTCTCATTAAGAGGAGAATGAGGCTACAGAGGAGAAAATAAAGAAGAAATACAAAGGGGAAGAGGAAGAACGGTCGCTCCCCTGTTCACCCTCTCTCACCTCTCTTTTCTCTCTCACTCTTCCCCTCTGCAGATCTCTCGGGCTGGCTGGGGACTCTACTTGGAATCGAGAGCTTCGAACTGATCCTCCTCTTTCTTCTTCTTCTTCCCCCTTCGGAATTTTCCCGGAGAGAGCCCTAGTGGCCTTCTCCTCCTTTAATACACGCACACGGTGGCATTGGCGTGTTTGCTCTGTTGTTTTTTTCTTTTTTTTTTTCTGCTTTCGTTGCATGGGCATGGGCATGGCGTGCTTTTTCTTCGCGCTGTGTCGACCATGGACGCGTGTCGCGTCCTTCATCTTGCCGTCGCTCGACCGACGTGTCGACGGACGTGCCTGCAGACCCATTAATGGGGAGAACAGAGCACGGGCAGGCCATTCCCTGCGCTACAGAGCCGCCGGGTGAGGGGCTCTTTTGGCCGCCGAATGGGGAGCCCTAAAGGGCTGCCGGATCAAGTGTATGGGGTGGCCGCTGGATGAGGGGTCATAAAGGGCCGCCGGTTCACCCTTTGAAGGGCCGTCGGTTCAGCCCCTTAGGGGCCGTCGGCTTAGCCCGTGGAGGGCCCGTCGGTTCACCCTTTGGAGGGCCGCCGGATCATTTCTCCCCATTTTTTTCTACTTTGTTCTTGCCCCTTTCTCTTTCTTCCCTTTGCGCGTTGGGGGAGTCGGCGCAAGACCGTAGCGTGTCGACTTGAGGTTGCACTACGTCGATGTGTTCTTCATCAGTGAGCAAAAATTTTTAAACACCAACAAATACCCCCCACCCGCAAGTGTCGCGAGCGAGGAACGACTGAGAGGGGCCGAAGTCGCTTGGCCGAGGTTACCAACGCTAGCACGAGCTTCTCAATTGCAAGGTACCTTTTTTCAGCGTCTAGGAGCACTTTAATGACGTAGTACACCGGCCTCTGAGTTCCCTTGTCATCTCGGGCCAGCATCGAGCTAACAGTGGAGGATGTCGCCGAGAGATATAAGTATAAAGTCTCTCCCAGCACGAGCTTCGAGAGTATCGGGGGAGCCATCAGAAACTACTTCAGCTCGGTGAAGGCCTTCTCGCACTCATCGTCCCAGGTGAAGGTCGGGGTAGCCACCTTCGGCCCTCTCAATAGCTTGAAGAAGGGCAGGCAGGGCTCCACAGCTCAGGACATGAAGCGGTTCAATGCAACAATCTTCCCCGTCAGACGCTGGACGTCTTTGACCCTTGCTAGCCGTCGCATATCCAGGATGGCCTGGATCTTCTCGGGATTTCACCTCAATCCCTCGGTGGGTTACTAAGAAATCTAGAAACTTTTCGGACTTGACTCCAAAGACACACTTTGAGGAGTTAAGCTTCATGTTGTACCTTTGGAGGGCTTCGAAAGTTTCTACAAGGTCAGAGAAGTGGTCTTTAGCTTTTGGCGACTTGACAAGCATGTCGTCGATGTAGACCTCGACATTCCAACCGATCTAGTCCTCAAATATATGATTGACTAGCCTTTGATAGGTTGCTCCAGCGTTCTTCAACCTGAAAGGCATCGGGTGTAGTAGTACACGTCGAAGTCAGAGATGAATGTTGTCTTCTCTACGTCTTCGGGATGCGTCTGGATCTGGTGGTGCCCGGAGTAGGCGTCGAGAAAACTGAGAAACTCATTGCCCGAAGTCGAATCAACTAGTTGGTCGATGCTCGACAAAGGATAAAAATCTTTCGGAGTAGTCTTGTTGAGGTCGGTGAAGTCGACACACATTCGCCACTTGCTTGTAGCTTTAGGCACCAGGACGACATTAGCCAACTAAGTTGGGTAGAGGACGGGGCGAATAGTTTGGTTTTCTTCCTCTTATTGATTTGCTCTTTGATGATTGCCTGTTTTGCCGGGGCATGCTTTCTTTTCTATTGCTAAACTGGCTTGACATCGGGGTCAAGGTTGAGGCGGTGCATCATAATTTCCTCGGGTATCCAGGGGAGATCATCATCAAACCATGCAAAAATATGGACATACTCCGAAAGGAAATCCTTATATTGAGCTTGCATCTCGAGCGGTAAATCCGCCTCAATTTTGACTTCGAGGGCCGGGTCATCTTTGAGACAAATTGGCAACAACTCCCATCCGGCTTGCTTGTTGATGTCTTTTCTTCGATGATACCCTTGCCTCGGTTGACTTCCTCAGGGCGTACAGCTTCCACCGAGATTACATAGCACCTTCTAGCTATTGCCCGGCTACCTCGGACTTCTCCTACGTTGAATTTGGTGGGGAACTTCATCTTTTAGTGGTAGGTGGAGGGCACAGCCTTTATTCGGCCGATGATGTCTCGGCCGAAGATGGCATTGTAGGCCGTTATCCCCTTTACCACAATGAAATTTGCCACGAAGGTTACGGCTCTGGGGGGAGTCCTGAAAGTAACAGACATGCTTAGGGCTCCCTCGGGGTAAGTCACTTGACCACTGAACCCATAAAGAGGGGTTCAGACCGGACGCAGTTTTGACGAGTTCTCACCCATCTTCAGAAAACAATCATACGACAAAACGTCCGGTGCACTGCCCTTATCAACCAACACCCTTTCTACATTACAATGATTGATAGTTGCCGAGATTACATGAGCATCATCGTGCGGGGTAACGACCCTTTCTAAATCATGATCGGAGAACACCAGGGACTGTTGCTCGGGTGTTGAAGTTGCAGGCTTGGCAGGCTCAGCAGCCCGATTGGCTCGCTCGGGATGATGCTTCCTCCCTCGGCTGGTATCTCCCCCAGAGGCCGAACCCCCCGATATGACGTTGATGTGGATTCCTCAGGGGCGGTTGTCGATCTCCTCTGAGGGGTCTAGCAGAGCGTCTCGATGCTCGACCACGTACTGGGCCAAGTGCCCTCGGTAGATGAGACTTTCGCTCTCATCCTTGAGCTGTTGGCAATCACCAGTGTGATGATCGTGGTCATAGTGGAATTGGAAGTGCTTTCCGCGGTTGCGACGCCGTGGGTCGGCCTTCATCGGCTCGGGCCGACGAAGTAAACATGAGTCTCTAATCTCCCAATAAATCTCGTAGATGGGAGTGGTCAGCGAAGTATACCGCTCAAACTTCTTGGGCAGATCCTTACGGTCATCGTCTCGGTTTCTCCTCTTTTCTTGACGGGAGGGCTGCTCTGATGAGCGCTTCCTCTCTCCCTCCTTCCCTTGGCCGAGAGTATCCCGGTAGGTGATGCGCACATAACTCGTCGTTTAAAAGCCGTGCCACAATTTTAAAAATAAATCGAACTCACTCACTAAAAAGATATAAAATCTAAGTAGAGTGGTAAGTACGGGTCGATCCCACGGGGAGGAAATGTTTCTTTTAAATATATTTTGAAAACCAAGTCTTTGAGTGAGTTTAAGCTAATGGAAAATGAATTACATGAACTAAAGACTAGAAATAAATTTAACCAAAGAATATGAGAGGGTTGAGAATAGAATTTTAAAGAAGATGGAAAGAGAAAATAAAGAACAATTACACAAACTCAAATTTTATTACTAATGAAGAGTATAACTCTATGAAAAACTAAAAATACAACTTGACGTAAACTAATGAAAAAGAGAAAAATAGAAGCTAAGGTAGTGAATGGCGCCGCCAAATCGCCGTGTCAAGCCTTTGAGGAGATCACCCCGCCGTGGAGATTGACACCACCTTTAGAGCACCAGAGGAAGAAGATCCACCTTGGAGATATTTAGATGAAAATAGAGGTGGGAGAAGAGATAGATAGATGAAGAAGAGAGTTTAAAAACCAGTGAAACAGAAATAATGAAAATAGGATGAGATTAAAAGTGAAATTGCTTTAAAATCAAAGAGAATTAGAAGAAGTGATAAAAACGAAAGTTGAAGATCAGAGGAAGAGGAAGAAGTTTTGTGAAGAGTGAAGATGGAGAAAATGATCAGAGGATGATAAAAACTGGGAAAGAACAAAAGTGGTCTGCACGGATGAATAGTAACTGTGTAAAAAAATTGAACTATGAAAAAATAAAAATAACTTAAAAATGAAGAGGGATTAGAGGAAGTGTTAGAAGAAGAAAATCTAGATCTTCAAGAGGGGAAGAACTTTCATGAAGAGTGTAGAGGGAAAAGAAGAGCAGAAGGACATGAAAACGGAGGAAGAACAGAAGGTAGAACCTCAGATGAATAGTAAAATCACAGGATAGCAACTTAAAAAACTGATTATAACATGAAAATGGGAGAGAATTAGAGAAAGAAGTAGAAATAGAAAATCTAGATCTTTAAGAGAGAAAGAACTTTCATGAAGAGTACAGAGAGAAAAGAAGAGCAGAAGGGCATGAAAACGGAGGAAGAACAGAAGGTAGAATCTCGGATGAACAGTAAAATCACATGACAGTAACTTGAAAAATTGATTATAACTTGAAAACATGAGAGAATTAGAGGAAGAGGTAGAAGAGGAAACTAAAGAACACTTAAAAATGAATAAGTTTACAGAAGAAAGTAGATTGAAAGGAAGAATAAAAAAGTATGTAAAAAGTTAAGAAAAGGCTAAACTCTCAAAAACTTACAATAACAACAACATAAATTTACAAACCAAAACTCTCAAAAGAAAACCTACGTGTGTGTGTTTTTTGTAGAGAGAGAAGAAGAGAGATATGGATAGAGAGAGATATGGCTTTAAGAGGGGGATGAGGGTGTGGTTTTATAGGGGTCAAGCGATGGACTAGCCTTATCATTCTCCTTCTATAATTCCTTCTATTATTCTTGGTCCACCTCCATTCACATGTCCTTCCATAATTCCTTCTATTATTCTTGGTCCGCCTCCATTAATCCCATGCCCATGTCATTGTCACACCGAAAGTGTTGTCGGTGATATAGTTCCTTTCATTGTAGCCTCTTGTACACAAGGTAAAAACATGCAAAAAAAATTATACTTAGGCCCCTGAAAAATATAAATCATAAGTTTATATCTAGCCTCTTCAAAAATAATCATCACACAATAATTTTATCAAAATTTAATTATATAATTAATTATTTATTTATTTAACAATTTCTCAAGTCTCATTAATTACAAAAATAATCTTCATTTTATGTGAGACCGAGATTATCACGTATAAATTGTATAATTACCTTCGTTAAAGTTAAAAAAAAATGATGTGTGTGATATAAGTATAAACAAATAGGCGTTTATCACACCTCCTAACTTACTCATTGCTAGTCTCTTAGCAATGTAATTAAATTAAAATTTAAGACCAATAAGAGTTTACAAAGCTCATACCCCCATATCCAGATTTTCCTTTATAAAATCAACCACAGATCAGGAATCCGGAAGCATTAATGCACATTAACTTTACATTAGAAATTTAGGTACATGACTAAGAATGCAAATCAAAGTTTCAATAGCACTTGTGTATGTGTAGTACTAAATTCACATCATAGACAATTGCACCCATCATTAGCCATTCTAGATAAGTGTCTTTCAACTCTGCACCTCTTGGATCCGAGCATTAAGTACAATAGTTTTTTGTCTACCTTTGTACATCACATTCATTTTTTTTTAATATACACATGATGCTGCACAACCCTTCATTGTTTGACGTGAACCTCAACTCTTGCCTTAGGAGAAGCAGGCCCAGTTACTAAGATCAGGGGCATTTTTCATGGTGTTTTTTTTCAATGTGCTTTTGCACTTATTTGATGGGTAACTTTGGCAGAAAGATTTTTAAAAAGATCACATCTCCAAGAAATGCAGAGTATCAGACACCACTCCAAAATAATAGAAGGCTTGTCCTGCTTGTTTCATTAGTGTGCAGTGTGATTCTTCTTTTTCTAAAGTGCAAATGAACTTTTAAAGATATTCTTAAATCAGTTTTCCATGGCTAGATAGAATAAATTTTCCTCCATCCCTCTCCCTAGTGTCTTCTATTCTTCAGTGAGAGTATGAATCAAGAAAACTCAGTCGGGATCTCTCTCTCTCTCTCTCTCTCTCTCTCTCTCTCTCTCTCTCTTTTTCTTTTTTTTTTCTTCTTTTTTTTCTTTTTTTGGCATCAGATTGTGAGGAGGCATCAGATTGTAAGAGATTTTTACAATGATTATCCTTACCCCCAACTTGAATGACATTATCTTAGGTGATAGGAACAATATAAAAATAGAATAATGTGCACATGAATGCTTGGGAAGGAAAGGTACAACCTGGGGCGGGTAAATGTGATTTTCACCAGACATCCTCCTGGTGCTCCTACAAACACACAACAAGAAAAATGTTTTATTGAAACAGTAAAGAGGAAACGTTGGGTTGCCTCCCAATAAGCACTAAGTTTTCCGTCTTCAGCTCATCCCATCGGGATTTCAACTTGTTAGGAAATAGTCGCAACCTAGAATTAAAAAGCCAAACTTTTTTATTAATTTGAAAAATTTTCTCAAAATATGTTTGTCATGAAATGCTTTGGTCTGGGCTTTGTAAAATTTGGAGTTTTTATAGGCTTCATTGCGAAGTTCCTCTAACTCATTCAGTTGTAGGGCTCTATGGGAGCTGGCTTGGGTCAAATCAAAATTAAATTGTTTAATTGCCCAATAAGCCCTATGTTCTAATTCTACTGGCAAGTGACAGGGTTTTCCAAAAATTAGTCTGTAAGGAGACATGCCAATGGGAGTCTTGTAAGTAGTCCGATAGGCCCAGAGAGCATCATCCAATCTCTCCGACCAATCCTTTCTATTTGGCCTAACAGACTTTTGCAATATGTTCTTGATCTCCCTATTCGAAACTTCCACCTGGCCACTTGTCTGGGGGTGATAGGGGGTGGCAACTTTGTGTGTGATCCCATATTTCCTAAGCAAAGCCTGAAATTGGGAATTAGTGAAATGTGAACCCCCATCACTAATTATAGCCCTAGGACACCCGAACCTGGAAAAGATGTTTTTGCGGACAAATTTTATGACAATTTTGTGATCATTTGTCCGGGTGGCTATAGCCTCAATCCACTTGGACACATAGTCCACCGCAACTAAGATGTATTCATGTCCAAACGAGGGTGGAAATGGTCCCATGAAGTCAATTCTCCAAACATCAAATATCTCTACAACTAGTATGGGATTCAATGGCATCATGTCTCTTCTTGACATGTTTCCCACAGCTTGGCATCAAACACAAGATTTGCAGAATTCAAATGCATCTTTGAATAATGTGGGCCAATAGAACCCACTTTGTAATACCTTGGCTGTAGTTTTCTTTCCTGAGAAATGCCCTGTGAGGCCCGTGCCTTAGTGGATCCTTGGTGGTTCGGACCTAGAATTCGTTCTGGAATTTTCGGCTATTTTCTTGGATTTTTAGGAATTTTTCCGGCATTTTTCCGGATTTAATTGGATTTAATTGAGATTTTATATGGAAATAATAAGATTTATATATACAATGAATATATTATATATATTAATCTTATTTTTTTTCCTTTAATCCCTCACCCCCTCTCTCTCTCTCCCTCGTCGATCTTGATCTCACCCTCACGCCCTCTCTCTCTCGTACGATTGCCCATCTCCCCTCTCCTTGGGATTCAGGCGAAACGACGACGGTTCGAGGCGTGGAAGGTGCCGGTGGATTCCTCGCGTCGAGAGGAACGTGTTGACGCCCACCTTGACGTGATTCGTGGCTCGTTGGAGCGAGACGGAGCGAGAAGGCTCGGTGAACCCTCTTCGGTGCATGCGGCTTTATCGGCCGTTTCGGCTTGAACGAGGTAGGGGGATGGAATCTCGATCTTGCTAGGATCATTTCCTATAGCTTATTTGCTTGATTAGACTCCCGTGGCATGCATAATGGTTATTTTCCATTTTTGGGGGTTTAAGCTTTGTTCTTCATGTATAATCTATTGTGGGCATTGCATGTGGTTATTTTTGTTGGTATTATGTTGTTTAGGACGTGTGATTTGACAGGTTTTACAGGTTTTCATCGTTACCCGGCGATTCCGGTCGCCCGGGAGGGAACCCGTTTTCAAACATAACCCGTCCGTAACCCAGTCGGTGTGACGGTCCTTCCAGGAACCGTCACACCCGTAACGGTCCATGGGGGACGCGTTATAGAACTGTAACGGCCCTTTGGAGGGGCGTCACAGTGTGTGTAACGGTCAGGTTCCCGACCGTTACACTTCTGTTGTTTTCCGTTGACCGGGTTTGGCGGTTGGCCTGACGGCCTGTCGGGCGGCTGTCAGGGTGCCCTAACGCGCTTGCGCGAGTGCGTTACCCCGTGTTTAAACGGCTTGAAAAAATTGTGGGTCGATTTCGGTCTCGGGTGGCTCTAACGGCCAGGGGTGGACGCGTCACAGTCGATGTAACGCGCCCTTTCCCGACCGTCAGGACGCCGTAACGCGCCTCAGAGAGCGCGTTACACTTCGTTTGAGCGATTGAAACTGGAGCTTCGGGTGGCTGTAACGGCCAGGGGCGGACGCGTCACAGTCAATGTAACGCGCCCTTCCCTGACCGTCACACTCCCTGACGCGGTGGCAGCAGACCGCCACACGCCTGTTAGTTTCAAAAAGCTACCGGCCTATTCTTAATGCGTTCAATAATGATTACACGCCATGTTTGAGTTATTTTATGAAATAATGGCATATTTTTAGATCCCAATAGAGTAGCTTTACTTTCCTTGCTATGGAACCACTGTTGTAGCCCTAAGGTCTTTGAGTACCGACCCGCCTGGGGATGGCGGAGGGGTGTTCCCATTACACGGTTTTTAAGCTAGTACCGTGGGCTCCCCACCAACGGTAGCGTCCTACCGAGGGAGAAAACTAGCTAGAGGGCCTGGCTCAGGCGAGAGTCAGTGTGTGCACACGTGGTCGGAGGCTGTGGACTGACACTGACGAGTGTCACTCTGACTGGTCACTTGGTTTGGTACTGCTTACGCGCTCAGCTTGTCGTGTTACCGACTGCGAGTGCTTGAGACGCAGTGTAAGCCGTCAGTGGACGCATCTGGTTTCTGTTCCCAGTGGTTGTCCTGCTCCCTGTGGCTTGATTAGTTGAGGCACTTTCTATTGGTAGATTTAGTTTTTGTCGTTTAGACTTATTTGTTATTGGCATGTATTCGCTGTTATATCTATTTAGTTAGATTTGCAGCTTTTAGTCTTATCATGCCATTGCCTGTTTATTTGATTAAATGCATGCTCTAATTGCCTTATTTTTGCATGTACGCTTGTTTAGTGCGAGGTAGGGATCCACGTGACCCCTACTGAGTCTGGCTGTGACTCACCCTTCTCCTTTCAGGTGAGCCGCGCCCGTCGTCTCCCAGAGTTTCCCGTGTACTCGAAGACCGCTCTTAGCTGCCAGCAGTAGACGGGTCACCTTTTTGGCTTTGTGGTGTACTTTTGCCGGGGTATGCCCCGTGTAGTTGTACTATTGGACTAGCACTTCTGTGCCTCTGGACTAGTTTATATCTTTAGCACTTGTTTATTTTAAATTGCTTCCGCACTCTTGTTAAATTTTATTGTTTAATTCTAATATGCGTGCTTGTGATTGCAATTCGTTATGCATCCCCTCGACAAACTTCACTAACCCTTCAGGGGCCTCATCAGCCTCTTGGGTGGCTTCCCCAGTTCCTGGTATCGATGTATCGATGTTATCGGTATATCGGTATCCGGCGCTCTGGGTCGTCACAGTTGGTATCAGAGCGAAGTTGAGGATTTGTATAAGGAATTAGAATTTACACTTGTCCAGAGTTAGTCCTTTTGTGTTGTCTATTGCTGGCTTAGGCTGTTTTCCGTATGATTGATGGATTTGCTGTTGTTGCCTGTTTTCGGCAGTTGCAATATGCCACCTCGTCGAGGAAGACCTCCTCGAGCTCCTAGGCATGCGCCTAGAGAAGAGAGTGGTTCTGCGCAGCCGCCTGCTGTTCCTGTAGTTCCTCCTCCAGCGCCAGTCGTTGCTCCTCAGGTTGAAGCGCCTGGTAGTCGAGGCAAGGCTTTGAAAGAATTTCTCTTGTTCAATCCGCCAGCTTTTGACGGACAACCAGATCCAGAGGTAGCGAGGCAATGGCTGTATGCGATTGAGCGCGTGTTCCTGTCAATGGAGTGCGAGGAGGACGATAAAGTGATGCTTGCAGCGTTTCAACTCCAAGGTACAGCTATTTCGTGGTGGAAAGCCGAGTGGCAGATTGCATTTCATTCCAGGCCCCTTCGACAGATCACTTGGGCAGAGTTTGTTGCAGCTTTTGAGCGTGCCTACACTCCTGCCTGTTTACAAATGGCGAAGATGTACCAGTTCATGGAATTGTCTCAGGGTGGTATGACCGTGCTTCAATATCGGAACAAATTTATGGAATTGGGTCAGTATGCGCCCCATGTGCTGGCTAATGAAGCTTTGAAGACTCAGCAGTTCTTGCGAGGGTTGAGGCCAGAGTTGAAATTACCGTTGATTGCGAGTCGTGTTGCTGATCTTGACGGTGCGTGCCAGGCAACTGTGGCACTTGAGCTAAAGATGGCGAGACCAGGAGGGTATCCACAAGCTGGGTTGGTTCAGCCGACGATTCAGTTTCCGCAGACATACCGACCGGCAGTGTCAGGAGTCCCCTCGGTTCAGCCAGATGTTAGCGGTGTTTCTTCCTCTTCCAAGCCCAAGTTCAAAAAGTTCAAGAAGAAGAAGAAGTTCTTTCAGCAAGAATCACCTGGTACGGGTACTGTTCAGCAGCCGACAACGCCTTCTTCCCAAGGTCGTCAAAGTTCTGCTGTCAGTCAGCCGTGGACTTGTAGGAGATGCGGTGGTCACCATAAGGGTCAGCCGTGTTCTCTTCATGTGGTCTATTTTCGCTGTGACCAGCCTGGTCACGTTGTTCGAGATTGCCCGCTGAGGTCGAAGCCGGTGCAGGCTCCTCAGTTTTCTCAGCCCCGACAGTCGCAATTCAGACCTCCTTCTTTACCTCAACCTCAGCAACAATTTTATCCGCAAGCTTCAGCGTCTTCCCAACAGTCTTCTGCCGCATCTAAGAAGCAAAAGGGCAAGGTTTCTCACATTTCTCGAGCTGAAGCGATTGCATCCCATCTGGTTGAAGGTACGATTATGCTTTATGGTCATTCAGCTCGTGTCTTATTTGATTCTGGTGCTTCTCACTCCTTTATCTCTGAGGATTTAATTGCATGCATTGAGGAACCGACATCAGAGATGACTTGTGAGCTGTTTGTTGAGTTACCTTCTGGAGATTTCATGATTACACCTTTGTGTTTGGAAGAATCTCCTATTATGATTAATAATCATCAGTTGCCGGTGAGATTGTATGCGTTGCAGCTGGCAGATTATGACATCATTCTGGGTATGGATTGGTTGGAGCAATATGGAGCTGTGGTTGACTGCAGATCGAAGAAAGTCCATTTTCAACCACAGGAAAAACCAGCATTTTATTTCCAAGGTATTCGATCCCGTTCTTCTCGTTTGATTATTTCTGCTATTCGAGCCTGTAGATTGCTTAGTGCAGGTTGCCAGGGATTCTTAGCTTCTGTGGTTGTTGTTGAGAAACCACGATAGGACGTCAGTGACATTCCTGTTGTCTGCGAGTTTCCTGATGTGTTTCCTGACGAGTTGCCAGGCTTGCCTCCAGAGTGAGAAATTGAAATGGAGATTGAACTGATTCCTGGTACAGCCCCATTAGCAAAGGCACCGTACCGAATGGCTCCAGCTGAACTTAAAGAACTGCGAGCACAGCTACTTGAATTGCTGGAAAAAGGCTATATTCGCCCCAGTTTTTCTCCGTGGAGTCCTCCGGTGTTATTTGTGAAAAAGAAAGATGGAAGCCTGAGGCTTTGTATTGATTATAGACAACTGAATCAGGTGACTATCAAGAATAAATATTTGCTTCCCAGGATTGATGATTTGTTTGACCAGTTACAGTCCGCTACTGTCTTTTCTCGGATTGACCTCCGGTCTGGCTATTTTCAATTACGAATCCAGGAATCTGATGTGGAGAAGACAACTTTCAATACTCGATATGGTCATTATGAGTTTTTGGTAATGCCGTTTGGCTTGACGAATGCTCCAGCAGCCTTTATGGACCTAATGCAGCGTATTTTCCGTCCATATCTGGATCAGTTCATGGTGATCTTTGTTGATGATATTCTGGTTTATTCTGCTTCTGACGAAGATCATGTGCATCACTTGAGGATCGTTCTACAGACTCTGAGAGATCACGAGCTTTATGCGAAGTTCAGTAAATGTGAGTTCTGGCTTCAGGAGATTCATTTTCTTGGCCACGTGATTTCTGGTGACGGAGTGGCAGTGGACCCTGCAAAGATAGAAGCTGTTTTAAATTGGCAGAGACCGAGAACTGTGACAGAGATAAGAAGTTTTTTAGGTTTGGCTGGGTATTATCGCAGATTCATCCAAGATTTTGCAAAGATTGCGGCCCCAATGACTAGACTGACTCGTAAAGATGTGCCTTTTGTCTGGTCGGATCAGTGTGAGGATAGCTTTGTTGAATTGAAAAGGCTCTTGACTTCTTCTCCAGTGTTGGTTTTGCCGTCCGGCTCGGGTGGATTTGTGGTTTGCACAGATGCTTCTCGAGTAGGTTTGGATGCAGTGCTGATGCAACATGGAAATGTGATCGCATATGCATCTAGGCAATTGAAACAGCATGAAGAAAATTATCCCACGCACGATCTTGAGCTAGCTACAGTTGTTTTTGCCTTAAAGATCTGGAGACATTACTTGTATGGTGAGAAGTTTCAAATTTTTACTGATCATCAGAGTTTACAGTATATATTCTCCCAGAAAGATCTGAATCTCAGGTAGCGTCGATGGATGGAATACATGAAAGATTATGACTTTACACTCTCCTATCAGTCGGGTAAAATGAATGTTGTGGCTGATGCTCTAAGCAGGAAGGTGCAAGTCAGTCATCTGTTGCTTCAGGAATGGAAATTGTGGGAACAGCTTCCGAGTGAGGCATTCAGTGTAGAGATTCCTGCCGACCCGAAGATAGCAGTTTGTGCTAGTTTGGCTTTGGGTTCAGCTTTATATCAGTAGATTAAGGAAGCTCAGCAAGCTGATCCTGATTTAGCCCGTGTTATATCAAGATATGATGTGGAATTTGATGATGAGACGGTCGTCAGTTTCCATGGCAGATTGTATGTCCCCGCAGAGGATGCATTGAGATTTGCAATTCTGAGTGAAGCCCATGGATCCCGCTTTGCTATTCACCCAGGTGTCACCAAGATGTATCAGAATTTGAAAAAGCAATTTTGGTGGCCAGGTATGAAGAGAGATGTGGCTGTATTTGTTTCTAAGTGCTTGACTTGTCAGTAGGTTAAAGCCGAACATCAAAAGCCAGGTGGTTTGCTGCAGCCGTTAGAGATTCCAATGTGGAAATGGGACCATGTTACTACAGATTTTGTGGTGGGTTTATCTCGGACTTCTCAAGGTTTTGATGGTATCTAGTTGCTTGTTGACAGATTAACTAAGACTGCCAGATTGTTGCCAATAAAAGTTGCTTGGAATGTGCAGAGGTTGGCCGAGCTTTATGTGTAAAAGATTGTGCCACTGCATGGAATTCCAATTTCACTTGTGTCAGATCGTGATCCACGTTTTACCTCTGGCTTCTGGTGCAGTTTTCAGAAAGCTTTGGACACTGAGTTAGCATTCAGTTCAGCGTATCATCCACAGTCAGATGGACAGTCGGAGAGGACTATTCAGACCCTGGAAGATATGCTGAGATCGTGTTGCCTTGATTGGCAAGGTTCTGTTGTGCCCCTGGTTTTGATGATGACAACTATGAGATATGAATGTTGTATTCAACTCAAATGTTGAATTAAATCTTGATTCAATAATGCTTTCGCTTGATTTCATTCTTGATGCAAGAAAGGAATAGGGTCGACGCTTGATTTCAAAGCGTCCACGCATCAGTTGAAGATGCATTCATAGATACTCTTCACTGCGTTAACTCCACGCTAGTGCTGCGTCAACTCATCCACTTAAGAAGCAGAGGCTTTTTCAGAATTACTCCAATGCGTCAACGCAACAGTAGAGCAGCGTCGACGCAGCAGTTAATAAGGCAGAGTTAATGGTTCACTGGAATACCGCAGAGCGTCAACGCTATTGCATGACAACGTAGACGCAGCAGTTGAGTCTGATGTGAATTCAGCTCTGGGTCAGTTCAGTGGGTCGACGCAGTGACCCCATGCGTCAACGCATCCTGTCTTACTATCAAAGCCATATGAGAGATTTCAAGGCTGCGTCAACCCTGTGGACTCAATGGGTTGACGCCATCGGGAACTTCCGAGATTAGTTGGGTGGACCCCAGTCGCAAGTGACATCAAAGGCCACATCAGCCAAAAGCGATTGCGATCTGTTTCTCCCTCGCGATTCCAGAAGGCTCTATACGGAGCAATCAAAGGGCTAACCAGAATATCTGGTTGGGGCCCACTAGATGTATATATGCATGGATCTGGAAATGAGCGCGGGAATGGCCGTATCGCAAGAGTGTGTGGAGACTTTGAAGTGGCAGCAGAAAAGGCTGAGGGAGAAGAACTCACAAGAAGAACTGAAGGTCATCTTCTTCCTGATTTCGATCTGCTCAAGACAGTAGGGAGATCTAGGAGCAGCGTTCCTTGGGAAGCTCGTCCACATTTCAGAAGAAGAAGATCAGACGATCATTGAAGCTTCTTCCTCCAGATTTCTGGATTCAAGGCCGAGCTTCGGCTGCTTCACAGATCTGAGTTTATTCCTTCTTTTACTAAGTGATTTCGTTTGTTATTTGTCTTTCCAATTTGAACTCTACTATATTGTTTCTCCCTCGCACTGGTTTGAGTAGAGGGAGGGTATTGATCCAGCAGACTGTGTTTGGATCAAGGGAATTTGGGCGTGTTGCCCTCAAGCTGTTTGTCAGCGGTTTAGAGGATCTGTTCCTCTGGTTAAGCCAAGTTGTAATGCTCAGCGGTGTATGTGAGGAAGTAGTTCCTCGGTGTAGCTAAGATGTAAAGCTCAGCAGGGATCCTCACTAGTTTTGTGAGGGGTGGACATAGGTCTCCATAGGGAGACCGAACCACCATAAAAATCTGTGTTCCTTGTGGTTTGATTTCTCTCATTTCCCCTTTCGCTAGATGTTTGGTTAGGCTCATTTTTTATGCTATTTAATTACTGAAATTCTGATTAGCATTCTTATCTCTAATTATAGTGTGATCTCTCATAAAGTTTTAAAGGGTCAACCTATTCACCCCTCCCCTCTAGCTTGACATTCCACCTAATCCAACACGTGGTATCAGAGCTCGGCTCTCTTGTTAAGGGTCTCACAACCCAGAGAGATTCAGTGGAATGGAAAACAAGGGGCTCATGCCTGAAGGGTATGCAGTGAATAGACCACCCTTCTTTGATGGCACTAACTATGCTTACTGGAAAAATCGGATGCAGGTATTTTTGAGAGCTCAGGACCATGAGATTTGGAAAGTCGTGAGCAAGGGACCATATCCGATAGAAGGAGATGAAGAATTGTGGGTGAAGGAGCAGATTCGAAAGTCCAATGTCAATTGGCAAGCCATGAACATCATGCAATGCTCATTGCACCCTATGGAGTTTTCACGAGTTTCCTCATGTGCCAGTGCCAAGGAAATGTGGGACAAACTCCAAGTCATCTATGAAGGTACGTCAGAGGTAAGAGAGACAAAAGCCAATATGTTAATTTCCGAATATGAAGCTTTTAGAATGAAGCCAGAGGAAAACATTTCTAAAATGTATGCTAGATTAACCCTATTAGTGAATGGTCTTAGAGGTTTGGGAAAGGCCTACACTGACTATGAACTAGTCAGGAAAATTCTTAGATCCCTAACTCCAGTTTGGCACACCAAGGCCACTGTTGCTGAGGAATCTAGGAACCTTCCTACCACTACCCCTGATGAGCTTATCGGATCGTTAATGGCTTATGAGCTGAACCTCAGAAGGACAGATGAGGATGTGAAAAATAAAAACCTCTTGCATTGAAGGCAGGACCAAGTAGCAAGGAGAGTTCTGATGACAGTCACTCATCTACCTCAGAAAATGACTCAGGTGAGATAGCAATGCTCACTAGAAATTCAGGAAGTTTCTAAGGAAGGTAAATTCAGAAGCTACAGAAGACCAGAGGTAAGAAAGAGTTCAAAATTCAAATCAGAGAACTCTAGGAAGTCTGACAAGGTTGTCTGTTATCAATGCAGGAAACAAGGTCACATTAAATCTGAATGTCCAGAGAATGTGAAGAAACTCCAACCGAAATGCAAGAATAAGAAGCCAAAGGCCATGATAAGTACGTGGAGTGATGAGGAGAAAGATGAAGATGAAGAAGAAAGTACTTCTGAAGAAGAGAGTGATGTTAAGTTGTGCTTCATGGCTAAGGGAGATGATAATGATGAGGTAACTTCCTCTTCTGAAAATTTCTCTTGTAGTGATTGGGAAGAAGCATTTAATGAATTGCTAGACAAATATGATCATGTAAAGAAAGAAAATAAATCACTCAAGAAAAAGAAAAATCTGACTAGTCAAGAGAGTTCATTAAATGATAAAATCAAGTGCCTAGAAGCTAAAATTGTCAGTTTAAGAAAATCTCTTTGTGAAAGTGACCAATATAGAGATCAAGTAATAGAGATGAAGAGAGAAAATGAATTCCTACTGAAAATTCAGGATGACCTGAAACTCAAAATGCAAAAATTAGAGAGTGATGCAAAAATTGCTAAAGAAAAATATGAAGCAGTTCAAGGAGTGAATCAGGAACTCCAAGAAAACTTGAAGAAAATGAAAGATGAAAATTCAAGTAAACAAGCCTCTCTTGAGAAATAAACTCAAGGTAAAATTAATCTTGAAGCTGTCATGGGAATAAAAAGCAATTTCAGAAAAGAAGGACTTGGTTATAATCCAACCAAGAAGAAGGATCTAGGAACTAGATTCATAACTTTTGTTTCTGAACAAGGCACATATGAGCAGAGCCAAGTGTCTGAAAAGAAGACTTGTGAGAAAATTCAAGAAGAAGTAAAACAGACAGATGAAATCAGAAAAGAAAAGGGCAAAGAGAAAATGTATGATACCGTTAATGCCAATCACCATAAGAATGTGCCCAAGTTCAGAAGTAAATACTCAGGTCAGCCTATAGATCCTAGCTCATCAACTCAGTATCAAGGATATAAAAATTCAAAGAGTCATAGGACTGATACTCAACAGTCGCGTCAACGCACTAGGTATCCTGCGTCCACTCAACCCATGTACCAAGGGTTTTACAGAAACAATGCTAGATCAAATCCTTGGGCGCGTCAACGCAGTGTCCGCACTGCGTCAACGCATACACCCTTCCCCAGTGGACATTCCTTGAGAAACATGAGAATGAGTCGACACAGCCACTTCAGTGCGTCGACACACCCTATGTACCAGAACCCATATGACAGAAAGACTAACTGGATGAGTCAACGCAATCATGTGACAGGGTCTACGCAGCGAACCTTCATGCCATCAAGAATTCAATATTCCTACAGAACTTCACATCCTAGGTTCCCCAATGATTATTGGAGTCACAATAAATATTGGAATAAGAATAAGAACAAAACCTCATACTTCTCTAATAACAGAAATGGTTCAAAGAGGTCATTCCAAAAGGTACCTCAATTCAATCAGAAGAATTTAAAATCTATGAACCCCACATCTCGAAAACCCTCAAAACAACATATCTAGATTCCCAAAAGCATGCTGTCTTACTTGACACAATCATATGGTCTGATGGGACCCAAGTGTATTTGGGTTCCAAAATCTCTTGGTTGATGTGACTTGCAGGAGTGCCTTGCAGCTGTACACAATAGATGGTACCTCGACGGCGGCTGCTCAAGGCACATGACGGGTGATAAGGTAAAATTCTGTCTCCTTGTTGAGAAAGAAGGAGGACATGTCACTTTTGGGGGAAATAATAAAGGTAAAATAATTGGAAAATGTAAAGTTGGCAAAACTCCCCTGAACTCTATTGATGATGTGTTACTTGTTGAAGGATTAGAATACAATCTTCTTAGTATAAGCCAACTGTGTGATAGGGGGCACAAAGTTGTGTTTGATTCCCATGCATGCACCATTCTTGAAAAGCAGTCTAAAAATGTCAAATTCTTTGGAAAAAGAATAAATAACATGTACATGGTAGATTTAGATGATCCTGCTCATAACAATCTGTCTGGCTGTGAATAAAAGTGAACTGGCTTGGTTGTGGCATCGTAGACTAGGACATGCTAGCTATAGTGTCATGCATAAGTTAGCCAAATTCAACATGGTAAATGGTCTACCTGATATTTCATTTAAGCAAAATGACAAAATCTATAATGCATGCACTCAAGGCAAGCATACTAGGAAGTCATTTAAATCCAGAACTGAAACCAATCTTCTAGACCTCTTGAACTTGTTTACATGGATTTGTTTGGACCCACAAGAACAACAAGTTTGAGCGGCAATAAATATGGATTTATTTTGGTAGATGATTTTTCTAGGTTTACTTGGGTGTTCTTTTTAACTCATAAGAATGATGCATTTGAAGAATTTCAGGTATTCTTCAGGAAAGTTCAGCAGGATGGTAAGTACACTATCTCATCTATCATGTCAGATCATGGAGGAGAATTTGAAAATTCAGAATTTGATGATTTTTACAGGACAATGGGGATATCTCACAAATTCTCGTCTCCAAGAACTCCTGAACAAAATGGAGTGGTGGAAAGGAGAAACAGAACCCTTGTCGAGATGGCTAGAACTATGTTAATCGAAGGACAACTCCCAAGGAAGCTCTGGGCAGAGGCAGTAAACACAGCTTGCTATATTATAAATCGATCAATGGTAAGACCTTTGTCCAAAAAGACTCCATATGAGCTGCTGAAAGGTAAGAAGCCATATGTTATACATTTCAGAGTTTTTGGATCTAAATGCTTTGTTCAGAATAATAACAAACGGGACTTAGATAAATTTGAACCTAAGAGTGAACCAGCCATATTTCTAGGTTATTCAAATCAATCTAGGACCTATAGAGTCCTAAATATCAAAACTCAATTTGTTGAAGAATCTCCACATATTATTTTTGATGAAATGAATGTCAGGTCTGAAAATGAACTATCTTGCAGGGATAAAGATGATGGTGAATTTCTTGAAGAAAAGGAAGAACAACGTACTCAAGAGGAAGAGCCAAGGTCAAATGAAAATCTAGCTGAATCAAGCACTAGAGGTAATGCCGATGACAATGAAGGTAACACTCTAACTAATGTTAGAATGTTAAGGGACCACCCTCTATCAAGTATTATTGGTAATCTGCATGACCCGACCGGAACTAGATCTCATTTCAGAACAATTGAAGAAATGGATAATTTGGCTCTTATATCTCAAATTGAACCAAAAAATGTAACTGAAGCCCTGAAAGATGATTGCTGGATAAATGCAATGCATGAGGAATTAAATCAATTCAAAAGAAATAAAGTGTGGCACCTTGTGCCAAGACCTAATGAACTTTCAGTAATTGGAACTAAATGGGTCTTTAGAAATAAACAAAATGAAAATGGAATTGTGATAAGAAATAAAGCAAGACTGGTTGCACAAGGATATAACCAAGAATTTGACATTGATTTTGAAGAATCCTTTGCACCTGTAGCTAGATTAGAAGCTATTAGATTATTAATTGCATATGCATGTTGTCATGGAATAAAACTCCATCAAATGGATGTAAAAAGTGCATTTCTCAATGGGTTAATAAAAGAAGAGGTGTATGTTGAACAACCCCTTGGTTTTGAATCAATAGACTGCCCTGACCATGTTTACAGATTAGACAAAGCTCTGTACGGGCTCAAACAGGCACCTCGAGCATGGTATGATAGACTCAGCTCATACCTCACTGAGAAAGGATACTTAAGAGGTAAAGTGGACCAAACCCTATTCACCAAGGTGAGAAATAATGACATTATTCTGGTTCAAATCTACGTTGATGATATAGTTTTTGGATCCACTAAACCTAGCATGTGTGAGGATTTCGTAAATTTGATGACCACAGAATTTGAGATGAGTCTCATGGGTGAGCTTCAATTTTTTCTAGGTCTACAAATCACCCAAAGCAAGGATGGATGCTTCATCAATCAGGCAAAGTATGTCTCCGAACTTTTGAAGAAATATCAGATGGAGAATCTTAAGGCAACCAGCACTCCCATGAGCACCAATGCAAGTTTGGATGCAGATCTGAAAGGTAAAAAAGTAGATGCAAAGATTTATCGAGGTATGATCGGATCACTCCTCTATCTTACTGCATCTAGGCCAGACATTCAATTTTGTGTATGTATGTGTGCTCGGTTTCAGTCTGATCCTAAAGAATCCCACCTGATTTCTGTCAAGCTTATTTTTCGATACCTTGCTGGAACTCGAGATTTAGGGATTTGGTATCCTGCATCTTGCACTTTTGATCTAGTATCATACTCAGATGCAGACTATGCTAGATGTAAACTTGACAGGAAAAGCACAAGTGACTATTGCCAATTTTTGGGAAGATGTTTGGTTTCTTGGGCATCCAAGAAACAACACTCAGTGGCACTTTCCACTGCAGAGGCAGAATATGTCGCTGCAGGGAGCTGTGGCACTCAAGTGTTATGGATCAAACATCAACTCCAAGATTATCAAACTAATCTTGGATGTGTCCCAATACTGTATGATAACACAAGTGCCATTAACCTGGCAAAGAATCCCATCCAGCACTCTAGGACCAAACACATCGAAATAAGGCATCACTTCTTGCGAGATGAAGTTAATAAAAGTAGCTTTAAATTGATCTTTGTAGACTCTGAACATCAACTAGCTGACATCTTCACCAAGCAACTGAATAATGAAAGATTCTCCTGTCTTAGGAGAGAGCTTGGTTTGTGCAATCCTCATCTCATTGCCTAAATTGATTGCTTGTTTTATTCCTTAAAACTTGTCCAAAAATCAATTGATCACATGCCTTGTTTGAGTTGAATATGTTGATTTCTAAATAAGTCACAGATTTAGGGGGAGTTCAGTTTTGAGCATATCTGTTTAATAACTCATGTCAAATTCAAACCCATCATGTTATCAATTGCATCTTCATTCATAGTTTCTGTCATGCAATAAATGAAGGGAAAGTCTGCTTCAGATTTCACTTGCTAAGAAGTGCAATTCTGTCCCGTTAGATTCAGTCTTCTGGGTATCTGAAGAGTGGTTTCTCAGACTGAGTCAACGCACTGATAGACATCTTCTGGAAACAGGCTGAAAGTCATACTGACTGGTTGGATGAGTTAACGCAGTCACTTGGATGAGTAGACGCAGTGATGGTTGTTTTGAAGCACGCTAAATCTATACATTGCAGTGTGACTGTGATTCAAGCTTTCTAAAGTCTATACAGTGCATCATGTCTGAAGTCTGTACACTGCACTGTAGTTTGCACGAAGTGAAGTCTGTACATCCACCTGTTCAACTTCGAAGTCTGTACATTGGTACTTTTACCTACGTTGCACCTGCAAGTCTATACATTGCTCGAGTTGAGGTATGTACAGTCATTGTCTTGCCAAAGTGTATACGTTGTGAACCCTTAAGTCTGTACAGACTTTCCCTTGTTCAAGTCTGTACATCGTCTAGTTCTTTGGCAAGTCTATACCTTGTGAAAGTCTATACATTCATTGCATTTGTTCAAGTGCATTCTGCATTACAACCCAGCAAGTCCATACATTGCTTCTAGCTTGCACATTCACACTTCATGTCTAAAAACTGATGCAAACTAGTTCTGGAATTAATTGGATTTCTTCAGAAGGGTTACCTCAGCTCTGTTGTTTGGATCTCACATTTCTTTTTGAAATCCTCTAGTACTTCATATCGTCTGAAACGTGGTGTCGTCCTCTCAACCTCTCATCAACCTTGTTGCTTTTACATTCAATTTCTCATTTTGTAGTGAAGAATCACTCCATCTTGAGTATGAGGGAAGTTTCTTGAGATCTGAAGTGTGAATTGATGTCATAGACTCAGGGGGAGCTAAAATGATAATTCCCTTATAAGAGGTGATGATCTCTATTGACTGTCTCTAAGCTGTTCTAATGAATGGAGTTTAATAAATCTTTTATTCTTTGAATGCTAAAATTCATGAACACAAAAGTGCTGTGCATATGGAATAGTTTCTGAACTATTTAACACAACTGAGAACTCATCATTTCTTAAACTATGATGATCAAAAGTAAAGAAACCTTTGTGCAAATGAATTTGATATCGGTATTGACTTTCAAATCATCAAAGGGATAATAAGAGCTGATGAAACAAACCTTATATACATATTTTCATAAAATAAATTGTAGAGCAATGGCAAGCTTTCACTGAGAAACTGTCTCTATGCACCAAAGAAGTGCAAATGAGCATGTCATGATGTGGGCTGTTACCTCTGCTTTAAAAGAAAAATAATTCATTGCAGAGCAATGGCAACTTTCCACTGAGAAACTACCTTCTTGCACCAAAGAAGTGCTAAAAGGCATGTCATGATGTGAGTTTCCAACTCTGTTTCATTTGTGCAGAATAGTTAGCTATGCTAAGTAACCGGGGACTCTGGTGTCTGATAAACATGTGCACCCGTGTCAAAAGGCTAGCTACACTTGACTGTAATTGATGCAAAATGAAAAATATCAATGTTTATATGGGGTTGACCTGAAGCTCAAAAATAAAATCCTTTTTGAGTTCATCCTCAATGTGAGTTAAATTCACTATGATAAGGGTATCTTGAAATTGAACTTTCTAGGGATAAGATTTGAGAATGTTTCAAGTGTGAAAATCGTTCAATCCTTATTCCATAATCATGCTCTTCTTGTCAAATGACTTATATCAAAGTCTTAAGATTGTTTTACTCCACATCATTAAATGAATTAGGGGCTCTCATAATTTCTCGTCATATATCTCATAAGGGAACTTGAATTTTATCGATTAAAAATCCCTGAATGTCACTTCATCTCTTCACAACTTCTTTGTCTTAAGAATGCCTAAATACAGTGGGACTTCACTATTTCCTGTCCACTTCACACTATTTTGCTTTGGTGGCGTCGACGTAGTGCCTCACAGCGTCAACGCAGTCATTCACTTACTCCACTTACATCCCAGTCCGGTTCAGCACAGTGAACCGGTGTACCCTTTTTGAATCGAAAAGTGAATGGTCTCCTTCTTTAAAACCCCGCAGCGTAAACGCTGCCGTCTACTCCGCCTCTTCTAAAACCTAGTGGGTTTCTACCTTTCTGAATCTCTCCACCCTTCCTCCTCCGCTCTTTCTCTCAATCTTCTATTTTGTTCCCATTTGATTCTCGCTGCCATGGCGCCTCCGAAACAACAGAAGAAGGGGAAGAACAAGAAGGGTCTAGAGAAAAGAGATCCCATCTTTGCTATGGGCAGGATTGAGCCTCGAACCAAATATCAAGCGGAGATGCCGTCTGTATCAGCTCCACCACAACAAAAAGGAAAAGAGAAAAGCTCGCCGGCAAAGACAAGGGCAGCAAAGCGAAAGGGCAAAGACAAGGGCTTGGCAGATCCTTCAAAGGAGATACCGTCTCCTTCAGCTCCACGAAAACGGAAAGGCAAAGAGATAGAGTTATCTCTTCAGAAACGCCGTCTTTATCCAAGCCCGCCAACCAAAAAGTGAAAGCTATCTACCGTCAAGACAGAGGAGCAGGTTACATCTTCAGGTGCTGCGAAGGGAAAGAAAGGTGCGGACAGATCTCATGCACGGTCTTCTGATCCCTCTCTCACCATCAACGTGGAGGAACCTCTGAAGGTCCTTATTCGACGGTATATTGTTGCTACCGACGATGAGATGCTTGAGGTTTTTCCGCAACTATTCCCTACTTTGGATTATCAGGGTTGGTGGTCTTTTGTTACAAATCATAAGATTTATTACCCCACTCTAGTCAGAGAATTTTACCACAATTTGAAGTATGAACCTCAGATCCCCAAAATTTCTTCAACTGTCAGGAATGTTAGTTTCGAATTGACAAACAAACTGTTTGCCAGAGCTTGGAAAATTCCAATGAATGGGGTTCAATTACAGAGTTTTCAGTTTGATGAACATGCAGCTTATGCTCTTTTGACTGACAAACCCAGTGATCCTACAGTCATTAGGGAGACTTTTTTATCTAGTCTTAAAGCAAATCAGTTCCCTCCATTCAATAGACTGCTCCACCATATGTGCACATCAATAATCACACCTCAGAGTAGTGGTAGGGAACGGGTCACTGAGATGCAGCTGTTTTTACTGTACTGTATGCTGAAAAGAATACACATTTCACTGTCTGATGTAGTTATTCAGACTATGGGATCTTGCTTGACACAATCCAGAACACTCCCTTATGCTGCTCCATTGACTGCCATTTTTCGAAAAGTTGGAGTAGATTTTGGTTCTGAGAAGAAAATGATTATCCCTAAAGGAAACGTATACTCCCTTTCTTACATTCAGAAGTTCATGGGATTTAAAGTTATAAATGGACAGCCAGTCAGGATTCTACCAAGTCAAAAACTAATGACCACCTCAGTGGAGACTGGTCATGAAGCAAGACCTGAAAATCAAACTCAGCAAGAGGCTAGTCTACACAGAATGGAAAGACCAGAGGCTAGGGCAGATATACCTGAAGCTAGTTCAGCCAGAATGGATTACCAAGACTTCAGCAATATTCAAGATGACTATAATGTCCAGGATGATACTCCCATGGTTCCTGTTGCTTACAGAGAGCTAGTCATAGTACAAGGTCCTCTTCCAGAACCCTCACCACCAAGGGGACATGGATCTACTTCTGAGGAGATTCCAGCTCACTTTCAGAATGATTTTTCTAACATTAATCCTACACTCATTCATTTTCTGGAAATGAAATTCAAGAGCATTGACTCTTCAATAATGCACCTAAGTTCCACAATGGATATGAGGCTGTCACACCTTGAACAGAAGATGGATAGAAGATGGGAAAAATTTACATGTGATAAATACAAGTCAGACACGAAGCTTCATAATTTTATGGAATCTCTTCTTCATGCATGTCAAAAAGCTGGTTCAGTCTTACGCAATTTACAGAACTTGAATCAATAATGTTTGCACAGGATACAAAGTGTACAGACATACAACTATGATGTCAGGGAAAACCAATCCAAGTTGAACTTGAAATATTCCACCCTGATTGACAAGAACAATGAGTTCAGTGCCCAAGTTCAAACCTTGTTTGACAAGATTACATCTTTTGGTCAGGACATCACTAGACTGTTTGAAAGAACCACTTTGGTCGGTGATGAGGTGGTGGATGTGCTGCACATTCTAAAAGAAAATTTCCCACCCACAGTTGAAGATCAGCGTGATGTATACTGCCCTCCACCAACTGAAGCATCCTCCTCTGCACCTGAATGGGGATCTCAGCAGAAAGCCCAGGTGGACTATCTGTTTGAAATTCTGCACAACTGGTTTGATGGTATGTCTACTAAGGTCAAAGAATACCACAAGTTTGTGGTGAACAGGGATCAGCTGCTTTCAGATAGGATGGACACTATGGCAGCCTCTATTGCTCAGCTTCAGAAACAACTGGACATTGTGTCTGCCACTATTCTTCAGTCTTCCTCATCTACTCCCCTTCCTGATGATGTCAAAGGGGGAGAATCATGAACTCAAGCTGGAGTCTAGACTAGAGCTGCATTGCATCTGCATCAAATATGTTGACTGACTAAAAGTTTCCTTCTTTTTGTCTTTGTCTATGATGTAAAACCCTGAACTTAAATGAATGACAAAATTGATGTTTGCTTCAGTCACTGAATTGAATTCCTATTGATCTGAATTTTCTTGCTTGATCTGAATAAACATGTTTGTTTAGATGCAATGGCATTCACCTCATAGTTGCCATCATCAAAAAGGGGGAGATTGTTGTGCCCCTGGTTTTGATGATGACAACCATGAGATGTGAATGTTGTATTCAACTCAAATGTTGAATTAAATCTTGATTCAATAACGCTTTCGCTTGATTTCATTCTTGATGCAAGAAAGGAATAGGGTCGACGCTGGATTTCAAAGCGTCCACGCATCAGTTGAAGATGCATTCACAGATACACTTCAATGCGTTAACTCCACGCTAGTGCTGCGTCAACTCATCCACTTAAGAAGCAGAGGCTTTTTCAGAACTACTCCAATGCGTCAATGCAACAGTAGAGCAGCATCGACGCAACAGTTAATAAGGGAGAGTTAATGGTTCACTGGAATACCGCAGTGCGTCAACGCTATTGCATGACAGCATAGACGCAGCAGTTGAGTCTGATGTGAATTCAGCTCTGGGTCAGTTCAGTGGGTCGACGCAGTGACCCCATGCGTCAACGCATCCTGTCTTACTATCAAAGCCATATGAGAGATTTCAAGGCTGTGTCAACCCTGTGGACTCAATGGGTTGACGCCATCGGGAACTTCCGAGATCAGTTGGGTGGACCCCAGTCGCAAGTGACATCAAAGGCCGCATCAGCCAAAAGCGATTGCGATCTGTTTCTCCCTCGCGATTCCAGAAGGCTCTACACGGAGCAATCAAAGGGCTAACCAGAATATCTGGTTGGGGCCCACTAGATGTATATATGCATGGATCTGGAAATGAGCGCGGGAATGGCCGTATCGCAAGAGTGTGTGGAGACTTTGAAGCGGCAGCAGAAAAGGCTGAGGGAGAAGAACTCACAAGAAGAACTGAAGGTCATCTTCTTCCTGATTTCGATCTGCTCAAGACAGTAGGGAGATCTAGGAGCAGCGTTCCTTGGGAAGCACGTCCACATTTCGGAAGAAGAAGATCAGACGATCATTGAAGCTTCTTCCTCCATATTTCTGGATTCAAGGCCGAGCTTCGGCTGCTTCACAGATCTGAGTTTATTTTTTCTTTTACTAAGTGATTTCGTTTGTTATTTATCTTTCCAATTTGAACTCTACTATATTATTTCTCCGTTGCACTGGTTTGAGTGGAGGGACGGTATTGATCCAGCAGACTGTGTTTGGATCAAGGTAAATTGGGCGTGTTGCCCTCAAGCTGTTTGTCAGCGATTTAGAGGATCTGTTCCTCTGGTTAAGCCAAGTTGTAATGCTCAGCGGTGTATGTGAGGAAGTAGTTCCTCGGTGTAGCTAAGCTGTAAAGCTCAGCAGGGATCCTCATTAGTTTTGTGAGGGGTGGACGTAGGTCTCCACAGGGAGACCGAACCACCATAAAAATCTGTGTTCCTTGTGGTTTGATTTCTCTCATTTCCCCTTTCGCTAGATGTTTGGTTAGGCTCGTTTCTTATGCTGTTTAATTACTAAAATTCTGATTAGCATTCTTATCTCTAATTCTAGTGTGATCTCTCATAAAGTTTTAAAGGGTCAACCTATTCACCCCTCCCCTCTAGCTTGACATTCCACCTAATCCAACAGGTTCGTGGAGTCAACATTTGCCACTTGTTGAATTTGCTTATAATAATAGTTATCATTCCAGTATTGGTATGGCTCCTTATGAAGCACTATATGGTCGTCCTTGTCGTACTCCCCTGAACTAGTTTGATATTGGGGACAGACTTTTGACGGGACCTGACATGGTGCAGCAGTGTTCTGATGTGGTTCATCTGATCAGGCAGAGATTGTTGACAGCTCAGAGTCGACAGAAGAGTTATGCAGATCAGCGCAGACGTCCACTACAGTTTGAGCCTGGAGACATGGTTTTTGTCAAAGTGTCTCCGATGAAGGGTGTTTCCAGATTTGGGAAGCGTGGAAAGCTTAGTCCGCGTTATGTTGGCTCGTTTCCTATTGTAGAAGCTGTGGGTCAGGTAGCTTATCGACTGCAACTACCAGTGGCTATGCAAGATATTCATGATGTGTTCCATGTCTCTCAGCTGAGGATATATGTGCCAGATGCATCCCATGTCCTTGATGACTCTGTTTGGCCTGAAGTGACTGCTGATTTGTCTACGCTAGAGTTTCCTATTAGAATTAAAGACCGTCGTGAGCAGCGGTTGAGAAATAAGGTTATCCCTCTAGTAAGAGTTGCTTGGCAGCGCCACTCCGGTAATGAGTCCACTTGGGAGCGTGAAGATGAGATGCGTCAGCTTTTTCCTTTCTTATTCCAGTAAGGTATAATTCTGTTTCTCAGTTTCCTCCTTTCCGTTGTTGTAAATTTCAAGGGTGAAATTTTTTATTAGGAGGGAGGGACTGTGAGGCCCGTGCCTTAGTGGATCCTTGGTGGTTCGGACCTAGAATTCGTTCTGGAATTTTTGGCTATTTTCTTGGATTTTTAGGAATTTTTCGGCATTTTTCCGGATTTAATTGGATTTAATTGAGGTTTTATATGGAAATAATAAGATTTATATATATAATGAATATATTATATATATTAATCTTATTTTTTTCCTTTAATCCCTCACCCCCTCTCTCTCTCTCTCTCGTCGATCTCGATCTCACCCTCACGCCCTCTCTCTCTCGTCCGATCGCCCATCTCCCCTCTCCTTGGGATTCAGGCGAAACGACGACGGTTCGAGGCGTGGAAGGTGCCGGTGGATTCCTCGCGTCGAGAGGAACGCGTTGACGCCCACCTTGACGTGATTCGTGGCTCGTGGGAGCGAGACGGAGAGAGAAGGCTCGGTGAACCGTCTTCGGTGCATGCGGCTTTATCGGCCGTTTCGGCTTGAACGAGGTAGGGGGATGGAATCTCGATCTTGCTAGGATCATTTTCTATAGCTTGTTTGCTTGATTAGACTCACGTGGCATGCATAATGGTTATTTTCTATTTTTGGGGGTTTAAGCTTTGTTCTTCATGTATAATCCATTGTGGGCATTGCATGTGGTTATTTTTGTTGGTATTATGTTGTTTAGGACGTGTGGTTTTATAGGTTTTACAGGTTTTCGTCGTTACCCGGCGATTCCGGTCGCCCGGGAGGGAACCCATTTTCAAACATAACCCTTCCGTAACCCAGACGGTGTGACGGTCCTTCCAGGAACCGTCACACCCGTAACGGTCCATGGGGGGCGTGTTACAGAACTGTAACGGCCCTTTGGAGGGGCGTCACAGTGTGTGTAACGGTCAGGTTCCCGACCATTACACTTCTGTTGTTTTCCGTTGACCGGGTTTGGCGGTTGGCCTGACGGCCTGTCGGGCGGCCGTCAGGGTGCCCTAATGCGCTTGCGCGAGCGCGTTACCCCGTGTTTAAACGGCTTGAAAAAACTGTGGGTCGATTTTGGTCTCGGGTGGCTCTAACGGCCAGGGGCGGACGCGTCACAGTCGATGTAACGTGCCCTTTTCCGACCGTCAGGACACCGTAACGCGCCTCAGGGAGCGCGTTACACTTCATTTGAGCGATTGAAGCTGGAGCTTCGGGTGGCTGTAACGGCCAGGGGCGGACGCGTCACAGTCAATGTAACGCGCCCTTCCCCGACCATCACACTCCCTGACGCGGTGGCAGCAGACCGCCACACGTCTGTTAGTTTCCAAAAGCTGCCGGCCTATTCTTAATGCGTTCAATAATGATTACATGCCATGTTTGAGTTATTTTATGAAATAATGGCATGTTTTTAGATCCCAATAGAGTAGCTTTACTTTCCTTGCTATGGAACCACTGTTGTAGCCCTAAGGTCTTTGAGTACCGACCCGCCAGGGGATGGCGGAGGGGTGTTCCCATTACACGATTTTTAAGCTTGTACCGTGGGCTCCCCGCCAACGGTAGCGTCCTACCGAGGGAGAAAACTAGTTAGAGGGCTTGGCTTAGGCGAGAGTCAGTGTGTGCACACGTGGTCGGAGGCTGTGGACTGACACTGACGAGTGTCACTCTGACTGGTCACTTGGTTTGGTACTATTTATGCGCTCAGCTTGTCGTGTTACCGACTGCGAGTGCTTGAGACACAGTGTAAGCCGTCAGTGGACGCATCTGGTTTCTGTTCCCAGTGGTTGTCCTGCTCCCTGTGGCTTAATTAGTTGAGGCACTTTCTATTGGTAGATTTAGTTTTTGTCGTTTAGACTTATTTGTTATTGGCATGTATTAGCTGTTATATCTGTTTAGTTAGATTTGCAGCTTTCAGTCTTATCATGCCATTGCCTGTTCATTTGATTAAATGCATGCTCTAATTGCCTTATTTTTGCATGTATGCTTGTTTAGTGCGAGGTAAGGATCTGCGTGACCCCTACTGAGTCTGGCTGTGACTCACCATTCTCCTTTCAGGTGAGCCGCGCCTGTCGTCTCCCGGAGTTTCCCGTGTACTCGGAGACCGCTCTTAGCTGCCAGCAGTAGACAGGTCGCCTTTTTGGCTTTGTGGTGTACTTTTGCCGGGGTATGCCCCGTGTAGTTGTACTATTGGACTAGTACTTCTATGCCTCTGGACTAGTTTATATATTTAGCACTTGTTTATTTTAAATTGCTTCTGCACTCTTGTTAAATTTTATTGTTTAACTCTAATATGCGCACTTGTGATTGTAATTCGTTATGCATCCCCTCGACAAACTTCACTAACCCTTCAGGGGCCTCATCAGCCTCTTGGGTGGCTTCCCCAGTTTCTGGTATCGGTGTATCGATGTTATCGGTATATCGGTATCCGGCGCTCTGGGTTGTCACATGTCCCCCACAAGCTAGGGTGTGGCAAAATGACAAAATACGGTGTTGCTCATTCTCAAGAACACACCTCCCAATGATTTGGTCAGGACCTAAATGGAATAGCTCTGGGTCTTCCCAAAAGAAGTACTTGAGCTTTGCAAAAAGATGATCTCTTTCTTGTTTAGACCATCCTTCTGGAATTTTACCCACTGCCAAGTAATTAACAATGTGTGCATACCATGGCAGTGAAATGTGAGAAACAGTGAGAAGGTGTTCATCAGGAAAAGAGTCTTGTAGAGGTGTGGTATCTGGAATCATAATCCAGGATAGATGATCTGCGACAACATTTTCACAACCTTTCTTATCTCGGATTTCCAGATCAAATTCTTGTAACAGTAGGATCTATCTGATTAACCTGGGCTTGGCATCTTTCTTGGATAGCAGGTGCTTAAGGGCTGAATGATCAGAAAACATAATGATTTTTGCCCCTAATAAATATGATCAAAATTTTTCCAAGGCAAAAATAACGGCTAGAAGTTCATTTTTCGTGGTGGTATATCTGAGTTGAGCATCGGTGAGTGTGCGACTCGCATAATAAATCACCACTGGCTTCTTATCCACCCTTTGTCCTAAGACCGCACCTAAAGCATAGTCTGAGGCATCGCACATGATCTCAAAAGGTAATGACCAATCAGGAGTTTGTAGGATTGGTGCCTTTGTTAAAGCCATCTCCAATAATTCAAATGCCTCCAAAGATGATTTGTCAAGGTGGAATGTGACTTCTTTAGCCAGGAGATTTGTAAGGGGTTTAGCAATTGTGGAGAAATCTTTGATAAATCGGCGATAGAAGCCGGCGTGGCCAAAGAATAATCGGATTTGTTTGACTGAAATGGGTGGAGGAAGTTTAGCAATGAGCTCAACTTTGGCTTTATCTACTTTCATCCCTTTTTCTGACACTTTGTGTCCTAGAACTATGCCCTCCTTAACCATGAAACGGCTCTTTTCCCAGCTGAGGACAAGATTGGTGTCAATACATCTTCTCATCACCTCGGTCAAATGTTCCAAACAGGAATCAAAAGTGTCCCCAAAGATGGAGAAATCATCCATGAAAACTTCTAGAAAGTTACCCACCAATTCAGAGAAAATTGCCAACATCCATCTCTGAAAAGTGGCAGGGACGTTGCATAATCCAAAGGGAATTCTCCTGAAAGTAAAGGTTCCATAAGGGCATGTGAATGTTGTCTTCTCTTGATCTTCAGGGTAGATGGCCACCTGATTGTACCCAGAATACCCATCTAGAAAATAGAAATACTTTTGCCCTGCCAACCTTTCCAAGATTTGATCAATAAAAAGTAGTGGGAAGTGATCTTTCTTGGTCATGGAATTGAGCTTTCTATAGTTAATGCATACCCTCCATCCCGTGGTCAGTCTAGTAGGTATCAAATCTCCCTAATCATTGTTCATCACAGTCAGTCCAGATTTCTTGGGAACTATTTAAGTTGGACTAACCCACTTGCTGTCAGAGATTGGGTAGATGATCTCGGCATCTAACCAGTTGACTACTTCATTTTTGACCACCTTCTTCATATGTGGGTTCAATCTCCTTTGCATTTCCTGACTCGGTTTTGCATTTTCTTCCAAATAAATGTGATGTTGGCAAACCGATGGACTTATCCCCTTAAGATCGACAACCGACCAGCCTATAGCACCTTTATGAGTTTGAAGGACCTCAAGTAGTTTCTTCTCATGGTCGGGCTCAAGGTCACTAGCTATGATAACTGGTAGGCTTTGTATTGGGCCTAAAAATGCATACTTAAGAGAATCCGGTAGTGGTTTCAATTCCACTTGTGGGGGAAATTGTAAAGACGGCAAAGCTGGTTAAGACCTGAGTTGTGCCAGAGAATCAACTTGTGGCCACACTCTAAGGGGAGTAGACAGGGTATCAACTTCTTCTTCACTTTTCATCAGTTCCTCAATGGTGTCGACAGCAAAACAACCTTCTTGATCATGGAATTTGGATGCCTTGAAGATATTGATGATAACTTTTGATCTCCAAAAGATATTTCTATAATTCCTGTGGCACAATCTATGTTGGCCTTGGCAGTGGCTAAGAATGGTCTGCCCAAAATGATAGGTGTGTGGTTGATTTCCTTAGGCGAAACCATGTCTAAAATGAGGAAATCAGCTGGGAAGTAGCAGTCGTTCACCTTAATAATGACATCCTCAATAAGCCCCTTGGGAGTTTTGATTGATCTATCAGCAAGCTGAAGAATAATTGGTGTCGACTTTAGCTTGCCGATGTCAAATTTCTCATAGATTGATGTAGGGAGTAGATTTACACTCGCCCCTAAATCTAGGAGAGCCTTATCAAATGTCACTCCCCCTATGTTGCAAGAGATGATAGGGGCTCCTAGATCCTTCAATTTCCTTGGAAGTTGATTGAGTACCACAACACTCACATTCTCATGAAGCTTGATTCTTTTTGGGGCCACTCGTGGTTCTCGTCTAGGGGTGCACATTTCATTCAAAAATTTTGCATAGACTGGGACATGTTTGATTGCATCAAGGAGAGGGATATTGATGTGGACTTGTTTAAACAGTTCCACCATTTCCTCGTTGTGGGCCAGTTGCTTCTTTTTGGGCTTCAGAGCACTAGGGAATGGCACCGTAGGTTGATAGGTGCTTAGGTCTTCCTCCATTTTCTTCTTCCCTTTTACATCCTTGTCCTGAATGGGCTCTTCCTCACTTTCAGTGTTATCCTCTGGGACTGGGTTTGATGGAACACTAGTGAGCTTATGAGGATCTTGGAGAATTTTATCACTTCACAAGGCCGAAATTGCTTTTGCATTTTCAATCTGTGGGCCTTTTGGTAGCATTGGGCCTAGTGGATGTTGAAGGATAGGAAGATTTGGTTGGTGAACAGGAGGTTGATGGAAACCCGGGGGGATGTTTCTTGGGTTTGCAACGGGTTGACTGGGCAATTGACCTAGTTCCCTTTTCATGGCGGCTTCGGCCAACTGGCCTAGTTGGGCCTTTATCTTTGAGATGGAATGCTGCTGTGCTTGGATAGATTGATGTTGTGCTTGGATGGATTGATGTTGGGACAAAATTAGTTGTTGTAACTGGTTGAACTTTTCATCCATTTGAGATTCCTGGTGTTGCTGCAGAGGAGGTTGATAAGTTGGTTGAAAATTGAAAGATTGTCTGTGACTTGGTTGCCATTGGTTAGGCAAAGCATAAGGAGCAGAGCCAGAGCTAGCATAGGGAGGCTGTCCCCGATTGAAGGCCTAGTTTTGAAAATTATTTTGGTGTTGGCCTCTATTTTGGAAATGTTGATTTGGGGAATCATGGGTTTGAGATTGTGGGGATTTCCAAGAGAAATTTGGGTGGCTTTTCCATCCCGGATTATATGTGTTGGAGAATGGGTCATTTTCTGACTTTTGGACCCCTTGTGCAGCCTGTATTTGCTATTGAATGAATGGAGGAAGCTGCATGGCTGTCGGGCACTCATTAGCCTCATGGGTTGAGCTTACGCACATGGAACATGTTTCCTGATGGTTGCGTGGGGGTGAGAGTGGTATTTGACTCATGACTAGGAGTCGTTCAACTGCTTGGGTTAGAGAATCAACCTTGGTGGCAAGACCCAAATCTGATTTTACTCCTTGGTCCCTAGAGTGTTGGACCTCATACAACCCTCCCCGTTTGGGTTGGGCGACCGACCTCTCATATGAGGATAGCGAAGCATGGTTGATAGAATTTTTGCTTAATGTCTCAAACAAGACATAAGCTTCATCCTCACTTTTACTCATGAAAGCTCCCCCAGATGAAGTATCTACCATCTGCTTGTATTGATCATCTAAGCCTTCATAGAAGGCTTGCACTATCTGCCATTTGGAAAGGCCATGGTGTGGGCATTTTCGGAGTAATTCCTTTAATCTTTCCCACGATTCATGTATCAGCTCATTAGGAAGTTGCGCGAATCCTGTGATTGCGCGTCGCATGGTGTTGGTTCTACCAATAGAGTAGAATTTCTTTAAAAATTCATGTTGCATCTCCGCCCATGTTACAATAGGATTCCCTAGAGTTCCCAACCAGTATTTGGCTTTATCTTTAAGTGAGAAGGGGAATAGAGTTAGGAGGAGGGCATCATCTGTGAAATTTTGTATCTTTATAGTGGAGCAGATTTCTAAAAATCCATCCAAATGTCTATAAGGGTCTTCATTAGTCTTCCCAAAAAAGGATGGGAGCATTTGGATAGTGCTGGATTTGATCTCATATTGAATGGCCTGATTTTACGGGAGGTGAATACAAGATGAAGGTTGATACTAATTAGGAGTGAAGTAATCCTTCATTTGCTTTGGAGGATCATGATCATCTTTGGCCATTGGATCTTGTGAAAAATCGTTCCTTGGGTATAGAATTCTCTCTATTTCTTGTATGGGTCCTAGTAGTTTGGGGTTTTGAGATCTTCTTCCTTGCATGCACTAGGACAAATAGAGAGAATAGTTTTTTTTTTTAAAAAAATTCAAACAGTGTGAAAACAATTACCCTAAATGACCTAGATGTATCCTAGACCAAAGAAATAAGCTTTGTCACAAGGTGAAAAAAGATTCACTTTAAGTCGACATCCACTGTTGGTTACCGGCCAGGTAAGAGGTGTGGTAGTGGGAGGCTCCCCTTGCTTTCACAAGGTCCTAATTAAAAATCACTAATCCGCTTATGGCGTTTGCCGTTGACCTCTAGCCTTAGACACCGGAGTCCAAGGTGAAAGTAAACTCAAGATGAAGTCTTTATCACGGTGTGAACCCTAAAGCCACTTGCTACTTAATTTTTAAAAGGCCTAGGATTATGCAAGATGCAGGAATTTGTGGTTGAGGGTTAAGGAAGGGTGATGAAATTCCCACCTTATGTTATTTTGGATGTTGCCCTTAAAGATATTTTAAAAATGAAGTGCATACCACAATTCAAACAAAGGGTTCTATGCAAGCATTGATATGCATGTGTGAAAAGTTAAAATTCTCACCTTGCCTCCTGCAATCTTCAACAAGATAAGGAAATGAGGAAACAAAATAAAGACACTCCTACAATGATAAGTCTAAATGATGCATGTCCTACACGTGAAAGGTTTTTAATCTTAACATAGAAATTTTTATTTTATTCAAGTGATGATTTTTTTTTATTAATGTGCTTAACTAACCAACAATTTTTTTATGTTTTTTTAACAATCAACTAAATTTGAAAATCATAAACAAAACAATTAAGAACATTAATGGTGAGATACGTACCTTAAGGCGCAATCCCCCGTTCAAGAAAAAGTATAGAATAAAGGAAAGAAAGAGAAAAAAATAATACTTACCTCACACCAAATTTTTTTTTCAATTTTCTTGGCCCTTTTTGGATTTTTTTATTTTTTTTTCAAGTCTATTTTTTTCTCCATTTTTTTTCATCTATTCTCTGCAAAACACAAAAAAAACAGCTAGTGAGAATATATATACAAGAAATATAAAATTTTCAACTCAAAATTCATACGCCTCCCCGACAATGGCATCAAAAATTGATGCGCACATAACTCGTCGTTTAAAAGCCGTGCCATAATTTAAAAAATAAACCGAACTCACTCACTAGAAAGATTTAAAATCTAAGTAGAGTGGTAAGTACGGGTCGATCCCATGGGGAGGAAATGTTTCTTTTAAACAAGTTGGAAAAATTCTTATGTTTTGAAAACTAAGTCTTTGAGTGAGTTTAAGTTAATGGAAAATGAATTACATGAACTACAGACTAGAAATAAATTTAACCAAAGAATATGAGAGGGTTGAGAATAGAATTTTAAAGAAGTTGGAAAGAGAAAATAAAGAACAATTGCACAAACTCAAATTTTATTACTAATAAAGAGTACAACTTTATGAAAAACTAAAAATGCAACTTGACGTAAACTAATGAAAAAGAGAAAAATAGAAGCCAAGATAGTGAATGACGCCGCCAAATCGCCGTGCTGAGCCTTTGATGAGATCACCCCGCCGTGGAGATAGACATCGCCCTTAGAGCACCAGAGGAAGAAGATCCACCTTGGAGATATTTAGATAAAAATAGAGGTGGGGGAAGAGATAGATAGATGAAGAAGAGAGTTTAAAAACCAGTGAAACAGAAATAATGAAAATAGGACGAGATTAAAAGTGAAATTGATTTAAAACAAAAGAGAATTAAAAGAAGTGGTAAAAACGAAAGTTGAAGATCAGAGGAAGAGAAAGAAGTTTTGTGAAGAGTGCAGAGGGAGAAAAGGATCCGGAGATGATGAAAACTGGGGAAGAACAAAAGTGGTATGTGCGGATGAACAGTAACTGTGCAAAAAAAATTGAACTATAGAAAAATAAAAATAACTTAAAAATAAAGAGGAATTAGAGGAATTGATAGAATAAGAAAATCTAAATCTTTAATAGAGGAAGAACTTTTATGAAGAGTGTAGATGGAAAAGAAGAGCAGAAGGGTATGAAAACGGAGGAAGAACAGAAGGTAGAATCTCGGATGAACAGTAAAATCACAGGATAGTAACTTGAAAAACTGATTATAACTTAAAATTGGGAAAGAATTAGAGGAAGAGGTTGAAGAAGAAATTAAAGAACGCTTAAAATGAACAAGTTTGCAGAAGAAAGTAGATTGAAAGGAAGAACATAAAAGTATGTAAAAAGCTAAGAAAGGACTAAACTCTCAAAAACTTACAATAACATCAACATAAACTTACAAATCAAAACTCTCAAATGAAAACCTACGTGTGTGTGCTTTTTGTAAAGAGAAAAGAAGAGAGATATGGCTAGAGAGAGATATGGCTTTAAGAGGGCGATGAGGGTGTGGTTTTATAGGGGTCAAGGGATGGGCTAGCCTTATCATTCTCCTTCTATAATTCCTTCTATTATTCTTGGTCCACCTCCATTCACATGCCCTTCCATAATTCCTTCTATTATTCTTGGTCCACCTCCATTAAGTCCATGCCCATGTCATTGTCACACCGAAAGTGTTGTCGGTGATATAATTCCTTCCATTATAGCCTCTTGTACACAAAGTAAAAACATGCAAAAAAAATTATACTTAGACCCCTGAAAAATATAAATCATAAGTTTATATCTAGCCTCTTCAAAAATAATCATCACACAATAATTTTATAAAAATTTAATTATATAATTATTTATTTATTTATTTAACCATATCTCAAGTCTCATTAATTACAAAGATAATTTTCATTTTATATGAGACCGAGATTATCACGTACAAATTGTATAATTACCTTCGTTAAAGTTAAAAAAAATGATGTGTGTGATATAAGTATAAACAAATAGGCGCTTATCAGTAGGCGGTGAGGACCTCTTTAGACTCCGCGTGGCGCAGGGCCCAGGTCACAAAGGTGGGGGGGGATGGAGCACCAACTCTCGCGGGAGCCCTTCATCGTGGGTTCCCCTAGTCAACGTAGTGATGGCGGATGCAACGTCAAGGCGGGGGATGCGTAGGGTCTCTACTTTGAAACGGTTAATATAGGCCTGCAGCTTTTCCCCCAGAGAATACTTGAGCGCCAAAAACCCCGCAATCGACCTTGGGGGTCTGCTCCCAGCGAAACTCACATTGAATAATCACCCGAACTGCCGGAAGCTAGTGATGCTTCCAGGGGCAAGAGCTCGAAACCAAGCCTGAGCCCCTGTTGGACGCACTCATTTTCTTTTATCATATTTTCATATCGTGATATCGTTTATCGGTTTATCAAGTGCGATGGCGTGCCAGTCACAAAGGTGACAATATGTGTTCAAGCTTCAAGATTGGAGTGGTCCGAAGCCTGTGGTGCGCTCCGTCTGATTGACCAGACGATGCTGCGTATCAGGTCGGGAGTGGAGACCCGCCGTGCCATGAAGGTCACGGCGTTAATTACATCCATCGGATAGGGAAAAATCTTTGATTAATCGCCAAGATAAGGGGCCTCATGGCCTAAATATCGATTTTTATAAAGAGAATGAATAGTGTATTGAAAGGCATTAAAATCCCCCATATTGGGGTGCCAAAGGACATTTAAAATCATATCGATCATATGTTGACCACTTTATGTTCGAACGGGCGTCCGGGTTGAAAACATTGCAAGCATATATGTAATATCGAGACGTATGTATGCCGGAGCACGGCAAGTTTAATATTTGAAGAAATGAAAAAAAATCGATGAAAATCGGGTCAAATCAGGCTAAATTCGGTGGGTTATCGGCCCGGAGCAAAGTCGAGCCGTGGCCATAATGGGGATGGTCCCCAGGGCCAGGCGTGCCTTGCAAAGGCCATATTGTTCTCCCCTCCATGAGGGGCCAAAGTGGAGGAACCCCAGATAAATGCCATTAAATCTCTTGATGAGGATATTTTTAAGAATGTTTTTTATTAACCCATTTTTATATCATTATCTTGAATATTTTATTATTAATTCACTATTATAATTGATTATTTATCACTTTTTATAGGTTTTAATCAAAAATCAACATACGGTCTGCTAAACTTCAGAACTAAGCAGACATGGGTCTACTGATTTCTGGTAGACTTGGGTCTGCTGAATTTCAGTTGATCACTATATACATTTTTTTTATAGCAAGTTCTCTTCTTTTGATTCTTGGTCTTGGTTTGTTGTTTCATCTTGGTTCACTGATTCATTTTGTTCATTTCTTCTTCATCATTGTTGGTGTGTTTTTCTTGTTTATTTGATCAGTTTTATTCCTTTCATTTTCTCTTCAGCAAATTTGTTTTCTTTCTTTCTCCTCTTTTGTTTGTCTCATGCAATCTTCTTATTTTCTTCCTGCACACGGGCCAAAACCATGCATGTGTATGTGTGTGCATGAGAGAAGGGACAAAGGGGATCATGACAGAGCCCTAGAGAGCCAGGTTGGCCACCCTGACCAAGGGTGGGTCGACGCACTGTACTCAGTGCGTCGACTCACCCATAGGTCGGTCGACTGAACTGGTTGGGCTAGCAAACCCCACTGCTGATGTTGTTCATCATTGCTTGGCTCATGCCCAAGGGAGTTGATGGCTTCAAAGGGATGCGGAGACATGAATGTGCAAATCCCTATGCTCATCCTGCAAAGGTTTAATCATGCAAATGTAAATTTGATATTTTCTTTTAAGAGACACCGAGGGGTTCTCATGCAGATCTCAAATGTGTGGGTGGGGGTTTGATCAAATATCCCAAAAGGCCTGCAAAGGGATCATCAAGTGAAGATTATCAGGTTCATGAGGTTTTATTTATCTTTGAATATTTATTCATGAAAGCCATTCATGTGCAAATGCACATGGAGTTTTGTCTATCTTTGAAATTCATTCGTGAAAATCATTCACATACAAATGCACATGAAGTTTTGTTTATCTCTAAGATTCATCCATAAGCCATGTGCGTGCAAATGCACATAAGGAAGGAAGGGCAAAGGGGGGACAGTTGCTAGCTATGAGAGATCAGCAGGTCCAAGGATGTTAGAACATCTTTTCATGCTGAGAACTGGGCAAGTCGACTTGGGGCTAGCCCAAGTCGACCTACCCAAGCCAGCCAGTAGGCCGTTGCTACTGGGAGCATGGGCAAGTCGACTTGTTCCTGGCCCAAGTCGACTTGTTCCCAGCCAGCAGCAGATTCCTGCTATTGGGGCAGGGGACAAGTCTTGCCCCAAACCAAAACCCAATTTCTATTGTTTTCTACCTGGAATCAAGACATATGAGGAAAAATCATGCATCCATGCATGATTTATATATCAAGAAACCCGTGGCCTTAAAAAATGCAGGGATATGGATTTATGAATCTTTAGGCTCAACATGCAGGGGTTGACCATGCATATGCAAATTTGATGTTTTTCAAGAAACTCCAAGGGGTTGTCATGCAAATTCAATAAACACGTATAATATATGATCATTTTCACGAAAACTTATTGAAGTTTCAAGCATACTTATGAAATCTTGACAGGAATGTCTTGTGAAGAAGATATCATTAAATCTTGATCTGAATTTATGAATCAATGCACATATGGGGGTGCAAATGCCATACTCATTTTTGAAAGGGGAGTGGAAGGGCAGGTATGCCCATGCTCATGCACGTTCAGTGAAAAATCTGATATAAACCAGTGTGTATGTGCAATGTTTGATCATTCCATGAAATTTAATGAGTTTATCATGCTCATGCAACTTGTCATGAATTCTCATGCATAAACTATCGTGCAAACACAATTCATTCTTTTCTTTCTTCTTCTTCTTCTTTCATCTTTCTTTCCTTTTTTGTATTCTTTATGGAGCAGATGGGCCTTTATGGGGTCTACCCCTTCAGTCAAGGGGTCGACCCCTGTGCAGATTTCTGCACAGGGAGGCCCCCAGACAGCAGCTTATGGATTCTAAAGTCTTCCCCTTTTTTTTGAAGAGCATCAATTGCTCAAGGATGAAATGCATGCCATATGTAAATATTCATGCAAAAGTCACTGATTCAATCTAGGGAACTTTGTTCCCTGCTTCCTTTTCTTATCTTTCATTTTTTATCTGGTTCATCCTCTTCTTTGACAGTTTTCAAAAATTAGAGTATCATTACATTTCTTTTGTTCTCAGTGCATCAATTCATCCTTGTTCCTAGCAATCCTTTAAAGGCTTGGCTATCATTTTAATGCTTGCTACACATTAGCTCGTAGCAATCCCTTTTTTAATTCAGTCATCATTACTTTTATGTCATTAGCCTTGTAATTTGTTTAAGTCTTTTGGCAAAAATTTGGCAGCACCTCCCCTAGACCCGGAGCATTGGGGGGTTTAATCGGGTACGCATCCACGAAGAAGCTCTGAGACGGCCCCAAAAATGAGAAGGGTGTGCACGGAAGTGGCAACACCCAATGATGCGCACGGAAGCGGCAACATCTATAATCCGAATTAGTCATGGACACCCCGAGGACTAACCTTCGAGGGGCTCCAATAACCCGAGGGACGCCATGAACCCGACCCCGAGACGTGGTTTTAGATTATTGCCGCATTGCATGGCCATCAATATTCACCCCTTTCCAAATGGATAGCCCGGGAACCACGCTATGAGGAAGCGAGCCCCCGGGGATCTAGGAATGATCGAGACTCTAAAAGCCAAAGTTTATATATATAGAAAGGGATCGCTTTGGGATTAAACCCTATATTTCTCACCCCTTTGGCATCATGGCCATGAAATTGTCCAAATCCCATTGTGGGGTTTTGAGAAGAAAACAAGATCATGGCGAAGCGAAGATGAAATTCAGTAAATATCCGGTGGTTGGGGACCTCGGAGTCATATCCATGGACTTGGATAAACCCCGGGCCGGTGGCCACTGAATCAATGTAAACATCATTATATGGATATCATGCTTGAAAGTAAAGAGGAAATCACCCTATCTCCTAGAAGTAAAGGAAAGAGCAAGCAAAAATGCTACATCACGACATCGGCGGAGAAGATCGAAGCTCAAAGAAAATATAAACATCATGGCAAAAACCCCATATCTTTTCTTCATTTCTAAATATGAATATCCACGTCTAGGCCATACAGGGCCTCAAAAATCCAAGAGAAAAGAAAAAAAGGAAGAAAATACAAAAGAAACCACCCTCTTTCAAGGATGGTTCTCCCACTCCCTTACTCACTCTTTCTATCTTTCACAGTGGTAGCTCGGAGGCTCTTCAGGAGGACTTCTCCGAAAGACATGAGAGGATTTTTCTTCAAGCTTTCCAAGGGGTCCCCAAGCTCCACCGGGGTGCTCTTTATATAGGGGGCCGGAGACCCTGTTTCGGAAGGAAACCTCCACATCTTTTTCTCCTTCTTTTTTCTGCTGTTGTTGCTGTCCTTACTGCTGCTGCTGCGCCTACTGCTAGCCCTGCTGCCATTGCTGCTATTCTCCTTGCTCGTAGAGCTGCGGCTGCTTCACAAGGGGGCGCGACGTTGGCTGATGATGCTGCTCCTGCTACTAGCTGATGTCGTGTTGCTGTTGCGGTTGCTTTGCAAGGGGAGTGGCGGAGCCTGTGAGGTGAGGGAGGCCAGGCTCCTGCGGTGGTGTTGACGCGCTCAGATTCTCCCACGCGAGGAGAGGGTCCTTCAGGCATTGAATGCCTGCGGTGCACTGTCAGAGAAGGAGGCGCGCAGGCTTGGCGATGTCAACGGGCATTCAATGCCCTTCGTGAGAGGAAACACACGGGAAGAGAGGGTGTGACATAGGGGGAACAGTGCCGTGATTTTCCTTATATTTTCATTTTTTAAAAAAAATCCTTGGCCTTTTATTCCTTTGCCCCCTTGCGCCCTTTTTCTTTTCCATTTGGCTCATCTATATTGGGCCCATTTCGTTTATTTGACCCCTTCACTTGCCCCATTCATCTTTCTTCTCTCTTTTTTTCTTCTTCTTTTTTTTTGAGTGCCAACAGCCCCTTGCACCAGGGTGGTGACAAAGGCTTGGCACTTAATGGGGTCCGACACCCCCTGCAAAGTTATCAGGGCGTCGAAACTATTAAAGTGGTCAGCCGAGTCACCCAGGTCATCGTAGGACTTGTAGGCCGGAAGGAAAACTCAGGGGGATAACCCGACCTCCAGAATCTCGGGGGAGAACTAGGACTGCTCCTCATCCTCCTTACTCGTATAGCTCTGCTGCAGAGCTCGGAGTGCCCGCTCTTGCTCGACAAATTGTCGCTCGAAGTCCTAGAGTTGAAGAGTGAACTCCGAGTGGGCGCGAGAGGGCACTGGGGGCTCCCAGCGCGCTCTTGATCTTCTGCCTATCGCTGCAAGGTGGGGGCGGTGGTTTCCACCAGTTGGACGGGTGGCCGTGCCTCGCTCCTCCTCCTACGCGGGTTGGAGGAGGCCTCTTGTTCTGCAGCTGGAGGCGGGGGATGAGAGGGTTCACCCGCCATGCTACGGATGATGCGGCCATCTTGAAGAATAAAATGGCCTTCGGTCGTTCGCCGGGAGGCCTCAACATGGGGATGTGGACGGACGTCACGCGGTGCGGAGAGCAGGGAAGAAAATACGCGCGCTTAAGGAGGAATGCTGCGAAAGACTCCCGGAGAGGATTGTCTCTACTGGATTCGAACGGGGAAACACACGAGATGGGAAGACACACGGAATGGAAAGGGTACAATTGGATAGAAATGGAGATGACATAAATAAAAATGACGTTAATGAAACCTTCGTGAGAACTTGTTCTCCACGGGGTTTGAACAAAAAATGAAAATAACAGAATTAAACCGCCGCGAGAACTTGTTCTCCGCGGGATTTGAACAGAAATAAAAGGACAGAATGAAACCGCCGTGAGAACTCGTTCTCCGCGGGGTTTGAACAAAAATGAAAATAGTAGAAGTAAACCGCCGCGAGAACTTGTTCTCCGCATGATTTGAACAGAAATAAAAGGACAGAATGAAACCACCGCGAGAACTCGTTCTCCGCGGGATTTGAACAGAAATAAAATGGGGAAGGGAGTAAAATAAAACAAGATGCGTGTGTATGTTGGGTGTGATCGCCAGGGGTTGATAACCCCACAATGAAAAGAATTTGAACGCGAACGTATGCCACGGGAGTGGAAAAAATGCAGGTTCTTTCTTCCTCTTCTTTCGGCCGGCCGACGAAGAGGGCTTCCTTCGGTTACCTTGGTTGATATTGTCCCCTTTTTATTTTATTTTTTATTTTTTATTTTGAGAGAGATCTAGAGGGAGAAAGAGATAAATCAGGAGAGATGAGAAATCAAGATGTGAAAAGTTATAGAGAGAGAGTGAGATATGAAGAATAATAATAAAAATATTAAATATTACTAAGAATATATATAGAGAGAGAGAGAAAAAAAAGAAAGATTCTCTTAATCAAGATGTGAAAAGATATATAGAGAGAGTGAGATATAAAGAATAATAATAACAAAAATATTAAATATTACTAAGAGCACATATGGAGAGAGAGAAAAAGAAAGATTCTCTCTTTATTATTATTATTTTTTTGTTTTGAGGAAGGCCAAGAGAGAGAAGAGAGAGGGGATGGGAGATGAAGAGAGAGATAGAGAGAGAGAACGTGGGGAGGGAGTTAGAGAGAGAAAGAGAAAGGGGGATCGCAGGGAGAGTTAGAGAGAAAGCAGCGAGGTGGGGATCGACCGGTGGGTGGAGCGCCAGAGGTGGAGGTGTGCCGGAGGTGAGAAAGGGGGCCGTTCGCAGTCATGGCGGCGTCGTGGGCGTGGGCGGCGGGCGTGGCTGGTGGCTGTGCTCGTAGGCGTACAGGGGAGTGGACTGGCGGAGGCCGGCGGTTGGGCCGGTGGGCAACCGCTCGTGAAGGGGAGGCCGGCGAGGGTGGGGGGCTGCCGCGGTGGTTTGGACGTGGGGTGGCAGGCGTGGGTGAGGGGCGTGGGAGATGAGAGAGTGGAGGCGGAAGGCCACTGCCGTGGGTAAGATGGGGAACTGGAGGCGAGGTGGGGTGACGTGTGTGCAGCTAGAGAGAGAGAGAGGGCAAGGGGGATACGAGAGGGTTAGAGAGAAAGAGTGAGAGGCGGTGGGGAGGTGTGTATGAGTGTTGGCTAGAGAGAGAGGGTGAGGGGGATACGAGAGGGTTAGAGAGAGGTCGACGCAGAGGGGAGGTTGCCGGTGGAGACCGCGGCGAGGGGGGGTTCTGCGTGGTGAGGAGAGGGAGGTGGAGAGGGCGATGCGGAGGTGAGGAGGGGAGCTATGGGGGTTAGAGAAAGATAGAGAGAGACGGGGAGAGGGACGCAGGAAACTAAAAGAGAGAGGGAGGGAGTGCAGTGCGATGGTCGGTAGTTGCATGCAAGGGGTGACGGTAGGTTGGCCGGCGGTAGAGAGAACGAGAGAGAGGGGGGAGAGCGGTGGCTGCGATGGTGTGGGTGAAGAGGAGATGGTGCGGTGAGGAGGGAGGTGGTGTAGAGAAAAGGAGAGGGTGAATGGGGAGGCGGTGTTGGCGAGGGGGAAAGAAGTGGAGAGGGAGGGGAGGCTCACGGCGTGGTTAGTGGCGAGGGGCTAGGCTGCCAACGGTGGTAGTGAAGGGGGAAATAGGGCTGTGAGGGGGGTGGTTTCGCGTAGGGAGAGGGTCGTGAGGGGGTGGTTTCACGTAGGGAGAGAGCTGTCGGCGACGATGATGCCGGTGGTGAGAGGAGGCGGAGGGTGCAAGGGGACGGCGAGGGAGAGATGAAGGTGTAGAGAAGGCGGTGTGTGAGTGAGCATTAGAGAGAGAGGGGACCACGGTGGCTCGGCGAGGGAGGCGGTGGGGCTAGCGACGGTCGCGGAGGTGGTGGGAAGGTCAACGAGGGAGAGTGAAGGGGGTGAGAGTGTTGAGAGGGAGTGGGGGATGGTGGCAGTGGCAGTAGGGAGGGAGAGGGAGGCCAAGGCTGCCGGCGGCGGGTACGGGTAACTGTGTGTACAGGGAGAGTGCGGGGGGTGAGAGGGAGAGAGGTGGCCGGCGGCGATATGTGAGAGGGGGTGGGGTGAGAGGTGGCCGTTGGTGATGCAGGGAGAGGAGGATGCCAGTGGAGGGGAGGTGGTGTGTGTGGGGCCGGTGGTGAGGTCGACGGGGGAGAGTGGGAAGTGAGGTGAGAGTGGGTGTTAGAGAGAGAAAGGGAGAGGGAGAGAGTGTGGGTGTGGGGAGAGGAGTGTCTGCAGAGAGAGAAAGGGAAGTGGGGGGAAATCGACGGTTAGCAGAGAGAGAGAGAGAGGAGGAGGAGAGGGGGGATGGGTCTCACGGTAGGGAGGCGAGAGTGGTGCGTGCATGCATGAGAGGGCTACGTGGGGGGTTACGGACGGCGGCTGCGGTGGGATGGCAGTGCAGGGGAGGCGTGAAGGAGAGGGAGGTCGGCGCGTGTGGGGTGTGGTGAAGAGCATGAATGGCAATGGCAAGGTGCATGCGTGAGAATTAGATAGAGAGGGGGAGAAGGAGGCGGTGGCATGGGGTGCTGTCGACGGTGGAGATGGGAGAGAGAGAGGGAGGGTGGCCGCACTGTGAGAAGTGCAGGAGGTGAGGCGGATGGTGCAAACTGCGGTCGGAGGTGGGAGGTGTGTGTGGTGAGAGAGGAGGCAAAGATAAGTGGTCGGTGTGAAGGGGGGTTGGTCCGGCGATGTGGGGAGGGTGCATGCGGCTGTGGGAGTTGGTTCGCAGTGGTTTAAGGTGCCGGCGGCGAGGTTGGCAGAGGCCGGTGGCCGGCGGAGGGTGGCAGGCGTGGTGGTCGGAGGGAACGTGAAGGCCGGAGGTGGCGTGGTGGTCGGCGCGGGTGCGGTGTTTACAGGGGAGAGCAGGTGAGAGGGAGAGGGCCGTAGGAGAAAAAGAGAGTGAGAGAGTAGAGGGATTCCCTGTCGGTGGTGAGGAGGAGTGGGGATGGGGAGAGAGTGATGAATGGGGGGCGGTTCTCTCCCTTAGGTGTGAAGAAGAGGAGAAGAGATAGATGGGGAGAGAGTTACGTGAGAGGGGGGAGAAAATGGGTTTCGCTGGGTGGTGGCTGCTGGGTATGTGAAGTGGCAAGAGTGGCTGAGAAAGAGGGTCAGAGGGGGATGGATGTTGGGAGAATAGAATGAGATGGGGAAAGGGGGATGGTTTACGCGGGTGTTGCGATGGGATGAGAAGTGGGTGCATGAGAGGGGCTAGAGAGAATGAGATGGGATGGTGGCCGGCGGTGGTGCCGTGAGGAGGAGAAAGAGCACCAGAGGAGATCGAGATGGGTGTTGTGATCGGGTGTAAGGTGTGTGGAGGGAGGTAGGTGCAGGTGGGGAGTTGGGGCTGTGGAGAAAGAGGGGGAGAGGGGAGAGGATGGCCGCTGGAGGTGGTGTGTGGAAAGAAAAAAGAGAGGGGAGGTGTCCCAGATGGTGAGGAGAGTGGCTGGGAGAAGAGAATGAGATGGGGGGGTGAATGGGTTCTGCCACCCGAGTATGGGTGAAGGTGGGGAAAAATAATGATGAGAGAGGGAGAGGGTGGTGTCTGTGAGTGTGTTAAATGAGATAGGGAGACAAGATCTGAGAGAGGAGGTGAGGAGTTAAGAGAGGAGTTAAGATTTTTGTTTTTATATATATTATATATATATATAATATATGCATATATATATAGTCCCATCAACTCCCCCTTGTTTTATTTTTATATTTTTTTGTTTCTTTTGTTTCTTTTGTTTTCTTTTCTTTTGTTTTCTTTTGTTTTTTGTGAGATCAAATAAAGTTACGTGATTAGATTAAATTCATTAAAACCCAAGGAACAACCCGAAAATAGGAAATCACTCAAATAATTTAAATGTGCGAGCTGCTGTGGGGCATCATAGCGTAATACGAGATTTACTCACGGCAATGCCAAAATGGCGTGTCTATAATTGCCCCGCCTTGGCGTCTGCTTTGCAGGGGAATGACACGGAGCGAAATAGAACGAAAGTGTAATGGAATGGTGTGGGAATGGACTGAAAAGTAGACGACAAGGTGTGATGAGACACGCTTTCAACATTACGTGATTGGAATCTTTCCAGAGTTTCAACGAAACAACCCTGAAGAGGGTCCTCCGATATCGATTGTTTGGATGGAAATAAGGAAGGGGACAATGTGCATTCGGGCACGAACAAAAAAAAAGGACCAACTTCTCTGCGCGGAAGTACCTGGGTCATAGACCTGCAAGTTTCACCATTGGGGAGCAGTTACCAGCCAATGTGGAAGTGTTGCGGCCAAGGTGGTTCCAATGGAGCAAAAGGAAAAGGAACAATTGATGATAAATCCAAACAAAAACCTCTTCCAAAAGAACATCCCAGGGTAGTCTCGAGGAAATTGAGTACTCAACTTAGAATGGAATATCTCATATTAGTCAAGAACTTAAGCGTGGCGGCTCTCACAATCGAATTAAGTGAACGTTTTTCCACAGTGAAATCAAAGTCCTACATGAATGCATGCTGAGTTTAAAGGAAAAATTTAAAACAAACTAATAGTGGAAAATAGCCAAGGACAATATTGTTAAGCTGTTATGACCGGGTCAGGATACCAATCCTGTGAGCCGATACTAAGCCGTGGCCCATTCATCCACGCACCGACTCACCAAACGGAACTATCGTCCCCAAGCTACCACAACCAACGGCCTATCCATACATCCCAGACTCGTCTGAAGTTATCACTATTTTTGTTAGAGGGGAACTCAAACTCCAGATTCATCCAAGGCATAAGGTCCTCGGTATGCTATAGATATCATATAGTAAGATGCATGACACAGTGGGGTCAGTCACCGGGGTGACCGGAGGTGGGACCGTGATATTTTTTATTTTTATTTTTATTGTTTGTTTTATTGTTTGTTTTATTGTTTATTATTGTTTATTATTATTATTTTTTATATTTTTGTTTTTCTATTTTTCTATTTTTTTATTTTTTCTTCTTCTTTTTTCGATACATGCACTCAAAGTTAGCACAAAATTATTTCGTAAGAAACGACATCACATTCCACTGTACAAGGAGATCCGCACACCAAGATGATTCACAAATGATGGGAATCGACGCCGAGCATGTACTTTTCTTTTGCATTTATGTCCTTTTAGTTTGTGTTTATATCCTTGGGAAAGTATGTACGCAAATGTAAGGCTTTATAAGCCAATGAGTCATTCCCATGGATTGTGTGGGTTTTTGTACAATTTTGTAATAGGTCCAGCTAGGGGGCCCTCAGCCCTTTCCCATTGGTCCATGTCACCTTATGGGGCTGGTCAACCATCCTAGGTGGACATCTAGAAGGTTGGACTAGTCTTATGGACACATGGGGGACAAAGGGTGAAGAATGTCAACATTCTACACCCACCCCACCTACCTCTTCCATGGTCAATAGGCCGCCCCCTTCCCCTTGATTTTTTTTATTAATTTTTGTGTGTTGTTCAAACCTCATCCCAGCCCTTCATCCACCCTCCCTAGATCCAAGGGTCTACATTAGATTTGATACCTAGCATATAACAGTGTGTATTTTTATGTGGAAATTAGTGAAAATTCAGAAAATTGTTGGAATCCTTGGAGCTTGGTGCGCCCCCTTCCTCAAACCCCCCATTCTAGAGTGTTTCAATCTTCTATCTCCCCCTCTCAACCTCTGATCTTCATTGGTGCCGCCGCCGCCGCCGTTCGTGCCGCCTTCGAGCAGCCGCGAATCTGTCTTCGGTTTTCTGTCCTACTGGACAGAGGTGTCTTCCTGAAATTCCTGATACTAGCCACGGCCTCTTCGTGGTTTGTAATTTTTATGGTGTGTTTCTATCTTCCATCTCATCATCCACAAAAAAATTCAAGTCGAAAATCCTTCGTTTGATATTTTTTCAATTTCGGTCTTCAATCACTCCCAGATCTGTCCTGTCTCTGTCTACAGTGACACCAGCTCTGAGTTTCCCATCTCCGACCTTATTTTTGATTTTTTTTGGGGCTCCAAATTTTACTGGGAGTTCTGTCCATCATCCCCTACATCCACTATTTTTCTTGATTTTTGATCCGCCATCTATCCATTTTTAAAAATTCATGTTCTATCTCTGCTACAGTGTTTTCAGCTAATTCCCAGATCCGACCACCTTCCAGTTCAAAAATTAGAACAAATCACATCCACCTCTAAATCCTTCATAGAAAATAGTTCCGGTTTCCTAGCTTGATTTCTTACAACTTTTCTGAAGACCACCACTTCATATTCAGATGTTAACATATCGGTCAAAGGTAGTTCTCAGACAAGTTCTCTGCAGATCTGAGAGCCCGGTCACTGTACAACAGAAACTCAAAAATTCATTAAGGCCAAGATCCGAGCAGATCTAGGTCTGATCTCTAGGCCTAGGTTTAAGTATTTGAAGAGAGCTTTCCAACGGCGCCAGTTTCGTCGTATTCCGACGTCGGGGCTGGTCGCAGTGCCCGTTCTCGCTGGGACGCGCGCTGAAAACCAGAAGCTGCAGATCCGGGGCCAGTCATTCCGACCGGTGCCGAACGGAGCCGCCCGGCCTTCGGCCGGTGAACCAGGGTGCCGCCAGCCCAGGGAACGCTTCCCCAAGCGTCTCCACTACAGCGGTGCCACCGGGTCCCACACGGCCCCTCCGAACAGCATGTGGGCCCCACCGTCACTAGTTCGGGTGTTGTCGAATCAACGCGAGAAGCCGCCCGTCAACCTGAATTCGGTCCTCCCGGGCCCCATTGTGTAGCCCTTTACCTCCCTGCGTGGAGTGGGCAGCGAGTTATATTGCTGTAATACTGTGTATTATTGTTCCGGGAGTACGAGTTTGGGCCGGGTCCGTCTTCCCCACGCCGAGCGCATGGAGGTACCGTTCTCGCTCCCTACACTCGGCAGTTGCTTATTTTCATATATACTTGTTTATGCCACTGCTAGAGAGCATGTTCTAGGATCGTAGCTCGCTTTATATTTATATCACCGCTGCTGCGAGAGAGAGCGTTACCGTCCCGTGACCCGGTCCGGGCACGAAAGTGCGAACTGACCACCCTAGCTCTTGCCGGTTTCTCAACCGTGCACGCCCGACGCTTCCCTTGCTAAGGGACAACCGCGAGCTTTTCGTGTCCGTCGTCTCGTCCCGCATCAACAGAAGTCAGAGAAAACACAGTGCAAACCAAACAAGATTCCTCCGGTTAAAGTCCATAACGGTAACTCATCATCAATGTTCTACGTTTACTTTTTTACCCCTTTCTTCCTATAAGTATCCCCCTACTTCTAGCAAGAGGTCATGAAAGGGTGGTTTCGGGGAGTTGAGCTCTTTTGAGATGGGAGGGGAGAGATCTTGGCCTTTGGAGATGGAAGGTGAACCTTCCCGCCCTGCCAAGAGGGGTAGGTTCAGCCATGGCTTCAAGAAGTTAACCGACATCGAAGGCCATATGAGCGAGAGGATTCGTTCACGGATGGTTAGTTGGCTCTTTCTCCTAGTTTTCCTGCATAAATTCTCTCTCGCTTCTTCATTCTTTTCTTTTCTTTCCTTCCAACCATATCCTCTCTTTCCAGGCCCGAGGAAATTCTCAAAGCTACCCTGGCTGTCGAAGATTACCTCCAACATAACCATCGACATGAGGGCTGTTATTACAAAGTGGAACCTTCAAGGTCTCGTTATCCACGCCAAACATTATGACAAGATTTACATGAACTGGGCGGCCATGGGTGCCTTGGTAGAGGTTTGGCACCCTGAAACCCACACTTTCATCTTGCCTACTTTTGAGGCGACAATCCTTCTTCAGGAGGCGGAACTTCTACTTGGTTTGAAAAAGTTTAGAAGGGACGACGAGATAAAGATCCTGCCCATGTCAAGGAAGGTAACCTCTGAGGAAGTCCTTGGAAGTTTTATGCCATCTAGGGCCATCAAGACCGTCCAAACTCAAAAGGCATCAATTTACAGAAGCTTGCGGAATGGACTATAAGTGCCCTGAAAGAGTCAGCAAGCGATGATCAAATGGAAGCCCTCATGAAGGGGTTCACGATCTGTTTGGTGGGTGCTCTCCTAGTCCCTCACACTGACAACATTATGGAAGAAGATCAGCTAGGTGTGATTTGTGGATTTTGGGAGGGACAAGTGTGGGGCCCACAGTCCTTGCATACCTTTACAGCAGTCTCACGGCTTCCATCATGGGCAGGCCTCCTTATGGGTGCATGCTTCTCCTCAATTGCTGGATCGATCTTCATTTCAAATTTGATCACCGCGAGGGGATACAGACTGCCTCCAAGATCTTCGAACAAAGTCCCCTTCATTATATGGCTGATGTGTTGGGCTTTAATGGGAAGGTGGTTAATCGCATGCCCCGGTTGAAGACATGCGGAGACTGGCGGGCTCACATCGGCACCCTGGCACGGAATATGTTCACTTGCGCGCCAGCATGTCTACTTCCACGTGAGCTTCTCACGATATCTTCTCCTGATGCGGAACTCCAGCTTATCAGTGCAACAGAATTTGTTCTCTACAACTCACATCAGTGTTCCCTGCAAGTCGGCCTTCCTCGGCACTCTTTTCTTACGCCATCCGACGTACCTTTGATTAAGGAAAGGGAGCTAGGCACGGAGGGTGATGCAAAGGACGTGAAGGCCATCAAAGCCTCATGGAAGACGAGTGTTCCCAGAAAGGTGATGGTGTCTGTGAGCTAGGACTGGGAGCTATGGAAGGCTTATGTAGTTGAGCTGGGGAAGTTGAGGCCCATGGTGCCCAAACCCTAATGTATCTTGTTTTGAAATAAACACAAAGCCTTAATACCATTGCACACCCTTTGAATCTCCTCCTCCCCCTTTTCTTTTCTTTTTTCTTTTTTTTTTGTATAGGCATCTGCAATGGCTGACGCTAGGCGGCAGCTGACCGTCGTCGGATAGGAGCTGGAGGATCGGAGCAACTACAACATGAGGAGTTGCCCTGAGCCATCCTAGAGCTGAAGGTTTCTCTCCAGGTGGCGAGGAGAGAGGTAAAGCGGGAGAGTGTGGAGAGAAAGGCGAGGATAGAGCAGCATCAAGATTGGGACGAGAGGAGGGCACTGGAGGCCCAGGTGATGGAGCTCTGGGAGAAGCGATGACCAGACATGTGTCACTCCCTCAGAGTCACTACGGACCGGAGGAGAGTCGGAGCTCACGGTGGAGGAGCTCCTGGAGCTAGTGTAATCTCCCCCGACAGAGTAGAGGGTAGCTCAACCTGCGGCCTCAGGTTCAAGAGCTTCGCGACCATCGAGGTGGTGAGAGAGGCTGGAGGACGGTGAGGAGCGCTACTAGAGAGGGTGGGAATGTGTGGCACAGCGAGGCGATTGCTGCCTCATAGAGCTCTAGGAGACCTCCCAGGGACCTCCACCTTAGGAGGGTGGAGAAATGAGACCAGGAGGGTGGTGGCGAGATTTAGTGAGTTGGTTGTACACCTGCCCTCTTTTCATGGTGCACATGACAGTTTATATAGACGTATGAGTGGAACGATTTGCTTTCATGTGACTTGTTTGCCCTTCATGCGTTCCTTCTCTTCTACGCCTCTTCTCTTTCATGGCATCCCCATGTGACGTGTTTAACAGAACTCCCCTGAGATAACAGATTGCATCTCAGATTGATTGCATGTTTCTTTTGGGGTAATCTATCACCAATTTTAATGGTGTGCCACCGAATTCAAAGATGCCGACCCCTTTTTGTCCTTCTTCCATGTAGACGAGTCCACTCCCAGATTCAAAGATACCGACCCCCATTGTCCTTTTTCGTGTAGGTGAGTCCACTCCCAAATTCAAGGATACCGACCCCCATTGTTCGTTTTCATGTAGATGAGTCTACCCCCAAATTCAAAGATACCAACCCCCATTGTCCTTTTTCCATGTAGATGAGTCCACTCCCAAATTCAAAGATACCGTCCTTTAGTCCTCTTTCCTGTGGATGAGTCCACTCCCGAATTCAAAGATGCCCATCCCTTTCTCCTTTTTCCATGTAGATGAGTCTACCCCTCAAGTTCAAGGATTCCGACCTCTAGTCGTCTTTCCCCATGTAGATGTCCTCATCTCAAATTTATTTGAACCATGATGAATACAGGGAACCTTAGATGCGTAGGGCGTGAATCAACAAGCTACGCCACCGACCTCATTTAGCCCGAGTGAACATATGAAAGTGAAAGATGGGTGCTCTGTTATAAGGGCCACTGCGAGAGGAACTGTGACAGATCTGGATCATATCCCTTCAATGCTATAAATACTCCCCCCGCCTGCTTCACTTGAAAGCAAGGAGTAGTGGAGACTGGTTAGAAGAGTGAAAAGTTGACAGGAAGGAGTAAGAGTTTCCCATTCTCTAAGATGGAGGGAGAGTCTAGTTTCAGGGTGGAGGGCGAGTCTTCCCACTCCTCGAAGAGGAGTAGATCCAATGGTAGTTCCAGGAGACTCTCCTATGTTGAAGGGCACCTCAGTGAGAGGACCCAATCCCAACTTGTAAACGAGCCATTTCCTTTCTTCTCTCTCGTTCTTCACGAGCCCTTTTGATGCGGGACGAGACACGGACACGACAAGCTCGTGATCGTCCCTTAACGAGGGAAGCGTCGGACGTGCGCGGTTGAGAAACCGGCAAGAGCTAGGGTGGTCGGCTCGCACTTTCGTGCCCGGATCGGGTCACGGGACGGTCACGCTCTCTCTCGTAGCAGCGGTGAATGATAATATAGCGAGCTAACGGACCTAAAGCATGCTCTCTAGCAGCGGCATAAACAAGTGTATATGAAAATAAGCAAATGCCGAGTGTAGGGAGCGAGAACGATACCTCCACGCGCTCGGCGTGGGGAAGACGGACCCGGCCGAAAACTCGTACTCCCGGGAAACTTAACACACAATAATTACAGCAACGGGAACATGCCCACTCCATGCAGGGAGGTAAAGGGCTATACAAATGGGCCCGGGAGGATCGAATTCGGGTTGACGGGCAGCTTCGTGTGTTGATTCGGCTACACGCGTGTTCACGACCGTGGGGCCCACGTGCTGTCCGGAGGGGCCGTGTGGGACCCGGTGGTACCGCTGTAGTGGAGAAACTTGGAGAAGCGCTCCCCGGGCTGGCGGCACGCTGGTTCGCCGGCCGGAGGCCGGGCGGCTCCGTTCGGCACCGGTCGGAAAAACCGATCGGAAACCTGCCGGTTCTGTATTTCAGCGCGCGCTCCGGCGAGAACGGACGCTGCGATCAGCACCGGTGTCGGAATGCGACGAGATCAGAGCCGTTGGAAAGCTGCTTTGAAGTACTGCAATCTAGTGGCCTTCAGAAAAATTCACCAGATTTGTACTTTGTGTTGGCGAATTTTATATGCTGTTGTTGTACAGTAACTGAAGACTTAGATCTGAAGAGAACTTTCCTGTTGATTGCCTTTGACCGTGACGTAGATGTCCGAATTTGAAGATGTGTTCTTCCGCAAGGTTGTAGGAAATCGAACAAGGAAACCAGGACTATTTTTGGATCTGGATTTAGAGGTAGTGGTGATTTGTTCTGAATTTGGAAGTGGAGGGTGGTCGGATCTGGGATCTGACTAAAAACACTGTTTCAGAGGAAGAACACGAATTTCTAAAAATAGATAGAAGGCGGATAAAAAATTAAGAAAATTTTGGAGGTAGGGGGTGATGGACAGAACTCCTAGTAAAATTGGGAGGGTTTGGAAAAATCAAAAAGATGGTCGGATGGGGAGAACTCAGAGGTTCTGTCACTGTAGACAGAAATAAAATAGAACTAGGAATGAAAGATGCACGAAAATGGGAAAATACCAAACTATAAAATTTGGGCGTGAAAATTTAGGTGGAGCTTGGGATACAATGGAATAACACACCATAAAACTTTCAGACCACGAAGAGGACGTGGATGATAGCAGGAATTTCGGGAAGAGACCTCTATCCAGCAGGACAGAACACCGAGAACGGTTTCGCGGCGGCTCGAAGGCGGCACGAACGGCGGCGGTGGCGGCACAGATGATCACCGGAGGTGAAGAGGAGATGATAGAAGATAGAACTCACTCTAGAACTGGAGGTTGGAGGAGAGAAACCAGAGGGAGAGAGGAGGGGCTCAAGAACACTCTTGATTTTCCAACAATTTTCTCTTCATTTCTTCATTAATCTCTAATGACACTATACATAGGCTTATATAGAAAATGGCAAGGGGTGGGGGGCTGGGAATTTCGTGGGAAATAAGTCATTTTCTTCCCCCATGTGGTCAAAACTAAAAAAAAAAATAAATTACATATGAATGGAGCACTCCTTTGACTAGGTAGGTAAGGTAGGTGGCCAACCTTTGAAATTTTAACCCCTTTGTCTCCCATGTGGTCAATTAGCATTCAAACCTTCTAGATGGCCACCTAGGATGGTTGACCAGCCCCACATGGATGAGGTGGACCAATGGGGAAGGGGAGGGGGCCCCCTAACTGGACCTACTACACATTTACACAAAAACCCACACAATCCTAGGGAATGACACATTGGCTTACAAAGCCTTACAATTGTACATATACTTTCTCAAGGATATAAAAGTAAATAAAAGGACTCAAATGTAAAAATAAAAGTTAATGCTCGGCGTCGATTCCCATCAACTCTCCCCGGGTGGGAGGAACTCGACCCCGTCGAGTAGGGGTTTGGATGCTCGAGTACTCCGGCGGATCCGTCACCGTGCCGAGTAGCGCGGGTATGCTCCACTCCAAGTGACCGTCACCTGCTCAATCCATATATACTCGATATGTACAAGCTGCTACGGGATAGAGGTGGACACTCCGGGTGGGGCACTCTCAAAAGGGGAGGAGGCGGCTCGAAGACTCACTAGGAATCACCACTGGGTCCCTGTAGGTGACTGATCCGGGTATTGAGGTAGAACCGTTCCCAAACTCCTCGAGTGAGTCTACTCGCTTTCACACTCATAAGGGACTGACATCGACGAGCTTGCACACGACATCTGCAGACTCACCATGCACTAACACACATATGCAAACCACACAAATAAGAAACCGACTCATACATGACTCTAGACACACCTATTGTTAGTCCGACCCGTACATAGGTGACGGCGGACCAGGACACCCGAATGTGTGCCATGCATGCATGTTATGTAACCGGAGATGGGTGGTATGGGGAACACCTAAACATCCAAGTATGACCCAGTCATGCATGGACGGCCCTTTGGATTTGGGGGACTTGAGAGGGCAAGGAGGGCCGAATGTTGTTGTATCGTGGACGGGCTTGATGGGTGTAAATGACCCGGCCCGTGGGGTAGGAGTGTGATAGTGGACTCCCTTGAAGAAATGAACTATATAAGGTGGGTCATGGGGTCTACTAAGGAATGAGTCAAAGGGATCGAAGAAGGTATGACCCCTTGTGGTGGGCTCCCCCAAGTCACGGTCCCACGTGTAGAAGTTTTGAAGGTGTGGATAGTCACCTTCTTGCATTGTGATGGGTGGGACGGGGACCGTAAGCAAGAAGTATGATTCCTCCCTCGGACAAAAGGGTATGGATTCGGGCTCGGCTGGTAAGGGAAGGAGTAAGAGGATCTCCGTGGTGACACAACTCACGGTGCACTCGGAGGTAATGGACCCATAGGCCGGATGGGTGAAGCTAAGACTAGCGGGTTGGTCGAAGCCTCGGGCCAATAAATGTGTAAAGGTCAACTGTCGGTCTAACCCTTTAAGAAGGTCGTCCAATGTGTCCACATAGTGACGAGACCGGAAGGTGGTATGAAATGAGTTGCTTGACACTAGTGATAGTGTGGGGTCCATTGATGGGAAGGGAGGTGGGACCAAGCCATCCTTGAGCCAACTAAGAAGCGGCTCGGCTATGAAAAGCGTACCCGTTAGAAATACGGGTGGCTCGGGCCTTGGTGGTTCCAAATGAGAGGATTCCGAATCAAATTCGGAAATAGAGATGGATGACATTGGAACTCTCTCGAGTGGTGAAGGCCATGGTGTAGGCGGCTGGGAGGTGGATGCTTGTCGAAAGTCACCATACCGAGAAAAGTGTGACTCAAATGGTTCGACCACTAGAGCGACCGAATAGGATTCCGCAAGAGAGAATGCATTGCGGATAAGACATTCCAATTGGAAGTGAAGGCGCAAACCTCTCCGGAATTGAAATGCGGCCGTGTTGCTCTCCTCTCCCAAGCCATGTTCCAACCAGTACTTATGATATGCCCGAATGTACTCGGACACGGACCTATCACCTTGGACGGGTCGACATGGGTTGGCCATAGTTGCCAAAATACGGGAATGGATCCCTAGGAATGGATATGCAAGGCCATTTGGGCAAGACACTAGACACGACCCTAAGTAATGCAAAGTTGGAATGCATGCACACTAAGGACCCTAGACGTAAACCAAGACTCGGTACGTGGCGGAGATAATTGACCCGAAGGTCACTCGCGCAAGTGTGCGGCCTTCCCGATAGGCGTAGCCTAACGTTCGGACAACACCTTTTGATATACCGAGTAAAGGGATGTAAATATAAAAAGACACTTTTTTTTGTTTTGAAACAATGATGACCCTAAACACGACTTAGACGTAAATGACTAATGAATGACACTTTTTTTTTTTTGAATTGGACACCCTAGACTCAAACTTGGCTCTGATACCAAATTGATGCGGGACGAGACACGGACACGACAAGCTCGCGATCGTCCCTTAACGAGGGAAGCGTCGGACGTGCGCGGTTGAGAAACCGGCAAGAGCTAGGGTGGTCGGCTCGCACTTTCGTGCCCGGATCGGGTCACGGGACGGTCACGCTCTCTCTCGTAGCAGCGGTGAATGATAATATAGCGAGCTAACGGACCTAAAGCATGCTCTCTAGCAGCGGCATAAACAAGTGTGTATGAAAATAAGCAAATGCCGAGTGTAGGGAGCGAGAACGATACCTCCACGCGCTCGGCGTGAGGAAGACGGACCCGGCCGAAAACTCGTACTCCCGGGAAATTTAACACACAATAATTACAGCAGCGGGAACATGCCCACTCCACGCAGAAAGGTAAAAGGCTATACAAATGGGCCCGGGAGGACCGAATTCGAGTTGACGGGCAGCTTCATGTGTTGATTCAGCTACACGCGTGTTCACGACCGTGGGGCCCACGTGCTGTCCGGAGGGGCCGTGTGGGATCCGGTGGTACTGCTGTAGTGGAGACACTTGGAGAAGCGCTCCCCGGGCTGGCGGCACGCTGGTTCGCCGGGCGGCTCCGTTCGGCACCGGTCGGAAAAACCGATCGGAAACCTGCCGGTTCTGTATTTCAGCGCGCTCCGGCGAGAACGGACGCTGCGATCAGCACCGGTGTCGGAATGCGACGATATCAGAGCCGTTGGAAAGCTGCTTTGAAGTACTGCAATCTAGTTGCCTTCAGAAAAATTCACCAGATTTGTACTTTGTGTTGGCGAATTTTATATGCTGCTGTTGTACAGTAACCGAAAACTTAGATCTGAAGAGAACTTTCCTATTGATTGCCTTTGACCGTGACGTAGATGTCTGAATTTGAAGATGTGTTCTTCAGCAAGGTTGTAGGAAATTGAACAAGGATACCAAGACTATTTTTGGATCTGGATTTGGAGGTGGTGGTGATTTGTTCTGAATTTGGAAGTGGAGGGTGGTCGGATCTGGGATCTGACTAAAAACACTGTTTCAGAGGAAGAACACGAATTTCTAAAAATAGATAGAAGGTGGATAAAAACTTAAGAAAATTTGTGGAGGTAGGGGGTGATGGACAGAACGCCTAGTAAAATTGGGAGGGTTTGGACAAATCAAAAAGATGGTCGGAGGGGGAGAACTCAGAGGTTCTGTCACTGTAGATAGAAACAAAACAGAACTAGGAATGAAAGATGCACGAAAATGGGAAAATACCAAACTATGGAATTTGGGCGTGAAAATTTAGGTGGAGCTTGGGATACAAGGGAATAACACACCATAAAACTTTCAGACCACGAAGAGGACGTGGATGATAGCAGGAATTTCAGGAAGAGACCTCTGTCCAGCAAGACAGAACACCGAGAACGGTTTCGCGGCGGCTCGAAGGCGGCACGAACGGCGGCGGTGGCGGCACAGATGATCACCGGAGGTGAAGAGGGGATGATAGCAGATAGAAATCACTCTAGAACTGGAGGTTGGAGGAGAGAAACCAGAGGGAGAGAGGAGGGGCTCAAGAACACTCTTGATTTTCCAACAATTTTCTCTTCATTTCTTCATTAATCTCTAATGACACTATACATAGGCTTATATAGAAAATGGCAAGGGGTGGGGGGCTGGGAATTTCGTGGAAAATAAGTCATTTTCTTCCCCCATGTGGTCAAAACTCAAAAAAAAATAAATTACATATGAATGGAGCACTCCTTTGACTAGGTAGGTAAGGTAGGTGGCCAACCTTTGAAATTTTAACCCCTTTGTCTCCCATGTGGTCAATTAGCATTCAAACCTTCTAGATGGCCACCTAGGATGGTTGACCAGCCCCACATAGATGAGGTGGACCAATGGAGAAGGGGAGGGGGCCCCCTAACTGGACCTACTACACATTTTCACAAAAACCCACACAATCCTAGGGAATGACACATTGACTTACAAAGCCTTACAATTGTACATATACTTTCCCAAGGATATAAAAGTAAATAAAAGGACTCAAATGTAAAAATAAAAGTTAATGCTCGGCGTCGATTCCCATCACCTTTATTTCTCTTTTTTTATTTTTTTTATGCACCCGTTTCTCACTTCTTGTGTAATCCACAGAGTATGACGAGGTCACACATCTCATGGGAATTGATGACGTCTGCCTATCGAGGCTCTTCGGACTTTCAGAAAGCCCGGTTAGATGCAATGGGGTTTGGGGCATTCCTCCGGATCGAACCTATTAAGCTCGATCTCGCCCTCATCCAAGTGTTGTGCGAGAGATGGGACCCAGAGAGTTGTGCCTTCCTGATGCCCTGGGGACACATGGTGCCCATCCTAGAAGATGTGGCCCAGATCACTGGCCTTAGAGTGGATGGCGAGGCGGTGATCGGGGTCACCTACCCTGATTATCATGAAGGGGCTAAGAAGCTTCTAGGTTTGGAACTAAAGGACCAAAAAAATAGGTTAGTAGCCAAGGCGTCCATCATGGAGGCATTGGGGCTTACTGACACTCGTCAGCGTGATAGCGAGTCCTTGGAGGAATTCATAGAGAGAACTGAAAGAGGGTCCTGCGCTGTGTATTGTGTGGATGCCAACAGCTGGGAGAGGTCAAACATGGACTTGAGGAGATTCCTCCTCTTCCTGTTGGGAAAATTGTTGCTAGGTTCCAAGGGAGACAACATCCATTATCGCTTCCTAGAATTCTTAGTAGACCTAGAGAGGGTAGGGCAATATGCCTGGGGAGCCGCCGTGCTAGCGCATTTGTTTGCAGGTCTGTCCCAAGGGACAGATCGGGAGGTGACTGTGAGTGGCTTCACACCATTTCTCTCCAGGTAATTTTTTTTAATGCAACTAATCTATTTCATGAAATGCCAATGACATGCGGTGACACGGGTATGGAGTTATTACTACATTTCGATGGGGAGAGCTCGACAGTGGCGTATGGCTGCGGCGCCACTAGCTCGGCGGTGGCAACCTGTTATGAGCACAACCTCTCTATCTTACCAGCTGATGGTATTAAGGCGAGAGCTGCAAGAGTTCCTTGCAGCAATGGTAGGACTCCCCCTTTTTTTTGGTCTTTTCTTTTCTCTTTTTTTTTTTTGAGTGATTAAGGAGATATAAGCATGCCAATGTAGGTGATCTGGAGGCCTTACTCGGGCATGGTCGATGTCGACCAACCGTTGGTCATCACAGGTCGTGCCCAATTTGGTCGGGACGTTTGGATCCACTGCCTGAATGAAATCGAGCCACTTCGGCTACGATTGGTTATGAGGACTCTAGGGCTTATCTAGGAATGGGTAGACATGACTGCGCCACCCCGCGTCAGGAGGAAGACACGGGGGTCCGTAACCTGCGTTGATTGGCGGTGCGCTTCCCCGAACAGTACGAAGATTAGCAGCGGGGTGGTACGCTCGTGGAGTCGCACGCATGGGACAGTGAAGATTACCTACGCCTCTATAGGGTGATGTATGCAGAGCGACTCCATCCTGTGGGACTTGTGGAAGTGGATCTCCTTCTCTTTTTTTTCATTTTTTTTATCATCATTTTTTTTGAAGGTAATGCTGACTCCTATGACATGGGTGTAGGATGCCCGTGATACCATGATAGCAAACTTGTGAGCTCGCTTGGCAGACACAGAGGAACAGTTGGGTGACACTCGTGCAACTTTACATGCCTCGGTGAGTGTGTATGCAAATGCATGTTCCTAATTATACCCCTAGGTTCCTGGTGTTTAGCCACTCATTGCCACTTCTCGCCATCGTAGCGCGCTCGGCTCGACGCAACCCCACCAGCAGTGGGGGCAGAGGGTGCCTCTTCCAGTCTATGGATTCCTTCTTCGAAACTTGATTTGCTCCACGAGCAACTTGCGCGTGCCACATAATGCGTCGCAGAGGCAGAGGGAATGCTTTCGACGCAGGTAAAGGTTCCTCGATCCGAGTTTCTCCATTTACGTCTCACCACACCCTTGAAATGACGGATATGGCAGACCGAAGAGATGCAAGAGGTGCTTGCTCATGCAGCACAAGGGGAGGCCAAGGTAGCGGAGCTAGAGGAGGAATTGCAGCGTCGCTTAGACGACAACTTTTATTGGGACGCCATGGAGCTCAGGATCACCCTCCAGCTAGAAAGGGAAGATAGAGAGAGAGAGAGAGAATGAGCAGAGAAAGAAAGGGACAGAGAAAGGGAGAGGGTCAAAACATTGGCCGAGAGAGAAGAGAAGAGGGCCTTAGAGGCCCAAGTATTTGAGCTCCGAACCAGCCTCGATCTTGCTGAACAATGGCTGAGGGATGGTGAAGAGCGTTATCGAAGAGCACGCGAGCGCGGCTTTCGTGTCAGCAGTTTCTTCGCTGCCCCCGCAGAGCGGCGGTGGAGCATGGAGACGAAAAGGGTAATGCAGGGCGGCAGAGGTGCCACCTTGTATGGTTTGACGACACCCTCCAGGGCTTCTCGCCCGGAGAGTGGTGAGAGAAGCGATGCTGGGAGACAGGATGGAACTTAATGTACACATTTTTTTTGAAATGATAAAAGGGAAGGTTCAATTTGCTGTTCGCTGCTTCTTTCTTGCTTTTTCAACTCATGCATACATTGCTAAGAGAAACAAGTTAGTTTTTTTGTTCTGGCTTGGCCCCTTGCTCAATAAGTGGGTGATTGTTTTGAAGATGGCCTTGATAACGGGTCAAGAGGCCAAGCCTTTAATCAACTAAGGCGAGTAAAAGGAATAGACTTTGAGTAATGCAATCATGCAAGCAGGCAGATGCAAACAGGAATTGAAAAGTGATCGCACGCATGATGTGAGCAGACAAATGATGATTTTTTTTGTTGTTCTTTTTTTTATGGTTGTTCTCCTCTCTTCTTTTTTGTTCTTTCCTTCTTTTTTGTTTTTGTTTTGTTCCTTTTTTGTGTTTTTATTCTTTTTCTTTTGTTTTTCTTTTGGTTTTTTCTCTCTTTTTTTGTTTTTGGATTTGGGTACTTAGTGTATTTTGTTACTAATGCCTGGTGATCACCCATATGGCCCTTAACCTACATGAGGACGGGGATTTCTTACTAACCTCCCAAGTATCCTAAACGCACATCTAAGTTGATTTGGGCCTCTAAATTCCTCGAATGATAATCTCGCCGGTTAAGACTTACCCTGATGACAATGCCGTCATGCCACGCTTAGGCTCCCAGTTACTTCCGACCATAGGGATACACCCAAAAAGCGTTCGAGGTAAAAGATTTGCCTGACCCGGGTCTATTTCCTCACAACTCTAGATGGTATATAGTGGAACACCATATAACCCTAACGGCCAACCGCGCGATGCTGACTCAGAATTAGACGCCGTCGCACCCATAGGTGACGCGCTTGCATTGACCTAAGCCCGAGGTTAAAGTAAGAAGACATCAAAGTGGTACGTAGAGGTCTTGACCTGCCAGAAATACCGAGACTCCTTCACGATGATAGCTTTTACTTTTCAAAGTGGACAACCAAAGGTGTGTTTATTTTAAAACGAGGTTGCAGGCCTTAGCGGGGTTCACCCTTCGGGACATCCATTTAGCTTTCATCTTTGGGGGGAGAAGGAAGAATGTGGTGGGACAAACCATCTGAGAGAACTGGCAAAACCGTCAACCCGGCGAGCAAACAGGGGCCTACTTGACTTTCCTCTTTCGGGCAGCTTCGGACCAAGCCTCGAGCGTTTATGCTTCGTTGCCCCTTTTGTATGACTTGACTTTTGTTTTTGTTGAGGGGTTTCCTTCATTGGAATCAGGCACGGCCACGACCAGGCTTTTCATTTGACTTTGATTTTTCTTTCATCATTCATTTTTTTTCGAGGGAGATAATCACTTGACGTTTCGGAATCCCTCTTATATGCCTGCGGGGACACTGCCCTCTTCTCGTGCTCTGATCCAGGCTCGAGGAAATGGATCCTACTCTTGCCTTGAGGGGATTGTACTTCGGTTCCCTATGCTCCGCGTTTTAAGGGCACCGACTACCTCATTGGGTCGAAGAGGAAGAGAATAAAGATTATGACTTTCCTGGAGACCTTCGTGGTGGGGCCTCACCATAGGCGATGCTACCATGTCACGTCCCAAGCCTTTATTACAGCAAAAGACTAACTCGGGGAGCACAGATAGCCGACATGGTAAACCTCTTGCAAGCAAGAATGATCAGAGCGCAAGACAATCACACACATAAATGTAATTGCACAATATTCAAATTTCAACTTTATTTCATTACTAACTCAAGTACAACCACCAATTCAATTTCCATTATGTACTAGACTCAAGAAATAGGAAAATTACATAGACTTAATCTAAACAATTTAGACTTCCTAAGTCTTCACTCTCATCTTGACAATACTTTCATTCGCTCTCGGACCAGCAACTTGTATAACCAGAATCCGAATTCGAATCACTTCCATCTCCTGAAAAGATTGGAAATAGGTAATGAGCACACTTGCCCAGTAGGTATATTCGCATCAACATGAAGGCACTATTAAAGTAATTAACAATTTAGCTCTAAAGAATAAGGTAAAAATCATGCGAATGTGATCAATCACGCGATTAAACCAAAGCAACAAGACGATCATGTAAGTTAGAATGAGAGCAAGTACAAACTAGCAAGAATGTAACAAGAACATGATATTGGCCTTTCATGAACAAGAATGCAACGAGAATGTACTAGCAAGCCACATAATCATCACTCTAGTATCTTTTGCTGATGAGCAAGTACTTCGTGAATTTCTGTGGAATATCAAGCAAGAAAGTCATGTACAAGAATGTCAGGTCATGCCGTATTGTGGATTTTCACTTATTTATAGATAAAGTACTCCCAGCGCAATACGACGCCAAAAGTATCATACCCCATGATTTATAATAGTATGTTTCCGACAATCAGCCGAGGGGACTAGCATAGAGCCCTTGAACACAATCAGTGCTTGATCGCATCTTCAAGTATAAATCAAGCTTTTTCCACGTATGTAACAACAAAGTATGGCCAAGAATGTAATAAGTTCAATAAGCTCATGATAACAATAATTCAATGAATGAATGCTTTAATAAGACTCATGAGAAATCAAGAATGACTTAAGCAAGGTTATGCTTATGGAAATAAATCGGCAGTATAACGGTACATTCTTTATTTTCCATTCATTATTTTAGGTTTCTTGATCAATATGATAAGTTCTAGATCATCAATAGTCCATCTAGAAACCTTGGAATATCAACCCTTGGTCCACCTTGGGTTAAAATACTCAAGCAGTGTGACGATCGTGTACTGGGCCGTTATATGATGTGACGCTCCAGTATTGGGCCGTTACATTAGTTTGAATCCAGAACCAAGAAATCGGACTCAGTTGAATGTGACGGTCGTATATTGGGCCGTTACTTGTGCCTGACGGTCCAACATAGAGCCGTTACATTACTGATAACCAAAAATATCGATAGTATAATCTAATCAATGGGCTTTTAATGGTACAACCAACTCGGCGTCCTAGTGGGAATCTCAGGCTCGCGGAGAATTACGGAGGCCTTGAAATAAGATTTCCTATTCCATTGGAAGGAATATCTAATAGAGAGGTCCGCATGTCCAAGAATAATGTTCCTATAGTGCAAAGTGAACTAATGGATAACATATCGGAATATGCGTCATATACTTAAAGAAATGACTCTATTGATAAAAAGAATGTGTACCGATGTGAAACCATGAGAATACTCCGTCAATACAACATTTGGAAAAATCATGATTTAAATACAAAACTATAGAATTTTGGCACATGAAATTAACATAACTTAAAATAACCTAAGACACATTAATTATACAATTTGATTATGAATCAGTAACTAAACTTGAAGTCATGATAACAGGTCCAACTTAGCTATCTAAGCTTATTTATAAGTAAACTTAACTGGTTATTATTCTACCTTGGGCTGGCAGAACACATGGGTCTGGCGGTCTAAGATAGGCGCGTTACAGTGCTTGTGACGGTTTATCGAGGGGCCGTTACAGTGGTGTAACGCTCCTGCTAGTGTGTGTTAGAGACAATAGAACAGTAAAACACAACAGGGTGAGACGGTCTATCGTAAGGCCGTTAAATTCATGTGACGGTCTTACGTTGGTGCGTCAGAGAATCTGCTGGCAGTAAACTAAGTAAAGGTTTATGAAAACATAACATGCATGAAAATCAAAATACTACCACTGTCCTAGTCATGATAACGAAGTATAAATCAACTATATGCATGGGTTTAGTGAATAGACATGATAATATCTTTTAATTTCCATTTAGGGCTAAGAGATGCATGAATGTATAGAACTATTAGATCATGAAATTATTAGTCTATATGAAATCAAGCACAACCAGAGGGCTTTTATTCCTAACAAGTTATTTTTGCCAATCATGAGATAACCTACCTCTTCTAAAACCTTTAAACTTCGAATTTGATGCTAGGTGCTACCCTTAGTCCCTTGTACTTCTTGTGATAAATCAGCAACTTCAATCTGCTCTATTTCCTCAGCCTCTTGACCTAAGGATGTGAAATTTTGAGGGTAAGAAGATGAAACTATTGGGAACAAAAAGTTCTAAAAGATTGAACTCTAATTACCTCGTTGGACGTCCTAATCTCTGGATCTTCAGGGAACTTACGTTCAGATTCCTGGGTTGCTAAGGTTGAATTAGCAACTTTGGAAGCTTCTATCTCCTTGGTTGCTTGATCTCCTAGCACAAAATTTAAAGAGCTATTAGTCTAATGTATTATAAACAAAAGGTCGTAAGGAACTTACCCGAAATTATGACTCCTTACCTTGAATCTTCACGAGCCAAAAGTAAGGGTCGCTCAGTTCAGAACTAGGTCCTATTTATAGGGTTTTGAAGATTAGATCAATTCTAGAGTCTTTAATTTGCTAGAACCTAATCTCTAATAGTCCTTAGTAATGTTATAAGCTTCCCTAAGTCGATCTCTTATAGATAAGATCCCAAAGTTCTAATCTTTTAGCTCGTTCTTCCTTTCACGGAACTAACAGAGTGTAACACATCCAGCCTGGTGCGTTATAGGGCTGTGGCGGTCGCCCGATAGACTGTTACATTCAACGTGTATAGAGTTTCAATTAAATAACACTCTTTTATTCATTTATCCTCATAATTATCTTATATAAATAGTATTTATCCTTAAAATATGTGAATAAGCTAATTACCCTTCTAGAATATGGGCCAAACTTGATGGGCTTGGTCTATAAACCTTTTGGATAATAATTAGATAGGCTAGGTTAACTAATTAGCCTAATTGAGCCTTATAATGACTTATTAATCCAATAGCTCCTTCATTAATTTATTTAAGCCTTTATAATTTTTAGAAAATTATTTTAAAATTTAAAAAATTATTTATATACATTCTGGGGCACTACACCCTCCCCCACTTAGAAGAATTTGGTCCCCAAATTCAATATATGGATTTCGGAGAGTGTACTTACAGTTAAATAATTCTGGAAATCTTTTCCGCATGGTTGCTTCGGTTTCCCATGTTGCTTCATATGGCCATGTTTTCTTCCATTGAATCTTGACCATATGAATAACTTTATTTCTTAGTTGACGCACTTCCCGTTCCAGAATCTTTATTGGCGTTTGCTCGAACGTCATATCATTCTGAATCTCCAGATTGTCATAAGTGATAATATGGTCAGGATAATATACATACTTCTTTAACATAGAGACGTGAAATACGTCATGAACTCCTGCTAATTGTGGAGGTAAAGCCAATTTATAAGCCACTTCACCAATCCGTTCAAGAATTTCAAATGGACCAATGAATCTTGGAGTTAGCTTTCTTTTAATGCCAAATCTTCGAATACCACGACCTGGAGAAACCTTCAAATATACATGATCTCCTACCTGAAACTCCAAGTCACGTCTTCGATTGTCAGCATAAGACTTTTGCCTATCTTGTGCCATTTTCATTCTTTCTTGAATGAGCTTGATCTTCTATGTAGAATCACTGATGAGATCGGGGCCTAGAAATTGCTTTTCCCCTATTTCATTCCAACATATTGGTTATCGACAGCTTTTTCCATATAAGGCTTCAAAAGGTGTCATTCGTATGCTAGCCTGATAGCTATTGTTATATGCAAACTCTACTAGAGGCAATTGATCATGCCAACTACCTCCAAAGTCGATAGCACAAGCCATGAGCATATCTTCTACTATCTGATTCGTTCTTTCCGTTTGACCATCTGTTTGTGGATGAAAAGTTGTGATGAAATTTAATCTAGTCCCTAGTGAATGTTGTAGACCCTTCCAGAATTATGATGTGAATCGAGGATCTCTATTAGATATAATAATGACTGGGACACCATGTAGTTTGACAATCTCCTTTATGTATAATGCTGCTAGAATATCCATAGACCATCGACTCTTTATTGGTATGAAGTGTGCGGATTTAGTCAATCGGTCTATGATTACCCATATACCATCATGTCCTCCTCTGGTCTTGGGTAAACCCATAATAAAGTCCATCCCTATACTCTCTCATTTTCATTCGGGAATACTCAAGGGGTGTAATTTACCTGCGAGTCTAAAATGTTCTGCTTTTACTTGTTGGCAGGTGAGACAACGGGACACGAAATTAGCTATCTCCCTCTTCATATTGGGCCACCAGAAATTTCTTTTGAGATCTTGATACATCTTTGTTCCTCCTGGATGAATTGTGTATTTGAAATTATGCGCTTCATCTAGGATTAGTTTCTTCGTAGCCTCATGATCTGGTACACATATTCGGCCCTTAAATAACAATCTTCCGTCATTGGAAATAGAAAAATCCGGCCTTTGCTCAATATTGGCTTTAATTTCTAATAATATAGGATCATCATTTTGCAGCTTGACTAGATCTTCTATCAATGTAGGTTGAGCTTGGATATTAGCTATGAAACAATCTTCTTCCTTTATGTCAATATCTAAGTTCAACTGAGCAAATTGAGGAACAAGGTTAGTCACACTAATCATAAGACTTGATAACATACCCATTAGTTTTCTACTGAGTGCATCTGCTACAGCATTTGCCTTGCCAGGATGATATTGAATAGCAAAATCAAAGTCTTTGAGATATTCTAACCACCTCCTCTGCCTCATGTTAAGCTCCTTTTGAGAGAATAAATATTTCAAGCTTTTATGGTCCGAGTAGACCGTGAACTTTTCTCCATAAAGATAATGACGCCAAATTTTCAAGGCGAAAATAACCGCTGTCAATTCCAAATCATGTACGGGATAGTTTTCCTCGTGACGTTTCAATTGTCTTGAAGAATAACAGATTACTTTTCCATTCTGCATGAGAACGCATCCTAAGCCAATGCCAGATGCATCCGTATACACTTCGAATCCACCACCCTCCATTGGTAGTGATAAAATAGGAGCTGTCGTAAGATGATTCTTAAGATTTTGAAAGCTCTTTTCACAGTCCTTTGACCAGACAAAAGGGTGTTCTTTTCTTGTGAGTATAGTTAAATGAACCGCAATTTTTGAGAAGTCCTTAATGAATCTCCTATAATAACCTGCTAAACCCAGAAAGCTTCTTACTTCAGATACAGTCGTTGGCCGACTCCAATTCTTGACAGCTTCTACCTTAGAAGGATCCACAGCAATACCTTCTTTTGAAATAATGTGACCTAGGAATGAGACTTCCTCGAGCCAGAATTCACACTTATTGAGTTTGGCATAAAGCTTGTGTTCTCTAAGTGTTTGTAAAGCTATTTTCAAATGTTGTTCATGTTCCTCTTTTGTCTTGGAATATATCAAGATATCATCAATGAAGACGACGATGAACTGGTCCAGATATGGCAGGAAGACATTGTTCATAAGTTGCATGAATGCTACTGGAGCATTAGTTAACCCAAACGGCATCACTACGAATTCATAGTGGCCATAACGACTTCGAAAAACTGATTTATAAATGTCCTCTTCTTTAATTCTAAGCTGATGATAACCTGATCTGAGGTCAATCTTAGAGAAATGTTCTACTCCCGAAAGCTGATCGAAGAGCTCATCAATACGCGGCAACGGATACTTATTTTTAATTGTAAGCTGATTCAGTCGCCGGTAATCGATGCATAGCCTGAGAGAACCATTCTTCTTTTTGACAAATAGGACAGGCGCACCCCACGGGGATGTGCTACGTCTGATGAAGCCCTTGCCCCTGAGCCACCTTGCGCTATGGTTTGCAATGCCTGAGTAAGGCCGGCAACTATTTGTTGCATGCCATCCCAATCTACACGATGGGCCATTTGTAAGATATGGTACCTGAGAGAAAAATAACAATTTGTTATTTCTCATGAAATTGGAATGAAAAAAATCAATCTTAAAGCTAATTAATTATCTTATCCCGGGCTCTTCCCAATTCTCACATGGGTATGAAAATTTCTTCTTTAGTTCATAGGTAGGGGTCCTTAAACCTTGGACTTTTCCTATGACATGACTTTTCTTCCTAAGTCCTGAGACTTAGGCTCTGATACCAACTTAACTGTCACGCCCCGAGCCTTTATTACAGCGGAAGACTAACTCAGGGAGTGCGGACAGCCGGCATGATAAGCCTCTTGCAAGCAAGAATGATCAGAGCGCAAGATAATCACACACATAAATGTAATTGCACAATATTCAAATTTTAACGTTATTTCATTACTAACTCAAGTACAACCACCAATTCAATTTCCATTATGTACTAGACTCAAGAAATAGAAAAATTACGTAGACTCAATCTAAAAAATTTAGACTTTCTAAGTCTTCACTCTCATCTTGACAATACTTTCATTCGCTCTCGGACCCGCTACTTGTATAACCCGAATCCGAATTCGAATCACTTCCATCTCCTGAAAAGATTGGAAATAGGTAATGAGCACACTTGCCCAGTAGGTATCTTCGCATCAACATGAAGGCACTATTAAAGTAATTAACAATTTAGCTCTAAAGAATAAGGTAAAAATCATGCGAATGCGATCAATCACGCGATTAAACCAAAGTAACAAGACGATCATGTAAGTTAGAAGGAGAGCAAGTACGAACTAGTAAGAATGTAACAAGAACATGATATTGACCTTTCATGAACAAGAATGCATCGAGAATGTACTAGCAAGCCACATAATCATCACTCTAGTATCTTTTACTGATGAGCAAGTACTTCGTGAATTTCTGTGGAATATCAAGCAAGAAAGTCATGTACAAGAATGTCAGGTCATGCCGTATTGTGGATTTTCACTTATTTATAGAGAAATTACTCCCAACACAATGCGATGCCAGTAGCATCATATCCCATGGTTTATAATAGTATGTTTCCGACAATCAGCCGAGGGGAATAACATAGAGCCCTTGAACACAATCAGTGCTCGATCGCATCTTCAAGTATAAATCAAGCTTTTTCCACGCATGTAACAACAAAGTATGGCCAAGAATGTAATAAGTTCAATAAGCTCATGATAACAATAATTCAATGAATGAATGCTTTAATAAGACTCATGAGAAATCAAGAATGACTTAAGCAAGGTTATGCTTGTGGAAATAAATCGACAGCATAACGGTACATTCTTTATTTTCCATTCATTATTTTAGGTTTCTTGATCAATATGATAAGTTCTAGATCATCAATAGTCCATCTAGAAATCTTGGAATATCAACCCTTGGTCCACCTTGGGTTAAAATACTCAAGCAGTGTGACGATCGTGTACTGGGCCGTTATATGATGTGACGCTCTAGTATTGGGCCGTTATATTAGTCTGAATCCAGAACCAAGAAATCGGACTCAGTTGAATGTGACGGTCGTATATTGGGCCGTTACTTGTGCCTGACGGTCCAACATAGAGCCTTTACATTACTGATAACCAAAAACATCGATAGTGTAATCTAATCAATGGGCTTTTAATGGTACAACCAACTCGGCATCGTAGTGGGAATCCCAGGCTCGAGGAGAATTACGGAGGCCTTGAAACAAGATTTCCTAGTCCATTGGAAGGAATATCTAATAGAGAGGTCCTCATGTCCAAGAATAATGTTCCTATAGTGCAAAGTGAACTAATGGACAACATACCGGAATATGCGCCATATACTTAAAGAAATGACTCTATTGATAAAAAGAACGTGTAACGATGTGAAACCATGAGAAAACTCCGTCAATACAACATTTGAAAAAATCATGATTTAAATACAAAACTATAGAATTTTGGCACCTGAAATTAACATAACTTAAAATAACCTAAGACACATTAATTATACAATTTGATTATGAATCAGTAACTAAACTTGAAGTCATGATAACATGTCCAACTTAGCTATCTAAGCTTATTTATAAGTAAACTTAACTGGTTATTATTCTGTCTTGGGCTGGCAGAACACAGGGGTCTGACGGTCTAAGATAGGCGCGTTACAGTGCTTATGACGGTTTATCGAGAGACCGTTACAGTGGTGTAACTCTCCTACTAGGGTGCGTCAGAGACAATAGAACAGTAAAACGCAACAGGGTGTGACGGTATATCGTAAGGCCGTTAAATTCATGTGACGGTCTTACGTTGGTGCGTCAGAGAATTTGCTGGCAGTAAACTAAGTAAAGGTTTATGAAAACATAACATGCCTGGAAATCAAAATACTACCACTGTCCTAGTCATGATAACGAAGTATAGGCCAACTATATGCATGGGTTTAGTGAATAGACAAGATAATATCTTTTAATTTCCATTTAGGGCTAAGAGATGCATGAATGTATAAAACTATTAGATCCTGGAATTCTTAGTCTATATGAAATCAAGCACAACCAGAGGGCTTTTATTCCTAACAAGTTATTTTTACCAATCATGAGATAACCTACCTCTTCTAAAACCTTTAAACTTCAAATTTGATGCTAGGTGCTACCCTTAGTCCCTTGTACTTCTTGTGATAAATCAGCAACTTCAATCTGCTCTATTTCCTCAGCCTCTTGACCTAAGGATGTGAAATTTTGAGGGTAAGAAGATGAAACTATTGGAACAAAAAGTTCTAAAGGATTGAACTCTAATTACCTCGTTTAGATGTCCTAATCTCTAGATCTGTAGGGAACTTGCGTTCAGATTCCTGGGTTGCTAAGGTTGAATCAGTAACTTTGGAAGCTTCTATCTCCTTGGTTGCTTGATCTCCTAGTACGAAATTTGGAGAGCTATTAGTCTATTGTATTATAAATAAAAGGTCGTAAGGAACTTACCCGAAATTATGAGTCCTTACCTTGATTCTTCACGAGCCAAAAGTAAGGGTCGCTTAGTTCAGAACTAGGTCCTATTTATAGGGTTTTGAAGATTAGATCGATTCTAGAGTCCTTAATTTGCCAGAACCTAATCCCTAAGAGTCCTTAGTAATGTTATAAGCTTCCCCAAGTTGATCTCTTATAGATAAGATCTCAAAGTTCTAATCTTTTTACTCGTTCTTCCTTTCACGGAACTAACAGAGTGTAACGCATCCAGCCTGGTGCATTACAGGGCTGTGGCGGTCGCCCGATAGACCGTTACATTCAATGTGTATAGAGTTTCAATTAAATAACACTCTTTTATTCGTTTATCCTCATAATTATCTTATATAAATAGTATTTATTCTTAAAATACGTGAATAAGCTAATTACCCTTCTAGAATATGGGCCAAACTTGATAGGCTTGGTCCATAAACCTTTTAGATAATAATTAGATAGGCTAGGTTAACTAATTAGCCTAATTGAGCCTTATAATGACTTATTAATCCAGTAGCCCCGTCATTAATTTATTTAAGCCTTTATAATTTTTAGAAAATTATTTTAAAATTCAAGAAATTATTTATATACATTCTGGGGCACTACATACCAATTTTGGATAAAACACGTGTGTGTGTGCACGTTGGCCTCCTTTTAGTGGGCATAAGCCGACATGGCCCCCGGTTCTGGCAGACCAAGACTGAGACCTACCAAACCTTAATGGGCCCTATCCTAGCATGAAGGATGGATGCAATGACTTGACTCTATGATGATCACCAGACATCGACATTTTTTGTTCTTGTTGTTTTTGTTTGTTTGTTTGTTTTTTTATATTTTTTATTTTTTTTGAATAGCTATGTATAAGATCTCACAGATAGAATTTCTTAAGATAAACCACGTTCCAAGGGTGGGACTGTTCGGCCCCTTCAGCGTTGACTAACGTATAAGCATTGCCAGGTTGCATAGCCTGAGTTACGTACAGTCCTTCCCAATTGGGTTGGAGTTTAGAACGCGGCCCACCAGGTTTTACAAAAATTCTTTTTACTACCATCTCATCGACTTCAAATTTTCTCTCAATGACTTTCTTTTGATAAAAATGTGCAAGTATATTCTGGTAAACACGTGCATGCTCGACAGCGGCCAGCCGCTTCTCGTCTAAGAGTTTCAATTGGGCAAGAAGTGAGTCACGACATTCGTAGAGTGAAAGATCCTTGTCCAACTGTACCCTGAGAGAGGGAACCAAGATTTCGTACGGAACTACCGCCTCCATCCCGTAAGTAAGGGCGAACGGGGTTTGCCCAGTGGTGGTACGGATTGAAGTGCGATAGGCCCATAGAGCCTCAATAAGCTTTTCTGGTCAATCCGAGAACTTGCTAGACTCATAGGTTTTCTTTATGATTTTGATCAACGTTTTATTAGTGGCCCCTGCTTGACCATTGCCTTGTGGATAATATGGTGATAAATAATACAATGTAATTTTATACCTTTTGTAGAGGTCCTGAAGGTCCTGAGAAATGAATTGTGGCCCGTTGTTGGTGATGATAGTGCTTGAAATGCCGAACCTGACGATGATGCTCTTCATGGTGAATTTGCAGACTATTGACGCCTTGATTTTCGCGTAAGCTTCAGCTTCGACCCATTTGGTGAAGTACTCTGTTGCAGTAAGGATGAAAGATTTTTGCTCAGTAAGAGAGTTACGGTCACCGAGAGGACCAATGATATCAAAAGCCCACATGGATAAAGGCCATGGGGAGGACACTGGATGAACCGAGGAAGATGGGGAGTGAATCTTGTCAGCGTGAAGTTGACACTTGACACACCTATGGATATAGATGGCATAATCCTCTTCCATGGTGGGCTAGTAAAAGCCTTGCCGAAGGATTTTCTTAGCAAGCATTTGGCTATTCACATGGCCACCGCACACACCAGAGTGTGCTTCCTCAACACATTTCCAGACCTCCTCATCGTCGAGACATCTTAGAAGAACACCAGTAAGGCTTCTCTTGTACAACACTCCTCCAACCAGCATGTATTTCTGTGCCACTCTCCTTATAGCTTTCTTATCTTCTGATGTGGCTTCTTCAGGGTAGGGCTGATCTTGGCAATATTTGGCAATTTCGTAAAACTATGGCTTCTCCTCATCGGCCAGTTCTTTTTCTAATTCTGCCAACATGATTTCTCTCTTCTCAAAGATTTCTTCCTCTCGGACCCTCCTTGATATCCTTTCCTTAATCTCTACGTAGGAAGCGTCATTGACAGCAGGGGCGTGACGCTTGTAGATGGAAATGGAATCAAACCATCTACCTAGAGGGAACCTTAAAGATGATGCCAACAAGGCGAGGGCATCGGCCAGAATATTATGATGACGAGGGACATGGACAAAGATCAGTTTGGTGAACAGTTTGGCAAAGGCAGTAGTGAGTTCTTGGTAAGGACTGAGCTTGGGATCACGGGTGCGATATTTGGTGAGCACCTGGTAGAGAATGAGTTGACTATCACCTACGACTCGCAATTCAGTGATACGAAAAGAATGGGCGAGTTTCAGACTAGCTAGAAGAGCCTCATATTCGGCTATATTGTTGGTAACTGAGAATTTGAGCTGGTATGCCAGTGGGAAGGTAAGGCCTTCAGGCGACAGGAGGGCAATGCCGATTCCTTTCCCTTGGGAATTCAGAGCTCCATCAAAATAGAACGTCCACATGTAATCATCTGATTGGTTGATGGACATTAGTTCCTCATCTGGAAACTCTGATTGGACAGGATCGAATTTGGGGAGAGGATGGTGAGCGAGATGCTCAGCTGTGGCATAACCTTTAATCGCCTTTTATTGAATGTAGGTGATGTCAAACTGAGAAAGAAAGCTTTGCCAGCGTGCTAACCTATCAGTAAGAACAGATTTTTCCAGAAGAAACTTGATAGGGTTCATTCGGGCAATCAGATGGACTTCATGAGCTAGAAAGTAGTGTTTCAATTTCTGCACCACCCAGACAAGGGCGTCACATGTTTTCTCCATAGCCGTATACTTCTGCTCACAGGGGTTGAGGAGTTTGGACAAGTAATAGGTCATCCTCTCCTTACCCTCTTCATCGACTTGTGCTAGGACAGCTCCTACGAAGTCGTCTAGGACTGAGATATAAAGGATTAAAGGTTTGCCTGTCGTGGGTGGAATTAGGATGGGTGGATTGGCCAGATATTCCTTTAGTCCTTCAAAAACTTTTTGGCATTTAGAATCCCAAAGGAATTTTACACCTGACTTAGTCAACTCGTAGAAAGGTTTGCACCTTTGCGAGTATTGGGACACAAACCGACGAATGAATTGCAACCTCCCAATTAGACCTCGAACTTCTCTCAAATTCCTCGGAGGTGGCATATCCCTAATTGCCTTAGCTTTGTTGAGATCTATTTCGATACCCTTCTTACTCACAATGAAACCAAGCAATTTGCCCGATGAAACATCAAATACGCACTTTTTCGGATTCAAAATTGAACTCCCTTGATCTTTACAGCACCTTAGCTAGAACTCTCGAGTGTTCTGCCCTAGTCCTGGATTTCATCAGTAAATCATCCACATACACCTCTAAATATACATGCATCATGTCATGAAATATTGCCATCATAGCCTTTTGATAAGTAGCTCCAGCATTCTTCAAACCAAATGGCATGACCAAATAATAGTAAGTTCCCCAAGGTGTGGTGAATGATGTTTTCTCCTGATCTTCTTCCGTCAAACGGATCTGATTATATCCCAAAAATCCATCCATAAACGAGAGAGTTTCATAGCTTGTCGTGTTATCAACCAACACATCGATATGAAGCAAGGGGAAATCATCTTTTGGACACGCGCGGTTAAGGTCCCAAAAATCGATACAGATTCTCACCTTTCCATCATTTTTTATGACCGGGACAATGTTTGCCACCCATTAAGGATATAGGATGAATCTAATAAACCTGACTTTGCGGAGCTTATCGACCTCTTCCTTCATTTTTAAAGTCATATGGGGGTGGAAACGTCTTAACCTTTGCTTTACCGAGACGGACTGTCACGCCCCGAGCGCGGAAGGAACCCGGAGTGCGTGACAAGTTTATATCGATCATGTCAATCAGAGCGTTAGTGTATTCAACACAAAGATAGAGTGCACAAAAGTAAAGATAACCCAGTCCTTTATTCAATCACAACCTCAAAGTACTTCTATTACAAATGAAAATACCAAGACTCAATAAAAGGAAAAAGTACAATGATTGACTCAAGAAATTAGAAAGATAAGATTAGTAAACGCTTGGATAGATAGAGAGCTTTAATCTCTTCACTCTTGACCTTCCCCATCCGATTGAGTCTCATCATCGGACTTACCTGAAAAATAGGGGAAAACACTGGATGAGCGAACGCTCAGTAGAAATTATATCTCAAGAGCTAGCTTGCTTTAAGTAAATTACATGTTACATTAATGCAATAAAGCTATGCATGTTTGCGTAAAACGACAAGAGAGAGAGAGAGAGAGAGAGAGTATAACAAGAGATAATTGAGTGAACTAGCATGTCTTTCAAGAACTTATATCAATAAATGTCAAGATATTCAAGCAAGTATATTCATCATGTCATGTCGGGAATTGGCTATCACGTTTCAAGCAAGTATATAAATACCCTTTCCGGGTCACGCAAGTCATGTCATGTCAAGTCGAGTATGAGATTGTGGAATGTCTAATCAAGCTAGTCATGCACTTCGGTGCAATGCCACACCGTGATCATTACAACTCCCATGGGCACTAGTACTTTCGGGTTCTCCTCCCAGGACCAGATCGGGCCCTATATGCACAGGCATTGATCGTGTATTTTTCGACATCCACTAAAGTTATAGCCAATATGGAGTTTCAAGGAATAAACTTGTATAACTTTAGGTAGATCTTTGTGGAATAGCATTTCAAGGATTTGAACATGTTGTATAACGATGATAGTAACGGTATAATCACGATCAATGATAAAACTAGGTGGAATTGGCTCCCTAACTTGGGTGCCATGACAATAAGAGTAAGCGTCCACATGAACATGGTCGCTTGTTCTTGTACATGATAAGGTGGATAGAATTAGTGTCCACAAGTATGGCACACTTTTCTTAAAGGATATAAATGGTATGGATTACCCATCCCATTATTTCAAGAATATTCTCATGACATACAAACAGCATGTCGTGAGGGCCGGTATACCATGTTTCTTTAGAGTGACATGGCAGTTAAGTAGTGTCATGGGTTTTAAGGGTACAACCAGCTCGGCTGCTTTGAGGGAATCCAAAGCTAGCGGAGTCTTACGGAGGTCTCTATGATAAAGTCACCAGTCCGAAGGAACGGAATGTCCCACAGAGGGTTCATCTATCACCGAGAAATAGTGGGTAATCAAATAAAAAAAATAATGTGAAACGTGGGACTATATTAACGGAATGGAAATATAGTGCCTTAGCAATTAACTCACTCACAGTGGGTTATAGGAATCCGTGAAATCAGTAAATCAATAAATTGACGCCTGTGATCAAGTCTTCATTTCAGGAATTGACGCCTTTGGCTAGGTCGTCAGTTCCAAATATGACGACTATTCACGCCGTCGTTATATTGTTAACACAATGGTTTTTAAAGCATTCAAAAATTTTCAGATATTATATAAATGACGACTTAGATCAAGTCTTTAATTCAGTGAATAACGCCTTAGTTGTAGGCGTCTTATAGAAAACTGACGGCATGGTCTATGTCGTCATTTCAATAATCAAGTAGATTTCACGATATGAAAATCCATGGGGTTTTCACTAAGTTGACGCCTGTGGGTGAGGGCGTCCGTTTCAATTGACGGCATCAGCACAGTCGTTATTTATAGTCATATGTCAATAACATGGATTTTGGGGTATTTTCAATCAAGAATCTAGAAATATGGATATATATATATAGAGACAAATAGCACGAATTTTCTAGGATGCTCATGCATTAATTCAGATTTGAAGGTTCATAGTTATTGAATTTTAGACGATGTGTGATCATAGTCTTTGACTAACTAAAAAGTCGTTAAATCAAAACAACGGATCAAGATCAAACTATATATATGCAATTACTTGTTATTAACTAAGTTTTGCATGAATCTTGAGAAAACCTACCTGGTTGTTGATTTGGTCGAAAAGAACGTGAAGAGTCTGAAGAAAATGATACTCTGTTTCAACAGAGTAACGATTAACCAGTATAAGAAGCTGCAGGATGAAGATGCTAAAGGGAGCGACGTTGCAGATTGATAATATCAACAGCAGCAGCACAGTAGCAGCGAAGCAACAGCCCTCAAACCCGTGCAGCAAGGAAGAGGAGGAAGATGAACGAGGCGACGATGATGAACTCCTCCTCTCTCGTATAAACACCAAGACAGGGAAGAACTTCTCGTTTGGTCGATCAACCGGGAAGAACGCAGCAGCAGGTTGGTGTAAGAGAGAAAAGTAAGCAAGGATTCATCGGAGAGGGTGGTATTTATAGGGTTTAGGAGACCTATAGGGTTGGAGTTCGATTAGAACTTAACATATCCTTAATACTTATCCTTTTGAAATGACGCCTTTCATTGAGTCGTCTTCTAGTTAGACACGCCTGCAACAAAGGGCGTCATTTGAGCATTTTACCAAATTAACAATCCCTTTCCGAAGCAAACACCATTTGGAAATAACGCCTAAGGTTGGGGCGTCATTTCTTAATTGACGTCTACACATGAAGTTTTCAATTCTTTCTCTTTAATTCTGTCTGAATTTTTATCTTTTTTTCTGGATGTGATCTAGATGGGAAATTTTTTCCATTTTTCTCTATTTTTCCATATAATTAGTTTTCCAAAATTCCTTAGTCGAAAAAATGGCACTATTCATTTTTTTTTGAATTGACGACTTAGTCTAAGCCATTTCTTATGTAAATGACGCCAGCACTTGTTGGCGTCAATTGGGTTTTGGCATTTCTATTTAACCTCTAAAAGACCGATATTGTATATATATCCATGTTATTCCTATAATACCTTTAACTATATACTTTATTTGACTTTAAATAACGACTTTCATTCGGTCATCATTTAATTTGTGCACGCCCATTGCTATAGGCGTCATTTGATTTTTGGGCATTTCCACTTAAGCTTCCAAAGACTAATATTATGTATATATCCCTATTATCTCTATAACTCTTTAACTATTTAATTTTCACTAATTTATAAATAACGACTTGTATTAAGTCATTTTTCACATTGTATACGCCTGCACCAAAAGACGTCATTTAAGTTTTGGCCATTTCTCATTACCCTTGAAAAGACTGAAATTGTATATATGCCCATTCTTTTATCTTTCACATATCTTTAATGTATTTAACTCTTTTATTATATATATATATATATATATATATATATATATATATATATATCCCTTTTCCTTCTAATAAGATTAAAATATAGTAAATGTAGAATATTAAATTTTCTAAATTAGTAAAAAATATAAATTGACATTTTCTTCGAGATTTAATAAAAAATATTTTGTGTATCAAATGGCTACTTAAAATAACATGTTATTCTTAAATTTATTATAATATAATGGTAAGGTCTATGAGTTCATTTCGTAAGACTTTTTAGGATGTAAGAGGGTTATGTACAAGGTCCAGGCCTCGTTTAATTATTATATATTTATATATTTTTAATTTATTTGGACTTTCTAGTCCTTTAATTTACCAGGGTTGCTACACGGACCTTGGTTTTAGCGTTAGGCGGTGTTCGACCAGGGTGGAATCCAATCCCAACATATCCTCGTAGCTCCATGCAAACGTGTCCCTATATTCCTTGAGGACCCTAATCAATGCCCCTTCTTCAGATGGTGGCAAATTATCACTTATGAGGACGATCCTGTGAGCGACGTCACGCGGAATGTGGCGGGGAGCGAAGCGCGCTCGTTTTGCTGTAACACAGAAAGAGAGAGAGATAGAGACCACCACGGGAGATTACTCCGGCGGGGTATGCAGAATAGATATGGCGTAATAAAGGCGGGGATTAAACGGTCATAGCGGCAAATGGCTCTCCGCGACCTCGGGGGGATGGGGATGGTGCATAATTTAAAAGACGGGAATTTAAACGGCCATAGCACCGCCACGAAAGATTGCTCCAGTGGGATATAGGCCTCAAAGAGATGAGAATAATGCAGAATTTAAAGAACAGAATTTAAACGGCCATAGCACCACCACGAGAGATTGCTCCAGTGGGATATAGGCCTCGAAGATATGAGAATAGCGCAGAATTTAAAGGATGGAATTTAAACGGCCATAGTACCACCACAGGAGATTGCTCCAGTGGGATATAGGCCTCAAAGAGATGAGAATAGGGCAAAATTTTAAAGACAGAATTCAAACGGCCATAGCGGGAAGTGACTCGCCGCGGCCTCGAAAATATGATGTGATCGCCAGGGGCTGGAGACCCCAAAAATAAGAAGAGTGATCGCGTTTACCTCAAAAGTGGAAAATGGTGGGTTGCTTCTTCCTTTCCTTTCGGCCGGCCGACGGAGAGGTCCTTCTTTGGTTACCCTTGTGAAAACAGACAAAGATGAAATGAATCAGAAAAATGGCAGTGTAGTATTAATCCTTTGTGATGAAAATAGTGAAATCATGGCGAGACGCACACCTGGTTGGTGTTATTTTTAAACCCCTCTCGGACATGAGTAGGAGGAAAATGTTATGATGGATGAAGGATCGTGCAAACGTGCATAAAACAGAAGCGAGATGACAAATGGCGGATGATGCATGCAATAGAAATGGCAAAAGAGAAAGGGGGGAGAGTGGCTTATTGAAGGCGCCGATGACGTGATCCGGCGGAGCTCCGGCAGCGTGGAGACGTCGTGGAAGCACAGTGGATGAAGATTGCCTTCCTTTCGTGAGCGAAGGCACCCAGAAATTCGGCAGAACCTCCTCTTACAAAACCCACGGGTTAGAAAAGAATCCGGCAGAGTTTCCCTCTCCTCTGTCGGATCTGAAGCTCTCTAATTTCGAGGGAGTGGGGTCCCTATTTATTGGGAAAAAAATTATTGGGGCATCCATGGTCCTGGACGCCTCAATATTGAGGCGTCCAGCTGACTGGACGCGCCCATTATTTTTTTTATTATTTTGTTATTGATTGAGGTGTCTAGGACCCTTGACGCCTCAATGAATTTCCATTAAAACGGCGCCGAAAGTCGTCGACAGCGGGGAAAGCGAGTGGTTTCGGCACCTTACTTTGACTTCTAAAACGCGTCTAGGATCAATGACGTCTTCATGAGTGGATTTATTCGAAACGTCAAACTAGCCGGCCGAAGCGGCGCCGCCCGCGTGTTGCACGAAGCTCTGAATGAGGCGTCTAGGGTCCTAGACACCTTTAAAAGAGGCGTCCAGGTACCCTGCCACTTTCAAAAAGGGAAAATAAATATTTAAAAAATAATAAAAAAATAATAAAAAATTTTATGAAGGCGTCAAGGCACCTTGACACCTCAATATTGAGGCGTCAAAGCAACATGACACGTCAAAGATTTTTAATGAAAAAAATTCAAAATATATATAAATATTTTTAGAAAAATAGGAAATCACCAAAGTAATTAAAAGTGTGAAGGCAACCTTGGGGTATCATAGTGTAATATGAGATTTACTCATGGTAATGTCAAAAACGGCGTGTCTACAGCTACCCCGCCTTGGCGTCTGCTTTGCAAGGGAGTGACACGTAATGGAGTGGCATAGAGGTGAAATGAAATGGAGTGGGAGCGGACTGAAAAGTAGATGCCAAGGTGTGATGAGACACGCTTTTAACATTATGATTTGGAATGTTTTTCAGAGTCTTAATGAGGCGACCTTGAAGATGGTCTTTCAAATTCAACAATTGTTTGGACGGAAATCAAACAAGGAAGGGGAAGATGTGCGCTCAGGCACAAGAAGAAAAAAAGGGACCAACTTCTCTGTGTGGAAGTACCTAGGTCGTAAACCTGCAGGTTTCACCTTTGGGGAGCGTTTACCAGCCAATGTGGAAGTGCTGCAGCCAAGGTGGGTCAAATAGAGTAAAAGTAAAGGAATATTTGAGGATCAGTCCAAACAAGGGTCTCTTTTGGAAGAACTGCCCAGGGCTGTCTCAAGGAAACTCAGTATTTCATTTGGAATGGAATATCTCATATTATAAGAATTTAAGCACAGCGGCCTTCACAATCGAATTACTTTGAATGATTTTCCGCAATGGAATCAAAGTCCTACATGAATGCATGTTGGGTTTAAAAGAAAACTTAAAACAAACTAAAATAGAAAATAGTCGAGGATAATATTGTCAAGTTGTTAAGAATGGGTCAGGATACCGATCCGGTGAGCTGATACTGAGCCGGGGCCCGTTTATCCACGCACCAACTCACTGAATAGAGCCATCGTCCCCACGCTTTCACAACTTAACGGCCTATCCGTACAACCCAAATTCCTATGAAATTATCATTATTTTTGTTGAAGGGGAACTCAAACCCCAGATTCGTTCAGGTCGCAAGGTCCTTGACATGTTCTAATAGCGTAAATATCATATAATACAACGCATGACATGGTGGGACCAATCATCGAAAGGTTGCATATGATGGGTCGAGGTGGGATAATGGTGCCCACTAGTGAAATCTGCACTCATTATTTAGCACAACATTATCTCAAAGCAACAGAATTGCACTTCAATTATCACAACAGGAGAATACACATTACAAGGGAGAACAAGACAAAACACATTTTGCTAAAGTCAACATTGACGACTCATCATTGATGTGACGTATTTGACTTTTAAGCCCCTCCCTTCCTATAAGTACCCCCCTTGCTCAGCTTAGCCAAATGCACCAAGGAGAGCTTTGAAGCTTAAGGGGAGGAAGAAAAGAATCTTGGGTTCTTTGAGATGGAAGGCGAATCTTCCCGCCCTATGAAGAGGAGCAGGCCCAGCAGCGAATTCAGGCGGCTCTCCGACCTCGAAGGACATCTGAGTGGGATGATCTAGTCGCGTATGGTGAGTTGATTCATTTCAAATTTTCTATACGACCTTTCATTCACCTCTTCACCTTTTATTTTTCTTCTTCTTTTCCAGCCGTACCCTCTCTTCCCAGGCCTGAGGAAGTTCTCCAAACTGTCGTGGCTTTCAAAGCTAACTTCCAACATCTCCATCGGTATGAGGGCCATACTCACGAGGTGGCATCTTCAGGGGCTCCTGGTTCACGCCAAGCATTACGAAAAGATTCGCATGGACTGGGCGGCTATGGGTGCGTTGGTGGAGATCTGGCATCCTCAGACTCACACTTTCATTTTCCCCACTTTCGAGGCAACCATTCTTCTTGAGGAGGTGGAACTCCTGCTTGGGTTGAAAAGATTCAAAAGGGATGGCAAGATAAAGATTATGCCGATGCTGAAGAAGGTGACTTCCGAGGACGTCCTCGGAAGTTTCATGCCGTCTGGTGCCGTTAGAAACATCCAGACTCAGAAGGGAGTCAACTTACAGAAGCTCGCGGATTGGGTCATGGATGCCCTGAGAGGATCGCCAGACGATGATCGTTTGGAAGAAATTATGAAGGGATTCACAATCTATTTGACGGGTGCTCTCTTATTCCCTCATACCGACAACATAGTGGAGGAAGATCAACTGAGTGCCATTTACGGTATTTGGAATGGCAAAAGGGTGGGACCTGCCGTTCTTGCTTACCTCTACAGTGGCCTTACTGCTTCCAGCATGGGTAAGCCTCCTTTTGGTTGCGCGCTTCTTCTGAATTGCTGGGTTGATTTACATTTCAAATTTGATCACCGTGAGGGGATGCCCACTGCCTCGAGGATCTTTCAACAAAGCTCCCTTTACCACATAGCCGATGTTGGTGGTCACATAGCGAACCGCGTTCCGTGGCTGAGGAAGCGCGAAGACTGGAGGTCTCACTTCAGAACTATGACGCAATGCTTCTTCACTTATGCACCGGCATGTCTACTCCCACGCGAACTCCTTACGAGGTCTTCCCCCGAAGCTGAACTCCAACTTATTGGCGCGACTGAGTTTGTTCTTTACAATGCGCATCGGTGCTGTATTCAAATTGGCCTTCCCCGCCATTCGTTCCCGCCGTTATCGGGCACTGCTCCTCTAAGGAAGAGAGAGTTGGGCGAGGAAGATGATGCAAAGGGAGTGAAGGCCATCAAAGTGTCGTGGAAGATGAGCATTCCGGGAAAGGCATTAGTGCATGTAGAGGAAGAACGCGAGCTGTGGAGGGCTTATGTAACCGAACTGGGGAAGTTAAGGCCTGAAGTGCCTAAGCCCTTAATGTAGCTCACTCTGCTATTTTAACAGAATTAATGAGAAGTTATTGTGTGCAAAAGTTTTCTTTCTCTTTTTTTTATTTTATTTATTTTTTTTGGTTTTTTGTGTGTGTTTTTTATGTTGTTTTTATTTTTTGTTTTTTTTTTGGGACGTCTAGGCGTGAAGACGCGTTCTAATCTTTCGAATTCAAATTTGAAACACCGAGCGGCCCTTCTTCTTCCTCACCTCGCCCACAAACAAACCTTCTTCTCGCCTTGCTTGCCTAGCTTCATCTTCTTCCACTCTTGATCCATGGAGTACGGTGGGCCAAATTGTGGTGAAGGGAGAGGGGGACGAGAAACTCCTCGCCCGAGGGGGGTCGTGCAAGAGCACGAAGAGGCAGCCACGGAAGAGGAAGGGCATCTTCAGACATTTGAGGGGCCCGAGGGACCTGAAGACATGGAGGGAGGCGAGCACGGCCCGGTAAGCTCCTTTATCTCCATTCCTTTTAGTTTGGTAGCGAATAAGAGGGAGAAGAGGGCTCGGTGAGTGTTGCACTTGAATGATGAACGCGTCTTCGACAGGAGATGCATTTTTTTTTTTGTTTTGTAATGATGTGGTCCTTCCTTTTGATGCACAGGGTATGACAAGGATTCCAGGCTTGGCTGATGAGTGGGCGAGTGCGGATGAGCCGAACCGCGTCGAGGGAGAAAAATGCGGCAAGGCAAAACTTGAAGACTGGCGCATACGTCTCCCTACTCAGTTCCCAAACGGGCAGCGAGGTGACGTACCTGTGCAGGGGAGTGCCGACTACCTGCGACAGTGCAGGGAGAGCCAAGTGGGGCTTTTTCAACTCGGGAGACAGATAGAGGTGAAAGAAGGGCCCCCTTTTTTTTTTGAAATCCTGGGGCTTAACCGATGGTTGTTGTTTGTCTGTTCCAGCGTGCCCGGCAGGCGGCGATGGCAGGCGGATCATCTTCCAGCTCCCAGGCTCCTTTTCTGGAGATCGCCTCCCTCCGGGAGCAACTTGCCAGTGCAGTGGCCTGCGCGACCCGGGCTGAAGAGGAGTGTGATGCTTGGGCAGCAACCATAGCAGAGCTGAGGCGTCACGATGAAGAGAGGCCGTCTCCAGACATCCTGGAGTTAAGGGTCCTCCTCCAGGTGGCGAGGAGGGAGGCAGAGAGAGAGAGAGGAGAGGGAGAAAGAGAGGGAGGAAAGAAGGGCCGAGTGATAGCAGGATCGGGATGAGAGGAAGGCCTTGGAGGCCCAGGTGAGGGAGCTCCAGCTAGGCCTTCAGGTTATGGGGCAGAGGTTAGGAGTGATGGAGACGTGCCACGAGAGAGCACGAGAGTTCGGGGCACGACTCCGCCAGTCTGGCCACCTTTCTGTCGGTGGCCTCTTTGCCACGCCAAGGGAGCAACAGCGAGCCGTTGCTGTAGAGTAGGTATCACGGGGTGAGGCGAGTACGACTTCACGGAGTTTGAGGAGGCCCCTGAGGGACCGTCACCTTAGGGGAGAGGAGAGGGACGCCTAGAGGGATGAGCGTGAAGGTGCTGGCGAGAATTAGCGAGCTAGTGGACCCGCCTCCTCTCTTGCGATGTTCATGACTGTGATGTTTATGATAGTTTATGTAGACATATGAATGGAGTGATTTGATTTCCTGCTGCTTATTTGTTCTTTTGTGCGTTCCTTCTTCCTTACGCTTCTTCTCCTTTATACTGTTTCCATGTGATGCGCTCGACGAGACCTCACCGTGAAACGGGGAATCGTGTCTCACCGCGATCATTTTCCATCAAAGTCAACAATGACAGCTTCTAGGTCCTTCTCCTGGATGACCTTTCAACCTTCCTAGATGACCTCTACAACATGACAGGGCATCCCAGGCATCCCTAGACTGCGTAGGGAGCGAATCGTCATATCGCACCATCCAATCAATTACCCTGCGTAGGCGGTGAAGTGACACATGGGACCGCAGGGAAGGTACTCTATCACGAGGGTTATTGTTAAAGCTGATAGAGGAAGTTGGCTTGCACTTCTCTCATTTCTATAAATACCTCCCTTTCTCCTTCTTCCAAGGATATCGAGAGCCAATTCACAGAGTACAAGTTTCCACGGAAGAGGAAGGACCGAGAGTTCTAGGATTCAGAATGGAGGGCGAATCTTCCCACTCCTCAAAGAGAAGCCGGTCCAGCGGTAGCAGTTCCAGGAGACTCTCGGACCTTGAAGGGCACTTCAATGAAAGGACCCAATCGCAACTCATAAAATAAGCCTTCTTGCCCTTTCCCTCAATCTTTCTTCTTTTTTCTCTCTTGACAAAGGCCCCTTTTTCATTTCTTATGTATGCGCGGAGCGTGATGAAATCACACATATCATGGAAGGTAGTGGTGGCAGCATACAGAGGTCTCCCGGATTTTTAGAAGGCCAGGCTAGACGTAATGGGCTTTGGAGCCTTCCTCCAGATCGAGCCCGTCGAGCTCGACCTCGCCCTCATCCAAGCATAACGTGAAAGGTGGGATCCAATGAGTCGTGCCTTCTTGATGCCTTGGGGGCACATGGTGCCCAGCTTGGAAGATGTGGTCCGAATTATGGGCCTGAAAGTGGATGGCGAGGCGCTGACTGGCATCACATACTCCGACTACAGGGAGGCTGCTCAGAGGTTGCTAGGAGTGGATCTAGATGATCATAAGAACAGGTCCGTAGCCAAGACGCCTATCATGGAAATGTTGGGACTTACTGACATGCGTTCCCGTGATGATGAGTCCTTGGAAGAGTTCATGGAGAGGACCGAAAGGGGATGCCGCGCCGTCTACTGTGTAGATGCGAGCAATTGGGAAAGGGCCAACATGGATTTGAGGAGATTCCTCTTCTTCCTATTGGGGAGATTGCTACTGGGTTCGAAAGGAGACAGCATCCATTGCCGCTTCTTGGAATTCCTGGTAGACCCTGAGAAAGTGGGGTGATATGCCTGGGGAGCAGCCATGCTGGCGCATCTTTTTGTAGGTCTGTCTGAAAGAGGAGATCGAGAGACAGCAGTGAGTGGTTTCACACCGTTCATCCAGGTACCCCCTCCCTATCCCTTTTTTTCTCTTTTTTTTCTTTTTTTTCCTCTTCCTTTTTTTTGGTATGTTAAAGACACATGATGGTGCAGTTGTGGAGCTATTATTACCTTCCAATGGGAAAGGCCCGTCATTGGCGCCCAGCGGCGGTGCCGCTGGCAAGGCGGTGGCAGCCCCTCATGAGCCCAGCCCCTCTATCCTACCAGTTGATGGTGCTAAGACGCGAGTTGCAAGAGTTCCCCGCAGTGATGGTGGTTATTATTTTTTGTTGATTTTTTTTATATTTGATGATTTTTTTTGAATTTTTTTTTATTAAGAAGACGTGTGTGGCCTGACCTAGGTGATCTGGAGACCTTATGCGGGCATGATCGACGCCGATCAGCCATGGGTCTTGACGAGTCGTGTCCGGTTCGGGCGTGACCTCTGGATGCACTGTGTGAATGAAATCGAGCCACTTCGACTATGATTGGCCATGAGGACCTTAGGGCTCGCCCAGGAATGGGTGGACATAATTACAACACCACGTGTTGGGAGGATGACGCGTGGGCCGACGATCTCTGTTGATTGGCGAGTGCGGTTCCCCGAGAAATATGAAGACTGGCAACGGGGTGGCACACTCGTAAAGTCACGTGCTCAAGATAGCGAGGATTATCTACGCCTTGATAAGGCGATGTATGCAGAGCGACTCCAACCCGAGGGGACTGTGGAGGTGAACAAATTTTTTATTTTCATTTTATTTTATTTTTTAAAAATATGTTAACTTATGCCTTGGCCATAGGATGCTCGCGACACCATGATAGCGAACCTGCAAGCTCGCCTGATAGGCACAGAGTGGTAGTTACGTGATGCTCGCGCAGCCTTGAGTTCTTCGGTAAGCCTGCTTACTCATGATCATAGACCAAGGTTCCTGGTGCTTGACCCTCAATGCCACCTCATGCGTGTTGCAGCGCGCCCAGCTTGACGCGACTTCTTCAGCCATGGGGGCGGATGGTGTCTCTTCCAGCTTATGGATCCCCACTTCCGAACTTGATTTGCTCCATGAGCAGCTTGCCTGCGCTACGCAGCGGGCTGCGGAGGCAGAAGGAATGCTTTCCACACAGGTGAGAGTTTCACCATTGAATTTCACTTATTCGCGCCTCCACATATCTGAGATGATGGTTATGGCAGGCGAAAGAGGTGCAAGATGCACTTGCCCGTACTGCACAGGGGGAAGCCAGAATAGCGGAACTAGAGGAAGAGTTGCGGTATCATCCAGACGATGGCTCTTCTCGAGACGCCGCGGAGCTGAGGATTACCCTTCAGCTGGAAAGGGAGGACAGAGAGAGAACGTGCGGAAATGGAAAGAGACATCGAACGAGAGAGAGCCGACAGATTGGCTGAGAGGGAGGAGCGGAGGGCCATGGAGGCCCAACTGTTTGAACTCCGAACCAGCCTCGGTCTTGCTGAGCAATGGCTGAGAGATGGTGAAGAGCGCTACCGAAGAGCACGAGAGCGTGGCTTTCGTGTTAGTAGCTTCTTTGCCGCCCCTATCTATCGACGGGGAGTAGAGACAGGAAGAGGGGTATCGAGCAGTAGAGGCACCACCTTGCATGGTTTAGCAACACCCTCCAGGGTTCCTCGCCTGGAGAGCGGAGAGAGGGGTAACTCTGAGAGAGAGGACAGAACTTAATGTACAACTTCTAGAAGGAAATAAAGGAAGGAATGTTCAGTTTCGTGTCTTCTACCTTCATTCCTACTTTTCAATCATGTACACATTGCTCAATGAAACAAGTCAGTTCTTTCGTTCTGACTTGGCCCCTTGCTCAAAGAGTGGGTGATCATTTTGAGACTAACCTTGATAACAAGTCAAGAGACCAAGCCTTTATCAATTAAGACAAATGCAAAGATGATGAATGCAACATACGGGCACACAAATGAGAACAAAATGTAAAGATGTAGCACGCAAATGAGATCACACGGATGCAAATTTTTTTTCTTTTTTTCTTTTTCTTTTTTTTATTTTTGTTTTTTTGTGTGTGTGTGCATGTGTTTTTTTATGTTTTTTAAAAAAAACATTAGCATTTTCTTTCTTTTTTTGTTTTGTTATTTTTTGAAGGACACTTATTATCACAGCCGGCATGGTTCTTGGATCAGGGGTGTTTAAAATCGTTCTTAAATAGCCTAATGCAGGGTTAACATGCTCCAAAAAAAATTCCACTTGGGAACTCAACTGACGGCATCTTCCGAGGGCCACTTCATCACATCACTACCATCTCTCTCTTTTTTGGTTTTTTTTTTTTGGCCAACGCCAGGTGACCATTCTTATGGCTCCTGACCTTTATGAAGATGGGGTTTCTTACTAACCTCCCAGGTATCCTGTGTGCACATCTAGAGTGATTTGGGCCCCTAGACTCCTCAAATGATAATCCTGCCGGTTAAGACTTAACCTGATGACAAAATCGTCATGCCATGCTTAGGCTCCCAGTTGCTTCCGACTGCAAGGATACACCGAAAGAGTGTTCGAGGTAAAAGATTTGCCCAGCCCGGGTCTATTTCCTCACAACTCTAGACGGTATAGGATGGACACCTTAGAACCCTAAGGTCATGTTTGGTATCGGGATACACCGGGGTTATCCCCGGTTGAACCCGATTCTGCTTTTATTTCGGCCAAAAATCCCTAGGATATCCCGGGTTAAGGAGAACAAGGATAACACCGAAATCGGGGATATCACGGGGATAACTCATCCCCACGAAAAGTGGGGATGCGTTATCCCCATCTCCCATCCTCGTTTCTGCCCGTCTGTCACCTCGCATGCGCCCCCTTCGCACCCTTCCCCTTCTTCCACCCTTCGCACCCTTTGCCCTAGGTCCGGACGGAACCCATCATCGCCCGACCCGATCCTCGTCTCCTTCCTGCTCCGACGACTGACCATCCCCGTTTCTGCCCCGTGCATTCGCCCTCCTCCACCCTTCGCCCTAGCTCGTCTCCTTCCCCGGTGGCTGACTCTACATCGAGGCCCAACGGTGGGCTACCCTGCTCGTCTCCTTCCCCGGTGGCACGAGGGTACATTGAGGCCCAACGGTGGGCTACCACGCTCGTCTCCTTCCCCATTTCGCCCTTCGCCCTTCCTGGCGAGACGACCATGCTAGTTCGCTGGGGCTTCCGGCCGGTGAGCTCTGGTGGCTGACTCCCCGTCTCATCTTCTCTAGTTGTTGCTGTTACATTTGGACCCATTGTTGGGGCTTCCGGCCGGTTAGCCCTGGTGGCCGACTCCACAGGTTCGTCTTCTCCGGTGGCCGACTCCACAGTTCTTCTCTGGTGAGCACTTTCTTCTCCGTCCATGTCGCCTATGCGAACACACACACACACACTCGGCTGTGTCCCGTGCACACACACACACACACAATTGGTAGGTAGTCTCCCTTGAACACACACATGAGATAGTACAAGCTGCCAGCTGTGTCCCCTGCACACACACACACACACACACTGCTGTAGGTAGTCTCCCCTAAACACACACGCACTGAACACACACACACACACACACTTGGCTGTGTCCCCTGCACACACACACACACACACACACTCTCTCTCTCTCTCAAATGCAAAGTATGGCTGCCAACCAATGTTTGACTCATGTATACCTGATATGATCAACCAAAGTTTGACATTGTGACGAAGCATAATATGGCTGCCAAAGTTTGAGGTTGGGAAGGAGCATATTATGGTTGTGTTTCCTGCATACACACACTCAGCTGACACACACACACACACACACACACACACACACACACACACACACACACAATTGGTAGGTAGTCTCCCCTGAACACACACACATGAGATAATACAAGTTGTTGGTAGGTAGTCTCTTGCATACACACACTGCTGTAGGTAGTCTCCCCTGAACACACACACACTCGGCTGTGTCCCCTGCACACACACACACACACACACACACACTCAAAGCAAAGTATGGCTGCCAACCAAAGTTGGCGATTGTTTATATTATGCCATACGCTATCGACTGCTCCTTCCCTTTTGCTGTCGACTGCTCCTTCTCATTTTGCTGTGCAGACGGCTCCTTAATTCATTGACTTGCACACTACTCCTTTCCCTTCAGGTAATTCAAACTCTATGATTAATTGCATGCGATAAACGCCTGATTTAATTATTCTTTTTATTATCTTTATCAAATGTGATGATTTTTATATACTAGCATTCATGATAATTTATTCTCAATTATCTTTGGGGGCATGGATTACTCTCATTTGTAATTTCCTAATGATTTTTGTTGTTTCTCTAAATAAGTATGAGTGAATCCAAAGATCCGAAGAGTAGGGTGGCAAATTGGAGCAACGAAGCAGATATGTGTATTGTTGACCTCCTCGCTGAGCACAAGACTACTAATGATGGTTTTGCCAATGGAAATTTTACAAAAGATGTATGGAGAAATACGGTAAAGAAATTCAACGAGTTGACTAAGTTAGCATATTCGTTGGAAAATCTGACAAATCAGTTTAAAAATTTGAAAAAGAGGTACTATCTAATTGTTAGTCTAAAGAATCGATCGGGCTGGGGTTGGGATGATGAAAAAAAATGACACTCCCGGGTACTGTGGAAAGTTGGGAGGAGCTCATATCGGTTGGTAGCATACCTATTGCACATTATACAATTATAATATTCACATTACCTTACATGAATAACATGTGACTTCACACACGAAGATGAATAAAGAATACAGAGCAATCCAAGGGAAGCCGTTCTTAGTTTTTGATCAAATGGAATTCATCTACTCTAGTTCTATGGCTCGAGGGATGACGCTGCATGTAATGAAGGAATCTCTTATCTTGACCAGCGAAGCGACAATGGTGATGAGCAGCATAATGTGGAAGATGAATTTAACAAAAGTAGTATTTTTAATGACACGGAAACACCGGAAAACGTTCAGCAACAATCACAAATGGGCACACCTAATATTGAGGCAACCCAAGATGTGCCACCATCATCTAGGAACATTCCTTCATGTAGTAATGTAAATAGGAAGAGGAAGCGAGCATCTGTGGCTAATGAAGAATCAATTGACAAATTGGTTAGTTTAGGGGAGGAAACGTTAAGCTTACAAAGGGAGATGCTAGAATTGCAGAAGAAATCTACTCCACCAATAGATCTGACAATTGATGCCCTCTTGACGCTACCTGGACTTCCTGAGGAAGGCATGTTCAGAGCGATTGAGATTATCAAGTGTGTCGAGGACCGTTGCATCTTCTTGGCTCTCCCAGAAGAGTTAAAGCTCGGATGGATATTAAGCTGTCTAGGCTATTATTCGTAGATCTCTGTATCCTTTTTAACCTTTACTTGTAATCTCCTACATTTGCTATTTCTAGCTCTTATTTAGTGGAATGTGAATATGATTGGCTATGTTTCATTTACATGAATTGTGCGATGATATACTCATGCATACTTTAATACATGCTCTTTCTTTCATATAGGATTTGTAACCTTTGCATTACCAATGGATTCTCAAACTGCTCAGGCTGGCCCGTCACTTGATCTCCTTATTAAGTTTATGACGGAGGAGGAGGAGTATTGGGAGGAAGTTGAGCATGTAGTTGTCCTTCAAATGTTGTCGGCTCATACCTGTATCTCTAAGTCATTAATGCACACAGATGTCGGTCGAGGACATAGGTGGGTTAAACAATTAATAGTCGATCATGTAGGCAGATCCTACTCTAGCTTTCGAGTGCATCCTTCTCTATTCTTAAGATTAAGGGATACATTAATGGAAAAGGGTGTACTGAAAGACACCAAGAATATGTCGGCTACTGAGCAGTTAGCTATCTTCCTTCTCGAGGTTGGACATGGAGTTGGTAATAGGTTACTCAGGGAATGGTTCCAACATTCATGCGAGACCATCAGCCGACATTTTAACAATGTACTCATGGCAGTGTTATCCATGCGTCATGAATGCATTAAGAAACCCACAGGTGAAGAGCCAGTTCATCCAAAAATAAGACATGATCCAAAATTCTATCCATTCTTCAAGGTGGTGTGGTTTATAATCATTAATTATTGGTTCATAGTTATTGTTCATTAATTACTAACGCTTGTTAGTTTGTTTCTCTTTTAGAATGTAATCGGTGCGATTGATGGGACACATATTGTTGCAAAGGTGCCAACGGTTGACCAACCTCATTATCGAAATCGGAAGGGTGAAACATCCCAAAATGTGTTGGGTTGTATGAATCTTGATCTTATCTTTACTTATGTTGTTGTCGGTTGGGAAGGATCAGTTGCAGATATGAAAGTACTGAGATGGGCCATTGAGAAAGGTGGATTTACTGTTCCTGAAGGTATAGTTTACTACTTTCATAGAGTGTCCTTCTGTACTATCTTCCACACTGTTACTGATAATCTGTTCCCGTAGAGAAATATTTCTTGGTTGATGCAGGGTATGCTAACACCCCTAATTTTTGTGCGCCATACCGTGGCACAAGGTATCATCTTGCTGAGTACAGATCTAATAGGACTAGGGTTAATCACAGGAACAAGGAGGACTTGTTCAATCATAGGCATGCCCAACTACGCAATTGCGTTGAGCGTGCTTTTGGTGTATTGAAGTCACGTTTCACAATTCTAGTGAAACGTCGAAGTTATCCAATTATGACACAAGCCAGGATTGCTATGGCGTGCTGTGTACTCCATAACTTCATTAGAAAGGAGTAGGGGCTTGATTTTATCTTTCAATAAGGAGAGGATGACATAAACACTGCAGGGGATGAGGATGTCGAAGAAGAGGACAATCTCAATAGGTCTGTGGTTGTTAGAGGAGACAGATTTCAGGAACGTATAGCCACTCACCTTTGGGCCCACCATGCGGCACGAGGGTATTCTCTTAAAACCCAAGTTGTAGTCAGTTTCATTTCATTTCATTTCATTCAACATCCATTTATTGTAAGCATGTATCTTGTGTATTGCAGGCATCGTCATATGGGAGCCACAAATGATGAATGAAATGTATGTGCTGGTTGTTTTTTTAAATTGGACATTGATTGTGTTGTCTAATCGGACAGTTGATTTGTACTGTTACTTACGTCCTTGAGCACTTCAGATGTTGTAACATAATTTCCTTAACATTTCTTTAGATATGCATGTGATCGTGGATTGGCATCCTCTTCTCCCCCCC